>CM068494.1:6595000-7195000 GCA_034769265.1 Remorina albescens
CTGTAGGACATGCTATTGATGGAAGAGAAACAACTATAGGCATCAGGAGAGAGGTTGTGCACTCTGGGCAGGGTGGTGAGTTGAAGGAAAGAGGGACCTGTATTTATATATTGATATCCAAAACTACTGTGTATTATTCTGTAAACTATGTCAAAACCGCAAGGAGCAGATATCCGTTTTTAGGCTGAAGGACTGCGGCAGTAAGTGAAATCTGAAGGACAGCAGAGCAATAGAAACGTCACGAATGGGTGCCTTATGTTTGGAGTTGTGGTTATGGGAGTCACAGTTAAGTGCTCAGCTAAAAATGCTGTTAATCACCTCGAGGCAGATGAAGAAACAACCTCTCAGTCCAAGGTTAGGAAGAGTCTTGAAAGTGAATTAGTGTATTGTTAAGAATGTGACACAGAGGGAAATCGAGAAAGGAGGCTGTCTGAATCTGCACTGTTAGTCCTCACTGAGATGAAAACATTTATTGGCCCCGTTCATGTGGAAAACCAGCACAATACAAATTTGTGGATATGAGTTTATTTTTCTCTGTGAAGGGCATCAAACTGCTCTGCTCTTTAGCCTCCACCTTCAAATCTCCACTGCCTTTTGCTATACATTCCCCCTAGTGCTTGGTGGTGTGTATTTGCTGTATTTGCATTCAGTCTAAATGGAACATACATGCATAAATAAATGTCTCAGTATGATTCAAACACTGTCTCTGATTGCGGAAAGAGTGGAGAGGGACTTTACATTGAATGGTTACCTATCATGAAGAAGGGAAGCTGTCTTTAATGATATAGCATGAACATTTTCATGCATTAATAATTTCTCATGGGAAAACAAGTCTTATGCTGTTTGAGTAAAGAAGGATTATGTTGTATTGCCATCTTGTGGCAAACGTCTGTAAATACAACTGGTGCATACTTGAGGTATTTGTGTAAATTTAGTGCCATCTAGTGGATTTTCTGCAACCAAGTTCCCAGAGCTGCAATTTCACTGAAAATATGAAAATACATTCCATTCATTCAATACTTGAGTCCTAGTCTGTCTGTGACAGAAGCGGTATGATGTATTTCTGTGCACTGGGGGGGGGGGGTTGGGGTGTTGTCATGTCTGAGAAAAACAACCCCCTGGTGATGTCATAGTGATGTCACCAGGGTTATTTGTGGTTGGGATAGAGGGAAAATGCAATTAGAAAATATACATAATAAACTAGGAAGTTCATAGAAAATGAGGATACTTTTAAAGAGGATATAATCCTATCAAGTTGATTTATGGGAAGTGTAGGATGTTAATAGATATGACAGGCTTTTATTGCATCTGTTTCACCAATTTAATTTCTAGTCTGCTTTTCACAAGTTCCCCCAGCTATACTGCAAAAGTGCCAAATGCCAAATCACAAGAATACTTACATCTCTTTACTACTTTTCTCCCTACATCGCTTCACTGCTGTGTAGTTACACCATGCAGTTCCATTATACTCGGAACAAAACTACCTCGAATAGAAACCCTTTAAATTCAAATCCCTTTACACTTCAGTAGATAAACCTGCAATCCAAAAGCTAAGCCATAAATTGTCACGCTGGTATTATTTCAATTACTTACTTAGCCTTGATACAGTGTGTTGAATTAGTCTGCATTATAGCGAGAGGTGGTTCTAATGTTTGTTCACCCTATTTACAACCATGTCGCAGGCGATGGGGGGAGAGCGGGGTAGAATATTAAAGGCACATTTCAGTATAATGCAGTCCATCACAACACTGACATAAATACATAAAGGATTAATCGGATTCATACCTCTGTGGGTAGTTTCAACACAGCTGCACTAAATATGAAACTTGTGGCAAATCTGTTGCATAGAATCTCGTTCAATTGTACAGGTGTACAATGAAGCGGCCACTGAGTGTATTTGAAGTATGACGTATTGAACGATGGACAAGCACAGCATGAGATTGTTGTATAAATCAATAATCTTTATTAACACAGTATAAACAACAAACAGCAACAGAGGGAACCCTCATGTAGAGCATATATGGACAGTAGACCCAGTTCATCTCAGGGGGGGCTGACTGAGACAGAAGCGTTGACATGGGGTTGAGCATGGTTCTGTTTTAATGGTTCACATATAGTATACACAAACCTATCAGATGTATGAACCTTGTGCGTTCCTAAAGCCTTTCGGTCGGTTTGCAGATGGACAAAGTAGGACAAAGTACAGTCATGCTGAGCAACAGTTAGCTACAGTATGAAACAGAGTTATTACATAAAAACCAAATAATCATTTCTTTAGAAAGGTTCTTTTATATAAATGATTTGAAGTGTACAAAACAGTATATTACACATTTCTTGATGCATGATTCCGAGCAAGACCCAGTAGCCTACAGTACACTTCCCTTCAAAGTACTACAAACTACTAAACTGGTTTACAAGCTACATACAGACTGCACTGTACTCCCGCAGCACAGCGGTCCCAAATGGCATCAGGAGAATATGGAAAAAGGAAAAGATCAGCAGCATCGTCTTTTATTAAGAATACACACCTATAAAAATGCACCAGGCCTCATATATTGCCAATATCCCATGCGAAACAGCAGAGTGCCATTTAAACTATCCTCAGTAACCTCAGCATTGCACAATGATGCTGCCCCCCCCCCCACACAACACCAGCCCTGACCACATACAGTTTCTACCAACACAGCAGCATGTAAACATCACTGCGGCTGCTTCATAATTCTATGTTTCTAATGTTTTTTTTATATACATATGATAAGTTAAGGCTCTTTTAAGGACCTGAGGATTTTGAACATATAATGAGGCACACAGAGGGCAAAGAATAGCTCTAGACACAGGGCTAACCGAAAGAATGAGGAGCATGAAGACAGCCATGAGGATCCGGTCACCAGTGCACTTCTACGGCCAAGGAAGAGGAACCCAGGGCAGATGCTCCCTAACAATAGCGTGAGGCTATTTGCACTAACAAGGTCAGTATTAGTAACATAAGCGGCTTGAAGGACTCTGTCAACTTTCTCTGAGATGTGGACTTTATCTTTTCTCTCTCATGTCATGAGTAAGCAGAAAGAGTTGGTCACTGTAGTCAATCTGTCCATACTGGCTATAGCACAGTCCCCACCCTTTTAATGTGACAAATTGGAATTGTCAAGCTCTACAGTGCTAATACAAAGATTTAGCATCCATCAGTTATTGAAGTAAAGTGGTTATATTTGTTTGTGTATTGTGTAGGTTTATAGCTTATGTCAAAGCAACAAAACTACATGTGATTACCATTATATATGAGTTACCTCGACAGGTGAAGTCCCATGTTAACTGAACTTTAAAAGGCCTGTTTGCACAAAGATTGCAAATGTTTCCCTCTTGTAAAGAGAGCCATATGATTCTTCTAGTGCATATCATAAGTTAGTCTTCTGACATATTTGGACTTTCTTGTACTTAGCTGAAATAGGAGGAAACCAACAATGTTGATAGATATCTATTCCTTTTTTCCCTGTAGATTGCTGTCTTAGAAATGCGCTCTTGCCCTCATTAGAACCAGCTACTGTTGATTAGAATCAACTTATCCAGACAAACCTCACCCAGCTCACTAACGTTAAAGGGGCTATTTGTGAGTTTTACCTCCACGTGCCGGGAGCATGTGGATTTGACGGTTGCTTTGCCAAGATTTTCAGCCTTTGATGTGAGGTGTGAGGTGATGGAAACGGAGACAGCTCTTGGTGATTAAGAGAATGAAGTTTGATACTTAACTTGCAACTTTCCTTTTATACTATTAAGAAATCACCTGTAAATGCCTACATAGCGGCAGCAAAACTTTACGAATAGCTCCAGTAACACGTTACCAGCATCATAAGGCATTAGCATGTGCTGTCTAGAGACATGATTTCAGATTGCTCAAACTATTTCATCTTGGTTTCTCATCTCTGCTTTTATAGTATGATTTCAGATGTTAAACCCCTTGTCACACAAAATAACCCTCAACATGTGTCAGTCCTTTGTTTGAAATATTGTTGAAACATTGCACAAACAGAAATGCAAAAATGCAACAGGTAAATAGTTAATTCTCTTGAGGAAACTTTTACAGCAAAAAAATTAACTTATTTCAGAAGACACAAGACTGTATGCTGTCGAATCACATTCTTTACCTTCAGACAGGAAAATTTGATGATTTTATTTGCCAT
The DNA here is from genome assembly GCA_034769265.1 of Remorina albescens. Classification (NCBI taxonomy): domain Eukaryota; kingdom Metazoa; phylum Chordata; class Actinopteri; order Carangiformes; family Echeneidae; genus Remorina; species Remorina albescens. The sequence continues at coordinate 6,599,179 of CM068494.1, forward strand.
GCACTTAATTGTCCTTGCCCCAGAAAAGCCAGACTGACTTTCACTTTATTAAGAAAAGAAAATCTATAAAAGCTCAACATGTCATACAAAAAGATGCATATAAGACATTTTTCTCTTTACTTTTTTCTTATGAAAGCTGCTTTGGTAACAACATAGTCACGACATCGGTCAATCTCCTTTTCTTAGCCTGGCTGCTGAAGGGACGCCTTCCCTGATATCTCAATGGCATTTATTTATTTATTTATTTATTTATTCTCTTTTTTGTCAGCTTCTTCCTTTTGCCTCTAAAATCTAAATGAATGGATCTAGTTACACTAGAGTGGGCTGTGTTTGTGTTCCACTGTAGAGCTGTCTCCACATCAGATGCAATGTTTGCTGGGAGCTGTTTGTCATAAAGATGTCCGCGCTGTGAAAGACAGTGCTATTGTACTGAGTGCTGATAGAGTGGAGACCTTGGATGCTGAACCGACTGCATTGGGGCCTGAAAAGTTATTCAACAGAAGAAGGCTGTTAGTTGGATGGCTATGGGGAAAAAAACTATGAAAGAAAGCATCACAGAGCTTTGAGGTTTCATTTCTTCAATTAGGAACCCCTTCTCCTGGAGTAATCATGAGCTGAAAACATTCATTTAAAAAATATTTGAGTTATTATTTGAGTAAAAGAATGAAGTTTCAAAAGTATTTTAAATAAATTGGGCAACTTTTCATTCAAGGTTTACAATATGGTGTCATGTTGTGGCTGTGATTGCACAAATGTTTTATGTTGCCCTTCTACCCCCACTTTCCCTGCTCCTTCAGAGATGATGATAGCTAATCTGTTGTGGCAAGGCAGCACAAGGGAAGTGGATTATTCAGCTCAGCCACGAGGGAGGCACTAACTAGCTCTCCACTGACCTGTTATCCTTGGGATGGTGATCTGTCTGCTGCTGCTCCCTTCACCTCCTTCTCCAAACGCCTTTATCTGAATGATATAATCCTCATCAGTGGGCAGGGCAAGCTCCACGGAGGTGGTGTTTGTTTCCATGACACTGGGTCGGCTGTGGCGGTTCTTCTTGTAGAGCACCTACAACAAGGGTGAATGTTTTCAAGTCAAGTCAGGGGTGAGGTGCAGAAGCCGTGATAACAGCAAGTGACTGTGTGCTCACTTTGTAACCAGTGACCTCTGACTCATTCTCCAGGGCTTTGACCTGCTCCCAGTTCAGTATTATCTTGGAGTTTGATGTGTTCCACATGACTTTAACTGGCGGCTGACTCGGAGCTAAGGGGAGAAAACGCATTATTATCTTCAAACAAAAGCTGATCTAGTCAGAAAGTGACTGTTACCTCAGAATTAGATGACTTACGAGGTTTTTTGGTGGTAACATTAACAGTAGAGCTGGGAGGCCCCGTTCCAGCAGTGTTATACGCTCTTACTGAGATGTAATATGTGGTGCTGCCTTTCAGCCCATGGATAATAGTAGATGTTTGATTTCCCACAGTCCTTTGCACGCTGGCAGTATCTTCCCTTTCACTTTTACTCCAGTACCTCAGCTGGAAAGCAACAGGGCAGAACAACCACAGACGTGAATGCAGAAAACATGATGGGCACCTTAAAAGCTTTCTGTTACACCATACCAATGAAGTGCAAGCTGGAAACAGGGAGACGAGAACTCAGCTAAAAACAAGCCTTTGCAGTGTCGCCCCACGTGCCTTTAGCTCACTGTGACCCACAACATGTAGCAGGTATTTTGAGATTTCAAGTTTGTTGTAAAGAGCAAGGTCAAGCATACAGAAGAGGGGGAAAAAAAGAATGCAAGACAAAGAAGAGCAAGAATAAAATTCTCAAAACAATCTCCTGCCATCAACCTCAACTGAACCGATTTTCTTTGACAACCTGGTTGTCAGATCTGAAATGACTGCCACGCTTGACAACCCAAATAAAATTTGTAATTCCTCACAGGAATGGTTTGCTCAGACCCCGCTCCTCTGTTGACTCTAAGTGGTCAACAATTGATAATTCCAGCACTTGACGCAATCTGCGGGGAAAAACAAACGCCTTTGTTCAAATCTTGAATTTCAATAATGAGCGGAATTAAAATGACATGTACTCGCTGTGTGCAAAGCCACTGTCTGAAACAGCTTTGTTGTCTGGATTAAAAGCTAAACGCTCTACTCCTTGGAGTATTGCATCAGTAATCAGGGTGGTTACAGTACTTAGGTAAGCAACAAGAGAAACACAGCTAAACCCACAGGCATGGGACTAGACAGGACCATTATGTATGCAGCAAGCTATTATCTCCTATGCCCAAGGTGCAAGAGCCTGAAAAACTCATCAATAATAGAAGAGAACAAGATTCAACAGCATTAGTTGAAACATGCTTGCACCCCCCCCCACACACACACACACACATAAAGAAAAGATTAACATTCATTGGAAGCTCCCACAAACAAGGCATTTCAACGAAACTCACCTCAAAGCCCAACACTCTTTTCTTGCTGGCATTCCAGGGCAGAGCTTTCCATGAAACTTCAATCTCGGATGCAGAAAGGCTCTTGGCACGAACCCTGGTGGGCGCTCGGCCAGGCTCTGGAGTAAATTTATAAAGACTGATTTTAGAAGTAATACTGAGCTTTGATTGCCCCCTCAAAGTAGGGACATCAAAACTGTTTCAAAGTCATTCCTTCCATCTGAACTGCAGAGCAAGGGAAGTGGGGGGAAGATGTCTGCGAGTGCTGATAAGGCTGCAAAAATCACTGCCACCCCTGTTCTGTAGACCCTGAACGGACCTCATGCTCATGCATTAATAGCAGCTGGACCCGTAGTGCCTCTCTCTGACATGCTGGGTATGACAGAAGAGCACACGCACCTTCCTCAGCAGAGTAGATAGTGGTAACAGGTCCAAACGGCCCTTCGCCCTCGTTGTTGTACACCCCGACCTTCACGTGGAAAGGGGAGAAGGGCTGGATGCTCTCGTTTTTGAAGACATATCTGGATGCCTCAGCTAATGGCACAGCAGCCTGCATCCACCCTGTGGCACCGTGGGGTCGAAAAGCCACAACGTAGCCGAACCCCGGGCCGTTCTGCAGCTCCTCTGGAACAGGCTGCGGGACAACATGGACTTTGCAGTAAAACAGCAAAATCAACTGGTGATGTGAATAAAACAAGTACCTTGATTCTCTGCACACCTTCGTGCAGCTTGTTAACAGATATCCCATAATCTGAAATATATTTTGAAATGCAGAATCTCAAATTTATTCAGCTGTATTCTTTACAAAAAGTCAAATCAGCTTTGCTACATTTATTGGTCAGATGCAATCAGCATGAGTTGCAGCTATTCTGCAAATGCAGCTATTCTGAAAATGCAAATGGCCTCATAAAACAGTTTCACCTTTTTTGTTTCAGTAAAACTTAGAGTTAAGCACAGTAGTTCATCCCTGCTGAGGCGATATAGCAGCTTTCATTTGGCAGAAATTAAAGTTTAATTGAACTCTTGCATATTGAAACATCGATGCTGATTTTGTGAAACATTTCACAGCAAGCTCTGGTGATTTTGAGCAGCCTGAATAAATATAAGGTTTTGAGCTAGACTGATATGCGGGGGATTTTGTAGGAATAACGAAAGAGGGTGGAGAGAAAGAAAAGAAATAAAATCTGATTAAAAAAAGCTGGAACTTTGAAGGAGCCATTCAGTTTAATTATTTTATTGAAACCTCAAAAACATTTTTTCTCCCCCAGGGTGATAGCTGCAGATATTGCTTCTCTGTTCTTAAAAATGAAATGCCATACATTTATCCATTCAACTGTTATTAATGAATCACAAGCCCAGTTCCACAGAGAATAATGACATCTCGCTCCCTCCTCCATGGGTGAGGGGTCCTGAGCAAGCTTGCTTACCTCCCATGTGATGACTAATTCAGAGCGACTGCCACCGCCTCCACTCACATTAGCTGGTGTGACCTTCGGGGCTGGAGGTAGAAGACAGATCAGCTTAGCACTGTTGACTTTGTGCTTTGAGAAAGCACATGTAATCATTTTCCGTATCCCTAACGGCAGAGAGGTATATTTTTTTGACACAATTGAACTTCAACATTTAGAAATCCTGTCAGATCTCAGCAAATGTCACACAGCTGAGTCGTGTTTGCAGATCTGATTGACCTATGTTGTTTTGTAGACCCAAAAATAACAAAGGAACAAAACAGACAAAGGTGTTACCTCAGTGAATCCCCCTGTCTCGGGGTAGATTGTGCATTACTGCTTTTTCTATGTATTATTTTTCTTTTCCTAAGGTTCAAATTGAGTAGAATTCTAATTTATTGGCCAGTGAACTCAACAACAAAGCCGCATTTCAAGCACTGAAAATGTATGGTTCCTCTAATGAAGGTGTAGTTCAAAATTTTGCATTTCTATCAAAAGATACGAGTGAATCCCTCTTTCATATCTGTGTTGAAACTACAATTAGAAGACTGTTAAATAAACTAACCACAAAAATGCGAATGGCAAGAAACCACCAACCTGCCTACGTCTAGATTTAACAAAATCCACCTATCAGCAAATCGAAACATCATATAATGGGAAACAGACCTGAAGTGTGCAACTTGTTTTTACACTTTAGCCTCCACATGAACTAAAATATAGATAACTATTGATGTTTTGGGGTATTTTATAAGCATTTTAGTGCAGACCTAGGCTTGCTGCCCCCCCCATTTAGTCTTAATGCAAGTTAACCTCATTTTTTACAGACAGACATGAGAGGGGTCTCATCTGGCTATTGGCAAAAAATGAAAATTAACAAACCTGGAATGATGAACCTAAAAGTGTATTATTTTGGCTCGATTGGAATCAACACAAAAATATGACACATGTTGAAAGACCCATATGAAAGAGTTTTGCTGCTCGTGCAGTACATACAGGTCCCTTTTGTCCTTGCTTGTTTGGATGGCTTGCTGGGCTCGCCGGTCCCGATGGTGTTGCTTGCCAGAACTCGAAACTCATATTCCACCCAAGGGCTCAGGTCTATTACTGTAGCTGTCAGCCGGTGCCCCCCCACCACCTCAGGAACTGGCATAAAACACATAGTGCCCCCTTCAGTATCTAAAAACTTTGTGTGTTTTCTGTATGTCCATGTGTCAACTTAGCATCAGCTGACAGGCCAGACTACAGGTACATGGGACAGGTGTCTCACAAGGACACACAAAGCACAAACAAACTCATCAAAAAAGAACACAATAGAGAAGACTCACATGTAAATTCATTATTCATCCTGAACTATTTTTGTTCTAAAGTCATAATGTAGTTCTGTTTGAAATATATGATTCTTATGAGGGAAATCAATGAGACCTATAAAAATATCTCAGCTCAAACTGTCCTTAATATACAAAAATGTCAATAGAAGAGGGTGTGCAGTGTTGGCTAAAAGCACATTATACCAATCATGCTTGAATGTTAAGGGCTCCATTATGGAGAATGTGGAGATGTGGGCTATCACTTAACTAGATGGTCAAATTACAGACCTGGCAACAAGTTCACCATTAGGACAAGATCCATGTTTCAGGATTCCCAGGAGTCTGATAAAATGGCAGTCAATGGTCACGCTAGAGTTGCATACCATTTGGCACTGGGATAAAAATTACATCTCCAATATTCTCACAGGCAAGACAGAATGAAGAGTGCCCCCCCCCGCATTAGGCCACTGCTGGTCAGAGAGTGGCTTACCTGTAGTGACAGCCTGCCACCCGAGGGAAAATGGTGTCCTGGCCTGGATGGTATATGCCGTAATTGGACTGTGATTATCAGGACCAGGCCTCCAGGATAGAGAGGCTGTGGTGTCAGTGATGTCTTCTACATGGATGCTGGTAGGGGGCCCAGGGGGACCTGATAGATGGCATAGCCAGCCAGGGAAGAGGAGTGTAAGATAGATAGACAGACAGAAAAGAGAGAGGGGGCAGGGGGGATGTAAATCATGAAGAGATGGAAAGATGGTAGAGAGAGCGGCGCAGGTTTTAGCACCTGCGGCTACTGTACGTAGTCAGTTCGATGTGAAACCTCTGGGAACCATTTGGTCTAAATAGACACAAAATTTATTTTAAGCCTTGAAGAGAGAAATTTCTATTTGCCACCATTTTCCTTCTATTCCTTTCTATTTTCCTTGGTGAGGTGCAAATGAGCACAACACACTCATTGAATGATACATTATTAAACCGTTGTGGGCTTAAACTGAAACATGCATGTGTTCTGCAGTCATTGGACCTTCACTGTTGGCAGCTTACCTCTGACCACCAAGTCAGCAGCTATGGAAATGCTGTCTACCTTCGTCTGCACGGCGCACGTGTACTTCCCCGCATGCCTCAGCTGGATGTTTCGAATCATGATGTCTCCTGCTGAATGCTGCTGTCATTCAACACACAAGCAGTCACGCACACATGAACACAAACAGTCCTCTCTAAGCAGCATGGTAAGCCTCCAACTAATGTAATTCAACAGCAATACTGTCTCCGTTACCACATGGGAGCAAAATCAGCTGAACAGAAGGCTCATTTTCCTGCATGTGTATCTTGAAAAAATTATTCATATTTCATCATGCAGTCTTTTCTTCCATTTGCTAAAAAAAAAAGTTAGGGAATTGCCTCTGTTCTGCTTTTATTTTGCCAATTTAAGTAAAGAAATGGACTGAAATTGCTTGATTTAGATTATGGTATTGAACGGTTTCATTTATGAGTAGTCTAATGGCCATTCTAATAGGTATTTCTTTGAAGGAGCTTTCTATTCCATCTCTAATTGTAATTCCCTCTTCTACATGATCAGTTTATCAGAGAAGAGCACAGTGAGTTTTTGTAATAAATTGGAGACTAATTGGAGATTGTGAAAGAAAAGAATACTGTGGTGTGGCTGAGAGCTTAATCAAAGTAAGTGTAGATATACAGCAATTAATTAGGAAGGGGCCGAAGAAGCAGCAATATCATAAAAGAAACAGGAAGGAGAGAGAACACCTCGGTGCTGTGTTTTCTTCTCTTTACGCTGGCTGGAGGAGCCTTGAATTTTTTTAGGTACAAACCATGCCTGCACATCACACGCTGAGGTCTAAAGCTGTGGATGGCAGCTGTGGACGGCAGCTGACTGAGACTGGTTACAGAGTGTGTATGTTAATTTCACTTTAAAATAAACCATGGGCAGCAATTTTCTGGCCATAAATAATACACTTGATACAAAACATTCCCTCTGCACTGCGGCTGAATTTATTATGACCCTGCAAAAAGAAGAAGATGAAGTGCAATAGTTATGTTTCAGTGAATCTTCAGATTCACCCCTTCGACCTTTATTCAATGAAATCTCTTAAGGGGGTTGAAAAATAAATCAATGTCTAAAGGGCACAGAAGTGCTAATGAAATTAGCATTCATCTGCGCCACAATAAGGCTTGTATCTTAATTACTTATTCTGTAATCAGGGTCAAATGACAAACTATGACAGCTCACAGGTTCCTGAATGACATCATGGAAGAGAATCTCTGACGGTTGTGAACTTGTGGAGTGAATTTATGCGGATCAGTCTACGGTGTTGCATGGATCCGAAAAGTAATGTGTGAAAACTGTCCAATCTCCCCAGAATGAAACTTCGTTAGTTCAGAGTGTAATAATTAGTCACGGCGGCCAGAAATCTGGTTCGAGCAGCCAATTTTAACAAGGTGGCGAGCAGTTGTGAAAAGAAAGTGGGGAAAAAGAAAGTTGTACAGTTTTTTAGGTGAGACATGGTCAGCACAATTTTTTTTATATGTTTTTGAGAGTTTAATTAAAAAGCCACAAAAACACTTGCCAGGATCTATGACCATTGTGGTGGTGATTTCTGACTGAAGGGAAGATTGATGCCTCTGGATGGAAAGATGTCACACTTCTTATGTTTTATTGAGAAAACAAAACACAAAGGAGCCTGTAGTCTCTTCTATTTATAAGTGAACCTAACACTATCAAAATATTATCAGCTCTATAGACTTTGTCATCATGTGATACTTTGCTTATATCCACTGGATGAATCTAATGAGGCTTTGCATGTATGTAACTGACATAAATGTAGCATGTTATCTTTTGAACATGAAGAGCAGGATGTTCATAGAGCCTAGCTATATAAGGGAACTTATGATGGGGGCTCTGGCTTACACTGAATCCCTTGTACTTTCAAATATAAAAACCTGTTATTGGTTTGGCTTAGACTCAGTAGCACTCAACAATGTGTTAAAATTCACAGCTTTTCAAGTGCTGTGTGAATTATTGAAGATGAATAAGCATAGTTTTGATTGTCACATGTAGATATAGTGTCAAACCAATTTCATTGGTTTCCAGCAAGTTGCTTAATATATACATAGTGATAATCTTACACATCTGCTTTGTGGCCCCTAATTTTGCACCAATTTCTGATTGTCTGTCAGTGTGAAATAGCTCTCACAACTTTATAATTCAAGTATTGGAGAAATGATGAGAGACTGTGTACTTACACCCCCGACCTTTTCAAAAAATCCACCATGGCTCCCGAAGTGGATGAGCTGTTCGTTGAAGAACCAGGTGAACTTGAGCTCCAGTGATGGGTCATGGCTCACCTGACAGGGCAGGACCACGCTCTCTCCAACATTGACGTCCAGCGTGGATGGCAGGGTGGTGATGATGGTCGGCTCTGAAACACACATTCATATTTGATCAAACTCCATGTTCTGCTCCTCCTTCCCAGGCGTTACAATACAACACAGGCAATAGCTTTGAGAAAAGCCAAGCCCCTCCATCATCCTTATGGATATGTCAGACTCAGTTAATAGAGGGATATACGGCACAGAGCACACAGCAAAGTAGGGCGTACAGCTGCAATAAATGGTATTAGTCTCAGCCTGAGCTCGTCTCTGTGGGGACTCGTAGACGTATCTCTCTTGCTTCCTGAGAAGCCTCCATATGTGTCACTGTCAGCTCTGCCTTCGGCCTGGGACTCCCTCTGACTGGCCGAAATTCCCAAAATGCACAACTAGGAAAACAGTAAACAGCAGAGAGCACTTCTTCCACTGACTATGCTCTTTTCAAGCCTGCAATGCATTACAATAGCATCGCATGGGAATATGGCAAGCGTCCCTTATCTACACTTGTGCCTGAGCATCGGAGGAGGAGGAAGTTGGAAGGACATGAGAGAGGCGAGATGAGAGGCACAGGCTTTGTTCTCAGAGTGCACAACACCTATCTCCCTCTTGGGGGTGCTGTGATTACTTGGTTGAAACTACCACTCTGAGCACTTGGACTAAATTAACCATGGCAAATGATCCCTGGACAGGCGTAGATCCATGTAGAAAGTGCCGGCAGTGCAGTCTTCATCCAGAGTGAATTCGATACCTTCATTGTACTGGCCCCCTCCCACTCCTCCCTGACACACACACACACACACACACACAAAACCACCATACACTTCCAGTGTGATTTATCTAGCCATTTCTGATATCAGGCCAGAATGCTATCAGCTGGTAGGTTTTGTCATTTACACAATGAAAGTGTGCCTGAAAAGCTCAGTCCTCTATTGCTGGGGCTAAATGGTGAGCAATGGCGACGCAATAAAAAACGTTGCAATAACACACAGGAGCTATTCAAGGGCCTGCAACTGCTCTCGCCGCTCTGTTTCTACACACTGTAGAACAAGTGCAAGAAAGAAAATAGGAAACCTGAAAAATTTAAAGGGTGCAGGGGGAAAAAAGAAAACCTCTAAGAAATATGTCAGGGTTTCTTTGCAGGTTATTTCATCGTGAGACACTCTAAGTGATGTGAAGAAAAGGAAGTAGAAGAGAACAGAAGGGTAGGCTATTGGGAAATTCTTCCATGGACCCACAGTCAAAGATATTTATTCCTCTATTGCTGAAAAATGGAAACATGCTCTAAACTTTGCTTCCTTTTATTTTTCCAGCAGGATTGGTGTATCTGTCTGTTTCCTTACATGAACTACTCCCCTCCCCTCCCTTATTGTGTTCTGCCCCAAGAGATCCACAATGTGACAATGAGACAATGACAGTGGGAATATGCTCCCTTATTACCCTCCTCTGTCATCATTTGTAACAGATTATATGGACAACCAAGGTTGGTTACACAACCGCATACTGGGCTCCTGACCATAATTTGATCGCTTTCCATCGTGTGTAAAGCCTTGTTACCTACTGCCACTTGAAACAGGGGGATAGTAACCCACTTACTTAGCAGCATCAATCACAGCTGAGTTAGAGAGTGTGCTAACACGCTCAGACAGACATGGTGGCATCTCAAGGAGTCCCGCTGATGGAGGCAGTCAAACTTGTGGAGTTATGTTTCAGTTTGTACTTGTAGATGTTTGAAGAAATTTATCTGAAGTTTTTTTTTTTTCTTTTTGAAGAATAATGTATGTCGGTGCAAATTTATTTGCAAAACTGTTTGTATCAATAAAGTTATGACATTGTGCTTCTTACATTCTTACAGTCAAGTTCTAGTTGGATTCTGCAACTTAACTTTCTTGGTTTGATAAAGATTGGGGTTAAAGTCACAGGACATCAAATCAAATCAAAATCAAATCAAATTTATTTGTATAGCACCAAATCATAACAAAGTTACATCAAGGCACTTTACACATAGAGCAGGTCTAGACCAAACTCTTTATAAAATTACTTAAAGAGACCCAACAGATCCCCCGATGAGCAAGCACTTGGCAACAGTGGCAAGGAAAGACTTCCTTTAAGAGGCAGAAACCTCGGGCAGAACATGGCCACATTAGTGATCTTCCTTGTTTTTCTCAACAAAGCACCAGTACCAACCCTGTGCTTTTGTCTATCTCAGTCTCTCCTGACTTCTCTAGCTCATCTGTGTCTTATTTTCCCTCCATGTTCTTACAAAACAGCCTCAGTTTCATTTGTGGCATGAATTCCACAACATATTGAAAATGTTGCTGTGAAATAGCAGTGTGGCGGCATAGTGGTTACCGTTGTTGCCCCACAATAAGAAGGTCGCAGGTTCGGTTCCTGGCCGGGGGCCTTTCTGTGTGGAGTTTGCATGTTCTCCCTGATCCTTCGGTTTCCTCTCACCATCCAAAGACATCATGTTTGGGTTAACTGATGACTCTAAATTGTCTGTAGGTGTGAGTTGTCTGTCTCTGTATGTGATGGACTGGTGACCTGTCCAGGGTGTACCCCACCCTCACCCAGTGTGAGCTGGGATTGGCTCCAGCACCCCCAATGACCTGGAGAAGGATAAGCAGTTGAAGATGGATGAATGAATGCTGTGAGATTCTGCTCTGTGTTCACATCAATGCATCACATAATTTCTGCAGATTTCTGCAGTTGCACATTCATGCTCCCAATCTCCTGATCCACCGTCCCAAAGGTGGTTTACTGGATCCAGATGTGGTTAATGGGGAGGCCACTGAACTCACTGTCATGTTCAAGAAACAAGTTTGACATGACTTTTTCTTTGAGACATGCTTCATTACCATGGTGGATGTTGCTGTTGATGGTAAATTGTGTCCATGGGGAATGGCGGCAACAATCCTCTGTTAATCTGCAGCATTTAAACCATGATTCACTGCAATGAAAGGGCCCAAAATGAGCCCGGAAAACATGCCCATACCTGCCAACTATTTTTTTGGTATAGTTGCTGGTATCTCTAAATAGTCTCATGACACACTTCTGTTTTGTTTTCTCCAGGGAAACTTCTGTAATTTGCAAGGCCCCCAACCTTTATTGAAAATGTCATACACTGATCCATACGATTTATATGTTTGTCAATTGCTATGCACATTGCCAGATTGTGTAAGAAGCAAGCTCGTCACACTAAACACACATACATTTCAACCCATTCGCGTTCATGTAATGTTCTCCTCTCACACGCTCATTTTCTACTTTTTCTACTTATCAGTTTTCAAGTCATGAGCGATTCTGGAACCGATCCAAACCAATGTTCGAGGTGAGGGCGGGGTACACCGTGGACAGGTTACCAGTCCATCACAGAGCCAACACACAGAGACAGATGGAGACAAACAACCACTCACACTCACACTCAGAGCTACAGACAATTTAGAGTCACCGATTACCCCAAACATGATGTCTTTGGATGGTGGGAGGAAACCGGAGTACCCAGAGGAAACCCATGCAGGCACGGGGAGAACATGCAAACCTCTTACAGAAAGTCCCCTGGCCTGGAACCGAACCCACAATCTTCTTGCTGTGAGGCAAAAATTCTAACCGTAACGTTCTAATGATAAATGTTAATATTCACGGATGTGATGGAATTTTAATGAATCTGTACATGTACGCTGATGATGAAAAATGGATGCACTCCTCGACCCCCTTCCGCCATCCTGGAAAGATATCCCCCATTTTGAAAGCTAAATTTTGGCAGGGATGCATTCCTCACACCATTACTCCACCAGCAGCCTGGACTGATGACACAGTGGGTCACTGTCACTGTTGGGTTCATGGTTCATGTTGTTGACACTAAACTCTGACCAGACCATCTGTATGCCCCAACAGAAACTGACCAAAGACTCCACACATACACACACACAAATAAACACACGCAATATTTGTTAGAGGACCAGACTTATTCTTCCAGGTCCAGTTGGTTCGGGTAACTATTGACTTGGTCGATTTCAGGGGGAGATTGTTGTTATTGCTAAGGTTATGGAAACATTGCTGAGGTCTCACAGCCTTAGTTTGACCTGCTAGACATTTTACCGCTGTAGAACATATGAAAGAGTCCATATTTCTGTATCTACTACTGTGTCTTACTTAGATGCTTTTAATTAGACTAACAGATGTTTGAACAAACAACAAATTTTTATGAACCGCCGGAATGAGACACATTTTGAGCAGGTGGCATTTGGATGTGAAAAGAACATGATGAGGTCTGATGATTCCTGGCTCTGTTTCATGCTTAAATATTAGCATTGGATGAATCGTTTACTGTGAAGCCACATGTGGTTGAACGACAGCAGCAACAATCACAGTGTTCCTATTATATCAAAGGAAGTGGAAGAAGTGTGGGACCCCACACACCTAACGTAGCAAAACAGGTGACTTATCAACGCGGTTTTACAGAGGGGAACACTCAGAAGAGCTGTTCAACAAAAAAACATGGCCAACCAGAGAGAGCAGGCTAACCTTTACCAAAGGACTTCCTGCTGCTCCCCCAGGCAAGCGTCACGTGGCCAGTTTCACTTCTTCGCAAAAACAGCAGCCCTCATGAATAATGCTCAAACCCTCCTGTTGACAATCCCTCTCAGCCTCTATGGTCTAAAGCTGTAATGTGTAAGCATGTATTCTCCTTGAGTGTCTGTATACTCCATCGTTTTTCACACAAGGTGAGTGATGTGAGCTTGAATAATATATGGAGGAGCCATGGGCCAAGTGATCTGGGAATTTTAAAAACAAATTTACCTCAAACCCCCTACCCCTCGAACTTCGAGTCTTCAATCTGAAGCTCATGTTCATATGGGGACAAGTCGGTTCATGGCAAACACACATTTGTACAGGAAGTGCTTTGTCTGGCAGATCAAAAGGCTCTTCTACAAATAACAATTGAAACACACTGGGCTAAGGTTGATACCACATATTCAAAGGTAAATCTCTGTAACATTACGCATCTCGTTCCATGCTGCTGAAAAGCCTAACAATCCTCAGAGAAATTCCTCAGGTCATTTGGAACAAAAATTTGGTGACCAAAGGGAATCCTCCCTCTCCCAGTTTTACCTCCCCACGTGTTCAAATTAACAAACTACACAATGTGGTTTCATCAGCACATCACAAGCTCCTCTGTAACTTTGTCGGAGGTTTTTTTTGGGTTCATTTTAATACCACTAATTTTCCAAAGGTCTCTCAAGGACAAACTGCAATAGCAAGGAAAATCTTGTCATCATTGCTCAGCACATACATACAAGATGCCCCCAATGCTGCATTCATATGCTGTGCAGTGGCACATCTGTAGCAACCTGCTGGTGATCACTGACAGATGGCTGCTCATTATTTTTCTATATGGCTGTCAGGGATTACACATCACATTTGTTTCACTCAGCTGCTGCCATTCAACATGGACAAAGTTGATTCGGCTTGGAAAAACTCTTCCCAGAGCCCGGTGTAAAACTGGAATAATTTTCATGACCATCCCTCCCCTCCTGTGTTTAAAAGAGTCGCCTGTCGACTGATCAGATGATTGGTCTTCTGTTTTACTTCTCCAAAAGCCAAATATACCCCAAAGGCATTAACTATTGCCATCATTCAAATCTCATCTGATACAAAAGAAATCCTTTTTATCAGACAAATCTAAGGGTCTGCCAGTGGCTCTGTGAGGCCACACTGACACAGTGCTGAGCTAAAATGCTAATGTAAGAGTGCTAACATGCTCAGATTGACAGCAATAACATGCTGATCTCTGCCTTGTCCACCACCTAAAGTCACCTTTGGAATCTATAACAAATGTGTAGTTTGTATGATATCAACGTGTTGAATATCAGGTTATGTGATGAGGGTATGTTAATTCATCTGCGGTACTCAAAATGCACCATGTCTCCTTGTTTAGGTCCCACAGACTTACCACTTACCACTCACTTCAGAAATCCTTCCTGTCAAATTGTTCATGGTGGATTTGTAGACTTGTGTCGTAGCTGCAGTCACATTGTGAGATATTGGTCTTAAATTTTTGCCTTTTGCTACAGGTTGCCTAATCTTCACATAAACTACTGACTGACATACAGGTGTGGTCTAGGAATTTTGAAATAATTTTGAGAATTTTACAAATTTCCTGCCATCTTATAATTGCCAAATTTAATCTCAGCAGGTCCAAAATCACACATGTAAAAGGGCCTTACATTGCAATCATTTGGTATTTAGCACTCAATAGAGAATGCTGATGAGGACTGTGGTAACATTAATGTGTTGCAGGAGTTTTTTTTTCATAAACCAATGTTGTTGAACAAATGTAAATTTTGACCTTATAATTTCCTAGCTAAAAAAGTAAATTCATCCTCTGACAATCATTAATGCCTGTAAACAACTGTCATGGCATTCTGTCCAATAGTTGTTGAGATATTTTAGTCAACACCAAAGTGGGAGACCAAAAGCATTGTCATCTCTGGAGTCAAGATCCTACTGTATAATATTAAAAAGGGTCAATTACTTTAAAGGTCCCATAGTGTAGAAAGCGACATTTGTTTTATGACTATAAAGGAAGTGTAGGTGCTATAAAGAATCAAAACATTATTCAAACCCCAGAGATATTCACACAAGCCCGTACTCGTTAACTGAGCCTAAAAACAGACTGCTTTGGATTTCTGTAACTTGTGATCTCGTAGCTACATAGCCATTCTCCCGGCTCAGCCTGTTTTGTTGCTTTGACTCCACACAGTCACTTTGTTGCTGAGCTTGCAAGCTGGAAGACAGAAAATTCTGCACAACTGCTAGAAATCAGGAGCCAATACATCATTGTACAGCCTTCCCAAGGATAAGTAATGTTAGAAACCACTGACTAAAGCTGAGTTTTTCTGAAGTAATTCAAGTGATTCGAGATTCTGCGCTGACCAAACATCACCATTTTTTTTTTTTTTAGTTTACCCAAACTACAGTAGTTGGCTACAATTCATTACCTGTAGTTTGCCTGGCTGTGTGTGTCTGTGTGGAAAAAAATCAGCCAACAGGTGAGCGGCTCAGACACAAATCGCTTGTAAGAGAATCATGGAGGAAGAAAACTTTTGGTACTTGAGACAACACATATATCTTTTAGGAGACTTAAGAACTTAAGAATCAAATAAAACACATGTAACGTGTGACACAGGACCATTAGATACAACTCTATATGGGTTTACAATTATGTGTCAAATCTTGGGAAATCACTTCCCCTGAGGTTTTACAGAGGCACACTGCAGTGAACGAAGCATGATCTCAAAAGTTTTGAGCTGATTGACCATCCGTAATGAACGGAGTCAACCCTAATTGAAACAGCTCATCTTCAATGTAATCTAAATTCACTGAGGATGTCCGTAATCAAGAGTAATTAATCTGCTAATATCCCCTCACCTCAGTGTTGGAATAATGGAGACATTAACAGGGATCATCTGTTGTGACTTTTTGCTCAGTGGCTCATTCACAGCAGGAGGCACCGAATGCTTTGTGACAAGTATTTTTCAGCATTCATATCACCAAAGTCAATTTGAATAAACTACCGTCATCTCCCATAAAAGCTACTCACCGTAGCACAAATTTCCCCCTACTAAATAGGTTTCCAATCCTCAATGAAATAGTGCATGTAAATTACCCCATCCCATTTCGCAAACAATATCCACTGTGACAGAAAGGCACACGATCATACAGTACACAGGAACATTTGGAACATCAGCTTTAACGTATGATGATGGAGAGGAAGTGAGTGAGGGAAGGTGTCAAATAAAAACCCATATTCCCTTTCACTAGAATAATAAGTGGATAACAGGGCTATTTATTTATTCTGAGGAGACATATGAGGGTGTGTTTCCTAGCAGCTTGATTGGAAAATCGCACACAGGCCATCGACCTGAAACTACAGACAGCTGCAGGTTTCACTCGCCCCCCACTCATTCTGAGTGGCTGTGTGTGTGGGGGGTGCGCTCTGTATCAATTTCATTTCACAGTGTGCGATAAATGGGTAAAAGGAGGGTTTTGAATGTAACCGGCAGAGAATAGCAAGTATGTGCGTTTCCTTATGCCTTCAAGTCAAGCGCCGCACTTTAAGGTTCACATTTTACACATACATGTGGAAAAAATACAAAATGCAAATGCTTACTGATTTTGGTGGAAAGACAGCATCATCAGTGAGGGGTAGAGTGATGCATCAGCATAAATCAGCCACGAGGTGCACTTAAAGCTCCCCCCACATTCTTTACTGCTGCTGACTTTAGAGCATTCATAATATATGACATCTGTCTTTTATAATTCAACAAAAAAAGAAACATGCCTTGATAGTGATTTACAGAGGACATAGTCAGTGCACAGTTTTGTTTTTTTCCCTTATTTCCTTTATATGATATATTTACTAGTAATAAGGGAACTTACTCTGCTGGTACAGAATTGGGATTTTTTTTGCTGCTACTTAGACGGACTTTGATCAGTGTTTCTTGAAATATCTGATCTATTAGAAATACTTCTGCAGGGCGAAATAAGTCAATTAATCCAGGTTTCTGTGGCAACCTCTTGGAAAAAAAAACCCCTCCTCTGATACTTTTGCAGACTGCTGTTCTGTTGACATGGCATTTCAAGAGATTTTACCAATTGCTAAGTTGTTGAAGAGAGACGTTTAAATGGATTGAACTTTTGAACAAAATCAGAAACTACAACAGAAGCAGTAGACTTTTAAAAATGCTCCAACTTTGGAGAATGGGGGAAAACACTTAATTTCTCATCATGCAGTCTGGGGAATTTGAAAGATTTTGGCACCACTTTATTGGATTTTCTTCTCTGACCAGGGCAGATCATTCCCTACTAGATGAAAAGTTGAAACCAGCACTGAGGAAAACCGTGTGTGCTCGACATTCAAACATGTGTACATGCATTACGTATTCAAGGTTAATTTAGAGAGCACAATCTTTCCCACAAGTTTTTCTTTAACATCTTAGAATATGCTGCTTTTGGTGAAACTAAAGCAGTGTAACCACAGCTGTCTGATTTGTCCAAGGATTGTTCCACCAATCTGTTGAAATATACATGTGAATCAAAACCAAAGCCTCTGAAATGAGACATGAACTTGTCTCCCTAAGGCCAGTATTGTGAAGATCAATAGTTCTACAAATCTACACAAACCAGCCGGCATGGAAGATCACGGCAGAACAAATAACAATAACACAAACCGTGTAGCCTGTGTGAAAAGGGGGTCACAGTGAGGGTATAGTTCAGTGAATATGTCAGCAAATCCCCCTAGGATTGAGGTGAGAGCAGTATCTCGCCGTGGAAAAAGGACAGAAAAACAGCAATGTGCACAGAATAAAGCCACTCATAAAGCCACGTCATGCACAACACTTTATACCCAGCTCACATTCATATTTAATGAAGTATAATAAGTCACAGTACCAGAGCAGAAACGCAATCCCCAGCCCAGATGATCTAACAACACGAGGCCTTTTTCACACAGCATATCCTTTGACAGTACTGGTGGCACCGAAGCAGTGAGCTGAATGTTTTTAACGCCTCTGCAAACAGACATAGCAACCAAGGTGTCTCTATCTCTCTTGTAATGAGAGTATGGAGAGAGAGAGAGAGAGAGAGAGAGAGAAAAAAACAGGTCTTCATGTCTTACAAGAAGGAGAGAGGTGGTCAGATGCTTCAAAAATCATTCCCCTTTCACGACGGTGGCTATTTTTAATTTATTAAATCGAAAACATCAGTTCGTTTTTCAGGGAGCAGAATGAAATATCAAACAACTCTGCGTGCTGCTGGGGTGAAAAACATGCATTTGGAAAAGGTGCCCAGTACTTTATTGGCCAATGTCCCTGCTGACTGAGCTGTAAAATAGACAGTGATTAAATTTAAAGAGGGAAAAGGAAATACCTTTAACTGTAACGCTTCCAGTGCTGCTTGCCACACCAAACTGGTTTCTTGCCACACAGGTGTAGAGACCTGCATCGGATTTGGTAGCATTCCATATCCGAAGATTTCCATTGTCCAGAATGGTGACCCTGTGGTTAACAAAGCAAATCATTTTCTTAGTACTGTTTGCTTATACAGCTGGTATACATATAATATAAAAAATGGGGCAGCAAAAATAAAAGACCAACAGAGCAGTGAACATTTCTCAGTGTCTCTTATTAAGTTTTTTTGAAGGATCGTATTTTCAGGGCTTATTAATTCAGAACATGACTTCAGTATATCTAGGACTACAGTGACTCCATGCCCTTTACACAATGGCCACAAGTGCTTCACAAAAGGTCAAAAGGCCTTTAACAAAACTTTGCATTTTCTGAACTAACATGCAAACATGGAAATCATGCCCTTGAGACCAAGGAACGGTGGGGAAATCAAGGGTGGACCAACACAAGAAGGCTGAATTTTAATTATCTGAAATGCTCTGCTGAATCTGCAAACTGTAAATATGAAATGGCGTCAGCCTGATTGTGAGGGGGTGAAAATGATGTGTGACCAGTAAATGGCTCTGTTCACCGATGAGTGAGTTCAAAAATGAGTCAAAGGAGTCAGAGTGAAAAGATTCATCTGCTTTTATACAGCAGAGAAGAGTTCAGCGATTCAAGCAAACCCAAGAATCAGCTAAAGGGGAGAGCTCTTTATAAATACACATAAATATGGGTGCTAATGTGTTATTCTGACGTAAGCAGGTCCCTGTGCAAACAATTAAATCTGTACCCATGGATATGGGGTTTCTGATGTGGGAAAAGACCCCAATGGGTCTTAGCAACATGCAACTGATTGTTTTGATTTAAAAATACATAAAATGAATAAACAAAAACAAAAACTGCAGAATAAAAAATTTATCTCTGTGACCTTAGGGAAAATTAAACATAGTGTATATATATTTCTCTAGTTTATAAATATGTAATTACTTTCTTCCCCTTTTCTTTTACCTATTTCTTTTCTTTTTAATCTTCTTTTAGTCGAGCTTCTTTTTTTTCTGTCTATCTATGTATATTGAGCTGTTGTATCAAACACTTTTCCCTCTTTGAGGGATCAATAAAGGGTTATGTTAGAGCTCACAGCTTCACTGCTGGTTCAGTCTCATTGGTCTTGTCAGTGTCATCGTAGCAGGCAGCTTTTCACTACTCTCCCAGCACCAAAGACCAACCTGGCAATGTCAGTGACTTGCTAATGAACATTGCAGAACATTAAACAGCTAAAGAACCAAATATTTTCCTCAGGGGTTGGTAGAGTCCAAAGAAGAGCTAAAAGGACATTTAATGTCAAACTCATATTCATGATGGAGCCAGAGTTTCATCCAGAAATACATTTTATTCCATATCTGCCATGTGTAAGCAGGTAAAACATTCACCGTATCAATTTAACTTTACATGTAAATGTTTTGTTCATGGTTTGTCTCTTTGCCCACAAAAAGCCTCATTACTGCAGATTTAAGGTTACGCCATAGTCCAATATTCACTCTTTATTAGCTCTGTTTTGGTCTCAACCAACTCCTCAGGGAAATATTATACAATGTTCACCAGCTAAATGCTAACTTCGTCATTCTACTGTCAGCTGCTGTGAAAGGAGAGCACATATCTAAGTGCCTTTATGCTAAATAAATGAATAAATAAATAAACAAGCAAATAAAAAGCTGCTTGCAGCGTGAAAAAGTAGAAATAATTTAGTATAGATTAACTTAATTTAGTATAAACAACAACAAAAAAAAATGTAGTCCATGTAGTCTATTGTTAATATCAAACTAAGATAGCTTTGAGCCTTTTTTATCATAGTGGCCTATTTGTAAGATTGTTAAATTAAAACGGAGGTGTGTAATCATAGGCTCCTTATTTAAACCCCCGTTATAACTGATATCGGGGTAAAACTAAGTAAAAAATAAATCCACTGCTAGTGTATTCAGATTCTTTTTACATGACTCAAGGCAACAAGGCCAAAACCCAAAGTTATGTAGTCATGCATGTAACAATCTAAACTGATGTCACTATCTCAAATCAGCTGAAACTGAGGATCTTTGATTGATTGAACAGCTGTTTGACAGGGAGAGATAATTGTGGATGGAGCCTGAGCTCAAGCAGAGAAAAGTTGAAGAGCTGCGGTAAAATTCGAAACGGCACATGACACAGAGAACGGTTCATCAGCCTTCACTGTTGTTATCTGAGCAGGCTGTTTAGTTTGCACCAGTGATGCATTTAACTGGATGAACTTGTGAAGCGCAGGCGATACAGTGTGACACTGTGTTATGTTTTTCCTACTGTTCTCAATGAGCCTTCTTGGAGCGGTAGATGAGATAAGAGTGCAAAGACAGTTACTACAAAGGAATCTACTTCTGATAGTGGTGCTGCTGAGTGAAGACTTCTTGTGTTATATGAGGCTGAAGAGAAAAAGTGCTGAATGCAAAGCAGCAAGCAGTGACCATCAGTCACATGGGGGGCAGAGCACTTTGAGGGAGGGCCCACTGTTAATGACATTAAACCTGGAGGCTGATAAATTTTTAAGAAAATGGCCCATTAAATGGAACCACGGTCCTACAAAAGACCATAACCCTAAGCAGAGTAAGCACAATTAAAACAAGTGCTATTAATTACATTGCTTTGCAGGCATTCTGTGTATATAGCCAACTTGGTCTCCTGAGTCACATTATCTAAAGCAATGCAAAATAAAGTCAATAGTTCTGCATTCAAATTGTTACTAACTATATATGCATCTGCTATCAGTTAACTAGGGTAATCAGGGAGAGTGAAAACAAACATGGAAGATGTATGATTTGAACTAGAGCAAGCTCTGACCCAGTTCCAGTCGGCCAGTACGAGCCTCGCAGCAACACCTCAACATAACTAAGTACCTGCATTTGTGCACTGCACTTGATGCTTCCACAATCGCTTATCCTCAGAGACAAAATAGCAATCATGTGACTTGTGCACCATGCATTTTATGAGAGGAGAACTTACAAGAGGTGCTGCATGCAAGCACAATGGTTCTTAGAGGGAGTTAAATCCTCAGCAGCCCTGCTTCTTGGACGCACTGCATGTGCTTCTGCCGTCTTTGTGGGTTCAGATGAAAAATTGGGGAGGCTCTTCCTTTTCAAGACATTACAGAAAAACGCGAAGAGCGACTGTCTGCATAAGCGCTCTGGATTTTAGTCTGAAGCTAATGCACCCGCTGATTAGGTCAAATACAGACGGAGCCAACTGAGACAGCTTACTATCAACACATTTTAGTTTTGCTGCTGTCCTCTCTCCAGTCTGCCAAGGCCCAAACAAGATATCTGTGCAGCGTGCCCAGTATGTGAAGAGACATTTCCAGCCTCCATCCCGAGGGAAGCCAGCAGAGGGGCAGGTATCAATAATTCACAGGTGAGATGAACACAAGTGCCACTCCTTTCATCCGTGCCTCACACTGATTTAATGGACATGGCAATTATTCTCCTAAAAAGAGGTAATTATTTTGAGCAGAGCAAGACAGTTCTTGTAATTGTAAAAAACACAGGTGTGTATTTTGGGAGAGATCAAGCCTCTGAGGACAGGGAGTGTACAGTGTTGATCCTCTCTGCTCTGTGACAAGATGAAAGAGACAAATAACATTAGTCACAGAGCAGCTATCATGGGCACTGTGAAGTGGAAATCGCAGGAAAGAGCCCAGTCCAAAGTAAAAGCCTGTTTTTGTTATTTCCTTACATTCTCTCTGAGACACTGTTGACAGATGCAGATGTTGCCTTTTTATGAGCTTCCTTGCAATCAAAAAGGGCACTTGAAAACCTAGTTTTGATGTTTGATTCAGACATTTTTTTGAACTTTTTGATAAACTCTACATTGTGAGGGGGAAACTGTTGCAGTCCAAAAAGTAACTCACAAAATAATAAAAATAGATGAAATATTTTCCATCAAGAGCAGTGGCTTTGCAGAAAGCGTGGGCCAAGGAGGTGCAGCGAGTTTCCTTGTGGTAGCCTTGTGGTCAAACAGTGAAATCCTGCTTGTATTCTTTCTACATGAGCACACTAACTCACTAATGTTGTCCAAGAATATGAGGGCACTCCTAAAAATTCAACATGATATCAAAATGCATAATCACAGATCAGACTCTGGTTCGAGAGATCCAAACCAGACCATTCATGGATACTCTGGGGCCTCTGAGACCTCATGGCTGATTGGTGGCGTGACTGCAGGGTGGAGGCCTGTATACGTCTCTATTTAATTAATAGGGTAAATAAAACAGCTTGTGAAAATAAGGGTTAAGATTCTATCAATGGAATTACTCAGCCATGAGACCAGAGGAAAAGAGATCATCACAAGTGTATGGTGATTTCAGCAAATTATTAGCCTCAGCTAAGGCCCTGGATACATAGATTATTGCCTCTGTGCACAGACAGCTTGCTTAACTCGCTTGCAAATACCAGTTTACTAAATGGAAAAACGTAAGTGTGAAAAAAGCACTGCAGGGGATGTGTTTGATATTGCGTTAGCCCGCTGTGGTGAACTCGGAGATAAGGTGAGGTCTCTGTGTTACTATTTCCAAACCACACTGGCTATTGCCGACCTACCCGCAGGTGATGTTTCTAATCATAATTGTATCAAAACGTCAGTGTTGCTAACAGCGCTGGAGGCGAGGGGCTGTAACGTGGCGGGTGTGCGGAGAAAGAAGCGAGGTCGCCATATCCTCTGAGTCGGGACAAAGGGGTGGGACCTAACTTCAGGTGTTGATCTATGCTCTTGACTGCATTTAAAAACCCTGAAGTGCGGCAGTGGGGGGGAGGGCCAGACAGAGATAAATTGAAAGGCTGTCTCTCCTAAGGTTCCCCACAGTGTGCTGTGCTGGAGAGAAACGGCCTTGTCAGCAGCATAAATCAAGCCCAGCTGTGCGGCGTAGACCCAGGACGCGAAAACCTGCCGAGCACGATGCAACCGCGGTGCAACTTCTCAGATACCTGCTTTATGCAGCATCATGGCTAAAAGAATGTGCCTTGTATTTCCTTGTGAAGCTGTCAACATCAAGGGTAACAGTCAATTAGAGTCCACAGTGAAGGTATGCTGTTTTTTTTTTTGGTGTTGTTCTTTGAGCCAACAAAGCTATCGGCTGACGCTGGTCAAACAGGGACACCTCGACATTTACTTTTGACAATTCTCCAATATAGGTGTAATTGATATTGATTTTTTCTGTTCTCAGACCTGTACCGATGACTCTCACCTTGCCACATGGATCATTAGCTGCAGCAAATGATCAGAGCATTACCACATGGGTCTATGATGGGGGACGATTAACCCAGAATAAACCAAACTAAATCGCTTGCAAAAAACTCGGTTGATCAGTGCCCCACTTACTATTTGACATTTCATCTGGGACTGTTATAGGACATAAATCAAATATCCCCAAAAAACAAAAACAAAAGCAAAACAGACAACCGGTGACATTATAATCATGTTTTTTTCGCTATTTAATAAATGCTAGCAAGGAAACATGTTCATGTTTAATATAGTAGATGCGATACACTGACATTAAAATTTTGCTCAAGGCACCATTATGTCTATATATCCTGACACAGTAGATTTGGCCGTAGCTTACACACATTCCTGTATTGTCCTGTATAGCCAATAAATGTGAATAAACTTCGATAAACTTGAATCCAGAAAAATCTAATGAAAGTCATGTAATTAAAGCATTAATATTTAGTCCTGACCTGCTAACTATAACCCTTAATTTTCTGTGATTGTTTAGACAGGAAGCTGCAGGCGACAGACATAGAGGTCTGGAACTAAAAGTGGAACTAATAAATGACTGCAGTACCATAAAGCTGCATGAGACACCATGTGACAAGACAACACTGACAACAGATATCTTAATGCAGAGTTAAAAAAAACCATTGTGTTCAGCTTGACATGCTGTGGAAGTTTGAGCTTTACAAAAAATAAATAAATAAATAAAAAAGAAAGGAAAAAAGAGATAGGAAAAGCAAGGAAAGAGTTGTGCTTTAAATATTTCAGTGAGTGAGTCAGCCCTCAGCCTGATCACATTAAAAATGCCTGGAACACAAATCAGACACAAGTTATTAGGCAGCTCAATTACAGTTTACCTTACCAGTCTTTCGGCGGTGAGAGAGGATTATACCTGATAATCAATCGTGCAGAAAATGGTAGCCTCACAACAATCTTTTTGGAGGTGTCAATCAAAGCTCAACAACAACATAACAAGTGCATTTGCGACAACTGTTGCACGGAGCGCCTGCTTTAAGACGGAACAGCCGATTAAGAATGATTGACACGGAGTATTCACTATTTTCCAAGTCTCAACAAAGCCAAACTTTGCAACTAGAAGCGGGGCTATGTGTAGTTTTTGTGTATTGGCTACATTAATAGTACTAGTAAGTTGCATGCAATACTTGAAATGGCTTTCCCTGTGGCTCAGTGTGAACTGACACTTGTCTCTAGGGCACTTGCCAGCATTAAAGCCTGTTTGGCAATATGGTTGCTTCATAAAAATACAGCCAGGGGACAGGGGTGCTGGGCTGCAATGCAAGTATTAATCTCCAACTCTATGAAATGCACACTACCTCTGCTGCTCCAGTGTGTATTACCATAATGTAAGCTGGAAAATGGCAAGTTCTTCCCCATAGCCTCAACAGCTCAGATGACTTTTTTTTTTTAATATTATTATAAAATTTTTGATAGATACAGCAGGCATTGCACACTTGTGTATTGAATTCTAATACTAACAGCCCTTGGTACAATTTGTTAGACCATTTGAATATTGGATTTTCCATTCCAGGAGCTAGTAGCTAGATTTATTTTCTAAGTAACAAGAGAAGTTAAGCCTCAATATTCATAATGCTGATAAATGAAATTAAATGTACAACACATTTTGGTATTTGGTTTCACATCAAAAATAAAAGGAAAAAACACATACAGTAATGTCCCCAGGCATGGCTCTGATGAAAACATGAACAGAAAAAATAAACAACACTCTCTCCATCTCCCACATGTGTACGCACACACACACCCACACACACACACACACACACAGTGTGCTGTCTAAGGACCTTGGTGCAAATGAACCTTCTCAAATAAATGTTGTGTAAAAGTGCATTCTTTATAGGAAGGTGTCTTAATGAAGCAGGCTGATTGAGAATGTCTGATGAGCATGATGTGATTTTGTTGATAATTGCATTGCTAGGAGAGGGAGTTTATCAGCCCGGACCGCACGGGGGGTTTGTGTATGTTCTTCTGGAGGATTCCTTTAATCACAAACTGCTCTCCTGGTTTATTCTCTCTACAGAGATATTTGTCTCTCCTCATGTGCTGAGGTATCCCTTCAGGAATAAAGAGCACACGCATGTTCCACAGGAAATTGTCAGAGGAACCAAGATGGATTACTCATGCTGCGCTGGCAGATTCTCACTTTGAAAAATGATATCAGCCACAGTCTTCCAGATAAAAATAATCCTGGCGAACAGTACATGGGTAAAGAGGGATTTGACCTAATCTCAGCTAACATCTCAAAATTCACTTTTCTCTGGTCTGAGATTTATTTAGTTGGGATTTATTTTGTTGAGATGGATGGCACCGGATTCTTGGAGATGTGTTTTATAGTCCCTCCCCCCTCCTCTTCCAGAAAATGGACAAACTGCTAAGTAAGCAAATGGACAATCTGACCGGTTTCCAAATTTATAGCACAAGACCATCTGAAGTCCTGACAGGATATGCCCTGGCTGTGACTGACGTATTGGGATGAGAGAGGTTGTACAAGGTAAACTGATCTGCTAATCATTTTGATGCTCTATAAATACCACAACAAGGTCAGTTAATGCCCATGATCATGACTGACAAGTAAAAGCTAATGTACTGTCTGTCCATCAGTAATGTGTCCTTCAGCAAGGAGTAATCTGACCAGAAGGTATCTTAAGCTGTTCAGAATTCAATTTTAACCATGATTTAGCTACTATTAGACCTTTTGGAAACTATTCTATTCAAAATGTGAAGAGAATGATACACAGACGGGGTTGCTTCTTGGAAACTTCTGCACAAACCTCTCTTCTGCAAAACTGCAGAAGGGAACAGCTAAAATTATGTAACAAGTACATCCCAGGTGACGTTGGGTTAGGTTACCTGTATATAGGCAGCAGGCTACTTAGTTTAGCATACTAACATTTAAAACGTTCTCTTTCTGGTTTCCAAGAGCTTAGTAAAAAGACAGGAGTGTTGAACCTCTTGATGTGCAGAGTATAACTGTGCCAGGTACACAGCTTCAGTGTTCTTGACAGGCCTGCAATGCCTCCAGGGAGGAGTTCAGTGACCGGTCAACTGACCCACATCAGGTATGAGTTGGACAAATCAGCTAACTGTGGAGAAAGTTTGGATGACACTGTGACTCACCACATCTCAAAACTCCTAAAACCTCCTGAAAAAAATCCTGAATCCAAATTGTATAAAGAAAAATACCACATTCTCTGTATACCGTTCTAACTCTAACTTCATGGCCAAAAAACTCTAATTTGGTGATTCAGTGAATTGCACAATCAGAAAATGAACTATATCTGTAATACAGGCCCACAGTCCATCCTTGCAAGACCACAATGGCTGCTCATTTATCTCATACAAATGTATCTGATGATCGTATCAAGTCAAACAAGAGGTACATTTCCTCCCTGCTCAGAGCCACAAATATATCAAACTAGTGATTCATGGTGTTCTGCATTGAAGTGACTTTCTGGGCGGCCAGTGGGTTGGACATTTCATGAAAAAAGACATGGAGGTTATAGGGAAATATGAAAATATGAAATATGTTGCAACTAAACAAATAGTTTATAATAATTATAATCAAACTATTCTAAGTCATCTGAATGGTCGTCCATGTTGAGCTTAGTTCTATTTGCCATTAAGAACCTCATCGGGCTGCCATCATTAGCCTTCAGTCATAGTCATGGATGACTAATAAAAATCTGTTTTTGCTATTAAAATCTTCTTTTATTTCTTCTAATCAAACTAGCTGTTACTTGACCATCTCTCCAAAACAAATGCAGGATTTTGGCTGCGGCCACTGATGCTCAAACCAACCAATGAGATTACCAACCCCCTTCCCTCTCCTGAGCAGCTCTGTCTCTGAGACATATTTGGATAAATAAAACATTTAATCTGCCATGCGGATGTGCGTTCTGTTAGGTACCTCCGAACATTGTCGGGTGTTGTCTGCAGCTGCCAGGATCAGCAAAGCGCTAATCCCCGGTTTTGCCCCCATTCTCAGGCAAAGGAAAAATGTGCTTTTCACAGCCAAGGTGGGAGAGGAGTAGGAAAAGGCAAAATGAAAAGCACCAGTCAGCTGTTCACAGCAGCCTGGTCAGGAAGTAAACCGTTCCTAGAGGCAAAGCAACGAAATAAGTCCCTGTGGGCACATGAGCTGTCAGTATTCAGGCCTGGCACTACTCACTCACGGCTAACCTCCACAGAGTCAGAACTCCACTTCACCAGCAGATGTTCAATTAGGAACAGATGAGGAAATTAGAGATCTGATGTGAAAAAATGAGAAGTGACATTTAAACATGATAAACAATGTTTTTAATAAGCATAACAGCATGCAGCCGTAGGATGAGGCGACTGAAAATAGCAGTGCTGGGCTGTTCGTTCACACAGATCGTTTAATCACCAGCTTTATTAATACACCTGTTTCCTTACAGAGTTTATTAATTCCAAGTCCTCATAAAATTAAGCCCTGAGACATTTGACAGGGCTCTTATTAAAATCTTCTTTAAACAGAACAAAGGCATCATAATAAGATAGGAAGATGCGTGAAAAGTAAATGAATGCAAAGTTCCTCTGCAGTTTTGGTGTTCTTCTGACACTGATTCTTTCTGGAGTACGTCTGGCAGAGCAGATGGAATTATAAGTGGAGATCATTCTGCAGGACATCTCTTCATTTACGTGAGAGCCATGCTTATTTTGCTCTGCCTATGTAGAAAGGATATATAATATGCATGAGGGACAGTTGTAATAGTGGGTCATGACCACAGACAGAATCTGGCCAATCTAGCTTGAAGCAAGTATTGCTCTCTCAGCAAACTAATGGAGTAATCAACATCCTTGCCACACGCGGAGAGCCTCCCGAGTCGTCTCGCTTTAACTCAGCGAGCCACTCAGAAACTTGTGGTGTTAGGTTTACGCCTATAGAGCTGACATTAACAGACGCCACTTAAAGCTATAAACACCTCACAGATGCTTCAGGCACCAAATGAGTCAGAGCACATCCGGCAATAGTAATTTCCAATGCTCGCTGATTCATGTTATACGACCTGCTCCTTCGGTGGGCGTGTGTTTGTGTGTGTGTCTCAATATTTTGGTAAAAAGTAAAAGTTGAATTAAACAAGCCTCAAAGTTTAATTCTGAGCTCAATTTGTGACAAGTGATAAAATAAGAAATATGGAAGGAAGAAGAGGGCTTCCTTCCTTGGGACATTTGTGCTAATTTACCAGTGGCGTTTTGATTTCTTAAAGTAAATTGTGCTGACTTTGGAATGGCTGACAAATTAGTGTGTCAAGCAGCTCAGATGTGGCCATTTTGAGATATGATAGTGCTTTTTTTTTTTTTACTACGAGGGAAAGTGTCCTTTAGACGTATTAAACATGGAATCACTGCACAACACTAAATGAAGCCAGAACGATTTAATGACAGGGGGTCCAGACATAAAAAGAAGAGTTTTAAAAGCTTTTCTTTTGTGTTTCTATTTCAACCTGAGGCAACACTAAACAGACAAAGACATTATATTTTCTGTATGTTGATAGGACATTTAGACATCCAGCACGATGATTGCTGAACTGGTTGTCATGGTTTATGTTTTTGCTTGTTCTTTTGTTTTGCCTGTCCTGTTGTTCTCTCTGCTCCTGCTTCCCCTGCCCCTCCTCCCTGTGTTTGTCCCCAGTGGGTGTTTCTACTCTCCTCCTCACGTGGCTGACGAGGCACACCTGCCCTGCATTTACCGCCCATCAGCCCACTATATATACCCTCCTTGGAGTTCTCTTCAGTGCCAGAGTATCCTGCCTGTTTGGCAAGCCTTCATGCGCGTGTCTGTTATTTCTTAGTTTCTTATGACTGTTTTTGATTGTGTCTTTTCCCTGTTTTTGTCCAGGTTATGCGGTGTGCCTCAGTCAGCCTTGCCTTTGCCTTGCCCCTTAGCTCTTGTTGTGATTTCTTTATGTTTTTTTGATTCAGGCTTGTTTATTCTGCCTCCCGTTTTGTTCTCTCCTTCTGTTGTTACTTTGATAATTTTTTAGAACGTTGAGCTCAGTCTCTGTTTCCTCTTTTGGTTGTACTTTGTTATTGTTGTTGTTATTGTTATTGGTATCCCCACAGACTATTTCTGTTGGACTTTGTTAGCTGTAATTAAAGACTTGGTTTTACCTGATCTGTTTCTGCATTGGGGTCCTCTTTTGTGATTCGTGACACTGATTATGCCACCGGTGATGCCACTGGTCATGCCCAGCTGTTACATCGCATTATGGGTTCTTTGAAGCTTGGCTTGTAACTTCTTTTAAGCTTGTTTGAAGTATACATTTTTGCATAGTTCAGTTCCTCTCCAGTTTTAAGCTGCAAAAATATAACACAGTGTTGGCGATTGTTCTCACTGTTTCATGAAAGTGGAAATACAGAGTCATGGTGTCGTATCATGACACCTGCAACAGTTTCTTTTTGTGCAACATGTTTTTGTAGGAAACAAAATCCTGACAAATGCAAATGAGTGGAAATCATCCACTGACACTTTTTTACTGGAACAGGCGAGGGACAAATTCATCTGCCAATCAGCCATGAAATGACTCACAAGGACCTTTGAAACCTGGTCTAAAATAATCTTGGAGAAAGATTTACTCAGCCCACTTCTAAAAACCTGTAAGCAGAGTGTGTGAGAGTGATAAAAAAGGATTTATATTCTGTTAAAATATTTCATGATCCACTTTTATGAGAGAAAAGGCTTCAAGGATGAGGACTAGCTGCTCTTTGACTCATAATACAGGAGCAGTCTGAAAGTGTGAGTCATCTTAGTATCAGGGTTGTCTTATATTTGGCCTTATTCCACTTTTTTTGGACACTGAGAAGTGAAAAATACAAATGGAATGGATAATCATGGCTAATTTGGTGTTGTACAATATACAGATTTCCTTTGAAATGTGTGTCTATCTTTAGCCTTTAAAAATGGCCAAATAAATTTTCTGCTCACTTTTCTATGACTAGAACACTCTTTTTTTGTTTTAAATCACGTCTATGCCTGATATCCTAAGGACGGTCACAGTTGTGGCCAGCGATGCCAGGAACTTCTGGCATCTGGCCAGAAGACAGTGGTGAAAACATTGCTTCATCAGGGCTAATTGTCATGTTTTCTGCAGCCCATGGCCGTCCTGGCTGAGTGTCTGAATAAGCAGTGATTCATTCGCAAAATATGACAAAGAAGCAGCCAGCATAAATGTACTTACAGATTAAGACAGTGTTGTATTAGACTCTTTAAACCACTGAAGAGGGGAAGCATTTTCCCAACAGGATTAGTGTTTCTGTCTTATCATTGTACAACCAAACCAGCCAATAAAGGGTATTTTTGAACAGAGGCCAGGCAAGCCAGAGACAATGGTCTGCTGTGAGATTTCTTGGCAGCAGAGTGCAATTTATTTTTGCACAAGCTTTTAGTAAATGCTAATGTATCACAACTTAACGATATCTGCTTAATACTCACTCACTCATCTTCTACCACTTATCCATTTCTGGGTCACAGGGGCTGCTGGAGCCAATCCCAGCTTACTCTGGGCAAGGGCAGGGTACATCCTGGACAGGTCACCAGTCCATCACAGGGCCAATGCACAGAGACAGACAGAGACCAACAACCACTCACACTCACACTCAGACCTACAGACAATTTAGAGTCACCAGTTAACCCAAACATGATGTCTTTGGATGGTGGGAGGAAACTGGAGTACCCGGAGGAAACCCACGCAGGCACGGGGAGAACATGCAAACTCTGTATAGAAGGGCCCCAGGCTGGGAACCGAACCAACAACCTTTTTATTGTGGGGCAGCAGCCCCTCTATTAAAGACGAAGGGTGAAAATGTGAAGGTCCTACAGTTTCTCTGAATTGTTCTCTGAATTTAGAGTATTACAAATTTTTAGATCTGTACATTTCAATAGTTTTGAGTGAAAAAAAAAGAATCCAAGAAACAGCATGACAATGATATCCAAATTTTAATATTGGGGAGATGTTTTTATAAACCAACTTTTATACTTCCTTTATGTGTCACTCCATGTGCCTTGGGACTGTACATCTATAGTTGTTGGAAACAAATAATCTGGAGGGCAGAAGGAGCTGATAAAACTTTGAGCAGATGTCACCATGGCAACAAGGTTCTTGTAACTCACCTTGATCAAAAAATTCACTCTAATAGTTACACTGCCAAATGCACAATGAATTGATGCTCCTTAACCCTGGTGTGTGGTTTCCCACAGTTTACCATTTCAATAGGTAACAGTTAACAGTAGCAGCCTGTAACCAGAAAAAAAGACAAATAAAGAACAAAACATAAAAGTATTCTCAGCTTCCTTAAATCACCTGCGGAAGGACACAAAAAAACACACTGCATCTTCTGCCTGACGAATAAATAGTGGCGACGAATAAACCATTACGGTACCTTAAAGGACTATCAGCACCATTTCAGGCCCATCACGCAACTATTTCCTCTCCATCTACTGTAAAGTCACAGAGATCATCAGAGCAGTCTGTCAGTGCTGTGTTACTGTTATTTAAGTTACAAAATGTTTTTCATTTCAAACCAAAAAGAAGGATATAATTAGTGCGGTCCTGGGACTCCTGTATGTCATAAATATTTTCAACATGAGTTGGCCCTGTGAATATAACAGGGGATGTTATTACTGAAACTGTTGATAAATGTCATTAAACTAGGCAAGTCACCACTGGATTATTAGTATTAAGATAAAATGAGACTTTACTGATCCCACTTGCTCGTTACCACAGCTCTGTACAGACAGCATAGAAACAGATTAAAATTATATATAATTTCAAATCAAAGAAAGAACATTATATACAACAGAAAAAACAGAGATACTAGATACAAATAAATGTGCAGTATGCATTATGGATGACTGTGCAGTGGAAAAATGTGCACGATATGATTAAAGAAGTATATATACATATATATATAATATATTGCCAAAAGTATTCGCTTGCCTGCCTTGACTCGCATATGATTTGAAGTGAAATCCCATTCTTAATCCATAGGGTTTAATATGACGTAAGTCCACCCTTTGCAGCTATAACAACTTCAACTCTTCTGTGAAGGCTGTCCACAAGGTTTAGGAGTGTGTTTATGAGAATTTTTGACCATTATTCCAGAAGTGCATTTATGAGGTCACATCCACTGATGTTGGACAAGAAGGCTTGGCTCAGTCTCCGCTCTAATTCATCCCAAAGGTGTTCTATTGGATTGAGGTCAGGATTCTGGAATTGTCCAAAATCTCTTATGGTGGCACACCAAGAGATCTTGGACATTTCCATGCTTCCAACTTTGTGGGAACAGTTTGGGGATGGCCCCTTCCTGTTCCAACATGACTGTGTACCAGTGGACAAAGCAAAGTCCATAAAGACATGGATGAGGTAGTTTGGTGTGGATGAACTTGACTGGCCTGCACAGAGTCCTGACCTCAAACACACTCCTAAACCTTGTGGAAAGCCTTCCCAGAAGAGTTGAAGCTTTTATAGCTGCAAAGGGTGGGCCGACGTCATTTAAACCCTATGGATTAAGAATGGGATGTCACTTAAGTTCATATGCAAGTCAAAGCAGGTGAGCGAATACTTTTGGCAATATAGTGTATATACACTACCAGTCAAAAGTTTGGACACACTTTCTCATTGAAATGAATAGGAAAGTGTGTCCAAACTTTTGAGTGGTAGCGTATATGTGTGGATAGATATATAAAGCAGTGTAAAGAATGATTTGAAGCAGCCACAGTCTCATACAGAAGGTGAGAGGGGTTGTCTAAGATGGATGTTAGATAAAGCATTTTTATTAAATAAATCAGTAGATCAAATACAGTTCTAATAGGCTTCATGTCTGTATCCAGCTTGTTCGAAGCCCAACTGGGCAACAATTAGCTAGATGGACCTTGTTCTTGGATTAGAGTATTTTCTTATTTCTAAAATGCATAACAAACTAAACCCTGCTTCACAAGAATCCAGCCACCTGCAGGTTTACCCTCATTCTGAATACCTTATCTGAGAAGCATGATGCACAAATACAGCTAAATACAACAAAAGTCACACAATATCATAAAATACATTTCAGTATTTACTTTAATGGTAGGACCTTTTGGATGGTTCTAGTTAAAAGGGAATGCCATGTCTATGTGTGAACATTGACAGTATGCATTAAAACAAACAACAAAACAACATGTATCTGCTGTGCAGCCTTGAGAAACACAATGCAGCATCAGCGTGACAACAGCGACAGTGGCGGGATATGTCCCAGCCACACCCAAACACCGCCACTGCCGACCCTGGCAGATAAACACTCCAGGATTCGAGTATTTGAGTAAAGAGGGAGCAACATCAAGATATCAGCATGTCTCTGTATGGCTTGAGAAAAGACAGTAGCTTGTGTGTCCGGAGTGAGCAGACCTAACAAACTCTATTTCATCCTGCCATTATTATAAAAAAAAAAAAAAAAATGCTCTCTGTGGCTTACACGGCCCACTTACACGCTCATCAGTAAGACCTGCTCTGCTCTGCGCTCTCAGCTGCTTTGTTCCAGCTGATGTCATCTAAACCTCGTCCCTGCAGGGTTGTCTGGGGTAGATAAGACATTCCCTCCCTCTGCTGGTCTCCTGCAGGAAAAAAAAGGGGGGCTGCTGCTATGAAGATGGATTACCAAGCTGGTGACACTAGTTCCCTTTCTGCCAAAGCCACTGTGGAGTGCTAAGGCAATTAAGACAATTAATCTTCAACAAAAGGGGCTCACAGCTACATCTTATGATTTCACGCCTTTCTATACAGGTGCATAACCAGACAGACGTGCTCAGACATGCAGACATACGCAGACTCCACGTGCATACAAATGCCAATATTCTCACTAGACCTAATACTTGAAAGAAACATAAATAAAAGAAGAAATGCAGCAGGTTTTTTTATAAACCACCTGATGTTTAAAACCACACTCCAACATTTACATTCACTCATTTGCATCAGTCACGCTTTCACTAAAGATTTTCCAAACAAACAGCAGGATGAGTCTCTTCATTGCATTTGACCCCACAGGGCAGGTCAGCTATTAGCGGGCAGCCATGTAAGATACAACTGACACGACAGATGCTGCAGAGTTTTACTGCGTGGCGTACAACATAGGGGTATATGTGTGTATGTCACAGAAGAGAGGAAAGGGGGATAATAGAAAAGAGTGAGGGGGAGCTATTATCAGCACATTTAAAAGGCTCTGGCATGCATTTTCAAGCTCTGAAAACCATTGCTCCACTCAGTAGCTGGCAACAAGGTCTGGCATCAGGGCAAAAAAATTCCCTTTTAATGTAATACAGCTGGGATGAATTTTAATTTCAAATCTGTGCTTCTTTCTTCTTCATTTTGGAACAGCGCAGGTGGCCAGAGCCAAATATCATCTATTACTTTGTTCCAGTAAAAGCTTTTAAACATATTTCTGAACATCAAGCAAACTTTCAAAACTACCAGAATAAAGGAAGTGTGAAAGAAATCTGTCAACTAATAGTCCACCATGACGTGCCTCTTTGTTCTCTAATGAACTAAATGGCTGCTGTTTTATTTATGTCAGCAAAAAAAAAGGAAACCCCGGATGTCCATTATTCCCAATTAATTTATTAAATTAAGTTAAACGATTCAAATCTTGAGTCCTTCATTATTAATCACAGCAGTTGCAAATGAAAATAATTTGGAGTGTGAGTATGAAATAGCATAAAATGGATGCTTAAGTGCAAGTCCCTCAAAATTATACAAGAATACAGTAAGTGTACTTAATCATCACTACTTCTAACATAATTATTGAGACTTCAGCAGACATGGATTTTAATACTCTTCATTTATCCAACCCAGAAGATTAAAAGGGATGTGGATTATAAAAGATGATATTAAAAAAGTAAAAGAAAAAAAAAAAGTAGACTACAGGTCACACAAAAGACTATGAACATGAAATAACAAAATAATAAATAAAAAAGTATCACTACAACAACGAATCGTCCACTGCTTGTGACTGCGCAGTAGTGTTTGCCTAAATTATATATTGATATTAGTCATATTACAGTCAATACTGTAAAGGGAAGGACGCGTGGTTGGCTAGTTAAAAAGAGTTGGCTAAACTGCAACTTCAGGCTTAAGTTAGAAACGAGACATTACATTAGTGTTCATCTGTAGATACCTGATACCATCTAATCCAGAAAGAAGCTGGGCAGTAAGTTGGTGCTACATGCATTTAGCTGCAGTGTTTCACCTTGCTTATGTGACAGACATGAGCAGAGAATTGAAGACAGAGTAGACTGAGAAATTGCACGATCCACTTTAGATGTGCGGCAACTTGACATGCAAGATTATTCCAGAAATATATTGGAACATCTACAATTACAGATAAGGATATATGGGATTTATAAATGTTTCACACCCCAAAACGTTTTTACTTCTTTTTACTTTAGTGAATAGTAAATCAAACTTGATGTGATTCGTAAAAAGAAATAAGTCAGAAGACTAAGGATAGTAACATGCTGGGAAAGAAAATTTGGGAATACACATCAACATCATCACAGCATCTGTTAAACAGTGGTACAGAAACAGACATTTCATGAATCACTTCACCTGGACATCAATTCATGTCACATTGAAGGCAAATGTAAAATCAATCTAAACTATGAATTGAAAGCAAAGAATCAAAAAGGCACGGCTGCTGAGAGGCTAAAATGTGTGATCAAAGTGGCACAGGGCGAGTGAAGGACACCAACAGCGAAACCACTATGCAAATTCACCACCACTTTGTTTGACAAGCAACAACACTGCTTTGTGTACATGCAAAGCCTGGCAAGACACTGTGCACATAGGCCTGCTGTCAGAACGGTGTCATGCTAGAGTGGTGACACCCAATGGGTGACCCCTGTCTTCAGTGAGGCCACTGGGCCAGATTTCACACTTCACTCAGACACACACAAACACTCATCGTGTGTGGCACACATCACATCTCAGGGGTCAAATGTGGCAGGACGTGAAGGCTGCCTCCTGTTCCTCAGAAACTTGGAAATGTATCATAAGTTGAATAATTTGATTTCTGGAGCCTTTATTGTTCCCGCTGAGGTGAAAAGTACTTGATTAGCACTTTGGATTTACTCAGCAGCTGGTCTGTTTGGGCACTGCTAAAGAGCTGGAGATAAAACATGGCAAACCCCATTAACCATTGCTCAGTTAGGCTTCATGCTGCTTTTCCTCTTAGCTGTTCAGCAAGAGTTCTTACACAAGCATCTGGGGACTGAATCAAAAAGCGCTTTGTGGACACAGCGAAAAAATATGCCACAATGTCTGGGGTCTTCAGTTGCACCTGGATCCAGAATTTTTGAATTTTTATTATTCAGTGTGAGGAATAGATAGAATATACAAAATTCAATATTCTGAGAGATAAGTAAGGTAAGTCGAGAGGTAAATCAATTCCCATAAGAAGTAACACGATGAATCAACAACACAGCTACCACTTGCCCACATTTATTTTGCAGCAGAGCAACACATAATAACATCTAACTCCTCCAGCACCATTGGGTTTGTAGTCCAAGCTGTTACCGATTTTACAATATAGGTTGTTTCACTATGAATAAACCTATTTCAGATACTTTTATTGTGGTAGACATATGCTAAGCCACCTGTCACTCAATAGATTACATTTCATCAGATAAGCTGTATAAAAATTACATTTGCCTTTAAGGAGGAAATTAGCTATCGGGACCAAAGCTGTTTTTGCACTGCCCTGTAAACATGTTTATTTCTCCTGTAAAGTTGGACGTTTTCACATGAGAGTCTATAGGGACTGACTTACTGTTGGGGTAAAACTGGAGGAGGAATTGCAGCTTGTAGCACTTCCCTGTTCAGGTTGATGGGTCACTGCTGTTTTTTTACTATGCGTCATATTACATTTCGAAGAATTGGCACAAGAGTCTTCTTTCAAAAAACAATGGCACTGTCAGGCCAATGCTAAGCTAACTGATGATCGTCAGAGGAAACTGCGCTTCCATCTTAATCTCTTGAGTATGATATATGCTTTTATTGCGACCATTCTGAGGGTGACATGGCATAAGAGACCTGAAAATGTTACATCTGGAAGCAATGTTGTCTTGAACACAACACCCAGGGATTTGTAGTTGGCTGAAAGTAATCAGAGCACGTGCAAGAAACAGTCAAGCCATTCCTCACAGCAGAACAAAATGTACGAAGTGTTGTGTTACCTGGTACTTTCTCGGAGTGGTTCACTGCCCTTCCGCCAAGAGATCACACCCCAAGGAGACATCTTGGGTTTGCACTCAATGAGCACATCTCCTCCCACCTTCACTAGCGTCTGGCTCCTCAGTTGATTGTGAGAGAAATCTGGGGCAACAGCTGAGACAAGAGCAGAATAATAAAGCCAGTGTTTGCAAAAGTTTCACATCCCCTTTCTTCCATTTTTCTGATATTAAATTTATCTCATCTCAGAATTAGGATAATTAACGCAAATCATTATAATTGTATTATTCAAAGACATTAGATTATGTTTGTAATCTGAGCAGTTAGTTATCAGAAAGCCAAACAGTCATATAGGCATTTGATACATACAAGCTGAAAAAAATCAATGTGGCTTCTTATCATTCTCAGTAGGGCTATGTGTGATTCTTTGCCACAATGTCACATCAGAAAGAGAAAAATTGTATTTACTTTTTCAACAAGTGATTATTCCAACATTAATAACTTCTCTTAATGGGGAAGCACATAGAAAATGTTTGGCCTTTCAAAAAGGTGTCTGATACTGATATTCCCTTTTAGAAATCTCCACTTTGAGTTTGGCAGCCTGTTCCGGATGAAATGTGTTTGGGGGTTAAACAGTAAAGGAGAGTTGCTGCCAGGTCGGAGTGGACAGTGACAGGCTTGACAGGGCAGATGGGCGAGGCTGGTGAACAGAGCAGCTCTGGCATACATCACTGTCAGCTGGACGCATTCATCTAATAATTAATGCTGTTCAATTAGTGCCCAATAACACAGAGGCCGGAGGTCAGCTGCCACTGGGCAGAGGAGGAAGATGATGGAGCAAACTTGAAAACAAGTATGGACATGTGCCTGCGCACATTTCTCCATGCATGTATTCATGCATGCGTCACACATACACACACACACACCAACTCCCACATGCGTACAGTCAGTGTCTTACCTATCACTCGCAGCTCAGCATTGGAGTAGACCTCGCCATGCTTATTCCCAGCCACGCACTGGTACATTCCTGTGTCGGACAGGGTCAGACGACTGATTGACAACGCCCCATTGGCAACCTGTACTCGCTCCTATGGACATAGAGACAGAGGTCTTTAATATAACTTATTCCCAGAGCTCATCTACATAAAAACAGGAAGCCAGTGCAGCAGTGAATTATGGTTTGGAAGTGACAGACGTGGCTATAAATCTAGGTTTTCATCACTAATGGAGGGAAAGGCTTGGGTGGATGGAGGCAGGCTAGCAGAAAATGACCCTAATCAATCTGCATGTTTATGAGAGTGAAATAAAACCATGCCCTATTTATATCTCTGACTGCACCACAGGGCCTGTTTCCCCTTCAGCAGGAGGAGGGGATAAGGAGGGGGTGGGGTGTGGTGGGGTGGGGGGGTGCGGTGAATATCGTAACATCTGAGGTATACCGCATTGTGAAAATTGCTTTTCCGATAGGTATGCCCTATACATACTAAGTGCTGTGTACATGGTCATGCTGTATCTCCTCTTCCTCTGTTTGGACTATGGTTTTTTTGCTGGCCTGCGGGGGAAAGCTTGCTCATCACTGAGCCATCAAATTAAGATCTATTTGAGGATGGTTGGGTCTGGTGAACTAAAAAGTCAGTTGGATCAGTGCATTTAATCCTCAATATTTATGTCTCTGAACCTGGCTTCTCACTCGGCTCCTTCACTGTGGTATTTAAATCCTTGAGAAGTTTTCACACATCTCAATGCAGCTGCATCAGGTTGTACCACCTCATGCCCTTAATCTCCTGTGTTCTCCTCAGGCTCACTTATAATGTCATTAAAACCCATTTCCATGGGGGTGTCTCAGTGGCCTGAGCTCCATTCGCAGGAGATTAAGGTAGTGTCACATGAAAAGAGAGACCTCAAAAAGTGAGACCTCAGTGAAAGATCGCATACTAATCCCATGTTTGAGCAGGTTGTGCCTGAATTTCCATAACGCTTGGAAGCTCTGGATGTGCGGGGACGAACATCCCTGCCAGCAAAAGAGGCAAATGGTGGCGTATATCAGTCTGTGCATGGAAAGCACTCCTGTTTACGGCTGCTATTAATTAACCATGACGTTCCTCTCAAATAAGCAGTTTTTCATGGGGGGACCTGGGGGGACCATCTGTACGCCTTATGCTGAATGAAAATGATTGGCAATGTCATTTCCCAGCAACACTGGGGTGATTCGTTTGATATTAAAACTGCAAAAAACATGTAAAACAATGAAGGGAATTACTTTAACAGTGCACAAAAGATGGCTTCTTGATTTTAATCATATCTCTCATGCCCCAGAATCACTGATGACTGGGAGACTTTGTGAGAATTATGTGAAACAACAGTAAAATGCAAGAAAGCTGGACTTTATAATACAGTATCATAATATATAATCGTGATACTGTATTTATTTCAGGAAATAAACAGGGGCAATAATCTTTTTAATTCTCCTCTTCATTTTCAAAGATGGTAATGAAACAAAACCAACTAATACATCAGATCAACTTGATTTTAATCTTGAAAGTTTGATCTCATAAACAATGAAAGGAAACTCAGCCAGTCACTCAACCAGTTCTTATTGCTTCTCACCCATTCAGAACTGTGGAAGAAATGCTATTTCTATTGACAGACATTTTTAAAATTTACTCTATATGCATGAGAAAGGAAGGAGTACAGACAAACATGAACTCAGCTACAACCACATCTTTGAACTACGTCAATGAGCAAGCTCAAAAGCTCGGCCTGTTTGCTCCACCTGAACTGACTAACTTGTGGAAGGCAGGAAATACAAATCACCACC
The DNA here is from genome assembly GCA_034769265.1 of Remorina albescens. Taxonomy (NCBI): domain Eukaryota; kingdom Metazoa; phylum Chordata; class Actinopteri; order Carangiformes; family Echeneidae; genus Remorina; species Remorina albescens. The sequence continues at coordinate 6,640,073 of CM068494.1, forward strand.
CATCTTCTTATCAGATTGCCATGGATGTTGCTAAAACTACTTCATTCACTCTTGAAATGCATAATACTTTGACTTTAGAGTACTAACAAGAATAACATAATAAAGTGCACTACATGAGCTGTCTGCAGGGTGGTTGTTTCCATGGACTAAATCCTGTTTCATGCTGGAGTTTCCCTTTAATTGCAAAGTCACTTAATCTTGCAGCCATTGTCAATAAAGCACCAGAGAGAGAATGAGAGAGAGAGAGAGGTCCTCAAGAAGAAAACAGCCACAAGAAATAAAGCATTCCAATAAACCATCGCTATTTTGACATAGGGTGGTAATAAAAAGCAACACTGTGAGTCTCATAATGTGCAAGGGCTGCCTCTGAAGCAGGGACACTGCAGCAACATGTTTGCAGTCTGCTGAGCAGAGAAATCCCACGAATTGTAAAACCAGTTTGAAAGCTTGTATCATTAGAGTGAAGTGATAGAAATTGTTGGGCTTCTTAAATGCAGTATAATTGAGTGCATATACATTCAGGTTTAAAGGGCTCATATTGTATAAATCGAGATGTCCATGTCTTCTTTAATTATGAATCAGGCCTAGGTTCTGTATTAATACTGTGAAGGAGCTCAGCCCAAAGAGATATGCACCAATCCTGTACTCAGAAACCGAGCCTTAAAATACATTGTAGGGATTTTTTCTTAACATGGACCTGCCACACTTTCATGACTTGGTTCACCCAGAATCTGCTGATCACTGAGAAAACAGTAAGCCAATTAAAGGATCCTCTCATCTGAGATTTTACAGAAGAGTACGGCAGCTCTTATATCACTGCGCTTTCCAGACTAGCACGAAGTCATTGACCTGTTCAGATTTAAGTCTGTAAGCACAGCAAGAGCGCTGGAAGATCCTCTCCGCTGATTGGATTGACGACCTGTTGTTGCTAGAGCTCCAGATAGAAGATGGAAAACTACAGTGAGGGGATTTTTGGTTCTCTTCTTCTTATGAATGTCAACACACAAGGGACCGTTAAATACCATGAAACCCTTTAAATCTACTGCGGTGTGCAGCCAACATTTTCAGCTACAGATATTCACTAAGAACTAAGCCTTTGTATGTTTTTTACAGGTTGATTGCTCTACTTCTCTTGGTCAAAGTTCGAAAAACTGTCAGCAGGAATAAGTTCCAGTGAACTATACAATCAGAAAGGTCTCAATTGATTCACTGTTATAAATAACAACTAATGGTGCATCCTCCCCCCACTGCTCCTTACATCATTGACCTTTCCCTCTTCCACTCATTAAGCCTCTGTGGTTAATGGTGGCATTTCACACAATGTAACACCTTTGCTGATTAATCCACTCACCCAGGCATTCTGAATATATCCATTTATTATGTCAAATGTTAAGGGGGGGAAGGGTTGGCAGCACAAAAGGCAACACAGCCATTGTAACCTTAAATCATAAACTATGAATTCCAATGGCTGAGTGCGGTGAGGTCAGACAGTAGTTAGATCGCTTGCTGAGGATATTTTTAAAGCTCACTTTGATTTTTTCAATTGAAAAGAACTGAAGAAGGAGCAGGAGTTCAGCTCTATTATCAAAACAGCAAATAAATGATGATATACTGGAATACCTTCGGTAACATTTTTACACAAAACAGCTGTTAAGCACATAACAATCAAAAGATTATTGCCCTTTTAAAAGGTTTTGATAAAAACATTAGCCACCAGCTAAACAGATTGTTGATTATTCTTCCCTAACGGCTAAGTCATATCAGTTTTTTTCCTTTATTTTATGAGACAGAGGTTTTGCTGTTCAGGGTCTTGTTTCTGCTAATATAACAACAGACTGGGTTGATTCCCATGACTTCAAGTACTGATCGATAACCTCTAGGGTGTTTGTCGCCTTTTTTTTGCATAATGAAGCTAATTAACATAATGGCTGTTTATTTATCAGGTGGAAGTTGTGCCTGGGTGTCCAATCAATCATTCCCAAACAGCCTGAGCAAAGCATCCAAAATAATAACCAAACATAATGAAGGAGACCAGAACTATAGATGGTTAGATGCACATTAGGAGGTTTGGAGTCTTCATAATACCCATAATGGGAATTCAGAGGGAGCTAAAACAAAGTGAGATACACTCCTTATAAGGAGCATCTTACTTTCTTGCTTTTGGTGGCACAGGATTAATAACTGCACTCAGCGTGTTGAGATTTACCAGAAGATTAAGGCAGCTCTTATATCACTGTGCTTTCCAGACCAGCGAAGAATACTTGGCCCGTTCGCATTTCAGTCTGTAAGCACAGCAAAGTACAGCAGCCACAGTCTAATTCCTTTAAAATAAATGCTGTTGTGCAGAAGTGAATGACATTATGTATCGCAGCACTGGAGGCACCATGTTGTAATGAAGAAGACGATGATGTGAGGTAATTAGTCAGTAAAGCTTGAACAAGCAGCACAATAAAGCTTTGAAAATACAGGACATGGTTGCTCACTTTCTTCATTGAGCCGCAGCAGACGCAGCAGTAATGAGGGAGCAAGAAAACATCAATGCCAAGGCTGCCATTGAACGTCTAACCTTGGAAGCAGAACTTTATCTGCAGCTCAAAGATGTGCTCGCTCTTGGCAGGTCTCACCTCAGCAGATTCCAGGTTCTCTCCATTTTTCATCCACCTGTAAGATGGCTTCGGTTTCCCTGTGGCTTTGCATTCCCACACCAGCGAGTCGTCAATGAGTTTCTGCACATCTTGGGGTTTCTCGATGAGATGAGGAGGGGCTGGAAAGATAAAAAAAGAAAAGAAAAGAAAATGAACTCGAGAGTTTTAATAGTGGCAAAATTATTTAGCTGTGAGGAAATGATTAAATTGAAGGACACATAATTTCCACTGACATTCAAAATCTGTCAAGATTTTACAGTTTGAGAGTGATGAAGTGCCAAAAATGTCTATATAGAGTCATCACTGCCCAGCTGTCCTCTCCCTGTGCTCAATGCGATTGCGTCTGAGAAACAGTAACAGGTACTTTATGTACTTTATAGTCCTGGGTTGTGCCTGACAGGCTTCTTTCAGGCAGCAGTATCTATTTGCTGGAAGGTTTTGAATGAGTGAATCCTTTATTGCCCCTCAGGGAATTTGCTTTGCATGGCGAGAATATAAAAAAAGAATCTAAAAAACACATCAGCAGTCATACACGGCAGCACATAATATGACATAAAACAAAAGAATGTAAAGATATCTTTAAAAGCACACTTTAGAAGATTAATAAACACCATCAATTGCCAGTGTTGGGTATTTATGAAGCCTAGGAGGAAGACTGCAGGCGCCAGTTCACGTCCTCTGCGTGTTTTTGGCTAACAAATGATTATTCTTCTAAATGTTGCCCTAAAAAGTTGCGATGATTGAGAATCAGTCAAGGATAACATACTGTAAAGGACAATACTGTGAGTGACAGGAAACTTTATTTATCATGAAATATCAGCTTTCTATAAAACGAGTGAGATTCAGTCACTGATGCATCAACATGCGAAACATTTCTAATAATGATATCATGGAAAACGCAAATAAAACTCACATTATGAATAATAATTCTTTGATAATGCGTTATTTGCTAGATGGATAAAAATGCATACAAAAACAGGAAATTTTGCTGCATGTATTAAAAGACCAATCATGATTTAAGATTGATAAGAGCTTGCAGTCCTCTACGGTGAATTTTACTGACAGTGACTCTGAAGCCAACATTTATTGCACATTTGGCTGCTTCTTTCCGTTCTCCCAGTGCACTTTTAATAGAACAAAAATGATGAAAACAAGATCCATATACATTAGGGGGGCTATTGCTACCATAAAAACTCTCCCTTTGATACGATCCCTGTAAATGATGGTATAGTTATACAGGAGCCGAATTGATTCCTGCTGTGTCTTGCAAGTAATTCAAGGCTAGTTAATGATTAAGCCCCCCCCCAAAAAAGAAAAGATAGAAAGAAAGCTACATAAAACTATATCATTAAAGCTCTGTGTAACTTTTGTCCAGTGGCAGGACAAGAGTAATGGTTGACTGCACTTCCATTCCACAGTCCTCACCTGATGCCACACTCAAGGACTTGACCTTTGCAGAGAGCTTTCAGTTACCATACACACCCTGCTCTAATTGGCTTCTGCAACAGCATTTTGTCTTTGAGTATAAAACAGGACAACACAGCGAGAAATTCAGCAACCATAAACCCATTACCACACTATCTCTGTGCATCAGCGGCATGCGAGTCAGAGTGTGTGCATGTGTGGGTGGTCGGAAACACAGGGAAAAGACTGAAAAAAGTGTTGCAGGTTGAAAAAAAAAAAAAAAAACGATGTGGGGTATTTCTGTGGTCTTGTGTGTTCATGCTGGAGTCCAGCACAGTGGATCATGTGTCGTACTATAGGTCTCTAAGATCACTTTGGCTGCCACGGCAAAGGGTTAGCTGAGTCTGTGCTGTTGCTATCTGCTATGTTTGCTATCTGTGCAAACAGCAAAAAGGTTTTTCCTGTGACTGAGAGCTGCAGACAGATCTGTTATTTATCCTGCCGCAGAAGGGAGACATTTATTCTCCATCTGTGTAATGCACCATCTACACAGACCTTATTTTTACTCTTGATGGATTCTGTACACAATCAGACATTTTTTAATCAGTGCAAGCTTTTCTAATCAGCAGATACGCTTGAATTGCGTGGTATGCGCCTTTATGTGTGCGTTTGAAAAGTGGCTGCACAAGAAAAGGCACTGACGCGATGAGGCTCTACCATCATCAGTCATTTAACATCAAGTACATTCATGCTACTGCAACCCTCCACCAGATCCCGGACGAACGGCCCCACCCACTGCACCTTACAAGATCGCATTGTTGTTGTTGTTTTTTTCCCCCTTTACCGTCAGGGTCCCTCAGTCTATCCCTCACCCACAGTGAACGTATTGACTCTCAGTCAGCGCTCACCAAATGAAAGCAGGCAGCCCACCTCTGCCTGAACAGGGCCGAGAGCGCACACAATCAGGCCAAACGTCAAAGTGGCTGCAGCAGAGGAAGGATGGTGATTTGCCTTATCAGAGAAATCACGATGAGATAATGCAGCAGTAAGTCTACAAAAACACAAATGTGACTACGACAGGAAAACTAAGCTGTCACACCTCTGCACTTACCCTCCCTCTGAGTAATATCAACATCGACAAGCAGACAAAGGGCCATTTCTTTTCAAAGCTTTTCTTCCAGGGGAGGAAATTTGACATAACTGCTTGTCTTTGGCTTGAAATTAGTTGAAAACTACTTCCAGTGCAGAGATTTATGACAAGCAGAAATGAAGATGGCAGCTAAATGCACCCAAGAACTTCTTTTGCATTCATATATAATGACTCTAATTTTACCTACAGCTAAAAATCACAAAAGTAATTCTACGGCAGTATAGATAATAAATTCTCATCTCAGTGAACACTTTTATTGTTATGAATAACTACATCAAGGCAGGTTAAAGACATGGAGATATCAAAAAAAATAAAAAATTAAAACACGATAGTAAATGTGAACTGCAGCTCCTTCAGATTCGATCAAAAGGAACAACAGTATTAAAGGGAAGAGAAGCAGTATTTTGCATTTCCGTATATTAACTCTGTCAGAAAGGTGTGAAAATGTTTAACGGTGACCAACACCTCCATCTCTTGCTGTCTGACATGCTCTCTGTCCACTGGAGCTTGCGTCGCTCTAAAAGAGATAGCCTTATCGATTCCCCGATTGGCTAACGCTGCTGACGAATGTCTCAAAGGTTTAATTCAAAGGGAGTTCAAAATGAGATTACTGATTTTTATCTGCAGACAGGAGGAGAGAGAGAGGAAGAGAGTGACAAAACAGCTCAAAGGGACAAATCAACCCTCGGTAGATCCCAGCATGCTCCTGGGCTGGTATAGCGAGCCTAAGAGCTGAAGCAGGCTGCTGTAAATAATGACAAATTGTTTAATACCGCAAATGAGTTATTTCTGACAGCTGACACAGCGTGAATTGAAAAGGGGAAGATCACAAGGAGGCAAACAGAGGGCAAAAATACACAAATTGTTCAACACACCACTTCCAGCCTGGCAAACGTGAACTCATCAAAATGTGTAGCTTATGTATAGCTGTTTTAAAGGCAGGGAGGCTTGCCAGCTTTGATTATATAATGTGAAGGATTCATAATATATGTCTCTATCTAATGTTGAAAAATTATAAAATTAAAAATCTTATGTTGGTGTGTCCTCATGGTCAAATGGTTAGAAATCATTCTGAGTTTAGAGCAGGAAGCTCTAACCTCAGTTTACATTTTTTTATTTATTTATTTTTGGATGAAGGTGATTCCGGAGCTGTTCCATCACACTGAATTATTTTTTATGTTTGTCCAGCTGTGGATGAATCTTTATTTTTCTTCAATGTATTTCACTGAAATTATAATACCTACACAAGCTCACAGGACTCTGGACTTACATTACTTTGTCCATTTTCTATCATACATACACAAAACTCTCATCAGAAGACACTTCCATCCATCCAGCCATCTTCTACCGCTTTTCCGTTTCCGGGTTGCAGGGGGTGCTGGAGCCAATTCCAGCTAACATTGGGTGAGGGTGGGGTCACCCTGGACAGCTCACCAGTCCATCACAGGGCCAACACACAGAGACAGACGGAGACCAACAACCACTCACACTCATACTCAGACCTACGGACAATTTAGAGTCACCAGTTAACCCAAACATGATGTCTTTGGATGGTGGGAGGAAACCGGAGTACCCGGAGGAAACCCACGCAGACATGGGGAGAACATACAAACTCCACATAGAAGGACACCAGAAAGGCCCTACGCCGCCATGCTGCCCATAAGACACTTATTTATATCTATTCTTGTATAGTCCTGTTTCTCTTACATCTTTTCTTATTGCCTTTTTCTGCGTCTAATTTGGAGAACTTGTTGTCAAGGTGCTTTGCCTTTCAGAATATGTTTCCTGAACTACTTCCATTTCAGTGCCACTGTGGATAGATCTAATTTTTTTCTCTCCACATTAATCAATGATAGAGAGTATTTACTTTCTTATTTCTCATATTTCCTGCCTTATTGAAGCATGAAGCAGGTAAACAAAGCTACTATGGTTGGGATAAAAAGAAAATGGGACATACATGACCAAGTTGTGCAATAGCTTAATATTCTAAGTACGCATGAGTACATGTTTAGAAAATAAAATGTCATGTCTGAAACCGAAACAAAGCATCAGCGTTGCCCGGGTATGTATGTTTATGCCACATAAAACTTTAACTGGGGGATTACTCACAACAGTTTATTTTACCAATATCATATATTTAATGTTCATTCATTCATTCATCTTCTACCGCTTATCTGTTTCCGGGTCGTGGGGGGTGCTGGAGCCAATCCCAGCTCACATTGGGCGTGGGCGGGGTCACCCTGGACAGGTTGCCAGTCCATCGTAGGGCCATTTATAATGTTATTATGTGATTTTTGAATAATTTGCTGCATTACATGCAACTATACTACAAATGTCAAATATAAATGCAGATATAAAATGATTAAAAGCATTGAGCGCTTCTATCTATAGAACCAAATATTTAGTTGTCCATCAGAATTTGATCCAATTTCCATTCAGGAAGGAAACTCACTGCTGCCATTTGAAAAATATATATAAATGTGCATTGTCCATCACAGTGCAAGAGCAGATAAGCATCTCTTTGATTGTGGAGCTTTAACTTTGCAGTGAAGTGGGCTGTACGTCCCAGTCAGTCGTCCTCAGGTCTTCTAGGATCTGAGCTTAGTGGGTGTGACTTTAACCACGAGACAATCTGCAACAATGTCTTAATCTGCTAACCCCCTCCTGTCGATCCAGATGCTGCAGTGCAGATTATGTCCCTGACATATGTGCCACTGAACTAAGTATAGTACATTTAACAGCTTTGATCTCCAGTCAAGTTGGCTGTCAATCACAATGCCATCTGGTGGAACCCAATACAAGCAACAAGGTCGTATCCAAGGGCTGAGCCTCATCCGCATCCCTCCCTTAATCAGGATCAAAATATTAGAGGCATCATGACTGACGGCCTTTAATCATTTTGATGTGCTGTTAAAATGAACCTCCCTCCTCATGTATGGCACATGAGCCACCGGTGGCTCATGAGCACTAGCTGTGTCTGCCTCTGCTGCCTCTTAGCCTGAGCGGCAGATGTGGCGCACACTGGTCAAATATTTATACATGACAGGTCACCTACCGTAGAACGAGAGCTTTCCTTTGACCGTGTTCATCCCCCTGGAGTTCTCAGCCACACACTCATATGTGCCGGCATCTTCCTGCTGGAAATATGGAATTTCCAGGACGCCGCTAGCTTTCCTCATGTCCACTTTCCTGGGGAAAGGTACACCGTCCATTCTCCTCCAGGTTATAGAGGGTACAGGGCTGTGAGGACAGAGAATTCCCGTTGTCCGTGAAATGCAATCTTTTTAGATAAAAGGTAAAATGTGTCTCAGCGGACCAAAGATGTGAGTGTTGGTACTACAGAGATGCCTGCCAAAATGGAGTTTTTATATATTTCCTGTCTTCTTACCTTCTTCTTAGTCCTTAGTGCTCAATCAGCATAGCAACATTTCTAAAATATGCCAAACTCAATTATTAGTCAACTGTCCTTAAAATAAGCATAAAATTGAGTGATTTGCTGATATCTTGTAATTGTATTTGTTGTGATCCTAAACTTAAATATACCTGTTCCATTGCATTACAATATAAAAACAACATGGAGAAAATAATCTACATCAATTTAAAATAAACCAACCGTGTAAAGTGTGTACAGGCATGCATACATGCATGTGCTGTACATACTGTAAGTCACTTGCGGTATACAGCGTATAAGTAAATTATTGCATTATTGCAACACTCTGCTCTTCCACAGAACCATATATTGACATCAAAGCTACATAAAGGGGCACAAGAAACCAGATTCAAAATCCTTGTGTGCACAAACATACATGGCAAAAGCTGATTCTGATTCTGGTAGGGCATTTAAGGAACTGATAATATGTTCAGTACAATTACATGGTTTTATTATGTAGTTTATGCAAATGTAAATTACAAGCAGAAAGTCATTATTCTCACTTCAGGGGCCATGTCACAAAATGAAACAATTTAAGTGACGATTTTAACACCACAACACATGCTCTGTAATTTTTTTAGATGTGCAGTCTGGCTTGAAACACATGGGGATTGCAGCTAAGTGGAGAAACTCATGAAAAAAAAAATAAAAATATCCCAGTTCCCTTTTTCATTTTCTAGTAATGTTTTTCCATTTATATGCGATTCAGTATATTGAGCCTTACTTTCCCAGAGCGAAACATTCCAGCTTCACTGTGGATCCTTTGGCAACCTGAACCACCTCCGGAAACTGAACTTCAATCTTTGGCTCATATTCACCCATCACACCTGAAAGAAAAATGCAAATGAGCATCTGTATTAGTGCAAAAAAAACCCCCAAAAAACCCCCAAAAAAACACTGCTGTGCGATCTGAGCAGCAGAATCATGCTCCGCTCTCAGTGCGGTCACAGAACGCTCTCCCATTGAAAGTAATGTGAAAAAGATGCCAAAACACAACTCTCCAGTGGACATGCAACACACTGATGTCGAATGTGAAAAAAGAAAAACAACTTTGAGAATTCATACATGGTTTGAGCTTTTACATCCACATGAGTTTCATGTTGTTGTAGTGCTAACAGCTGTGAACCAGAAAATGGGCCCATAAAATCCCTGTGGGTACTGCCACTGTGTCTACAAAGCCTCCCATTCACTGTTGGTGAAGCAGCTCTGGTGGATTATAATATTGCTGCTGTGCATGCTAAAAGTCTCCGGATGAAGGGGAAGACAGGAATGTGGGCTCTCTGGTTTTCCTAGCTTCGGGAGAAACTTAATCATAAATCAACACTGGAGTGTCTAACATCACTGGAGAGACACGCGTGTCGGCTACTGCGTTCTTTCCTTAAATAGCACTCAGGTAAATCACATCAACAAATTTGTAATTGGGTACACGTTCCAAACTGTGCCAGCTCTCACTCCTTGGGTGAACAATAAGGTATTTTAATCCAACCTCCATCACCAGTGTAACAATAGGTTTTCCCCTCATTGCTGTAATTCAGGGCTGTTTTTCTCAAATAGCTCTGGAGATGGAACAGACCAATTTCATCTCATTGATTTGGTGAGACATGTGTTATCGGGATGGCTCCCTGAGTGACTGTGAAAGCTAATTCAGATCCTTATCACAACTGTCTCATAGTGGAATGTAAGCACAGCACTATCATCCATGTGAGAGCAGACAGGTGGAAGTGGACGGGTAATTGTCTCATACCATAACCTTTTGTAGGGGACACCTGGTTAATGTGTCTGCCTGCCTGCCTGCCTGCCTGCCTGCTTGCCTGCTGCCCTCCCTCTTCACTTGAGCTACCATGCCTGTGAGGTGGGGCTGGTGTTTTGTTGCCTGCACCGCTGCATCACTGAGATAAAGGTGTGGTGAGGAGGAAGAGAGAAGAGAAGGGGCTCTGTCTCTCTGAAAATGTATTTTCAGGGAAATCGCCCCTATTTGTTTAAATTTTATATTAAAAGCTAAAAGCGTGTCGACAACCCAATCCATTGCTTTCTCTTTATGGGTGGTATCTGCAGGACACTTACTTTACTGATATAATTTGAAGTATGTCAGGTAATTCCCCTGAAAATTGCTTTGTCCTCTCTATTTATTCTGTTGCTCAGAAGAGGTCTGTATTCCAACAGCAGCTACTCAATTACTTTTAAAGTTCAATGTGAAAAAGCTTCTAGCACGATGTATTTTGATTCTTCTTGGTTCTTTATGTTTAGACTATTGATACAATTCCCTCTACTAATGTTAATACTAGTACATTTTTTTAAGTCATTAGTATCGTTAATTCATTATTTTGTGCACTGATTTGTCAGCAAATATTACTCCTCTTCTGAGGCACCCACATAAAACAAAACAAAAAGAAAATTGACACTGCTATTTCGATTTGCCAAATGTCATATGTTCACCCTGTAGCTTATTCAAGTTTGCATAAAACAAACCAAGCAAACACATGACATATGTATATATGAATTAATGTAAAACTATTGAACATTGATTAAAAAAAAAAAAAAAATTGATGGTACAGTGTCTTCCTCAAAAATCTACAGTCTATGTCTTTATGAGTTTTAAAACATTTCTAAACTGAGACATTTTGAGAAATGTGAAGCAGTAATTGTTTTACGAAAAAATGTAAGGGCTAGTATTAATGAACACAGGGTCACATAGGAGTTATAACTGTTGACAGAAATATTTGAGTTAAATGTTCATAAGCTGTTTTTAAGTATGTAGTTAGAGTAACACGTAAATTCAGAGCAACAGTTACTGCTTGATGGAAGATCAGATCAGATCAGCAAAAATTAATTGTAACAATATCACATGGACTATATTTATAGTGAACATTTTTTTCCTGACATATTTCTTCCATGGCATTACATTAAACACTGTAGGTACCATAGTTCTGGGACAGAAGCCTTCAATTATATTTCTTCCTGACAACAACCTCTCCTCCTCAGTGCCTTGGTAAGACCAGCCTAAAGCATTAGATCCACATGTTAAAGGATATGTTAAAATTAGCAAACAGTTAGGTAATTAACCTTTGACTTTCATTTGTACTCCTTAAAAATCACTTGTCCTACTTTTGAGTACCAAACAGACAAGTTTTTTGTTTATCATAACCAGGACTGGGACTAATTTTATTGAATCATCCCAGGAGATCTCAGCACAGAATGGATGAGCAGCATTTTTTTTAGCACAAATAAAAGCATGAAGAAAAACTGACCCTCCTCCCCCCCCCCCAAAAAAAACCAAAAAGCACATCATTCAAACACAAAAGAGGCAACAGGACATATTTGTTTGCAAAAGTGGAGATGCATCATAAGTCTTCCTGAAACGGAGGTCTAACAAAGAAGTGGCTGTATGCAAATAGAGATTTAACGTATATGTAATAAGAAAGACGTATTTTTTTGGACCAATTCAGTACAATTAAAAGAAAAAAATTGCATCCAATGAAAGGGCCCAATGACAGCCTCCACTGATTAACAGAGTGGTTCATGATGATTACCAGGATGATGTTTTGCCCAGTATCTTGAACCAACTAGCTGTTAGTGGAGTTAGCCTGTTTAAAAGCTGGGCTCACCATCACTGCGGAGCACCAGCGGAGCCGGTGGACCCTGGACTCGGCTCTTCGTCACGGTGTTGGTCACCACGCAGGTGTAGTTGCCAACATCTGAAGGCTCCACCTTGGCGATGTACAGATTCCCTGTCTCCTGAGAGATGAAGCGACGGGTATCCTGCTTCACAAATGTCGGATATTCATTAAAAATCCAGGAAAATATCAGATCTGTGGATAAAGAGAAGAGAAAGAGAATTTGCAATTAAAATAAAATCAAGGGAGATATTTTGTTTGCGTGGTGTGTGATCACTTTTGGACTTCCTGAGGATAGTGGAAATGATGACAAAGCTATATCACGCTAAGATGAAAATTGACAGGGCCTGTGAGAGGGTAATGACTATTTTCATGTTCTGAGTGCAATACACATCTTGGGACACTGAAGTGTGTGTGATCATGAGTAATTATAGATCTTCAGAATCAGTGACTAACCAGAATCAGCAACAGCTTGTTTTGAAAGGAGATTGCCACAAGAAACCTAACATTGACCCGTCACAGTCTCTGAAGTAGTTAGTCCATGAAGAGGCAATTTAAAAGGATAACAAGTCCTAAATGGTTCTGGCATAAGAATAAAAACAACATAATAGTAAGGTGACGTTTCTGACACAGATCTAGTGATCATATGAGTGATAATGACTAAAATTACTCATGAATTAATGAGAACAAGTACATTATCATTTTCTTAGCCAACAAAGCCACACGATCTGCCAGCCAGACAGATTGAACTTCTTATTGTTAGACTGCCCAGCTAATGCTAGATTGTTCCATTATTCTGTTTCTCCAGGAACAATAACTTGTCTAATGGCTTCCAGCTTGTCGACACTAGCACATTATTTAGCTTTAAAGAATTTCAATTATAGTTAAAAGATTTATTTGTAACATTGCACTGATTGTTGCTTCTTGCTAGGATTGGGTGATGGTGGTTGTCACAAAGCTGTGACTATTGTTGTCTTTATACAATAAAAGTTTAAATAGTAACACTTCATGGCAGATTTGAGGCTACAGTGAGACGCTATCAGAAAGCACTAAGTTAGAAAGCTAACTTCAGCACAGAAACAGATAAGAGTTCACATTTGGAGACAGATTTTGGTGACTATAGAAAGGAAGCTTGATGCTGAACTTTTTCCAAACAGCTGGTAAACTGTTACGGTCTGGGGCTTTGCTGTAGTGTATGTTCTGTTTTGTTGTTTTTGGAAGGAGAAATGGCTGGTCTGAATTTCCCGGCCTGCAGCTGAGACACACCTGTCGTCTATTTCACCTTCATCAAGCTCTCCATAAAAGAACGGCTCAAACTCCACTCCTCTGCCAGATATAGCTGTCTCGCCCCATAGTGTCATGGTTATTTTTTGGATCGCTTGCCACCATTGTCCAGCCCTCTGACTGAGTTTTGTTGTTTCCCCAGTGTTGCCCCTGTTCTCGGCCTAACCCCTGTGTGCCTCCGGTGGTACCCCAACTGCTACAACCAGCCAGCCTCTGCCACTGCCTCCTGCCTCCTGCCTCCGTGTTTTTGTTTTTTTGTCCTCTGTGTTCGTTTTTTGTATTTTTTGTGCCCAGTCTCAGTCTCCTGCTAATTTACAGTCCACATCCTGCCCAGACCATAACAGTAAACACTGGACAGCTGCAAATGTTGACTGTGTAGTAACAGTAAAACAAATCAAAAGCTCCTTTAACTGAACAGTAAGCAAATGCTACTCATGTTCATATTACAGATTCATAATAAAAAACATGCCTTTATTTATATTTATAATTTATAGATTGAATATTTTTGTTGCAGCTGAACAGAAGAGTGTTTGACTAATGTGTTTGTTTGCCTTTGTTTTTCAGTGCTCTTTGTTTTCTCTATGTTCATCATTTAAAGGGAATTCAAAAGTATGTAGCTAATGTGCCTTTGTTAACAAACTTAACATCATGCATATAAACCCAAAAACAAAGTGGTCATTGGTTATCGGCTGCATAGCATTCATCAGCTCATTTGGAGTTCATCAGAAATGATTCACTGGATGATCCTTATTGGTTAGTCGTTGAATCACAGATACTCTTTTAAGCAATTTATAATCACACTGCTCATTAAAAAGGTCTCCAGCAGTCTGTTCTCAACTAACTGATAACTTTCATTATCTCATGTCTAATTCCTTTTTCAGAAACATTAAGGAAGTCCTGCAGATATTATTTCCTGTTCTTCTCCTGACACCTTTAATCTTACCTTTCCATGAAAACCGAAGCACAATATCAAATAAGTGTGACTGACGACCTGATGCCATTGAGCTGATACCGAATGAAAACATGTCTTTAACTCTATATGACCTACAATAGAAGAAGTCCGCCAGAGCATACCTTTACAATTTTACATGCTGTGGTGCCATTTTAATTTGCTATACATCGATACAACCCTTAGATCCCAAATTTTAATAATATGTATGGAATATGTCCATATTAACTAAATAAGTTGCTAGAAAGTGCAATAAACCATGAAAAAAAAAAGAAAATAGTTTTTTTAAAAGACCAGCACATCCTAAACCACAATCCCTATCCATGCTTCATCCACAATTTAGTTCACATAGTGCATTCGTCTTCTTCACTTACTGAAATCAGTGGTGTTTGGTCAACATGGCTTGAAAGTTACGAAATTCCAAATGCTCATTTTATTTCTCATCACGATTTGTACAGTTTAGGTGAGGGACCAATGAAAACAGAGTCAAGACAATTTCTGTTTCATACTTTTTCATTTGACAGGCGTTTGACACACATGCCATTATGAAACTAAATACACGACTTATTACTAACAGGAAATGAGGCATCATGTTGGCAAGTACATGTCAGGCTGTTAAAATCAATGAGTTTAAATGTCAACTTTTTCCTGGTGTAAGTTCATTGTTTCAAAGGATTTCAGAAAGGATAGCAAACACGTTTTGATGACTTAAGTTAGCTTCTGTTTTTCTCTCTATTCTTGATATTTCATGTTAAAATTTTTCTTGTGTGTTTTTTTTTTATTGTAATTTTGTGACTTCATTCTATCCTATTTAATTTAAACTGTACATTATGTTTGGAAAATGTAATTGTTTTGTTATGAGATTAATTTCAGTAATAGTAATTTAACTAAGGAAGTAAAGGTTAACTTTTTTAAAAATATGAGATTTTGCGAATTACTGGTGGTCTGATAAATTATAGTATTATCTAATTATATAATAACAACTAATGACTAACTGTTAAAGTGGCTGAAATTATAAAGTTGTGAAACTTAATTAACCAGGTAAATGTACATTGAAACAATGTTCGGCAGACAATTCTGAACAGCTCACATTTACAACGGTCACAATTATTAATATCAAAGCTGTTGATTTCAAAATATTAATATCAAATTCTCTTCATCAATTCTCCTTTAAAATCATGACACCATCTCATTCAACAGAACTAGTTTTGTGTTCAGTTATAGACTCCACTCTCAACTGTATTAGAGTATTTTAAACATACATGCAGTAGTTTGCCTCTATTTACGTTTCAGTAGCTGTGGTGAATAAGTCAAATGCAGTATCACTTGTTCATGAGAAGAGAATGCAGAATTATTACCTCTTAAAATGACTGATTTCAACTCATCAAAATTGAATGTTGTGGCATAATCTGCTGCTGAGTTTTGTGGGCAATCACATGCTATTTTCCTGCTGTGCTTAATCAAACCTTACTTACTTATTACCAGACTAACAATTATACAAAACAGTGTTGGAAGAACCTTCCCTAGCTTCTTGGCAATTTATCACAGCGTGATCACATCCTCCTGCTGGCTGAAAGGGGCAGGTATTGTACCAATCAACACCATTTTGGGCTTGGGTTTATGGTTTGGCTGCCATACGCATGGAACACAGTAATGGCACAGCAGAGGTCCATAGGGACACGAGACACTTCAAGACAGGATAAGGCTTGTTGTTTGTGTTTCCCCTCCAGTGCTTCTGGACTACGGCTGCACCTGCTCTCGTTCTATGTTTAAAACCCTTATGCCTGCACGGAACAACATAAGCTGCGCAATACCACAGAGAGCAAAAACATAATGAGATGTCTCACACAGCTGGCCGAACAGTCTTCATAAAATCATCCAGGGCATTGATTTTATGGGTTACACAGTGCTCCCTAGTATAAAGCCAGGACGTCTTTAAGACAAATTGTAGAGGAAATTCAGCTGCCCTGGGAAGCAGCATTACAATGACAACTGCCATGGTAACAAGTAATCAACCTTCTTTGTATTATCCCAATAGCAGCCTTTGCACATGGACATAAATAACTATTTTAGTCATTTAATACTAAAAATCTGCCAAAACCTGAAGTCATAAGAATGAAATTAAGCAGAAGCCTTAGAGCTGCCCTCTTAATTCGTCGGTTCAAAAGCATTACTCTTCCTAAAACAGGATCCTCTGAAGCAGGGTCTGCAGAAGTCTCAAATGAGTTCTTTGTGGTTTCCGTCTAGGTTAAAGATGGCTTTGCGAAAGTCATTGAGAATAAAGCTGCTTTGCTCACATGAGCAGACACAGGAGCATCTTCAAACGGCAGATCTCACTGAATATTCAAGGGCTAAACAAGACATGCAAGTCAAACAAGCACGTGTTCTCACATGGCTAAAATCGAGCTGTGATAAAAAGACTGGCAGTAATCCCAAAGTGGGTGTGTCATTCTTTATGACAGCCTGGAAAGGAAAGTCTTTATCAATTTTGGACAATTGTGGAACACACAACAATATAATGTGAACAGGTCATTTCATTTAACAAAAAATGTATGAATGTGTTATGTCAGTGTTTTATAAGCAAATAGAACCTTAAATATATTGAATTGGTGTTATTTCTTAGTTTAGTTGTACTCAGCTTTTGGAGGAATACTCCCTTATCCCTATATTTAGTCCTTCAGCGAGTGAGTGGAGTCCCCTTTTAAAACCCTATTCTGTCTTTTCATCAGAGAATACACTGAACATGTTTTATTTATAGTATCATAACTTTATTTATACATCGTCTACAGAGAGGTTGAGCAAACCAGTCTATAGTGCTGATGTGCAGCTCTCTCCCAGTATTTCACACAGCTTTTATTTCTGCAATACCAGTTTTTAACTAGTTGAAAACATTGATATTTTCAGCGATTTACGCTGGCAAACAGACTTTAAGCGAAGGCTGTGTATGAACAGTGAAACTATATATTTTTTCTTTGCTAATTAAATTCTATAATAATGTGAGATTATTGAATAGGCACTGGCCTAATTTCTCATAAAATTTTTATTAAATTGAAAAAATGTTGGGTCAGACCTCTAGTAGTGGACAAAATTAAATGATTACTGACTACTGTTTTCTCTCGGCTGTTCAAGTAAATAATCTGTTAGTGTGCTCACTTATCAAACAGCCAACACTGGTGCTCAACAGCACTGAAAACACCTACTGGGTTAGCTGCTGCAGAAATCAAAGCATTACACACCAGAAGATTTCCTAAAAGGAATATAGCAGCAATTTCATGCACTTCCAAACAGTCAGGGAAATGGTCAACACAGATGTAAGAAAGACTTTTATTTTATATAATGTTCATTCATCACAAACCAGGTACTCTGGTTTCCTTCCACCATCCAAAGACATCATGTTTGGGTTAATTGGTGACATTAAATTGTCCGTAGGTCTGAGTGTGAGTGTGAGTGGTTGTTGGTCTCTGTCTGTCTCTGTATGTTGGCCCTGCGATGAACCTGTGCAGGGTGTACCACGCACTCGCCCAATGCGAGCTGGGATTGGCTCCAGCAACGCCCACGACCCAGAAACAGATAAGTGGTAGAAGATGAATGAATGAACGGATGAATGTGCATCCTTCAGCAGCTTGATAGCATGTTTTGTTAGACCGTTTCTGTCAGATACTTTTAAAAGCCCACATCTTTTAAAACTTACACCTACACATTGGAGCTCAAGCATCCTGTTGAAAAAATATCTATAAACACGATCATGACCTCTGTGTTATTTTTCCATCTTTCTGAAAGATGACATTATACAACTTTTTTCTTTTTTTCATTTTCTTTTTTTTCCACAGGCTGAGCTCTTGGCCTCATGATGTGTAAACGTACCTTCAAACTGTGCACCCTTAACCTCAGGAAGCACTTATCTTTATTAACAATTTGACTGCATTTCTATGCCCCTATTCACCGTTACCATGCACACCATGCAGAGTAAAATAAATAAACAGGATAGCTGCATCCATTAGAGGATGTTTGCAAGGTGCCACAGAAGCTACACTTCAAGTATATGTGTTTAATTTACCGAAACATACCATTCTGCTTTCAACAATGGAAAGCTGGGAGTGTGCAGTACATGTTGTACCGGCTTACTTGATGAAAATAAACAACAAGCAGCGGAGGAGCCCAAACAGAGTGGCATGGTGTAATACCCTTGCTGTAATACATTTCTGTACTGTAGTTGTCACAGCATTATAACTGTAGAAATCCTTACTGTAAAACCAATGCGATTTTTCACTATGTTGTTGCAGTTTGATAGCGTATTGAAAAGGTTTTATACTGTGACCAGCCTTGAAACTCAGCAAGGTCACTTGTTCACGTAAACCATAATTTGCATTCTTTTATCATAAAAAATCAAATAAATGTGCCTCGTAACTTTTATGTGTAATGTTACGTTGGTGTGCAAACTGGCTAACTTGGCTAACACTGGCTCCGTTGAGAGACTTCAGTTCACTCATTTTTTTTCACTAAGTATTATTAGTTTGTTACGAATTGTTTTATTTCTGCCCACTTTCACTTTTGCTTTGCTACACTTCTGGAATAAAAAGCATTCTTTACTCCACTACATTTCACATAAACATCGTTGTTACTCAAAAAAAACAAATAAAAAAAAAGTCGTCAGTGGTGGTCTTCTCATAGGCCAGGTGAATGTCATTTGTTAATCATGTTATGTCAAACATGCTCTCAAAGCACCAAGACTGTTAAACAACGATGTGACAAAAGATTCCAGCCCAAAAAGATGAGTTCAGTTCAGGAAACAGAATTTGGTTCAAGAAGCAGCACTAAGTTTAAGAACAGTGCAGGCATACATTCTACTATTTACCATTTTACACTTTTGGTAAATAGCTTTTCACTTTTAATTGAACATTTTAAACACTGCTTACATTTTACAGTTGTACTTCAACAGCTAATGACAATTTTCTACAATGTAATAATTTCTGTGTTCACACTGTCACACTGAATCAATGTCATGAAGATGTTATTTAGGTGTTGTTCAAGTGTTATTTAAAAGTAAAAAAATGAGATGAAAATTGATATCTCTAAAGTTAAAGTCATACAATAAATGAAATATTTGTGGCCAAAATGGTGTCTTCGTTTTATACTGTGTAATTATTTACACTTACTATTACTGTAGGCTATTAATATTAATGCAGTATTACCTTTGACAGTAGTCTAATATTTACTGCCATACAAATACATCACTATATTACTGTGATTTAGGTTAAAGTACTGAAATGATTTCTTTAAAAAAGCTACAGTACTCAAATTTTTTGCTGCGCTACAATTTACAGTATTTCATAGATACTGTGATTAACTTTACAGTCGGCATACTGTGGAATGTACTACAGCAACTTACTAGCTAATTGTTGCCAGCCAGTTACTGCACATGACACACTGTTGTTATTATAGCGTTCCATCCAGATACTCTCTACTTCCTCCAACAGCCCAAATAATCGCAGTTAATTGGTGACCCTACAGTTGTCCATAGGTGTGACTCTGAGCAGGAATGGTTGTTCATCTCTGTCTCTTTTTGCTGTCCTTAGAGTTCTGTCCAGGGTGTAACCCCGCCCTCACCCAACATCAGCTGGGAGAGGATCCAGCGGCCCTGTGACCTAGCCCAGATAAGCTGTATAGATAATGGATGGATGGACAAATTCCTTGTAAAGAAAAGCAGTTGATGTGTCCGACTGCGGCTGTGTGGACAGCAAGCGCTCGTGCGTCTGTTGCGGTCGCTGGCATCAGCCAGCCGTTGGGGAAAAAAAATGTAATTGTTTTCTTTTCTCTTGTAATGTAATTAATTTCTGCACAAAGCAGGCCCTGTCCTGCTTCTCATCCTGCTGCTGCAGCCTCTTGCCAAAGCCAACCATCGCCCCTGTCCCCAGGGGCTTTTGCTACCTCTCTCCATAAAGCAATACATATTCATTTCGACACATGCAACATTTATGACAAAGATTAAAACTAAAAAGACATTTATTTATTTATTTATTTTGCTTACAAACAAAGCAGCCATCTGTCAATACAAAAGAATGTCTGAAGTGTTTCTGTTGCATCAGGATAGTCGGGGATCATAATATACATATTATCTACATCAGCTGCCTCATTACTCGATATTAATAATACATGTAAGGACACACTGTGACAATAACATGTATTTTTAATCACTCAATTACAAAGCAGTAGGAAATGAGAATGCTGCAAAATATACAAATTGACATCAAAATGCTGCACACTTGTCCTCCCTGGGTCTGAATTAATCTCTGAGTGCAGGCATCAGGTGTTTGGGTATTACATTCATGAGTAGGGTTGTTTGCTAGGTACCGTATTTTTCCTAAAATACTTGGAAATACAGGAGGGGTGGGGGGGCACTAATCAACCATGCAAACAACATGGCAGCAGACTTCCATCCAAATCTACACATTCACTGATGAAAGCAAATCTTTGAAAAGCTGCTCTTATCACAGAACGAAAAACACACTGAAATAGAAACTCAGAGGAACCCTCCTTAGTTAAACTCCTGTCATCTCACATTGTGTTTCTCACTGCTGCACTCCCATATCTGAATGCAGGCTCAAAGATTCCTCTGTTCCACTGTTTGCATTACAGGATTGGGCAGGATGCACATGCTCCGCACTCTCAAAGCCTTGGGTGGGAGCACAAACAAGGTCAACGCACATACAAAAAAAAAATCCACTCTTACTGAGGACGCACACAAGTGATTTCAGTGTTGAGTGCTCCTTAAAGGTCTCTCTCCCCATTTGAAAATAGAGGTCAGCAATATTAGGTCCACGACTAAACACAGTAATCGTGTAGTACAAAGAGTGCGGCTGGGTCACACTGGCAACCTATTAATGCAGTTGGCTTTGAAAAAGAGAGAAAGTGACAGCCTCTCAGCTCCTCTGATCCACAGAGACAGGCAGAGGGGAACTGCAGAGCACATTCGGGAGAGGGGGAAAAAAAAAAGGAAAAATTCAGCAGGCAGCTCTTCGTCTTGCAACCAGGTTGTGTTAATCCATTCCCCTTTCTTGGACTGCGGATAGTAATTACCATATATTTCTGGCATGCTCTGACATTGGCCTGTCAACATGGGATTGAGTGTGTGGATGCAGTGTGGAGGCAGCACCCTGCTCTGCATTTGTGCTCGAATCTGGCCTGGCAGGGTGCGTGATGCCTGATCTGCAGTCAGCCCCCCCGCCCCATTGTCTGTCCATCGCTGATTGTAAGACCGGGTACGATCTCTGATGACACTAGACAGATTAGGAGATATCTGTAGGAGGGCTTTTGCCCCCTCTCCAAATGCAAATGCATTCTGACACACCCAACGTTTATGACAAAGATTAAAACTACAAAAAAAAAAAAACAATAATAATAATATTTTTTTTTCTTTTTGCCAACAAACAAAGCAGCGGTCTGTTAATACAAAAGAACGTCTGAAGTGTTTCTGTCACATCAGGATCAAAATACACGTGTTACCTTCATCAGCTGCCTCATTAAGTTCAGTTAAGTTAATCACAAATATTTACTTCATGCAAATATTCGTTATGTCCATAGTTCATTGCCGGGGTCAGACAGTTCATCAAAGTGATCGGCTTATTATTGTTTTTTTTTATTAAAGGCTGAAACACCAACATGAGACAAAAACTTGACGCCTGCAAGTTTAAGGTCACATCTGTAGAGGCATTTCAAATTCAAAACTAATAGTTAGTTATACACATTACTTACCAACTATTATTTCGTGACTTGGCAGTCACATTGGATAGAAAAGCAATAATGTAACAACTTTGGGGCCAATTTGTTGTGAAAATTTGAACATTTTGCAGCATTAATTCTCAGAGAATATTGTTCACATCCATGGAAAGTTGTTATTGTAACTGAACGTGGCACAATAATTTATAGATTAATTTCATTATTGGTTATTGAATGAATGAATTTGATAATTAACTGAAGAAATCGTTGGCCATAACCAGTACAGAGAGGCAGTGCAGGCCTATATTCAGACCGGGGATGCCTGCTTACCAAATGTTATCCGACTGTTGGGCAGCCACATCTGAAAATTTCTCACTTCAGTGCCCTCTCAAAAACAAACCTTCAAAAAGGTGGTAACAGACTTCACCAGTTTTTTGCCTGCATTATTTTTAGTTTATACCAAAAACAAAAAAATAAAAAACAAAAAACAGATTCACATGGAAATTCCCTGAAAATAACCTTGCTCCTTAAAAAAAAAACGATGTTCTAATTGACACAAAATTATTCCTTTAATTTAACTGGGCCTGAAGTCAAAGCTAATTATTTCACCATCTTTGGACAAATTATTTTAATAGGTTATATCCCTTTTAAAAAACCCATATGTCAAGGTACAATATTGAATTTTCTATTCAAAATGTTATGCGAGCTGCGCTCTGTTCCACAGGAACAATTTGAGGTTCAGCATACTGACAGAGGACAAAGGAGGGAGTCAGGGTTTTTATGTCCATCTCTTCTGTTGATGACTAAACTGGAGTCAGGGACTTGGACTGGAGAGGATCGGAGGTTTCTTTCCATGTCTACCTTGAGATGCTACAATACAAATCATAATCTAAGTAAGGAACAAAACTTTGGCATTTGAGATTGAATAAGATTTATTTTATCATAAAAAAATGCAGGTTGAAATAATTGTAAATAAGTTGTATAATAATTTTGTAAAATTTTTGTCAAAATAATTTGTTATATGTTGTAAGTAGGTTGTGTTTTCCACTGTCTGTTGAGCTGGAGGGGTAATGGGGTAAAGAAAGACCTTTTTATTTTTAGCAGGTACATCTGTCCTTTCAACAACAGTGACTTCTGCTTCTCGTGCCCTATGTTCAATGAATAAAGGATGACACTCTTGCCACTTCATAGGTGCGGCTATATATCCATATATATATATATGCACGTGCAAGCAGAAAAGATGTTAACCCATGTTAATCATTTGAGTATGAGTTAATTGAAGACATTGCTTAAGACTCACCTCTTCATATCTGCCTTTATTGTCTGATTGTCTCCATGTCTTTATTATTATTGTTGCTTTTTGCTATTGTTTTTATCCTTCTCTGCATGTTGTTATTGTTGTGTCTGTCTTTATTCTGTATGATTCCACTGTTTTATTGATTGTGTCCTCTAAAGCGTCTTTTAGCACTACTAAAAGCCATCCATCCATCCATCTTCATCCGCTTATCCAGGGTCGGGTTGCGGGCTGTTAAAAGCCCTTTACAAATAAAAATTATCATTATTATAACTGAAGGTGTGACCAACATGGTTTCGTTATTTCCTCTGCTAATTTATTTATTTTGCGTTTTCTCACCAAGGCACTGACATCTCACTCTAACCTGTGATCTATGTTATAGTGGTGTGTGATAGAGCATGTGTGTTGTCAATAAAGCATCATGCACGTCATTTCTGTATTTCTGAAAACAACACAACTAAACAATGGAACCTGGAGAATTTTTATTTACAGTGGAGTTAAACAAACACACACACACACACACACACAAATCCAGTGAGTAACAGTTGAAAAGATGGAAAGACTGAGTTGATAAAAAGGGCAAAAAGGAATGACCATACTGGCTGGGGCTGACAAGCTATGGTAACTCAGATAACCACTCTTTACAACGGTGCTGAATGGAAAAGCTTCTCAGAATGAACACCACGTCTACGGCAGAGGAGCTACTACAGCTGAGACTGCATCAGTTCCACTCCTGTCAGTCAGGACCAGAAATCGGAGGCTGCAGTGGGCACAGGCTGAACTAAGCTGGGCAGATGAACACTGGATAAACGTAGCCTGCTCTGATGAATCTCAGATTCTGCTGAGGCAGCAGATGGTGGGGGTCGGAGTTCGATGTCAACAGCGTGAATCCATGAACCCAACCTGCTTTGTGTCAACACCCCAGGCAGGTGGCGGTACAGGGAACGCGGTCTTGGCACATTTTGGGCCCGCAATACAGATCAGATTTTTGGTGTTAACTTTGGCCCAAAGCCAGAGTTGAAGATTCAAAGAATCATCCTGATGTGCTACTGAAGATTAACTAGACCAGTTGGCCATCTTGCTCCTTTGCTCTTAATTTTTCTTGTAATCCAAATCTTTACAAATATTTCGTATGACTCTACCTCACTTTGTCTTGGGTAGCTGATAAATACCTGTGGTATTAACTTGAGGTATGTGGCCCTTTGTTGTGCTGCCTGCTCTCCACATTTGTTGAATCTCATTTGCTGTTTTAAGCTGTTTAAGTGTCAGTTGCAACTTTTGTGTATAGCGGCTGACTATGACTATGAACATTTTGTGCTGTGGCTGTTGCAGTACACTTTTAGTTTGGTCACTGGTTTGTTACAGTTATGTGCAAACGCAGTTAAGTCAGTTTTGTTTTGACCTCCCTGTTAGTGGGATTTAGTCAGTCTGGGTTGGCTGCCCAGTTTTTCAGGTCAGTGTGTGTCTTGCTGGTTGACCCATTTACCACAAATTTGCAGAAATAATGTGATGCAATTATGTGGACATCTTGGGGATTCCACGAACTGGGGCTGCTTTGAGAACAAAGGGAGGAACTACTTAGTAATATCATGCATTTCCGAATAAAGTGCTCGATCACAGGACACAGCAGAGGCACATCCCACCTAGAAGCCCAAATATTATGACTATCGCACCTGTTCCCTGAGGGAAGACTGAGATTGCAAGATACTATCTGATGCAGCTGATACAGCACAGGCTGTATCTTGCATCATTCTTTCAACAGGTAAAAGGGAGCGCATTGGGATGCATAGGACAACATGAATCCTCTCAGGTGCCGCACACCTGGGATAGCTGGTTCCAGTCACACAGCTCCTCTAATTCTGCAAGTCAGTTACATCTTTCCAACTTAGATAAAAAATTTATAAAAAAATTACCATATATGTATATACAAAAGTCATGCAGAAAACATATAGGCATATAGGTCTGATGTTGCCCGTTATCTTACCAATATAGGGATATAACGTTGCCACTTATATATGTACACGTGCAAATTTAGTACTTCATATATTATAAAATATCTGCATGATGAATTTTTATATGGTATAACACATGAGGATATTTGTTAACAATATGTACTGAATTTATATGTAAAAAACATAAACATGCAAGTTCAGTTTATTTATGTTTTCTTATAAATTTTTCATGAACTTTAAAATGTTTATTTTCCTATTCTGGGAAATTGATTCCGACATATGTAATATCAACAAATATCTAAAGGGTTATGGATAGATCTATGCGAATGTAACACATTTCTGTCATATGGAAATGATTCCAATTAGTGACTGATTTCATAATTCATTGTAAGTGTTTTTAAATGTATGTGCAAAAATTCTGTACATGCATATAGACCTATTTTACATATGCATAAGGGGAGCCACAATTAGCAGTTTTAGTTTTTATTCAGCACTCCGCTGATTTGACGTTTCACAACATTGTCAGATGCAGGATCGAAGAAGCCAGGAGAAAAATGTATGCAGCAGCACCGGAGGTATCATCTTTTTTTCAGTCTGCATATTCTTCAAAACCCAGTGCCTGGGTCCTGGAACTCCAACACTTCAGCCAGAGAGTCAGGTGTGTTATGTTAGTAGTTTCTAATGTAGCCTTGAGCTGCTAGCCTCAAGCAGAGATGGGGAGCATGCTACAGAGGACAGAGATCTGGAATATGCTCATGTCAGTCTGACTTTACAAAACCTTTTTTTTTTTTTTTTTTTTCACCTTTATGTCTGTAATCTTCAACCCAAAGCAATGTTGACTTGTGTGGGATCTAATGAGGACTTAAGCAGTGTAACTGAAGGATATTTATCAGACGGCACACACCTCCCTCTGGAGCCACAGAGTACAACTTTTATGCAATCCTTTTCACATATGGAGTTGTATTTCCCAAACTTTAAAAAGGAGCAGATTCCATTCAAAGTCATTTTGTTCTTATTTTGATCTTAACTACAAAATGAGGACGAATGTCAACTGACTATGGGGACCAAACCTACAGCTTCTATGATGAATATTCCACAAATTTCAGGGGATATGGGATTTTTTTATCTAAATTTTTTTTTTAAGCGTTTCCAGCAATTACTGACCAGATAATGGAGAAAATAATGATCAGGTCAATCTAAAGTAAAAATCAATTTACCTGAGAAAGCTGGCTTAAACAAGGGAGTAGCGATGCACTTTTCATGTAAGCATCTACTGTTAGAACAGTTAAATGATTTAGCTGGTAGTCACAGGGCAGTCAGAGTTTGCATGTTCTGCCCGTGCCTGCATGGGTACTCTGGTTTCCTCCCACCGTCCAAAGACATCATGTTTGGGTTAATTGGTGACTGTAAATTGTCTGTAGGTCTGAGTGTGAGTGTGAGTGGTTGTTGGTTTCTGTCTGTCTCTGTATGGTGGCCTTGCGATGGACTGGTGACCTGTCCAGGGTGACCCCGCGCTCATCCAATGTGAGCTGGGATTGGCTCCAGCACCCCCCGCAACCCGGAAACAGATAAGCAGTAAAAGATGAATGAATGAATGAAAATATCAAGATGATCCAGACTTTATACTTAAATAATTCATTTGGTCGCACAGTCTAACAACTGTGAACAATCCCAATAATCGAGTTGCACTCTGCACAATAGCAGAACACAGTAACCCTGTTGTAAAGGTTATCCAAGCCATAAGGTGTTGTGGATTTAAGTTAAAACTGCAGTCCAGTTCTCTGGACCCTAAGCAGGCTAAGCACAGTGGATGTAGCTGTCATGTTTTCAACAATTGTTGTTTTCCCCTTGCACAGCAGGTGACAGCGCATTTATTCTCGGATGAAATCCCCATGGGCACACAGGGATTTGTGTTTATGTGGCAGCACCAGGGAGCCTGAGGACATGATGTGCGACTGCAGCCCAGCAGAGACGATGTAGCTGCTAACACACCAACAACCACAGATACGTCTGATTGAAGGTCTCTCCATGTGTACACACACATAGTCAGATGAGCATACAGTATCTGGGCTGCATATAAACCTATACCTAACCTATAACAACAGCAGCTTTGTGTACTGCCTGCTTTAAGAAGCTTAAAGAAGGAGATTTCGGAAGCATGCCACTCATACATGTCTTCTGGGAAATGTGCACGCACTAGAGTCAGACTTTTCCATGACCTTTTCCTACGTGATTAGAAGCTCCAATCAACTCGGGGTGTCACTGTCAGCAAGTACAGCATATCCCATTTCATGCTGCTGTCATGTTGTTGCCTGTTTATCACTGAAGTTTGTCTTCACTGTAAGGTAACTGCTACATTATGTCAAGACTGTTAGGGTTTGAAGAAATGCTTCTGTGAGCTCCATGTTGATGGGTGACAGTGACATGTGATATTATTTTAGAGAACTTAAGCACTCAGAGAGATGAAGTGTGTGTGTGGGGAGGTGCTTTGTGACACTCCCTGTCTCTCTGTCACACAAACCCTCAGGGGCAAGAGAAAGTGTGTGAATGAATGAATTGGTCATCCTTCCTGGCAGGTACAGCTCTTTTTCTGGGCTCTGACATTCTGTTGTAGATTTACTTAAATGTTTAGTGTCATTGTCCTGCTGGTCCAGCTTCTACTGTATATGTAGAGCATGTGTTCCCAGTAATGTTGTGATAATGTAGCTCTCCATTAATTAAGATTTTTAAATAAGTGTTTACATGTTATGGGCAGCACGGCAGCATAGTGGTTACCGCTGTCGCCCCACAATAAGAAGGTAGCGGGTTCGATTCCCAGCCTGGGGCCTTTCTGTGCAGAGTTTGTATGTCTGCCTCGGTTTCCTCAAGGTACTCCGGTTTCCTCCCACCGTCCAAAGACATCACGTTTGGGTTAAATGGTGACTTTTAATTGTCCATAGTTGTGAGTGGTTGTTCGTTCGTCTCTGTTTGTCTTTGTGTCTGCCCGGTGATGGACTGGCGACCTGTCCAGGGTGTATCCCGCCCCTTGCCCCGAATGTTGGCTTGGAATTGGCTCCTGTGCGACCCGGAAACGGAAAAGTGGTAGAAGATGGATGGATGGATGTTATTCTATATCTCTACTATTACTCATTAAACTATCTGCCAAGCAGTGCATCTAATGACTTAACCATGTTAAGAGTATAACAGCTTCTTGCCCTCTGATCCCTTCAGATTAAGAATTAATGAGTTGCTATTGGTCTATGGCCTGTCAAAGTTGACTTTGACCTTGTAAAAGATTTGTACGGTTGTACTTTGTCACCATGTGTCAATTCAACAATCAAAGCTATTCCACTGAAATTAACTGGGTTTGCAGCAAATCCTGAACAATTGCGTGATTGGACCTTAAATGACAAAAGCAACATAACAAACAGACATGTTGACACTAAATGGTTTGACGAGCATGAAAAGAAACCAGATCTGAGTTACCCAGTTTATCATCCTTGGACACCAACTCCATCATCAAAACATCAAGTGAGTTGAAATTTCAAGAGAGAACGTCTCCAGTACAGGAGGGTCCAATGAAAGTGACTCACAGGGAAACACCCAGTAAGACACAGTGGAAACAGTGCTATTTCTTGCCAGAACGACAGCATGTGCAGGAAAGGGTGTGCATGAAACTCATTACAATTACATGTGAACTTTATCGGTAACATGACACTTTGGCATCCAGACAAACAAATACTCACCTAGAGCCACTCATAGAAATGGAAAAAAATATATATATATATAATATAGTAAGGAGCCGAGGAAATAATCACAAGTATTTAATTAAAAAAGAAAAAAAAAAGTTTTGTCTTTTGAGGCTCTGTGTGATGTTTTCCACAGTCCCTTTAAATGAGCCTTTACATGATAGTCATGTGAAAATATTATTTATTACCCTAATATGTTTGCATTTGTATGTATTTATTTATTGCTTGTACCTTCGTATGTGTTATGAGATAAACTACTAATGAATCGTCTCTTAGCCGCCTACAGCTTGTTAAAAACGCCGCAGCTTGTCTCCTCACAGGCAGTAAAAAAGTGTGACCACATCGCACAAGTCTTGGCTTCTCTCCACTGGCTCCCGGTCTGCCTTCATATTGATTTTAAACTTCTTTTAATTGTTTTTAAAGCCCTAAACGGACTAGCCCCTTTGTATATCTCTGAACATCTCCATCCCCACACCCCAACCAGAGCCTTAAGGTCCTCTGACCAACAGCTGTTGGTGGTGCCTAAAACAGGGCTACAGTCTAAAGGTGACAGGGCTTTTGTGATAGCTGCCCCTAGTCTCTGGTCTCTGGGATAGTCTCCCCCTATATATTAGATCCTTCCAGACCCCAAAGATGTTTAAAGCCTCCCTTTTTCTCCCTGGCGTTTCATCCAGTTTGAACACTTACTTTGTTTGTTGTTATGTTCTGTAAGTTGTCATTTTCTTTTCTTGCATCTATTTACTGTTTTTTATTATGTTTTTAACCTTTGTACAGCACTTTGGTCGACTGCTGTCATTTTAAATGTGCTCTATAAATAAATTTGACCTTGAATCTATTAATATCTCTATGGTGGTTATTTGAAAGTTAGCTTAATGTGTACATGTAATTATTAAATATATTCCTATAGTATCTCTCTGTAACCTGGGGTTTTTTGTGATTTTCATAACACTTACCTCTATTTTGACTTGAAATAGTAACAATGGGCAGTTATAACTGCTCAATAGTGAGTTTATGATATTTTCTATATTCTATGCATATTTTTATATTGTTCAGGAATGACCATACATGCCCTGTAAAAAGTGTCTCCAATCTCGTAAAACCTAATGGTTTTCTGAAAACGTGATGTTCACTAAAATATTTATTAATCAACTTCTGGGGTGTAGGAAAACATTCAATCAAGGAAAAACAAAACCTTTGAGAGTGTATAAGAAATGTCCCAAACTCCTGCTGCGTCTGTGGAAATGCGAGTCTTCTGGAGAAGACCCAGATCAATAGAGAGTAGCTGAAGGGGTGTGGATCCTGATGGAGGAAAACTCCACCCAATTAGACCAGTTCCGCATCATCTCCCTGCTGTGTGTCGAGGCAAAGATCTTCTTCAGCACTGTTTCCAAACGGCTGTGTACCTACCTAGAACAGAACACCTACATGGACACATCTGTTTCGGGAATGACAGGCTGTCTGGAGCACACCGGTGTGGTTACACAGCTGATTAGGGAGGCAAGAGAGAACAAGGGCAACCTGTCAGTGCTGTGGCTTGACCTGGCCAATGCATTCGGCTCCATTCTGCATAAGTTTGTTCAGCTCACATTGACAAAACATCATGTCCCCAGCAAGTGTAGAGACCTCGTTGTTGATTACTACACCAATTTCAGGATGAGGGTCTCTTCGGGAGAAAATAGCATCAGGTTCGCAAAAGGTGGAGATCGGTATCATCACAGGGTCCACTATCTCTCTGACACTACTCTCCCTAGCCATGTACATTCTCACCAAGCCTGCTGAGCCAGAGCGCAGAGGGCCCCTGTCAAAATCCAGACAACGGCAACCCCCCATCAGGGCTTCCATGGATGACCTCACAGTCATGACAGAATCAGTCCCAGGCTGCCGGTGGATTCTGAAGGGACTCAAAATGGTGATGGAGTGGGCCCAGATGTGATGCAAACCAGCCAAATAAAGGTCCATGGTGCTGAGGAAAGGGAAGGTGGAAGACAAGTTCCGC
The DNA here is from genome assembly GCA_034769265.1 of Remorina albescens. NCBI lineage: Eukaryota > Metazoa > Chordata > Actinopteri > Carangiformes > Echeneidae > Remorina > Remorina albescens. The sequence goes on from CM068494.1 coordinate 6,671,235, forward strand.
TTTAACATCACAGGCACAGCCATCCCAACCATCACAGAGATGGCAGTCAAGAGCTTGGGCAAAGTTTTCGCCAGCTCTCTGAAAGATACAACATCTATCCAGTCGACCCACACTGCGTTGGATGGCTGGCTGAAATCCATGGACAAGTCAGGCCTACCTGGAAAATTCAAAGCCTAGGTATACCAACATGGCATTCTTCCCAGGATCCTGTGGCCCCTCCTTGTCTATGCAGTCCCCATCTCAGCAACCTCGCACTCTACGGGAACAACAATAAACTGCAACTGCCCTTCAAATCCTTGGAGGAGGAGTTTAAGGTCACAAGAGCCAGAGAAGTGGTTCAGTACAGGGACTCACGTGATCCGAAGGTGGCTAAAGCAGGGATCCAAGTGAGGACTGGAAGGAAGTGGAGGGCAGAGGACGCAGTTCAAGAGGCAGAGGCAAGGATGTGTCAAAGGAGCCTGGTGGGAGTGGTCAGACGAGGCAGAGCTGGGCTAGGCTCCTTTCCTACTCCCTAAACGAACACCAGCAGGAAGGAATGGTGCCGCCTTGTCCAGGAGGAGGTGAGAGCTGCAGTGGAAGAATCAAGAACCGTTAAGGCAGTGGGAATGAAGCAACAGGGAGCTTGGACAAGATGGGAGAACGCGGTTGAGAGGAAAGTGACCTGGGCTGAGCTGTGGAAAGCCAAGCCTCACCGCATTAAATTCCTCATCCAGGCAGTGTACGACATACTTCCAAGCCCATCAAACCTGCACACATGGGGCGTAGCCGAGACACCAGCATGCCCATTGTGTTCCAAGCGAGGAACCCTGGAACAAATCCTCAGCTGCTGCACCAGGGCACTTGGAGATGGGCGGTACCGCTGGAGGCACGATCAGGTTCTTAAGACCATTGCTGAAATCATCAGTGAAGGACTTGTGTGGGCAAAGGAGGTTCTGACCCTCCAAGAAAACCATTGTCTTTGTCAGAGCTGGGGAGCAGCCAACCCCTGTCAGAAGAACATCTGCAGCAATCCTAACCTCTGCAAAAGACTGTCAGCTGTTGATGGATCTTGAACATCAGTTGAAGTTCCCCAGCCACATTGCAGTCACCAACCTGCGACCAGACATTGTCATTGTATCTGAGTCCAGCAAGCAAGTAATGCTGCTGGAGCTGACCATCCCATGGGAAGACCACCTGGAAGAAGCCTTTGAGAGGAAGCTCTCCAAGTACGCGGGACGGGTCAGTGAATATCAGCAGGCTGGTTGGAGAGCAAGGTCTTCATCCGCAGCACCACCGAAGCAGCAGAGAGGGCCTCGAGATGGCTGTGACCCGAAACGTCCAATGATACCAGGCACATTACGAAATATGTGTCCTGAGGCATCAGTAGATGTATGTACACGTATGGCTGAAAAATGAGTGCGCTTCAATATCAGCGGTTTAGGTGAGCTATTTTAAGATTTACAGATTTAAAGAAAAACGTTGATTGACATTAAGGTGAAACCAGTTCATAATAAAAACGAAAAGTTCAAAGTCTCAGATGGTTTTCTTTTCATGTCTCTATCTGAGTCAGAGGCTGAGAAATAAACGTCTTAGTATCATAATTGCATCAGGTGAATCGGTGCTGCTACCGTTGAATCTGACTCTCCTCATTCTCCTCCTCCTCCTCTCCATTCTCCTCTTTAAAAATGTCTCACTCAGAGCTTCGACTTGCTGGTTAGCAGCTGAGACAGGTCAGTGTTCTAAAGTGTTGTTTCAGTTGTTTTCATCCAGGGATATGCTGTAATTTGCTCCAAAATTGCTCCTCTTGTTGGAGAACAAGAGGAGAACAGGTTGTTCTCCTTTGTCTGAACGGAAACTTGACACATTTACAAAATAAATTTCCCATGATGGATTTCAATTTCCTGATAAAGATTTGAATGAATCATAAATTTCATAGATTACATACCCTGAAAAATCTGTAACCATATACCATGCATTTACCTTTCATCTAGTCTTAATGAGAGCTAAGTGATGTTTAGAGTAGGGTAAATATATTTGTAAAAAGTAGCACTCAGGTTCCGCCTGATACTGACCACTCATCCTGTGTGCGACACTGTGTAAACACTGTATTGGACAGTAGTGAAAAGTTGTGGCTTATCTCAGTGGAAAGGCTTTTTACTGCCTTTTCCTGCAGGCATTCAGGAAGCAGCATCAATCTGTAATCGTGTTATTATTATATTGCAAATCTATTTGGCCTGTCAGAAAACATGTAACAGTGAACGTTTCAGCATAAATTGATGGAAATGAGATAACTAATGAGGAAAAGGTCAACAACGTCATGATGTGAGAGAATGAAACCGTGATGGAAGGAAATACACATCTCCAGGAGGTGTAAATGGGAATGAAAAGTGATGATTAGGGTTGAGCCGGATACTCGGCTGAAATTAGTATCCAGTACGGATATAGCAATTGACGAGTACGAGTACCAAACAAGTAATGCGAGTCAATGTCTGTGCTGGGGCTGAAGGAAAATCCTCTTCAGGGCGTACTGTGATAGAGACAGAGCGCAACGCATCATACTCCCAAAGCCACGCCCACCAGAGGGGAAAACAATCGGTGGCACAATTTAAAAAACACTGTCCAGTAGTTAGCTTAAAAAATTATTTCAACATGTCAGTTGATTATTTTAACACGCTAGCTGTACTGGAGAAAAACGGTACAATGAAAAACTCACATCTGTGGGTCTTTCTCATTGTCCCTTCTGTTTGCCTCCATTTTCATGGAGAAATGATCCCACTGAATGGCCGGAGGTGACACACATACATTGATATTTAAAACTACCTGATGGAGTCCCCTGGTAAGATCATCATTTAACCTGATAGCGATAAAAAGTTAGGGTACAGCCACACTACTACATCATCATTTTAAAATAGCTTTTTATAACCCAAACGTTTCAAATCTGCCCCACTTTATGGGGTTATAGGGTAACTATACCCCATAGTGGTGTACTTGCGCATCTGTAGTGATGATGATGACAAATACAGTTTATATTCATTCATTCATTCATCTTATACCGCTTATCCATCTCTGGGTTGCGGGGGGTGCTGGAGCCAATCCCAACTCACACTGGGTGAGGCCAGGGTACACCCTGGACAGGTCACCAGTCCATCACAGGGCCAACACACAGAGACGGACAGAGACAAACAACCATTCACACTCGCACACAGACCTACAGACAATTTAGAGTCACCAATTAACCCGAATATGATGTCTTTGGACGGTGGGAGGAAACCAAACTACCCCATGCAGGAAACCCATGCAGACATGAGCAGAACATGCAAACTCTACACAAAAGACCCCAGGAACCGAGCCTGTGACCTTCTTATTGTGGGGTAACAGCGCTAACCCCTATGCCCACCACGCTGTCCTAGTTTATATTCGTGAAATGCTTTTTTTTTTAAAAATTATTTTAGGGCCTTTTTGACCTGAGGAGAAGACTGTCCTTTCCCGACTATTCACAATTGTCTTTTTTAGATTGTATGTTAGATGACACTGCTCTGGTGTGGTCATCCTTGAGTGCCAATTTGCTTGCTTCTGAAAAGAGAACATTTTTGACAGTGTCATGTTGCATCAGGGCGCTTTGAGCAGGTATAATAACACATACTGTAGCTACCTTGCCTCAAACCCCGGATACCCAACAATATATGAGAAAATGAAACATGAGGAAAGATGATGATGGATATTCCCTGCTTGTAGTGCTCCACTACATACTTAAACTTAGAGAAAATCTCATGTGAGGTCATGTTCCATGACAGTCCTTATAGGGAAGATTTAGCTCAGTGTGGCTTATGTAGCTTTACATCAACAAGGTAAGAATGACTGCCAGGCCACCTCAGCCACCTTCCCTCTGTAACAAGGACCTCATTGCATTTTAATCACATCCTGCATGTGGGTGGCACATTCAAGGAAGAACACTACACATCCCTATTCAGTGCCATATGTTTGTAAACCTTCCCATAGCGGTGGGACCCTCAGAGTATCCACAGAGCTCTAGCGGGTTTCCACCTGCCAGAGGGGGCTCTCACAGGACACATTATGCATGGCAGGCAGCTGTCCTGCCCACTGTATGCAGCATGAGCTCGTCCATGCAGAAAGACGCACCGGACAGATGATGAGCATAGAAAAATAGGTGGGATGTGGTGATAGAGGGAGGGAAATTTTATGGGAATACCGAAAAATGAACTGTGTGCTGGCGCGCTGCTGGTACAAAGAGATCTGCAGTGCAGACTACTCGTCATATGTTATGTCAAATATTCAGTGGGCTGTGGTTGAGGGTGGTCTGTGTACCTCTGTGCCAGATCTGTTGGTTTTAACCAGTTCAAAATTACGTGTCCACCATAACCGACCTGCTACATTTTAAATTTATATTCTTATTCAATTCCAAACATCTCTCAACTTCCATTCATTTTTCTACATTATAAAAACCTTACCAGTCTTATCCCATTACTCTTGATTTCAAATGCAAAAGGTAATTCCATTTCTAATCTTGAATCTAGAAGGACTGTAACTGACTGATTAATGCAGACCATACATTCATGATTTGTATTTAAAAGATCCATCTGGTGTCTCCTCAAAAATCGTCAAAAAATGTCAAAGCAAGCTGAAGTCCAGAAGCGCTGGATCTTGCAAGAGACTAAAAACAGGTCACAAGCTTATGGTTTCATGCCCCAAAAGATTGGGGCAGTGTACCTTAAGGTGCACTCATTGTGGACAATTTTCAGCTGTGGATTAATACACATTTGATGCTCAATTTACTGCACCAGACAGGTGTGAGAGCACGTGTGTGTGTGTGGCTGTGTATGTGTGTCAAAATAAACTATGCTGTGTGCACTGAGGATAATGAAGGAGCAACAATTAAAAAAACCATTACCGCAGCGAGGAGAGAAGAAGTATCACTACTACTCAATATAGCTTTATAAAATATTTGAATTTGAATTTGAAACAAAACACAATATAGCCAGTTTTATCTTTTAAGGAGCAAAAAGTAAGTTTAAAAAAATATGACACACAACTAACAAATGTACACTGGCTGTATTACAATGACTTAGTTAGTTCAAGTAGCAGGTCATAACCAGTAAACAAAGTTTAATTACTAAAATGTTTGGATTAAGCAAAGTTTATGTCACTCATGTCTTTCCAGGCCAATGAAATGTAAATGACATGAAAATCTAAAATGAAGCTGCATTTGGCAGATTAATTAAAGAGCTCAATGGTCAATGGAGGTAAAACTAGAACAAAACTCCAGTTGGCTGATTAATGACAGAGCCCTATGGTCAGTGGATATCCTACCCTCCTTCTTCAAGACAATCACTTTGGCTTCATCTTGGCATGGAGGAAATAAATCTAGGTTGCCAGATTATATTCCATTCTTGCACATGAAAGGGGCCATTTGAGATGTAACAAAAGCAACATATCAGATCAAGAAAGAAAATCAGCACTGGCAAAACACTTAGCTCTTTGCCTGCTGACTGATTGTTTTCCATTGTTGCCAGTTTGAATGCTGATGCCCTGAGCAGCAGCTTGGCTGCACGTGTATTTGTGTGAGTCTCCCTGTGTGTGTTTGTGTGTGTGCTCAGTGCCAACAGCCTGGCTAAGACATGTGGGGAAGTCTGTTAAATCTACATCAGACATCTGTTGTTTCATATTTTATTCTGAATGGGTTAGTGGATAAATCTAACTAGAGGGAAATCTACTGTTGTGTGTTATTGTGTGTATTGTATGTTTCAGCAAGGACTTAGTGATACCGCTAGAGGTTTTATGCTGATTCTGGTTTGATCTTTGCCAAATTCTTATTAAAACGTTTAATCTAGAGCAGCTTCAAGAAGTCATCATAATTGACACAGTTGATGCTGAGGATGCACCGACATCAATATTTTAAATCGATGTGTCATCTCCCACGTATTAAGTTATTTATGGTCACCATATAAACATTAAGTGCCATATATTTATTTCCTATTTTATCACCTATGGGTGTGCTGCTTCTGTTTCTCCAGGCAAGGTGAGGTTGCAGCCTTTATATTCACACACACACACACACACACACACACACATATAACTGAGGACTGCTCGAGTTGAAGTCTATTGTCACTGACTTGTATGCGCAAGAGGCCAATAAGGACTCCAGCAAACCAGCTGATCAACAAGCCACAAACAGAAAAGTGATATTTTCAACTGTTTAACACAACGACATTGTGCTGGTTATGATGATACTGAATTGTTTGGAGAAACCAAAAAGAAAGTTGTGTGCATGTGAACTGATGATCTTCGCTCATGTATGTTAAAAAGTAGCTGATTGTTGTAAACTAACTGGCTCAATGGCTGTTCTTCGGTAAAACAACCTGTGATAGTACGTGCTGTGTCAAAAAAGGTAAAAAAAATTTAAAAAAATTCACAACTTTGGGAGAGTTTTGTTAAACTGCGGGTAATTTTTTTACGCGTTGGCGGTTCTAGCGGTTCTAGTGTCATTTTCGGATCATTATTTTTTCATGCTCAGTCATAACAGTATAAATGATAACTTCAGTAATCATTGCTGTATATTTGCCATTAGGAAAAATATATTTGGTCATTGTAGTTAAAGTCCTCTGCTGCCTTAGAATTTACATTAAATAAGTGTTCCAGAAACTGTTTAGATCAGAATCTCTTATTGTATTTAACATTAACTTATTCCGTCAGTTTTTCTGGGGGAAAATTATTTGTTTAGATTTAGTAAATAAAATGAGATGAGATAGAAAAATCTTCATCAGTGGCAACCTTGGCTTGCTCGAAATATATATGTATCTAATACACGTGTGAAGCCAGTGGAAACTCAAGACACATTAGACTCCACATAGACTAAGTGCATCTGCTTAATGCAGGAAGAACCACAAGACAACCAGATGACAAGTGATAGCTTCTGTTACAGCTGAGGGATGTAACTCACTGAAATAGACTTTCTAATTGACAGCTTGTATTGGCTCTGTAGATTAGTGAGGAGACAAATGTCTTGTGGGGGTTTTTCATGTGCCCGAAGATGTCTGACATGTTGGAATTATTTCCCTGCTGGTCTTAAAAACCAAACCTTAATTGAATTACTTCAGTGCAAATTGGCAGATATGAAAAGAGCAAGCGTAGCAACTGTTCACAGTATAGAGGACAATCAAATACAGGCATGTCAGCCCAACTATCTGCAAATAAAGCTGAAACTCCAGATTGCCACGGTGCTTGCCAGGTTTTCACCAGATAAAACCCCAAAAGGAGACAAGTTCCAAACAATCACAATTGATTCCAGGCAAGTGTTGTTTTTACCACAGCAGGCCAGTGGATCAATCAGTCAAATGTTTTAGGTGGCTCAGTTGGAGGTGGTCCAAGCAGCTGTTGGCATGTAGCAGTTCCGGTAAAAGAAGATAAGAAGCCATGAAAGGACACATCTGCTGCAATTAGTTAGAAAATATGAAGAAATCTGCAAGAAAATCAAGTTTTAACTCCAAAATTTAATTTCAGCCAAACCAGCTGGTACATCCAAGACATGCCTCAAATTCCTTTCATGTTTGTGGAGTGCACAGCAGCTGAAGGAAACACTCAAGGCCATCTTTGCACAGTGCCACCTTTGCAATATTTTTAGCAATTTTGGGAAATGTTTCATTGCTGAATATTAGATGTTAGCAAGAAACTTGCCAAAGCTTGCGTCTCTATGCAAAATAAAAAGCTAAGCCAAAGGATGGTTATCTTAGCTGAGCATGGAGGTGGACGGCAAATTATAGTCTCCTATAAAGCAATGCTGCTCAACAGCAGCACCAGACACATCTTCTACACTGATCACAGTTGAAATAACTCAATAGCCATTTTAATTAAAAACTTAACATTGTAAAGGGAGATTTACTGCATGACTGTGGTAATAGACTGTTAGTTACGGATAGATGTACCTAATAAACTGCCAACTGTGTGTAGCGCTGTTGCCTCACAACAAAAAGGTCATGGGTTCGGTTCCCGGCCCGGGGCCTTCCTATGCAGAGTTTGCATATTCTCCCTGTGTCTGCGTGGGTTTCCTCCGGGTACTCCGGTTTCCTCCCGTCGTCCAAAGACATCATATTCGGGTTAATTGGTGATTCTAAATTGTCTGTAGGTCTGAGTGTGAGTGTGAGTGGTTGTTGGTCTCTGTCCGTCTCTGTGTGTTGGCCCTGTGATGGACTGGTGACCTGTCCAGGGTGACCCCGCCCTCACCCAGTGTGAGCTGGGATTGGCTCCAGCACCCCCCGTGACCCGGAAACGGATAAGCGGTTGAAGATGGATGAATGAAGTTGTATCGACAGGCATTGGTAACTTTCAAAGCTGTTATTATTGGGGACTGAGTTTATACTTATTGGAATATTCATGCATATACATACATTTAATAGGTGTGTACTTTGGCTGGAGTATAATCTTTCACTTGTCTTTCTACCCCTTTGATCATAGTTGAAGGGTGTGTGCATTGATCAGCCGGCAAAAATGTTGCTTTCATTTCCCAAAGAGCTTGGCTGAAGGCTAACTTAATATTTTTCCCCTCGTCCTCTGCCTCCAGAATCTAACAGTGCTGGCGTGAGAGCTGGAGGCTACATGCCCTCTCTACAGCTCCACATTTAATTTGAACGGTTCTTTTAACTACACCCTGTCTGCACATTCCATCTCATTATGAAATATGTCCTATTACAGCAGATAAAGGCTTCAAATGAGTCCAGGTGTTCTGCTATACTGAACTAAGTTAATCCTGGCTCTCGCTTCAAGTATAAATATGAGATGGGTATTTATCTTCTCATTTACCTGACCAATTAGCATGTTATTTGTACCTCATTATGCCGTATAAGTCATTCAGGACACTGTTTGCCTTCAGCAAATGATGATGAAGAAAAAATAAAGCAGAAAAATTAGACTGGTCGGCAATGCACACTCTGCAGTAGCTCTGCCCAAGAGTGATCACACCTAAGCAGTGCCACGCTCACTTGGAAATCTATCAATCCCCTGCAGCGACAGATGTAAGGTGTTGATTACCAAGTCAAAGGTGCCACTGAAACAGCTGGGTCTTAAACAGCACAGGCCCTACCAAACATCAAATACTTCATATTGCAAATACCTCTCAGAGAACATTTCAAACATTACGATCTCATTTAGCTTTCTCCGTCGGCCGGTTCGTAAATTTCCTGTTTAAAAGAGAGATCTGTTCTGTTGCCAGCTGGGTTGTAGAGTCTTTAAAAAAGGAGAATGGATTAATTTTACCTCCAGAATGTGGTGGAGGGCCGCACAGCAGGACCACACCTTGACCTTCACGAACCGACACAGAGCCTCTTCTGTGGGTCTTGAAGTGTTCCAAGTCTGAAAAAAAGAAGAAGCAGTAAATAAGATATCATTTAACATTTCATATATAAAATATGTACACAAATCCCAGGCTGATATACAGCCGATCTTCGATAACATTAAAGTGCTGTGATGAACAAATCATGAACATTTTATTTTGCATGTTTTCTTGCTTCTCACTTCTATTCAAGGTCACAGTGTGAGAAGATTAAAGCAGCGCACAGCAGGCGGGGAAACACTCACAACAGGTTGCCAGTTTATTATAGAGTTCACGCTCACACCCCACTAGAAAGTTCCAGTTTCTGTAGTTCATTGGACTGTGGGAAGGAGCTGAGGCTTAACACTGGCAAATACAATACTTTTAGACTCCATTGACTCCAAAGGCCAAGGTTCAAACCCACATCATCTGTGAGACAACAGTGCAAACCACTGAACCACTGCATCTCCCTCATTAACAAATCATACATAAGCACAGCAATGTCATTGCGCCCTTTGCATCTTTATGAGTTAGTCAAATTTTTGTTATCACTTTCAAAAAAAGCAGGAACAAACTTTACATTTTTTGTGCCTTTGATGTCACCTCGGGCAAACCCAGCCCCAGTGTGATTCTGAGTATATTGTGGATTTCTAAGTCTGATTGCGATGGTGACACAAGCATCAACAGCAAGCGAATTAAAGAACCCCAATAAGACAATTTTTGCTAGAAAAAAAATAGAAGTGACTGGCTAAAGACTTTACACAAAGAAACCCTCTGATCCTGAGCAAAGAAACAGAAAATGTCCCATTTTCCAAACATTTCCAATATCATGAAACTTTTTCATTAACTTAAATTGATGAACTAACCCAGATCTCCAAACCACTACATCATACGTAATTTTTTACATGCATTTATTTCTTGATTTTATGATTTATCTATACTAAATCTTAGACAATGGACACATTCTTTCGTAGTTCTCCCTTTGCATGGCTAAATGAGTTGTTAGAGTGTCAGAATGACCTTATCGACTGTAAACCACTGTCAATTTCAGATGACTCACAAAAACTATTGAAAAGAACCTCTTGAGAGTATTTCAAAAAAGTCTTGACACCACATTTGTTAAATTAAATGTTTGCAAGATGATGAATGAAGTTCATTTCCAGTGGATTCTGGGACACGTCTCCATCCAGATGAGGCGCAACGTTAAAACAAATTTACCCAATATCTACAAAAGAAAATAAAAACTAGTGTGTTTCTAACCTGTTAAAGTTGCCCGAAAAGTATGTGGGTTCATTAAGAGAAACAGCCGTCAAAGCCATCAAGAGCTGTCAAACTTTAATGAAGAACAATATATGAAAACATGAAGGATTAGTTATTTTTATGTTTGTGTTAGTCTGTTGATCACAAAGAGTCTAGCACACTCCACATGATCTCATGCTTTGCCTCTGTTTTTGATCCCTTCATCTGTGTTTAAGTCACAGTATGTATAATAAATTCACCAGTTCCCACTCCACTTTGTCACATTTTATATTTCATCTACACAAACTTTCCCACCGCAGCAGAGTTTAAAGATTTCTGTTGAGATGTAGTTGATATGGCGTTTTTTTATTTATTTTTTTCCCAATATTTCCACTCTGATATTTGTATGTGCAGAAAATAGATAGGAAAAAAATCCTATTGGCTGCATCAGGATCAACTGCTTTATGTGACACACTGTCAGATCGAAGTTGTGTTTCTGTGCTTGTGTTATTTTTGTTCTTTAATTTTCTTCTCGTAGCTTAAAAAGTCACATTCAATGAGGCATGTTGCATATAGCAGAAGACATCCAATCGGATCAAACCTGCAAAATAATTGCATGCCTAAATCAGAGCTATTACTGTATCCCCTGCTGTACCAAAAAAAAGAGTCAAAATCAAAAGTGACACACACCCACTAATATGAGCCGAACAGCAATCTGCAGCCCCGCTGCTAAGCAGAAAGGGTTGCTGTGGCAGGTCACACATGAGAGATTTCAATAGCTGCGGTGGTAATCAGGTTACCTTTCATTCATCACACCCACCACCATTGAAGATTACAAAGCTTTTCCTGGTATGGTCCTGACACCACAGTCAAGTTAAACTGAACTAATTTCCGCTTGACAGTTGATGGAAACAATAGCAGGTCAACACCACTTAATACCATTCACTGTAAATATGGTAAATATCCTGGGGGCGCTGAGCGTATTTCATATGTATGTCACATGGAGGCTTCATGTCTGCGCTGATAAGTGGATGGAGGGTGGGATTGGGGTAGTTTGGGGGGTGGTTAGTGTATGTGTTATTGGTGGAATGGCTCAAATCTGAAAACATCTGACAAGCAATTTTACAACATGATGCAAAGATAAAAACACTCCGTTGCTGTCATTTATTTTTAAATTAAATTCTTTCAGTTTGAACAAAATAAAGCAATTACTTTTACGTGCCTTGTTCCATTTCCGCTTTTTTTTTTTTGTTTGTTTTTGTATCGATTAATCTGATTTTGAGTATTTAGGAAGCCCTCCATGCCTTGAGTTCAAAGGGAAACAAACAGAACAACAAACTGTCGTGAATTATTATGTGATGACAGCTGAAAGAGAGTCTCAAATGTATCTATACATAGTCTCTAAATTGGATTGATTAGCCTTGATTAACCTTGATCTGTAATACGCAGCATATTCTTGAGTCAGTACGAGCAGCGGCGTGGACACGAGGGCTCTCTTAGCAGATCGGCTCCCTGCAAAACTGCAACCAATCCACTCTTGAACAAGATTGCTGATTAGTTCAGCTCCATGTGATCTAAATGTAAAATTATTGGGCTCACTGATTTATGAAGAGGACTATAAGGTCAGTTAATATATGTCATATTGGCTGCAGGACACGTCAATTAAAAAGCAGCCTTTAATTGCTTCTAAATCTCTTTTTAACCCACAAGCACAGTTCAAGTAATAGCTATTTAAGACTCTTAAGGCCAATTAAGAAACTAACTCCTTATATTGTTCCAAAATTGAGGTCAGATTTGGGTCACTTCGATAAGACAACTTCAAGTATATAAAAATCTGCTTAAAGACACATTTATATATGTTATGTTAAAATTCATTATTCATTGAGGCAGTACCTGGGATTAACCAAGCTTGGAAAGTGCATCATTTTAGGAAGGACCATTAGTTTTCAGATGGTTTTCCATTGTTTCTTTCATAGACCTGGACTACCTAGGATGTCAAAGAGAAATTCTTTCTGTTAGTAGATGTAATCTGAGGTTGAAAAAAAAACTGCAGGGAAACGTTTGCTTTTGTTTTTCTCTCTCTGTATCATCTCAGGCAGGCACATGAGTAGGGAAGAGCATCTTGTACAGCCCACGTGCCATCCCAGTGCACGAGTGCTTCACGTATAAAAGCAAGTTTTGAAAACACACTTGTATTAGTCCACTGCCGAGGAAGCGTAACAAAGCAGGGCAGAAGTTCACATTTCCTCTGCTCTGGCTGGATGACAGCACAACCAGCTGTATCAGTGGAGCCTGGGCCCCCTGGAGCTGATGGTAACCGGGTGCATTTGTGCTCCACTTGCCCACCTGCTGCAGCTAAAACCGAGTCACTGTTCCGCAGTGGGTTTCATCATGGATGGGCGGCGTTTGTGTGGAAGGAGCACAGCTGTGTGACAGTGAAATACTTCAACCTTTCAGAGGTACTGAAGGAGGGCATGGGAGAGAATGGTGGACTCAGAGTACCACTAACAAAGGACCTGTGAAAGTTTTCATTTCATGGGATTTGCTTTAAAAAACTAATTTATCTTCAATCAGCTGTCATCTGTTCTGTGGAAACTGATGGGAAGTTATTTTTCCAAAACATCATCATTAGTATTTGGACAGAAATGGACACCATCATTTCCTGTTGCCAATGAACTTGAGGTCACGGTCAGCTTCATCATATCTCCCCGATTTCAGCTGTGATTGATGTGTTTGCCTGATGAGCGTTGCTTGCCTTTCTTTTCTGAGCTGCCAGATATCTGTCGTCTGTCTTTTGTATTTCATCGTTCAGTCTGAACCCTTTACCTTGACAGTGCTGTGTTGTGAAAGTGCTCTTCTTGAAATACTGGTCCTGCATGAAGAGTTATTCAGCTTTACACTCCAGATATTTCGCCCTGGTAATTCATACTCTCCTCTAATGGCTCTATACATTGAGGGTATGGTCCCCAACTCAGTTTGACAACCAATGGAGGACCATAACCTAAAGGTCTGAAATGCAGTACATTTGGAAAGTATTAACAGATTTTTTTTATCTTTCAGACCAATGCTAATGTTCAGAAAACTTTTTTACCTCATCATTCTGCACTCAAGAAATAACAAATATGACACTGTCATACTGACATAAGTGCTGAAGAGTTTTAGCTCCGTGACAATTTTTTCTCTTCGTCTTCTCCAAGATGCCAGTAGGACACCTGTGGTAAACCCAGCCAATCGAGAGACACACCTGTCTATAAAGGTCTCACAGCTGAAAATGTATATCAGAGTAAAACCCAAGATGTGAGGAGGAAGGAGGTGCCTGCAGAGCTCAAGAGACAGGATTGTACCAATACTTGGGATCTAGTTAAGACACTGAAAGCTTCCAGTAGTCTCCATCATTCTTAAATAGAGGAAATTTGGACCACCAAGACTCTTTACGGAGCTGGGCCCTCACTAAGATTTGCCTTGTTGTACCCTTCGTTTAGCTGTCTGGTCAACAACTACTGCTTCGCTTCATTCTCTGATAGCTGTTTTCAGAGAAAAGCCCATTGTCATCTCCCTGCTCAATGCCAAGTGACAGTCAGACACATTTAGAGAGAAGCTGAGCAAGAGCCAGATTTTGTTGACACTCAGTCATTATTGTTGCAGGTTGATTTTGGAATGTGGGTACATGGGAACAAGGGACTTGCTGCTTTTAGGCAAAGAAAGGAAACAATTTTTACATTTTTCATAAAAGAAGTCATATTTCTGGCAGTGTTTGCAAAGTATGAATGGGGCATTACCCAGGAAAGTAGATTTGATGTAAAATGCCACAGTGTACCATTTCTTTTATTTATTTATTTTTAGCTAATCCAATATTTCACTTTACTCGTGAAACCTGCTTCCCCCTTTCATTGTTCCTTTTTTCATGCAATGCTTAGTCATTTTACCAATCTTTTCAGACACATTTTCCTTTTTCTTTTTAAAAAATCATCACTTCTCAAGGCAAACTGGTTGAATACTGCGTTGTCTCCTGAGCAAGTTGGACGATGACAGTGCATTTTGGTTACTCAGCAAATCCACTGTCATCAGTGCTCTGGCTCAAGCTGACGTCGTTCTCGACCCTCCCTGGTCACCAGACGTCACAACATGCATCCAACAAAATAAAATAAAAGTCGAGCAACATTGTAGGCCAGCTGCATGCCTGCAAAGTAATGTCCGACATCCAAAATGTGAACTAGTTACGCATCATCAAATAAGGAAAATTAAATAAAATTAAACTCCACATAACGTATAAATCCACTCTTCTGATTAATTCGCTTGTTTGTCCTTGCTCTTTACTGGAGAAACAACATGCCATCTTCACGCCAGAATAATTGACCATCTGAGTGCAGTCCATAGATGCGATGACAAATTTGCTGTCTACAGTCATTTTGTCTCTGCAAATCACTGTCCCTCCAATTTATATTTTCTGGGCTGTGAAGAACTTTCAAAAGACACAGGAAAGATATCTGAAGATCTGAATTTAAGATGCTTTCTTGCAGGTTTATGACGTGTGTAGAATTCAATCTGGCCTCTGTGCTTAAATTGGGCGATTTATTTTTATAGCTTATCATATTTAATAAAAGTGCCACTTTTCCAGGGCTTTTTAAGGAAGGCTAGCTCCCTGGCTATCTCCTAACTGTCACTCAAAGGTGATTAATGTTATAGCCAGGCTAATTGACTCCCCTGTTGTCAGCAGTCTTTATCTCTGGCTGGTGTGGCTAATCAGAGATCACTGATGTAAGCCAAAATATCTGCTCTGCTTTTTCTTTAAGGTTTTAGAAGCTTCTGTTAAATTATTTACTTTTTGCCTGCATGTTGGTCCCTTTCTCCACTCTTGGAGCTACAATAGGAAGCTACGAATAGAAGGAAATTTCTTTGTCAAACATGACTTGAATTGATGCAAATTTTTTGAGAGACTTGTTGAAACAATCTCGCCACTCCAAATAGTGACAGAAGTTTGTTTTTTTCAGGAGCCCCAATACTTACTTTCATCTGAAGGTGCAGTAGAAGGTTAGATAAAAGCACCCAAAGCTCCCCCTAAAAAAACAAACAAAAAAAAACCCCCCAAAAAACCCTAGAACAAAGCGCACATGAGCAAGAGACATCTAAGGTACTCAATTTATTTGAACCCCTCCCGCCCCCCAAAAAAGGGGTCTTTTTGGCATTATTTTTGGCTGAGATCAAAGCTGTTGTGATTTGTGAAGTGGTGGTGTCTGCTTCAGTAAAGCCACTGATTGTCCCTGTCTACATCCATGGACATGGCCTCGCCCATGCTGAAAGCCTGCTGCAATAGTGATAAAATCATATGCTCCCACCACCCTGCATCCCTCCTCATCTATCCACTCCAGCCAGCCAAAAAAAGAGCAAAAGAAGCATTGTTGTGAAAAAGGCTCAGGGAGAAAAAAAGCATAATTTAAAATATGATACGGCCAATGCCTTTAGATGCAGGGGGGACATTGTGGAGGAAGGGAGGCGGGGATTCAGCAAAGGCACACTTTTCTAAGCACTCACAGCTGTGCACATGTTCACTTTGTCTTTAAAAGAAAGCATGAAAACAGTCTGTTTGCCTGAGGGGGACCTTTCAGATAATTTCTCCATTAAATTCGTAACATCAAGGAACAGCTATGAGTGTAACCTTTTTCAAATTTTCATTTAAAGATAAATTCTTAAATTGGTAATATTTTTTACAGCGAATTACACGTGCCTCGGTGTCATTAGCAAAAGGGAAGCGACTAACAATGATTAATAGCCCCAGAACAAGTAAACGTGATGTCCCATCTAGATCCATTAGCATCACTTATTACAAACCTGGGCTGGCATTACGAACAATGATCCAGATTAGGCTGATGATCGCAGCCCAGACATATGAGCTTCTCTAATGCCAGCAGAACTTATCATACATCAACAAGCCTATCCAAGCATGACTGGGGAATTCATCACAACCTGTGATGTTGTTCAGTTTGTTTGCATGACAATATAATCATATGTAAATATTTGAAAGCGTGCGCTTCTTGTGATGAGGTGACAATTCAACTTTGTGGTCATTTAGGGGTTTGTTATTATTGAATTATATTTGGTTTGTTTCATCTCAGCTCAAAAATCACAGACACCAACTTGACTATACAGATAAGTCAGCACCTAAAGATCCCTCTTCTGAACAATTTCAATACAATCTGAGTGAAACTCTTGCTTCTCTTCAGCTGAAATATTCTACAAATCTTTCTCTCTCAATACTGATTTCAATACCTGATGTGGTTCATCAATTGATACCAACTACAAATCCAATAACAATATATATATATTGTAGGTCATTGTTGTATGGAGTGTTCTAAGATTAACCACTCTGTAATACAAGAACATGAATGTCATAGAATCTACCCTGACAGTCATTGAAAAAAAAATTTGATGACTCTTGAAATCTTGATTTTAAACTCTATCTAAGGAAAATGCTGAAATTTTTACTGCTGGGCCTTTCCAATGTGATGTGTTGCCAAATTGATGACATTTTGCTGAATGCTAAAATGAGGATGTTAACCAAAAGACTATTTTCTTCTTTGAAAAAACAGCTGCCAGTTGCTGCAAAGCACAACTTCTTTTGCAGGCTATTGTTTTCATGCGGCAAAGGAGGATTGATTTCAGAGAAAAGTAAAAAGAAGTCTGTTTATATTGGATGAGGGAATGCGGACCTACCAGACAGCTGATATAAAACTGTTTCAGAGTAATGTACTAATTACTGCTATAGATATCGGACCAACTCTGATCTTTAACTTTTCTTGCTATAACATAATATGTGCACCAGACAGCAAAGTGCATCCAGTTATATTCCATTTAAAATACTTTATTTGTTCTTCAAGGGGCTTTTTAAGACTTGCACCTGAACCCAAGTTAATTTACACACCTAACAACAATAGAAAAACTAAATATTTGTTCATTTGAAGCTTTAGAAATAATAGTCAACAATGCACCATCTATTGTTACTTGCACACATCTCTGACTGTTTTATGACTGATCATTTCACAACATCCATGATTGTTCCTACAGAGCCACACAATGCATCAAACAGCCTGTTTTCACAGGCTAAAGTTTGGTTTATGGTCTCTGACATGATGTTTGTGAGACAGATGTCAGATATCAAAAGGCCAAGAAAAAGCCGGCTGTCATAGAGAGCGAGAAGATGTGTTATCGTTTAAATATGGGAAAAACACATTTTCACGCAGTCTCTCCAGGAAGACATTCACAGCGTTGCACTTGGTTGTTGAAAACAAAAGTGCCTGAAATAGCAGAATAAGAAATGAAAAGTCAACTAGAGAGTGAAGTTCAAAACTTGCTTCCTCACTTATCTCTGCCCCTCTGGTCACCCACTGTGCTTGTCAGTGTTGGAAAGTTACCCCCAACCCAGTCCTACATCAGAAAGGTTTGGATGTTGGCTGTTCACCTCTTTTGCTGTCTGTTTGATCCTTCAGCCAACACTCCTGAAATAGTATTTAGCTGTATTTGTAGTGCACATGTAATTTCTTTCAACAAATATCTTTTGAACATTACAATTTTTTTTTCCATTGGAAAGTTAGGGCTAGATGTCACACAGATTGGAAACTCATGGCCTGGATTTGTGGGGTCGAATTAAAACACTGGGTTTTCATTCCAAGTCCCAACAAAAGTATTTTGTTCAAGGTTTGTAAAAGATTGATGAAAAATGAATGAACTAAAGTCATGACATGTGTAGCATCAACTTGTTGTTGACGTTTCTGGTATTTAAGAGTCTCAATATATAACAATAAACTAGAATTACCTTTTTGAATGTCATCATGTCATCTTTTTAACCTTTTAGAGTACTGCGCACAAATTTGAGTATAAATTCCTGAGTGTTGACCTCTAACTGTCAAATTTTAATTTTATTTAATTCTAATCAGCTCATCCTTAAGTTCAAGTGAAGGTTAGCACCAGATGAAATAAAATTTTCTCAGACTCTTTGTGATATATCGTATTCAGAAGAAAATGAAGTCACTGTGACCTTGAGCTTTGACCACAAAAATCTAATCATTATTATTATTTTTTTTTTAGTCCAAGTGGACATTTGTTCCAAACATGAAGAATTTCATTCAGATCACATTCAAGAGGACAAAGATGTGTTTTGTAAGGTCACAGTCACCCTATACTATTTCATCCTCGGGTCAAAGTGAATGTTTGTTTTAAATTTGAAGAAATCGTCTCAAGGCATTTCTGAGATATTCTCTCAATGTGCAAACGGGCAACAATCCAAAAACATACTGCCTGTAATGACAAATTTTACATTTGTCAAAAAACATTTCTATTCCTGCAATTTGGATATTGCACTTCAAATTGTGATTTTCATGTATGATTACATTTTTACACCCTCTGGAAACATATTTGCAGCTTGATATAACAATCCCTAACAATAATGCTAAATTATTTACAAAGAGAGAGCTGAATCATGGACAGTAAATAGATCTTTTTAACCCTTATGTTGTGTTCCGGTCAAATCTGACTGATTTGAAAGTTTTATTTCTAAAAAAATTGTGAATTTGATCTGACTGACCTAAGATTCCATGACTTTGTCTACAAAGAGGATGGCAACACACAAAATAAATCTTATTAATTTGCATGAATGTTTTTTGTGCTTTTTCAACTTTTGTATTCTCTCTTAGTCTTTAGAAATGAAGTGAGGAGACTAGAACTTGTGAAAAAAATTCATCTCAGGTACATCCTCATTTATCAAATGGATACACACACACACACACACACACCATCACAGTGGATGAGCGTTTGGTCGTTTTTAGAAGATGCTGCCCTTTCAAACAGTATATGCCATGTAAGCCATCTAAATATGGCAAAAAGATATGGGCAGCATGTGATGTGAGGACAAGTTATGCCTGGAACATGCAGGTTTATAGTGTGAAAACTCCGGACGGTGTTCCTGAAAAGAAACAGGGGAAGCATGCGGTCCTGGAGATGACTGCAGCTCTAAAGGGACACAACAAAACATGTGATAATTTCTTCACCTCCTACGCTCTTGGTCAGGAGCTGCTCCAAAAAAAAACTGCCCATGGTGGGGATGATCAGAAGAAACAAGCCTGAGCTGACACAGATCATTTTTCCTCCAGATTTGCCCTCACCAATACTCACATGCTTGTGTTCTTCTGTCCAAACAAAATGAAAAATATGCTCCTGATGACAACTCTGCACAGGGATGCTGCTGTGAGCACCAGGGAAGACAAAAAACCCCGACACAGTCCTGGATTACAACAGGAACAAAGGCGGAGGCGACAACCTTGACAAGGTATGCTGATTTTTATTTTTCATGTATTTGTTTTCTATCATCAGATTGTTTGAACTGCACTACAAAGGATAAGACTTGGTGGAGTGCACATTATATTTATGAACAACACTGAGTCAGTTCTATGCATTTGAAATTGTAAAGATGGAATAGATGTGATCAGTGAAAACAATGCCTCGATGCATCATGAAAAACACGAGGTATTACTTGAATGTAAAGTATCTACTTTTTGCACTTTTGCAGGTAACTGGCACATACTCCTGTCAGAGGAGAACAGCATGTTGGCCCATGGTGTTTTTCAACATCTCAGCTGTGTCATCTTACAGCACATTCGTGGTGTGGATGGAGCTGAATCGGCATGGAAACAGGGAAAATTTTACAAGAGGAGGCTATTCCTGGAGGAGTTAGGGAAAGCCATGGTGGCACCCTACATTCAACAACACCAACACCTTCCCCGAAAGCTGCCCTCATCAGCACTGGTGAGGGAGATACAGGGCCCAGAGGCAAGATCACTTGCTGCGAGAGACAGGTGACAAAAGGAAGAGGTGCAGTCTGTGTGCACCAAGAGATGTAAATACAAGCATGACGTGGCACAAATGCAATGCATACAGTTGCAAAGCAAATGCGACAACCTGCTCATATTGTCCAACGTGTGCCTGATTTTGTTTTCAGTTATTATTCAGTTATCAGGCAAGACACATCTGATGAGCATTCAACATCTTGCTGATTTTTAATATTATTATTGTTAGTTGTTTTTTAATGAAATATGTAATAGATCTAAGAATATTTTCAAATTGTAAAGTTTTTGAAATAATTTCAAATGTACACAAATAAAATCTTCTCGGTCACTTTTGACCAGGAACACAACAGGTGTTTCTTTGTGTGACTGTATAAAAATGTTATACTTGGTAACTGTAACCCAAAGTAGTCTGTGATAAACAGCATACTGTGTTTCATCTGACGAATTCTTATAGTCAGAATAATCCACATTTAATGTTTTTTTAGAATTTGAGTTAAAGATGTGTAGGATCAGACACATGGAGCATAGAGGCTGTAAATAACAAATAGAAGTTCAAAACTTGTGATATTCACAAGAACTTCAGTTGATTAAAAAAATCTAACACAACAAATAGTTCCAATAATACATTATTACAGTTTTTATGAAGAGTACAAATGTAACGGTCATTTTTGACCTGGAAAACAAAGAGGTTTAACATGTAATGGACACAGCACGAGGGCTAAAGAAGTTTCAGATATGTGTCCTTTCTGGGGATGTACACATTAAATGAATAATAAAGTTAAAAAACTAAAATTAACAGATAAAACATATTGTGAGTATTGCACAATCTACTCCAAAGGTTGAGTGACTTTTTAATAATCTTCTCTTCAACACTCCAACAATTTCCTCAAGTCTCAGACACAGTTGTTATTTATTTTTGGCCCAGATGGCTCTCAGAAAACGGAAACAGGAAATCTAAAAGTATGCTACAGCACCTCCTAACAGGTTCACAAGAGTGATATCTCGATAGTGTACTAGAGATGAAAAATAAAAGCCAGAGTACATCTATTAGCTATTTACACCTCATTGACTAAGTCAATATACTCACTTCACATTATCACAAGAGCTGAGAGGAATCTAGAGGATTTATTTGCATTTAAATGAGGTATTCATGTTTCCCCTACAGGCTTTGAAGCCTACTCTAGTAACGTCAGGAATTTTCAGCCGTATATGCTTAGCAAAACATGAACAAATGAGTCACTGTATAAGTAGATTAATATAAACTCCCTTGGAGCACGGGCATGTTCGAGGCAAGCTGCATTTCTGATTTCTTGTGATTTATTTATTTATTATTTTGTTGTTGAGTGCTGGACCTTCTTCACATCTCTGGTTATGTTGCAGCATGGTGAAACCTCAACACAAAACAAGCTCGTCATTATATTCGAAGCATAGCCCTCTTCAGTGTCACCAGGATATTGAATATAAAGCCTTTCATCAGTATGAATTATGGGTGTACATCTTTTACATAATCACTGATATAGAATCAATAGACATACTAATCAAGGACAGCGAGTATTGAGTAGGAGCACCCCCTGCCCATCAGTTAGTCTTGCCTCAGGAGGTAGACAGGCACAACCCTTGCAAGGAGTAGCATCATCCATCAAAAGTTTGTGACACTAAGAGCAACGCTGAAGTATCTTGACTCCTGCCAGTTTCAAAGAATAACCTTGAAAGCATCGTCGAGCATGTAGACTAACAAATGTTAACCGCAAAATGTAATCTTGCAGAAGAACAGGGTTTCGTAGTACATTGTGTTCACTCGTCACTTCAGAATACATAACATGTACAAGTTCAAGATGCGGATGCAGTTCAGCCCCTACGTTTTTAGTTGCTTAAGCAAGGCTGTGAATATTACAGGCAAATAAAGTAAATAGTGCTATGTCAACAAAATAAACCCCAAATCACACATTTTTAATTACTTGGAGATGTATGATTTCAGAGAACCGTTCAGTCACTTAAGATGAAACACTAATGTCCTGCTGTGGCAATTTCTTTCGACTTGAACGACACCAATGATGTGTTTTAGAAAGATTACTCTCCTGGAAAAAGATTAAGACAACACTGATGCCTCTTTAATTGAAGAAAAAGGACAAATCCCTCCCACCCAGTGCTAAATGACTAAAGTGGAAAGCAGCGCATGTTCACTGAAAAAACAGAAAACTCCCAGCAACTCTCTATCTAAATTTCTTGACGGAATCTTGGGATCATTTGAAAATACCAGTC
The DNA here is from genome assembly GCA_034769265.1 of Remorina albescens. Classification (NCBI taxonomy): domain Eukaryota; kingdom Metazoa; phylum Chordata; class Actinopteri; order Carangiformes; family Echeneidae; genus Remorina; species Remorina albescens. The sequence goes on from CM068494.1 coordinate 6,693,873, forward strand.
TCTTTTTATTCATTCATTCATTAATTCATCTTCAACCGCTTTTCTGTTTCTGGGTCTAGAGTTTGGTCTAGACCTGCTCTATATGTAAAGCGCCTTGATGTAACTTTGTTATGATTTGGCGCTATAAAAATAAATTTGATTTGATTTGATTTGATTTGGGTCACGGGGGGTGCTGGAGCCAATCCCAGCTCACACTCTGCGAGGGCAGGGTACATCCTGGAGAGGTGAACAGTCCATCACATGGCCAACACACAGAGACAGACAGAGACCAACAACCACTCACACTCACACTCAGACCTACGGATGATTTAGAGTCACCCAAACATGATGTCTGGACAGTGGGAGGAAACCGGAGTACCCGGAGGAAACCGACGTAGGTAAGGGGAGAACATGCAAACAGAAAGGCCCCAAGCTGGGAACCGAACCCGCGAGCTTCTTGTTGTAAAACATCGCTAAACACTATGCCGGCGTGCTACCCAGTTTCTTTTCATGATGACATAAAACAATTAAATATAGAGACATGTATTTAGTTTTGTCAAAACCCACAACTTTGCAACATTTGCATGTATATAGAATAAATAATTAACATGACAAATGACAGCAGATTTTAAAAGATTCCAGTTAGTGAACAAGTTCAGTGATTAATTATTTAGATATGTTAAACCCTTTAATATTCCACTTCATTTCACTGCATTCCTAAAACAACACATATGACCTAAATAAATACTAATTTTGATTGATTAACCAGTTCACAAAGAAATCTCACGCATTGTAGATTGGATGCATACTTTCCATCATGTCTCAGTAATATGGGTAGTTTTGCTGCCATTTGTTGCCAGAAAGTTCTCTTTCTGTGAAGAAACTCAGACATCTGAGCCCCCTGCGCTTCGTTGGGTCTTGTCCACTGTGACAGCAAGAGTGCAGGATGACAGAAAGAGACCTACTATTATCTGACACGAAGAGAGATGAAGGCACATTGGCCTAATCCAGGGAGCACAGCCAGCAAAATGGTTTGTTTGGAGTGCAGAGTGAGTGCTAAAATGGTGACATGTTTGAAAGTACCCAAAAGCATCTGTTTTTTTTTTTTTTACTTGCTGTTGAACACCAATTGCATGTTAATTGGAAAAAGCACATCCCAAAAAAAAACGTACTCTCCCATTCTGCCTGGATTCCTGCTTGTGCATACTACGCGCAATGCAAACTCCATTCACCGAGAACATCTGTGAGGCGTCATTAGAAAGCTCAAGAGAAAACTACTAAGTAGACCTTCAGTTAGTATCAAGTATTACTATTTGTCACACACTGTGGAGAGTTAATGTTTCTCTAATTTGTTTTGTTGCTAGTTTTTTGGGTTGCATTCAACAACAAGCTGAACATTGCATGCACATTTGATATTATAGCCTTAAACAAATTGGCAAGGCTAATGTGTATTACCCTACAGGTACATAGTTACACAGTCTCCATAAATCTAGCAACATTAGAAATTATTTGGAGCTGTGTTTCTGGCCACCTGTGAAAATGAAGCTAAGTATTCATCCTTTGTTCTCCACCATATCCTACAGAAATACCTGCAGTGGCTAGATGGCTGGCTATTTACTATTATTACAGAGTTTAGTTGTTAGACCTTTTTAACACAAGATACACATGAGAGGAAAAAAAGGGTGAAGGAAGTGAAGAAAGACAAAAAACACATGAGCACTGAGACTGAATCAAAACAGCAATATCAAAACGATCAGCTGAGAAGTGGTAGAAAAAAAGGTGATAAAGAGCTGTGGTTGAGGGAATACCAAATTACCAAAGAATAAAAAAAATTACGAGAAAAATAAAAGTTGTACAATGATTATAATTAATCTGATCTCATCTAAACTTCTAAACTATTTAAACAGGCCCAGCAGTTCTATCCTTTATGGGACTGGTTACATAGATAAATACTATCCAGCTGGTCTTGCGTAGAAATGAATGATGACTCTGACCTAGAAGAGGGCGAAAAATAGGAATAAAGAAAAATTGAAAGTCATACCGGCAGCACTGCGGCATAGTGGTTAGCGCTTTGGTTCTCAGGCCTGGGGCCTTTATGTGCGGAGTTTACACGTTCTCCCTGTGCCTGTGTGGGTTTCCTCCCACCATCCAAACACATGCATGTTTGGGTTAATTGGTGACTCTAAATTGTCCGTCGGTCTGAGTGTGAGTGGTTGTTGGTCTTTTTCTGTCTCTGTGTGTTGGCCCTACGAATCAACTTCTACCGCTTATCCATTTCCGGATAAGCGGTAGAAGATGAATGAACGAAAGTCACACTAGACTTTTTATTCAATTTTCTTCCTCTATTGTATAATACCCTCTGTTATGTAGTTATGTAGTTTTATTACTGTTGTCATTTTGCTAAAAGAACACAATTGTAGCATTAGGATAAGATAAAACCTTATTAATTAAAAGGAAATTCTTTAGTCGGAACAAACACAAAGTAATAATTATATGCGTGAGTAAATATATATAAATAACACCATATTATAATTAGCAGGTATTATTATTATTTATAATAATCCATATAAAATGCTCTGTAGGCTATGATTATAATAGCAGCAATAAAGGGTATGTATGTGCAGTATTTAGCTTAATGACCTGGACCTTTGTCAGTAAGGTCAGTAATTATTAGAATAAAAAATTGCTTTAAAAAAAAAAAGTTACTTGTACAAACCGCCCACAGTTCTGCCCACATACTCCACATGCTGTAGGAACCAGGTGGGGTCCTGACCCATAAAAACAGACTTAGTTTCATGTCAGCTCCAGGAGAGGAGCTCTGATATTTATTCGATTGTGATACTGCCTGCCAGTCATGCAGCCTGGAACAGCGCGTTCACAGGCTCCATCTTAAAGAAGGAGAGAGTGACTCATGCTGGAGCACGCAGGGAAAGAATAGCTGGCAAAGTTGGCTAATAGGAGAAGCATTTTCTCCTCCATCGCTGAGCTGTGACATAAAAAACCTTTTAAAAACAGGTTTTTGTGTTTCTATGTGTGCGTGCAGAGTTAAGATTTTTTGATTCCACTTTTGACAAAACACATTGTATAGTTAAAAATGCATGCATCTAAAATTAAGGTTGCTTCTTCTAGATACCAAGAAGTTTTCTTTTGGACAGTGAGTCCTACATCCACTGTACATGCATTATATTCTGTGTCTGCACAGTTCAATGTATATTGGATTGGATGGTTGTCGCATCAATCTTTAGCTGTGTCTCCTATAATGAATACATATAATTTCTAACAAATACAGCTTCAGCATCTGTACCCAGCATCTTCTGTGTCCTGGGGCACAGTTGTTGAAGGTGTGGGATTGTGTAGGAGTGACAAAAACAGTACAGGTGCAGACCTTAAACCACTCCAGCGAGTTTGTTCAGAAGCACATACACAGAAAACTGTAGGTTCCGTGCAGTTCGCACTATCAATTTTAATCCTTGGCCAGACTGAAAATCGGTTCACTTCTTGTCTCTGTCTGCTCATATGAATCTTTCTTTAAAACAGCTGTCACAGTAAAGTGAGAACTGTTCTTTAAATATCCTCTAACCCTCCTCTATGCAGGTATATTTAAAGCTTATGATTTCTTTCCAACTAAAAAGCTAAGTGACAGGTGCCTTGTCAAATATAGTACTGATGATGTTATAGAGGTATAACATCTTCTTAAGGGATAAGGATTTTCCACACTTCTTTTTTAATCATTTACAAATCTCAGGAAAGACCAAAATAACTTCACTTCCCTATGCTCTTCAGAGCTCTCAGCCCAACAGCCACTAGACTTCTCTGAAAATGCAAATCTTTAAAAATGAATCACATATGTATACACTTTCATTTTTGAAAATATCATCTCTTAAAGCAGCTGGGCACTGTGTTTTTTATCTTCTCAGACAGGAGTAAATGATGCATTTGTTGGCGACTGTTTTCAGTTTTGGAGGGAAGCATGTTGTATACCAGTAGAACTATTCACAGAGCTAAGCTTTATTAAGCTTTTGTTAGACAAACAATACACGATAAGGGGTTCAATTTGTTGTCGATTTTTGTCTTTTCATGGGGTTTTAAGAAAAAGAAACATTTATTCTTCTGTGCTAACAAATAAAACATTCATTTGTCTTCTTCTGTTTTCATATCAAAACCCCATAACTGTTGGGATTATGTGTAAAGAAAAAAAAAAGTCCCTCGATGAAGTTGTACTATCACATATTTCAATAACCCCATCCCTTCATGCTTCAATCAAATACACTCTTTGATGCTCTCTCCCTGCATGACGTCCCATGGGATCTAACAGAAAATACATCAAAAACAAGCAAGATGCTCTCAGCATAGTATAAATTTATATCTTAGATTTGAAAATCCTTGAAAGTCGTAACTTTTGACCTCCCAGGTGTAGAAGAGCTGTGTTTTTTATGGTTACAGATGATTCATTCCATTTTAGCTCTGATAGCTATAATTACCACTGGGCCTATTAGAGGCATGAATGGGCTAAAAGTCTGTCTTCTATCAAAACCACCGCAAAACTATATGTAAGACTAATTACCACCAAAAGGTCACGATCTTTACCAAAGAGAAAGAGGAGAGGTCCTGAAACACCCCTAGCACCTACAGTAGGGAGTACGTGGTGGGTATTTGACAGGACACATTTCTCTGTCTCCCGCTCAGCAGGAGGGAAGGAGTCTTGTACTCTATTTCCTTCAAATTTCCTTAAAGAATTATATGACACTTTCCAGTGACACCAGCTGACCTTTAAATCATTCGCTTGAACCTCCACCATTCGATCATGTCGTTGAGTTAATTAAGCTATACCAAGAGTAATAAAGATAGATGACACCCGGTCATACATGCGCATCCTGACTGTGTGACAACTGAAGGCTGCTAAGGTCAGAGCCTAACGATTGATTGAACTGCCATCCCATTATTGTGGAAATCTACCAGCAGAATCTGATTGTGGACTGACTCTCCACTGGGAACCAAACAAATGGCCTGAGACGTATTGGTGGCCTTGTCCCCGAACGCTAAACCTCAGAATCTAATCTGAGCCAGCGATCACTCACTTAATGTTAATGTCATCATTTATGCCTGTCCGATAACTGGCATATACAGTGGGCATTTATTGACTTCCTTCTGCTTTAGGAATATGGAGTCCAGAGGCTGTCAGTTAGATTCATCAGCAGTTGGGCTAACAATCTATCATCACGATGCTCAGAAATCACTATTTCCAAAGTTTTTAAAACATGGATCTGCGCCACTGAGAGTACTGATTTTGTATTGACGATTTTTTGTAAAACATTGCTTAATTTCTTCTCTGCGCTGGTGGAAATAAATGTAGTGTTATGTCTTAAATTGATGACACTGTTATCCGTCCAGAGTGTTGTGGAGGAAGCCACCGTTTTAAGGTTCTTCTCCTTGCCTTTGTACAGGTCTTACAATTTCATCTTACTGAAGGCCTCTGGTCTTGTTCATTTAGCCATAAGGAAAAAAAAAAAAAAAAGATATTTTATAGACAAATATACAATTGGTTAATTACATATCAGCACTCTTATGAACTAAACTACCGATCAGCTAGAAAGTGGATAAAATTAACTCCATTTAGAGCAACTGCAGGCCAATATGATAATGTGACACACAGAAAGTGGCTATTCTCCATAAAGAATAATTTTGAAATACAAGTACGCCCAGCTTTTAATAGTTCTACTTCAGCTGAAGGCAGGACTAATGATGCATTTGGGCTATTGGTGCATTGTGAATATGGCAAAAGAAGCTTAAATATTATCACCTTATAAAAATCATTTGGCATGTTATTGATTATTAGTGGGCAGTTCCAGGCAGGGTTTGGTTTTTTTGAGTGTTTACTATAAATCTGCAACATTTTAGTTTGAACACTTAACAAAACATCTAATCAGAAGAGGGGTCCTGAGACTGATTTGCTCTGGATGGCTCGCTGTTTTTGCTTCTTTTTTTTTTTAACTGGCTCACTGTCCTGGAGCAACAGAGAGAAGCCTGACACCGGGTATGTAACTCTACACTGAGATGATATTTGGTCCGTAAAAACCTTTTATGGATTTCAAACCTTCATGTAAAACACCAGAAGAGTGTAACATATGAGATCTTTAAGGAAGAATTTGAATGCAAATTGGAATTGAATGAAATTGGGTATTTACATTGTGGAGTTTATACCTTCAGCAGAAGCATGTTGTGAACACAGAATAAGAAACAGCTGCAAACTCACATGTGCACTGGTTTCCAAGCAACACTCACTCTGAGTTGGTCTGATCAAGTGTAGTATTCATATTCTTTCTTTCCACTGTCTCTGGTCTCTATTGGCTCCTAAGGGAAAAAGCCAGCTCTTTGGTTGTTAAAAGTCCACTATGGTTACCACCTAGTTGCTAATTCTGTCTGGCATTTGTACGGCGCTTAGCGGGAAGTGTGCTGTGTCTTTTTAGAGTTGTACCACTGACAAACGCAGCAGCTGAAAAATACATTTTTGGGAGCAGTGAGAGTCAACCAAAGAACTTTAGGCTAGACAACTAAACTGTGAGCTGAAAATCCCAGGGCAGCCCAGTGACCCCAAGTGACCCCTTTCAAACTGCTTTCCCCTTGTAATTTAATACATTGTTATTGTAAAAATATGAAGATGACATTTTAATAACAGGGAACATCACTACTGGCAGTTCAGTTCTTTACCATAAAGATACACTGCTTTGAGTTTCACCTCAGTTGGACTTTTTGCAGGTTTGTGTTTGATCAGCAGGGATGACTTCTAGTAAACTGCAGTCAGCATATACAGGGAGTTAATACATCCCCAGAGAAGCAGAAGTCATGTCCCTAAGTGATACTTGTGTTTTTTCTACTGCGTCTTCTTTTCCCCCAGTTTGCCCAGAGAGAGAGAGAGAGAGAGAGAGAGAGAGAAAATACAAAAACTAAAACATAAACTTACACGCAAAGGTTAGGCTGGCCTCTCGGCTGACGATCGTCCCGAAAGAATTGGAGGCGAGGCACTGATACGTTCCAGCATCTTGCTCTTTGTTCAGATGGCTGATTCTAAGGTTGCCTCCGGAAAGGCTGTAGTGAGATCCAGATTTGGGATTGATTTCCGTGCCATTCAGCTTCCACCTAGAAATAAACCAATAAATTAATCATGTTGAAACATTAACATGTAAATGAACAAATTAAACATTGTCCAATGTAGACTGGGGCGATGGAGGCATTCCAGACTACAAAAAGAACATGACTTGAAGATTCAGTTGTTTTGCAACAGGAAAGAAATAAAAGGCAGTTTGGGCCTAGAAATCATGCCCCCCAGCTTTGTGTTAATCTAAGCAGCAGTGAACAACTGTGGTGCCAAAGACTTGACTCTTTGAGAATAGATAGCATTGCAAGCCATCCATCTTGCCAGACCCCAGTCAAACTGCATAAAAATACTGCTTAATCACGATGCTGCTACAATTAAAACAAATGCCTGAAACCTTGCCTTCACACTTGTGCATTCTTGGCCTGTCCACGATTATTGCCGGTGCTAGGGGTGATCAACGAAGGGTGTAATTCACTTAAAACGGCAACAGACTCTCCAATCTCTCCACCCAGATGCAACTTATTAGAAGAAATGCAGGTGGGAGGGAAAGTCAGTCATTTCAGAAAAAAAAAACTTTCAAGCCATAACTTACTTTCTGCCATGGCAAAAAAAACTAAATTAAAATAATATCTAAAAAAGGGAAAGAGCTTCTGTAATTTGTTATCACTGATGTATAATCATCAAAGTGTGAAGAGGTTCTCCACAAGTAAACAAACATGCAAGGAGCATTTTATAGCTTATTGGAAAATGGACAATGCATATTTGATAAGGGCCCAAGGTGATTTAGTGTTAGATTATTTTTTTGAGGAGAAATTTAAAATTTCTTCCTGCTTTGATTTTTAAAATTAAACTGGATGATTTAAGGTTCAGCTGGGAAAACAGTGCTTTGTTTAATTTGGAAAAGAGAGCAGCTTTGATGTGAAAAAAAAAGGCTTTGCTAAAGCCCTTTTGTACAATAGACAGAAGTTGTGCAAAGCTGTTTTTGTACACTCCTATCTTAACGCCCCTTGTTGTGCCAATTTGGTTCTTTTGAGGCATTAAAACCTGTCTGAGGGAACACAAACAGTGCTGTTGTGCTATCATTGCAGTCTTTTCTTGCTATATTAGTTGCTTTTACATTATAATGCCTAACAGGATTGATCTGGTTGCTTCTTTTATTGGCGTAAATAAATTGTGAACATTGTTATGACCACTGCAGTCGGGGCAGGATCCTCGCATAAGGCACAAGTAGGAGCTGATTACCTGAAAAAAAAAAGGTCAGACTCTGTTGCGTTCCCGCCTACCCGCATGCTGAAGCAGCTCACAAACAGCAGAAAAATTTGTGGGTTGGGCATTGCAGCACTCACAAAGTGTCTCTACAGATATTTTTTTCCTTTAATAGAAAGATAGTGTAGCACAATGGTCTTTCATGCCCCTTCTTCAGTTCAGTAATAAGTAAGTGCACATTCTCCAGAGCCTTGTTACTACACACAATAGAGAAGAGCCTGAGGGGGGGTGTTGCCTGCAGTCTCACAAGACTTCAGAGGCGATTCATTTGCAGCTGAATTGAAACAAAAAAAAAAATCAACATAAATATTTTACAGCTGAGAAACACCTTCAACTTGAATGAAAAGAGTGGACTCAAAGGGGAGGAAGGGGAGAAGTCGCAATGACGCTGCCAACCTCAGTATCAGATATTGGCTTTCCCTTCCTGAAAAGCGGCCCCCGTTGAATATGAAAGCAGCCTTTTCACCGTTGTAATTGCTCTGAGAAACTCTGCATTGTATCAAAAATGAAATGATTTAATTGGGCGAGAGCTCGAAAACTGAACGTTTCAAACGGTCTTCTCTGCATGTCCTTGATTGGTTGCTCTATTGAACATCAAAATGGCTCGCTAATTGAGCCTGGAAAATTTTTTGACATATTTGAGTGAGTAATCAAGACCCATGCTGAAAAGGACGAAGACGTAATCCATTTGGAGGAAAACACTGAAAATCTCTAAATGCACCGCATTATGTGTTTGCACGGTCGTTAAACACATCCGTAGTAAACGATTATTGCTCAGTCAATGCTGCCATTGCTCCTTTGTGACACTCTGGATTCCCTATGACAACTGTTGTTGCTTTTAGCCAATTAGATGACGACTTTAAAACCGCTAAGTGTTATTCAAATGTCAGAGGAACTCCCAAAGAATTGAGACCAGTGTGAGAGAGAAAGCAGAAAAAGGGAAACTTTGAAATACCACAATCATGTCAGTGCATATCCTCCTCCAGGAGAAGTATGGAGCAACAGATTACATCAAACACATGTAAACTAGATTATTTAATAATTCCATTTACAATGATTTATGCTGGCAAGCAGGTCACAACAGCAGTTCCATTTGTTAGGCACATGCTTTATGCAATCATGTTACAACAGGCTGCGTACACAGTGGCATAATACCACACCATCTGGCATATGAGGCTGTGAATGTAAGGCGGTCTGTTGTTTTTCTTAAGGCTGGCGGTTTAATGTGTTAAAAAAAAAGAAAAGAAAAACTTTGTGCTGTACCTCAGATAATTAAACTCATAGTTAATCTAGCTCAGCTTTATTTAAAAAGTCCAAAGGAGTGATATTTTCTGTGCCTTAAATGCTTAATGAAAAACAAACCAGTGTTTTATTACGATATCTATATTTTCCTCACTGCGAATGTTTCACCAGTTGCTTTAATTATTGTTTTATTTACATATTTTTAAAAGTCATTTATTGCTCTGTGTGTAGATTAGCGGGGTGTTCTGAAAAGCACTTTGTGTGACATTGTTTGTATGAAAAGTGCAATGCAGTTGATTGATTTACTATATGCACTATAGTTCCCTTTTAGGAAAAAATTGCATCTTCTGATCCACCTGTGTCGTTTGATGGGGGTCTATGATGACAACTATTTTCAGAGTGGTTGATTTTGCAGTTAAGTTATTCACCAATCAAAGAAAATGTAGACCATATAAATTAGTTATGATTTTGTTGTCCTCAGATAGAGCCTGGCTCGCAATCCACCCCACCCCCACCCCCTTATCGAGCTGAAATTATCACCTTGTTGTGATAATGGCTGGTTAATGCTACACCACCAACAAACCAAGCCTGAGGAAATCCAGTCACAAACTCCGCTTCTGCTCCTGAATTACAGGTAAGGGTTAATCCACGAGTAGGTGTGCATTAAACGGTTTTAATGCACGACGTGGAGGCGAAGAACTACCCAACGTGCAGCGGGTTAATCCACCTACTCGTGGATTAACCCGCTTATACCATGGTCATTTTCCAAGAATATAGGAATAAAAGGATTTGCCAGCTTTTGGTGAAAGTTTTGCACTCAAAATCGAAAGTTTTCAAAGCAAGAGCTTACCATTGTCATGACAAGGAATAAACTAGTCCCTTTTACCACCACGCCACTTACAGTAGTCACAGTAGGACGGGATGAGCACTGTGGCTCAATCGCTTTAACAAAGCCAAAAGTAGGCTATTAAAAGTTCAAATTTAGCTTGACTTAGTCAAAATTATTCCACAGTGTGGTTATTGTTTATAAGATGATATATATAAAGTAAAAATAAAACTGGGCTCGGTATGTTGCTATGGTTACAGGCGCAGATGAATTTAGAGCAGTTAGTCTACAAAGTTTAGCCGAACTATGTGTGCATTAAAAGGTTTTAACGCACACCTGCCGACCAGTCAGAAAAGAGTATTCACGCTGACCATGGTATAACTCTGAATAATGGACAGTCTTATTACAGAACATTATGAGGTCACAGTGAACCTTTTACCTTCTGGGTATAAAATCTTATCACAATGGAATCAATTCAACCTTGAGTCCAAGAGGATGTTTGTATCAAACGTGATGAAATTCCCATTTGAGTAACCCTAATATATCAAATTCACAGGAACATGAAGTCCAAGTGAACTTGATCTTTGACCTTTAACTGCCAAACTAAACTCAGCTCATTCTTGAGTCCAAATGGACATTAGTGCCAAATGTGACATTATTTCCTTGATTCATTTCCAAAATGCAACATTAACAAAGGCAAAAGTGTGTTTGGTGAGAACACAGTGGCCTTGGCCACTGAAATGGAATCAGTTCCTTGAATGGAGCTAAAATCCCAAAAGCATAATGCCCTTGAATTACAGATGCTGGCAGAGAGGCAGAAATTTGAAAGTATTGTCACTATTTCTCACTAGTAGCTCATTCAAGGTTGAAGGTTAATTTGATATAGTTTTCACATGAAATGAAATCTGTACTCAGGTCAGGAAGCATATGATAGAATAATTATTTAAAAAAAAAAAAAAACCCTAAAATAATCTATAATAATTAGCCCTATACTATGTGCCAAATTAAGTATAGGACTAATTATTAATATAATTGACTGACTATAATTTACCAACATGTTTGAGCTTTCAACAGCCCGTATAGGATTTATTATGAAGGCCAAATCTTTCAACGGATTGTAGCCCCTTCAAGCAATACTTCAAAATAAAAGAGCCCAACAAAGGGCAAATTACCCATAGAGCGTTTTTGTTTAACAAGCATTATGTTAAAGTTTCGCGGTTTCTAACTTTATCAGCAGTTTATTCATTTTTGCATTCATTGTGCTGCAGGACAAGCTTAGAAAGAGAGGAAATGGAACAGAGCATTTGCACCCCCGTGTGATGCCTCCCCATCCTGTAGGAGCAGGTGGTATTTATTATTATTGTTATTGTGATGGTGTTTTGTCACTGTGATATGTTTTTCGTGTCCATGTCTGGTTTTGTTTTTTTACATCCTAAGCTTGTGTCCTTGGAGGCCTGCCATCGATGAGTGCAGCTCTACTTGGATAACTGGTTCAGCCTTCTCAGGTTAAAAGGTCCATACTGGCTGTATTTTTCACACCTTCTGTGAATCACGCTGACGGAAATGTGTTTTTCATATTCACAGCCTTATAGCTGACAGATAGACATACGAATGGTCTCAACCTTTTCACCCTAACTCTCGCAAGAGGTAGGAACATTTTTCAAAATGTTAAACTGCTGATTGGTTTGGCCTTAAAGAGGTCAAGTGTACTGATAACATGCTAGAGAATTTTTTTTATCGCATTTCAGCCTGTATCTATTTAAGCATTTTTAGCCAGCAACTTCAGTGCTTGGAATTGATTTTTTTTTATGTCACAACCTACCCATATGCTCCTCTTTAAAACACCCTTTTTCTTTCATTTAGGTTCAGTGCAGACAATACTGAGCACATCTCTCCCAGCATCCAACGTACACACTGCAACTCAAACCATCACAGCTTGCTACTGTGGTGTGTGCAATTAATAAACTTTGAACATGACTTAGCTGTTACTACACGTCTTTAGAAGGCGGCAGCCGCTCTGACGGGACCGCACAGCGACCTTGACAGGAAACAGCTGATTAGGTCAGGCTTTAAGATGGCTCAATCCCAAGTATTAAATGTACCAATCCCTCCAAATCTTACCCCAGCAATTTCAGTGAGCAAACATGATTGATTTGAACTTTTGCTTGCCAGACGCTGCCACACAACACAACAGCCTTTCAATAGGCTAATGGTCCATGAGAGGAGAGAATAAAGGGGGAACAAACAGCCACTCACTGAACTCTCAAGAGGAAAAAAAAAACAAAAAACAGGATGCCGGGAGCATGCACAGGTTTCCACTCCACAGACAGACGTAACACGCTTCCAGCAGAGAGTTGAAGGGAAAATCCACCATCAAATAGAATTCATGTAACACATTTATATGATCCTGATCAGCTCAGGCTTGATTTGTGAGGATGAACAAGTCTTTTCTAAAGCTAGAAACAACAGAGCCAAGACTCCTTCTCTCTCTCTCTCATTGCTGCATCAGGACACAAATCCTGAAATAGCGTGACTGCCTCTGCTTTGTAACTGATGGGAGACTACCATGAAGTAAAGCACACTTCAGGAGTTCAAATCTTTTCTTGCCTTAACCTTTGTATTGTGTTTGGGTGTGTTGGATCCATTTTTATCTTTTCGAAAAAGAAAAAATATACGATTATTTATTTTTTCAAACTCAGACACATTGGCCTTGGCTCATTTTCTGTGATGAACATATATCAGAACACATTTTCAAAGACCACAAACTGTACACCCCCCCTACACATTTATATTACATACAAGCTATTCCAACAAGCCTAGTAAAATTGCAGAAATTGTGTACCTTCACTCTGTCCTCCCGGTTGGGTCTGCTGTGTGTGTGAGTGATTGTCTGAGAGTCAGTGTGAGTTTTGTGTTTCTGGCCTTGCCGCACGAGGTTGCAACTTTGTTGCAAAATTCTTATCTGTTCTCACATTCAAATTTTACCCTCTGTCTTGTGGGAAAAAATCTTTATTTTCTCATACTCTATCCCAGGTTGCAAATTGGGGGGTGGGACACAATAAATATAGCTTTTTCAGTGTAGTTCCTTATCATGTCTGCTCAAGATGACCAAAAGACTCTCTCCTCAGAGGGCCTTGCGATTGATTTTGGATGTGAGAAAAGCTTTTGATGATGATGTAGAGGAAGAAGTTTGAGAATGTGAGGATCACATTTCTGAAAATTCATAGGATGGCAGTGACTTTGAAGAATTGGATAAGATTGAGCATCATCTAATTCCAAAACAAAGAGGAGCCACAGGACCAGCCTGTAAGCAGCCAGCTCCAGGACCAGAACAAGCCTGTCAGCGGCTAACAAGTGAAGTAATATGGATGTCAGAAAATAGTGAAATGAAATGGTCGTCTTGCCCAAGAAATGAACCATCCCGCATGCCTGCAAATCTGATATCTGACAAGAATGCAACCAGGGCCTATAGTTACTCATGTGCAGGACATCAAGTTTTCTTTTCATCTCAGATTCCGTCCATAAATTTAATCTGGATTGCATCAATTTAGAAGGAAGGCGCATGGATAAATGTGGAAGGAGGTGGACCAAACCTATTTACATGCCTACTTCGTGCTTCTTATCCTTGCTGGAGTTTTCATATCAAAAGGGAATTCACAGAATCTCTGAGGGAAACTCAGACAACTTTTCCATACAACGTCTTTGGAAAACTTCCACAAAATTTCCAGGATTATCCACTTCTATAAGTGCAACAACAGACTAGCTCAACAGCAGCTAAGCTAGCTGCCATCAGTACAGTGTGGGATAAGTGGGTACACCGCCTACTCCTGTTTTATAACCCTGGGCCTAATGTCAGCAATGATGTGCAGCTGATGGCATTTAGGGGGCGTTGCCCCTTTATGCAGTATATACCATCTAAACCTATAAAATATGGTATAAACATCTGCCTGTGATGTCACTTCCTCATTTGCTTGGGAGCGCTGGTGGAGGAAAATAATTAAGGAATGAGATTTGTCCTGGACATGACTCGGGGACTCACTGGACACAACATCAAGTATGACAATGTTTTTACCCCATTAATTGAAATCACAATATGACAAAGTGCAATAACTAAATTGCATGAGCTGAAAAAAAATATGGAATTTCTTGGAGGTAAAATGTGTAACAACATTGCTAGAAGTGGTGCTACAAATGCCACAACAAATACGGTGCCAGCAATACACAACAGTGTTGAAAGCCTTTTACTTTTACTAAGAAATTGTAGCTGGTTGAATATGGCCATATTTCTCATTGATAGTGGAGATATTTATCTGGAATAAAAATGCAGGCACACAAACACTATAGAGAGTAAAAGGATTTAGAGAAAGTTTTTTTTTTTTTTTTGTAATGTCACTATCAAAGTGTCACCCACTACATTTATCTTTCCTGCCCTCTTTGCCGTCTGGGTCTTAGTCTCGCAGTTCCCTACCAAAGAAATAAAGCTTTAAAATCAGGTCATGGTATATTATATTTATAATTTATCTGAAACAACTGCTCTTTCTTTAGGAAATGTTGGTATTTTTTCTGTATTTGCTATTCCTGCAGCAGGACAGCATGTGTGGGATTGTCTTTCCATAAAAACAGCGACAGGTTTCATATTAAATCATGTTAGAAATGGCCGACGAGTACTGCTGTTCAATTTTAATTATCACTGTAATTTTGGTTGATTACTATTGTTAACTTTGGTTAATGTAATTGTATGTATAGTATACACCATCACGAAACACCAGTGTGTCAAAGGCATGTGTGGAAAGCAGTTTGGGTTTGTTCCTCAGTCAAAATGGTAGAAGGCGATGTTGGCGCTCCTCTAGAAATTTTTCAGCTCTGAATGCTTTTTTGATTTGGTTTTTTTCATCAAAGTTAGGAAGTATGAAAAGGCTTTGAAACACGAGTGAACTTGCCAAGGAGTTGATATCATCAAATTAGCACAGACAGAAAAGAGGGAGAGTGAGCTGTAGCCTCATTGTGAGACGCTTCATTCAGTGAGTGCGTGTTTTTGAAAGTTAATTCAGGGCTGCAGCTCACTCTGTCATCCACAAGCTCAGGCTTACCACTGTGGTTCTGGTTTAACAGCACAGGTGACTACTGTGCATTTACAGTGTCTGTGCTCTGAAACACATGACACGCATTGGAAATAATAATAATAATTAATACATTTGCTATTCCCTTGTTTACAGAGTGGGTATAAAGCAGCTGCTTATTACCTTTTCAGCACATTTTAACTAATAGTCTTCGGTGGGATAATTTTGGTCACTTTATACGTGATATTAGATTTTTATATTGTTTCATTTCTGTAATTTAGTGTATTAATGTGGCTCATTATTGTGTGTTTAATCATTAGGAAATAAGATTGGAGCTGAATGGCTCCAATCACAATAAGAAAAACAAAGACAGTATAATAACTTTTTAGTCTTTTAAGATGTGCTGATCTCAGCCCTATGTGTGTGTTCCTGTTTGACAGAGTGGTGACCATTTATAACATGTCACCTGTGTGTTAATGGTTGATGGCTGCAGGTGAGTCTGTGCCCACAGTTGCATGGTATGAAGCCATAACTTACTGAGTCGGAAAAAAACAAACAAAAAAAAAAAAAACTGCAGCGTGTTATGGTACATGACAGGATTTATGGGTCCTGAAGTTTTTGAATAGCTCTCTCTTATTGCCCTTCAGAGCTGCCAACATGTGTAGAGACATCGTTGAAGACGAGATGGAGACATTCGCCAGTGATAGCTTGTCTACCATTGAAGGATGCTGACATTGTCAGCAATATAAAGGCAAGCAGCATCAACGGTGAGATGAAGCAGCACAGTCGCACGCTCACCGGTAGATGGGGGGTGGGCTTCCTTGGGCTTCGCAGCTGAACACCACCTCCCTGTTCCTCTCCAGGGTTTCCACAGGATACACGATGCTGCCAGGCTGCTTGGTGAAGACGGGACTCTGCAGGACACTGCTCTCTGTAGGATGATGAGCATAGAGAAGACAGCTCAGTACAAACCTGGACATTGGCCTGTGTGTAAAACAGCCAATTAGTGTGCGGTAGCAATAGGCTGATGCAGCTTGAATTGTTTCGAATGGCAAAACTACAAGCACACAGAACATAAATTTGAATGGGCCGTCACAGCACCGTGGCACCTGGAAGAATGATTTGAAGTCAGACGTGTCTTCAACAGCTATTTAGGTGGTAATAGGATATTGAGAGATTCATCTTGAACAATTGTCTGGACAAATGCCTTCATTTAAATCTGTCTACCTGCTTTTATTTGATCATTAATTTATTTATTTGCCCAGCAATAGCGGGATTATGTGTCCATGCAGAGTTGTAAACACTTTCATGCGGTTAGAGCTTTGCTGTGAACGACACAGGGGAGTGTCATTTACTCAATTAAGGCAGCCAATAATGCAGCATGCTTTTTGTGCATGGTATCAGTGAAGCTTAAAGGACAAGGAAAAGCAACAGCAGTCTGAATCAAGCTTGTTTTCATGGTGGTAACTGTGAGGGCAGATGTCAGATCAATGCTCTCACACAAACACACTCTGACTGAGGTGGGCCTACAGTAGATGTCAGTTGTTCAAAAACAGGAAGTCCAAGTTCAGGTTTTTCAAAGACAGAAGGTTCCGGGAGAAGGTCCAGGGGAAGAGGACACATACACACACACACACACACACACACAGTTTACTGTAAAAAACATAGTATCAGCCACATCCTTTATCATCAATGGAATGTAGAATGGACCAATGAGCAGCATTTGTGTCTAAATTTGATGATGTTTTGGAGATGTAGGTATAAAACCTTGAGCACAGATAAAGAAGTGGGCTTTGTTGTTCTGACTTTGGCTGTGGAACAGTTTTAATTCAGCTCCCATATTGACTTTCAATCACGTCTCATCATTCAATCTCTCCACAACTTATCTTAAATTGTTTTGAGTTCTTTTAGTAGAAGAAATCAACGAAAGTTTTCTGTTATCAGTCAACTGTTTGTTTTTATGTGGATGAGCTTTGTTTTTTGTATTGATAGTGGCAAAGCTAAGATCATCGTCTTCAAAGTAGAAGAAGAAGGATAAAAAAATTCATAAACCAAAAGACTTTATCTGCAAAAAGCATGTTTCTCTTTTTTCACATGTGGGACCAATCTTGTTGGAAAACATCAGACTGAGGAGAAATATATCTAAGAGTGATATCTCTCAGAGTATCTAAAAAAGAGATAAATAATTAATTGAAAAAAAAAGTTTTCCCTTAAAAAAAAAAGGAGTTAAACAATGTTGGAAGTCTGAGAACATACAGACTTTGAGAGAGATCAGGAATCAAACAAAGGGGATAGTGTGGGTGAGTGTAAGTAAATCGAGTTCCTTAACTGCAAGGTTAAGGTTGTGGTGGTGTGCATATGTGCAATGCTGGCCATCGTCAGAGGGTATGTATGTTCACATAGCTGGAAGATTAAGACGGTAGATGTGAAATAAAAATTATAAGAATCTAAACTAAAAAACAAAAGGAAAATAATAATCAGATTGGTAATGTTAGGTGCAGGCCAGCTGGACCTTGTGGGGTTGCAGTTAGTCAAGCGGTCAACATCCCCAACCACAGAGGTGGGCAGAAACAGCAGAGGGAAGTCCCAGGGGGAGCAGGGAGAGTCTGATTGCACAGATTATAATACCAATATTATCTTTGTTGTAGCTATTATTCACGGTATTATTATGACCACTGAAAGGAACAGGGCTTTATCAGGAGAGTTACTGCAATAGCATGTAGGAGGAGGCTTAACTTTCCACCATGGACTGTGTAGGAGCAAACTAGTCCCCTGATGGTTGTTGTTGTTGTTTGTTTGTTTGTTAATTTTTGTCTTTTTCTCTTCACACTCATATTGACAGTGCAATGAGAGCGGCAGCAGCTATGAACTGGCTTCTTCAGTTTCTTCCCAACAAGTCTCTGTTGCTGGTGGAGTTTGTTGAGAATGAAGAAAAGATTACAGAAAGTGGGAGATGACTGGCATCATTTCCTCCATCACGGGAGCACACCATGTACCCCTGCAAACAGTGACTGTCAGCCTCTGTCACTGAATGAACCAGCATAAAAGGGTTTTATTATTCTGCAGTCGGAGGAGGCGCAAGAAGAGATTACCTGAACACAACTTCACGTGAATACACATAAAGCCCACCACTTCTCTATCAAGGGAATGAATGGAAATAAACACACTTGAGGTATGTTCACTGACATTGGCCTTTTATGCAGCCTGCAGGAGGGATGTAAAGTCAGATTTCAAATACAGGTAATAATTGAATGATGATAAAATAACAAGAGTGACTTCGAGTTAACTTGTCAGGTGGTCTGGGAGTTCAAAGATCTTTGTTCCCCTGTCTTTTAATTATGTTTTGGCTCATGATGTGCCAAGATGTATTTGGGAAGACTAGAAACTTAAACCAAGTAAAGTTATCAACTCATCTGACCTTGATTATAAACCATAGTTCACATGCAAGCCTGTGGCTGTATACACAGTATTTTCACTAACGCTATCAGACAAGAGAAGATTTCTGAGACATTCCCAATAAGTGAATGAAGATGTATATAGAGCAACACGTTGTTTGCCTTGAGCCCCCGGTTCATTAAATCCACCCCTGGCAGAAGGTCAGTGGAATAAAAGTTTTAGCTTGACAGTAGATATATCAAATCGAAAAATACAGAGCTCATTTTTTTTTTTGTTAGACAACCCATAAAAAAAAGGATCTATCCGCCAAGATAATCAAACATAAACCACGACCTCCCATCAAAGCTTCCTTATGTAACAGTTAGCTATGTCATTTGCAGCTGATATGGTAACACGGGCAAAAAAAGCCTTATCAGCATCCACCTGATTGTGTCACTGGGGCTTTGTCTGTGTTCTGATGGAATTTGTCATGTGAGCTTTAATAAAAATACCTGAAATAAATAAACTATAATACCACTGTACTTTTACTGAAGGCAATATAATATAAGAAGGACAAAACAAAACTAACACAAAAGCGCAACACCTGTCTAACATCCATGTCAGCGTTTTTAAACTCTTAAAACACAGAAGTATATGGACTGAAGGTGAAGGTAAATCACATGTTTGTTCTGTTTTAGGACTGGACATATTCTTGAAATTGAAACGCCTTCCCGGATGATAAAAAATTGATTGTTGCAATTTTGCAGAGATGTGTTTCAAAATAATTCACCGTTAAAAATATATAACATTTATTTTGGCAAGACATATTTTGACATCTCTTACGCTCAAACATATTTTCAACAGGGGTGGCAGTTTTAGTCTGTGGATACACTTCATCCATCTGAACAACCGGTACACCTGGGACTACAGGACAGCTCAACTACTGCCACACAACGATAGCCTCTAATGATTTGCTGAGTTGACCCTCTGGCCTTTCATATAACTTTGCTGTCAGATCTAAGTTTCCTAATAACAAACACTTTGGTCCTTGACAGGCTCTTTCCACATCTAAGGATAGGATTTATATGAAATCTCTAGCCTATATTTAAATAACTTCTGGGGAGAAAACTTCACATTGTGATCCTCATTACCCCTTTTCTTCATCTATCTGCACAGACTCATTAAATGAAACACTGCTATTGGAGAATTCTCCAAAAATTTGGATCACATGAAATGTCATTATTTGGGAAAATTCATATACTACATATTATGTCATAAAGACATGAAAATCACTTTTTTAATCTTGTTAACACATCGCTATGTTGTTTTTACATAATACAAGATATACATTGAAAACTGAGCAGAATACGAAACCATGAATGTTTATTTCCACCTTCCAACTGCAGTAAACCGGTGACAGTCTCATCACCACAGATTCAGATACAACCAGGGAATTCATGTGTAATATAATCTAAACCTAAAGCAGCCAATCCAGTCAGTCTGTGGGGATTGGAGGTGAGTAAAGTAAACCTGGAAACCTTTTCAGGACACACAAGTTGGCATTACCATGACCACTGACACTGTGGTCATGGTGATGACACTGTGTCGCCATTGCCAGTTACAAGCTAACAAACAACTAATCGTTAAACTAAAAAAAGATGCTAATCATTCTGATAGGTTTGCCACAACAGACTTTGCTCTTTCAAACTTGCACAGGTATCAGTGCTAAAGACCTTATCATGATTTCCTAATCTGGGAAAATTATGTTTAAGAAAATATAAAAGAGAATTTAAGTATAAGAGTTTAAATGGATCGCTTAAATGTTTTATCATTACTGACTTATCAATGGTTGTAGTAGAAGATACTGCCTTCAAAATATGACTGCAACTTTTTATCACGTTTTCGAGCTACACAAACAGAAATCTTTGCGTCGTGAAAGCAGTGGTAGATCTATGCATAGCTGTGCAGAATGACTTGTAAAGTGTGATGCATAATTCAGAGAGCCGCTCAATAAAATGCTAATTCAGGAAATAGTCTCCCTGCACACTTCGCATTTTTACAACATCAGAGTATGCTTCCAATCCCCAAGCAGCATTCAATGATAATTTTGGTGAGCAATTCATTATTTTAATCCTGAAAACTGAAATCATAATTCAAACATAGTATCACTGTCTGAACTTCAGTTTAGAAAGAAACGCTACAAATCTCAGATCTCTTAGGTTTGTATTGCAAATTGCGATGAATACTATTGCTGCTGTGTGGGGATGAAGTGCTTTTGAGTTTCCCTCAGAAATGCTATTCAGCCTTTTACCAACATCCCAACAACAACATTAAACAATACAGCAATGTACAATACAATCGTTTCCCTTTAAATGATTTCTGGCCTGAGTTAGTTGATTCCTGATCATGCAAAAGTACTTATTCAGGTCATTCAAGGACACAACAACTCTCCACTGGCAAACAACTTTTCACTGTTTTGCTTACAAATGGCCCAGAGTATCCTTAGTAACCTCATAAAGTCATGGGCAAAATAAATTGAGTGTGCGCTCATTGCCAATAGACAACACTGAACCATTTGTGGCACAAACATAACAATGACTGTTCCACAACAGCCAACATGGTGTCAATGAATAGCCATCTTTTGACTACAGTTGTCGTGTGAGTAAAGGGCTTTTTCCGTATGGTGTTGCCCTTTGCAAACCTTGTTGTGTGTCTCCAATCATCTACAATTACAAGAATAATTTAACCTCACACATAAATAAAACATAAATGAATGTGAATAAAACACAAAAGAGTAAAAGAAAAGTAAAAAAAAAATTATTAAAAAAAAAATAAAAAAAAATACAGCTGCAAAAAGGGAAGGTAAGTTCCCCAACAGGCCACAGTAGCTTCATTAATCTGCATCTATCAGAATAAGAGTCCATTGTGTCAGTGGATAAAGTGACAGAAATTTCCACATCCCTCAATTTTATATTCAGCCAAGATTAACATCTTTATTACTCATAAATCATCAGAGATACTCTCAGTGGGACTGCTGTGAAAATATCAGTGAAATCATCAGCACAGACATGGCAGGACTGTTTACTGTGGTTGTACTCGATGCCAAGCAGAAAATTTTAAATAAACATTAGCAAATGCAGTATATATCTTTATCCACACCCAGTTTTCCCACACTGAGGCACATTTATCTTACTCTCATCTTCTTTCAGGCAGTATTCTCACTTTTGCTCTTGTTTTTGTCATCACATTCTTCATGGAATAACGGCCATAGACCTGTTGGCCACATTCACTGTGGGGGAATAATGCAAATCTACTATCTGTATCTGTTTAGTTCACAAAAGTTTGTGTATATATTTAATCTATGAATTGCTTTGGCTTATAATTAGATTTGAAGGAATTTTAAACATCTTTTATTCTCTGTTGAATTGTTTTAACTCATATTTCTTCTTTCTGTAACTTAACTACAAATGGAAGGGTCTATGTTCGTATTTTGAGTTTCTCAATAAGCTCCTCCACTCCTCTTCAAACTTTGTCTGTGTATTCCCTAGGACCGAAAAAAGTGCAGAATTTTGAACTCTTGAGAAAGCTTTAAAGTTTTTCTACATTTCACATGAAGAAAACTATTAAACTCCTGAAATAGGCCGGGGAATCCGGACAGTTCACATACTAATGTTTAATGAACACAACTGCCAGAGCGCTTCCTGTGCTGACACCCAGACAAAATCTGAGTGTAGCGGCACCCACAAAAACAAACGAGGCCGACTGATCACACACTCCGCGGGGTGCGTTGCTCAGGTCATAAGGAAATGTGGAGTTGACTATGAAGTTGTTTGGATGATGCTCCCGAGAATGCTGTGCACTGGTTTAGCACAGGCAAAGCAATTAGGCATACTTTAAACAAGCCTTGCACTAGTTTTTATCAACTTAGCTGCGAACAAATATACAACAGGAGACCATGTTGTAATATAATCACACTGCAACAATCTTTGCACTCAGCCTTCAGCTTGATCTTAGTTATGTGACTGTATCTGGGTCCACTGTGACAGTCATAGTGACAAAATCCATCCACACTCATAAACACCCGGCAAAGTGCTAAAAACAGCCTCTGTGGTAGTACCTGCTACACACACACACACCCCATGACACACTCATAAGGTGAAATGTTTAACCAGTTGTTTTTACCAGTTGCCTGGTAAAAACAATGATAACAGTTAGGTCAGTCATGAAGCATGATTTATGCTGCACATAGCACTTCTGCTTGTGTCACTGTTATGACACTGTTCTAGCAAAGAAGAGTGGCAGCACTGGTTATCTCAGAGGCTCAGACTAACTTGTTTACATTCGAGCGACAAAGCCCTAAAGCTGCAGTGATAATTATGATGGGAGCAGCAGAGGAAATCAGTTGATGTAATCATTGACCAAGTCAGCGTTGGGAAGAGGTGTGGGTGGATAAACAAAATAGTTGATAAACAGCTCTGACCATCGGTTACTTTGTAACACCACCACTGACCTAACATTAACGCAGCGGTTACTATTGTTACCCTGGCAACAAAAGCTCCTCTAGTCAGTACAAAGCTGTAATTTTCTTCCCTGAAAAAGACAGTATTAGCCAGGATCTGAAAATATGATAACCACCTTTTTTTTCACAGTTTATTAATTGCTTTATGGAGCTCTATCATGAGAGAGCTTGCTGCCACTCTAACAATAGTGTTGTGTATATTTTTTGTATTTGTGCCTACACATCCCTATGTGTTTTGATTTGACTGAGTTATTACTCTGAACTCTCAACTGTGTGAGGAAAACTAAGGACTTCAGACTTCTGGATGCTGTTTGTATGTTTTCAGAGTGCATTATCTATGCACACCAGATCATTTGGCTTGTTTCCATCCCTACTACAAACAACCAGTATATACGTACAGCATCCATGAGGCTCGCAATCCTTTTTTTCAGGTGCTGGAAATCCCCCTCTCATCCAGTTCAGATGAGGTTGTTTAGCATGCCTCAATGCAGCACGGAGCATAACAGAAATAGGTCACCATTAAAATCCCAACCCTATGTTTCCCCTGAAGTTCTGGTATTGTTACCAGGCCTCCCAGTAGGCCTTGCACACCTGTGATGGGCTGTTCTTCTTCTTGCTGTTACAACCCTATCCATCTGACAATGTGTGACAAAAACATTTCAGCCCTAAGCAGCAGGTTACGTTCACCTGGAATACCAACAGCGAACTGGAAATCGGCTGTTTCCTATATTTCAAAGATTTTTGAATTTCTAATGAGGTGAGAAATTTGTTCAGATGTCAGAGAAGTCTTTCATCCTTTCAATCCGCATCTTTTCCTGCACTTGTCTGAGGGTTTTCTCTCTCATTTAATTGTATTCTAGTTGACTTCTGTATTTGTTTTGGTACTTTAAACATTTACCAGGTGCTATTCATCCTCACATGAGAGGCCTTTTTATACTGGAAGGATTCTTTTTGTTTCATTCGATAAACATTACACTATCAGATCAGGTCTCATTATGTTGCTACTGTACCTGTGCCAGGGTTAATGAAACACTTTGTTCACTCACACAATATGTGATCAAAGCCATCATTTTGGAAGCTTTGAGAAAAAAAAACAAAAAAAAACAATCTGACATCTGGCTTTCTGCTTTCTGGCTGTGTGATGATTGCCATCATTATTCTAAGTGATGTGACACAAGGCCATCACTGTACCACTATGAACATGAAGGACAGAACAAAGCAAGGACAAAGAAAACTGTTGCTGTTTTTGCCTTATTAGGAATGTAGACTGTGGATATAAATCTGCCACTGTGTGATCTCATACCTTTCCTCTGCATGCCGCAATTTTCAAAATCCCCTCTGCTTCAGGAAACAACAACAACAACAACTTCTGGGTGAACTCCCTACAAGCTGAAGGTGGAATGTTTTGATCATTGCATCGTACGATGACACAGTCAACATGTCTTTGATTCCTGTGGGCATTCTCTTTGTTGGAAATCATCCATTTTAATTGCAGTGCTCAACTCTTCACCTGCAAGTGTTCCTCCATAACAAGCCCCCACCCACTTATTTACATTGGTACCATCCCTGCATCCTGAGATCAATGCAGCACAAAAGCTCTTTGATTGGTTCTGAGAAATACAAACAAATCCTAATAGCAGGTGGAGCATGATCATCCTCCACAGCAGTGATACACCACGGCGGACTGGTCTGCCTACACAAGACCGGATTGATACTGCTCGACTCAATTGTGTAATGTGATGAAGGGTTGTAGTACTCGAGTCTGTTGTCCAGATCTTTTTTTGAGGTCTTGGTCTTTTGAGGATGTTGTCACCCTGACTTGACTGCCAAAAACTGACAAAAGACTCTGCCTCCAACAGTCGGTCAGTCCCCATAGACCATTTTGGATTAGCTTCAAAATGTCTCTCGAGAAGCCTATGAATGATTTCAGAAAGGCAACATTCATCTTTATATACAGTCTTTGCTTCTTTCTCCCTGAGTGCACCCATGTCTGTGCCTCTGTGACTGTGATTCAATTAATTAATGAGCGAAACCATCAACTATGATTTATATCAATATCCAACCTGAAATATTAATAAATGAATCAAATTACATCAGCTTTAAATTGAAGTATATTACATTATTAAGATATGAAGATGTAAGATAGAGGTCATCCAGATTCTTTCAACCCCCCATAAAAAGAAGACTGTAACATTTAACATTTTCTTCAGTCAAATTGCCAGTCACATTTCTCCAAATATATTTATTTCATTTTTCCAGCTTTATGGTATCCAGTGGGAAAGCCAGTGGGAAAATACTTCTGATGATATATATGTGCATTTATATATAAATAATATGTGTGTTTCAAAAACTTGCTTAAGAAAAGTCAGACTTTCAAAACATTGTGTCTGTAAGTGCAGCATATGAACCAGACACCAAATCCCTAGTGGAAATACATAAAACTTTCATAGTTTATGCAAGAATATTTTATTACTGCTACTCTTGCATCTTTCAAACTGAGTGGACACAGATTTTTTTTTGTTTCTCTTTTTTTTTTTTCCCAGTTTTTCAGACTTTTACCAGGAATCAGCTTAATTGGTCTGACTGAAGCAATTGCAATGTGCACATAAGACTGATTACCTCTTTGAATGACACAACTTCTTCAAAAATGAACATGAAACTGCATAACTGGAAATTTTGGAGTTTGATGAGTGTGCTTCTCACCTGTGAACACATTATGAACAGAATTTTGTTGAAGGTAGATAAAAAGTCCTTCCTCAGAAACATGCATATGAAAAGACACAAAAACAACATTTCTGTGTCAAATCCGCAACTAATGAAAAAGTGCACCAAAAGTGGTGTTCATTTTCTTAGCCACCTGTGCATTACTCTAGTCGTAAATCCCCACAAAAGAATGTGCCAACACGAAACACTGTCACGTTTTCTGGTTAATGGAATTAGTGGCCCTTCAATCCCCCCACGGACTCTCTGAGCCCCACTCTATCGCTTGCTGTTACAGCCTTTGTGTACTGGCTCTGTGAAACTAATCCACTGAGAGCCGGCAGGTTTTAATGTCATCCAACAGTGCCACAATCAAATAGCTATTCAAATGGTATCAGCAGTGATCTTCCAAGAGCTGGAAGGAAGATATTTTTGGACAGACTGTAATCTCTCGTTCAAACTGGCCATAATGGAGAAGATTAATGGCCTGAAAACTGTTCTGACTTGGTCGTCCTGAACTGTCTTCGTGCTCTGACCTGTTTGGAAATGCCTCAGTCGGAGCTCCAATAGTGCACTCACAGAGATGAAGAAACTGCTCCGCGAACGGTAAGGAAATTTCAGGAGATCCATGTTAAAGTTCATCATGTGTGAAATGTGAAAACGCTGGTTTGATGTGTTTTTATTGTTGGCTATGGATAGGTTAGCTCAAATGAAACATGGATAAGCTTCCCAAATACTGTGGTCAGTGGGTTTGAATAGATGTTTTGTTATGCTCAGCTGCTGTTGGCTCAATGATTTGACCGAGGCGAAGAAGGCACATTTATTCATACAGCTTGATTTGCACCTTTTCATTTTCATTGTTATGTAGTTAGCATGACATAGACACCATCTATGAATTAAATTATACAGAATGAAACAATGAAACTCCTTACTCATCCAGTATAAACCGCGTGTGTGAGTACTGTTTATGCTTTGAAATATAACACACAAAATGACTCTTCCAAACACACTTTGTCTTTATTTTGCCCACCACCAATCCTCTTCCGCCAACGCTATTAGACATTCTATAAATTTACTGTGCCTGCTTAGTGAACAGCGTGCCACTTTAATGCCTTCATTTAAAAGCCTTACTGCACAGACTGAGCCAACGTCATAAGTAGACACTCTGCGACAACATACTGTACACAACAGGTTTATTGAGATGGAAATAAGTCATATTTTCTTGTCCCATGACCGTCTTTCTATGGATTTGAACAGTGTAATTGCATTGATGTTTTTTCCACTGCAGCATACAAGCACACATGTAATTGCACTCCTTGATTGGGTAAGTGAATTCCCTGGTGAAGTAACAAATGAGTGTACAAGCCTTAACGTGTATGATGTAATGCCTGCATAGTATCCAGGCAGCATTGCCTGATGTGAAATAACAAAAGACCTCACCACCCAATAAGTATCACAAAGTACAAAAAAATGTGCTGACTGCCACCTCAGAATGACCCTCAAAGTGTCCTCTGATTTCATGTCTCTATCTCTAGACCAACTAAATATAAATCAAAAACTAACCCCATTAATGATATCAGTCTTGTGATCCGACACACTTAGAAGAGGAATTGCGATTTTTCTTTTCTTTCATTTTTGCTTTCTTACTTTATTACTACATTAAGCTAAAGCTGGTTTATCTGGTGGAGACTGTTAGTTTGCTACTTTGGGTGTAAAATCCGTGAAATGTAAAAAAAAGACCAAGAAGTTGTATTTTTGTTGAGTTTAATTGGTGCTGGCGGGAAGTTATTTTTTGTTTTTTAACTTTTGGACTGAGCCAGGTTAACTGTTTCACCTGCTTTCAAGCTAACTCTGACTGACAGCCGACATGTCAGCCTCTAAAATCTGCTTTTGAACAAATTAAACAAAGAAGATGTTAATTAGCGGAGTTTGTTATCTCTGCTCTGAGCCATGGCTTTAGGGCACCTGTTTCCTAACTGGACCAATTTAAATGGCCATCAGTCTTCCAATCTTCTACACTCTTGGCAACAACAAATACACACAAAAAATTGAACTAATTCTGCAAGGTAATCGTGATTATAATGTCATCAGAAATAATGAAGAAAACAGCAGTCTCCCTTTCAGCACTAGAGTTTTTCAGTTATGAGGAGGAGCTTCCCTGAATCAGGGAAAAAAGCTCAGAGTGGGAATACAAAGTAGATTACCGTGAGTACTATAGTTGAGGATGACCTGTGAAGCGAAATGCAAATGTTTATCGATGCAAGTTTGAACTGAAGAAATATGAACTGTTTATCAAACACCGAGGGGAAATCAACAGTGCAGTTAATAGAGTAGAAGTAAAAGTAGCAAGAACAAAGCTGACATCCTCAGTAGAATATTTCATAATACTAAGAAAAAAGCAACGAAAAAAACAAAGCATTGAGCAACAATAGCAACATTTACATGTGAGTAGAAGTAACATGTAAACAGAGTCATTGGCAGTGCAGTTCTAACATCACCCTGCTTATGCAAGCATTTAATTAATGGATGGGGCATGTGTTTATATCTTTAATAAAACAATGTCAGCACAAACTTATCTAAGCCTTAGGGCCAAATTCATACCCATCCATAGACCAAACTTTGTTCCCTCATTGTTCACCTTATTTAACCTCTCTTCTGATGGCAAAACATTAAAAATAATTGCAATCGGTGGAAAGTTTATCTAGATTCTTATATTATAAGCAGGACACTTTGACACTTACTGTCACCAGTTCAGGCACAAAATTCCTGAAAACAAACAAAAGAAAACAAGAAAAAATGTCCATGGAGTCCTATTAACCCACACAAAACAGAATTATGTGTTCAGCTGGAGGCCTATTAACCGGATAATTAGGTAAAAATTGAATTGGTTTACATAATGCAGTGTAACAGTCACACACATGTACTGATTTCACAGATATGGCCTGTACCATAGAGGGATTCTGAGATTTAATGAATACTGACACAATTTAAATGGAAGTAAATTTTAATCAAACATCACAACTTTAGCATGATGACTGACATGGAGTCTCTGCTCTGGTGAAACTGGTAACGCGCCTGCGCCTGTTGGGACCTGGGTGGCAAAACGCAGTCAGCTAACCCACTCCTCTCCCATTCCTACTCATCCTGCGCCGGGAACATCTCATGATTGTTCTTTTTCAGCCTCTTAATTAGTATCGCTGTCTCATTAAAAAACCCTACAAGCTGTCGAAAAACTAAGAGAGAGGTGTGGGATGTACAGTCGCAGTTGTTCAGCACCCTCAAAGTGACAGTCACATAAATCATTCATTGCTTTGGGTTGCATGAGAGTGAGGCGGCGTCACAAAATTGGCTTTGAAATGGCAACCCCATCTTCGCATGCTCGTGGCAAACACTTCTTGTCCTTACAGACAACAGTGGGGTGATCTTGACTAATTTTTACTCCAAAAGGACATGAATAAAACATGTATTGATATGCATATCAAAAGGAGAGAGTTGACAAAGCAAAACAAAGCCAAACAAAGACGTAGGGGGACTGAAGAGAAGAGAAGAGATAGCTTTCCCTTGAACCTGTTCTGAATCCCTAACACTGCCAATTAGCAGGGGCTTGGCTTGGAGGCTATCTGGGGATGCCCCCCACCCCTCCCTCCCTCGACTTGACATAATTGCTCCTCCTGAGGAAGCGCAGGTGAGTGCACCTAGAGACGCCTGCTCCAGGTTAGCTTGACACGCTCTTCAATTTCATCAGCTGGGGCTGAGCTCTCACTAATAATATCATCAAGCAGATCTCATCACTAATGAAAGCTTTAATAGGGCAGAGAACAGGATTTAAAATGATGAAGAAAACCCCTCAGTGAGTCAAATAGTTCAAATTGCGGACTTCTGAGGCCAAAGTACAAGGTAGAAATTTACTGAAACGTGACCAGCTTTCATTGAAATGCAGTTGCCTCCTTAAGTAGTGCTGTGGATTAGATGATCAAGCCCACCTCACAGTAATTTACTCCTAATCATCCCATAATGAAAAGGGGACAGCTGGACCAGCATGGAGGTGTGCATGGACATCGACTCAGGGGCAAAGGGCCACAGAGTCTGCCTAGCAGGACGGCTCAGCCGGCCTGGCACCAATAGGCTGACCGCCGGCTGCTCACTCAGTGGAATGACAGAGGTCAGCGTTTGCCCTGTCGCTGTAAAATGGCCTGAAGAGAACAGGGCAGCACTACTAGAAAGGACCTTGACATATAAAGCCATCTGACACGCACGTCAACCCAAGGAATGCCCTTCACGGACAAATGGCCATGATTATGGAGACACATTAGGAGTGCATCATTCTGGATGGCAGTTATTGCACCGCTGCAATGACAGATGCTGCACGCATATTTTAGTTAGTCAACAAACGTAATCCAGAGGACTGACTGAAGAGAATATTATCAGTGAGGATCTTAAACCTGACTACATTCAGTTTGCCTGAAAGATGCTGGGGATTTTCTCTTCCATTTTGGAAATTTCCTTTTTGCCATCCAACCGGTAGCAGGTTTTTCATTTATTTCGCAGCATTTTTAAACTTAATTTGTGGAATCTGAACTTGCCTGAGACATGCCATCCATCACAGTAAACATCCTGCCAGCTTTGGTTGCTGTCATGGTGAAATAATGATTGTACGGCGATGCGGCTGTAAATGCAGAATGATTTGGAAAGTTTTCACAGCACAACCACCCAAACAATAATCTCATATAAACAAAAGCTGACATTATATTCACTGTGATGGATCACCTATCTTAAGAAATATTCTCAATTTTTGAGCCTGCATAAGTGAAATGAAAC
Source organism: Remorina albescens (assembly GCA_034769265.1). NCBI lineage: Eukaryota > Metazoa > Chordata > Actinopteri > Carangiformes > Echeneidae > Remorina > Remorina albescens. The sequence continues at coordinate 6,724,754 of CM068494.1, forward strand.
TAGCCGCAGCACAACAAAGAGTACAAAAAGGCAAAAATATGTTGAGTAGAACTCTATAGCACATGGGTTTCCTGGTCCATTACATTTTGTGCTGTTTATTTGAGCAACATGCCTAGTTCAAAATCTAAATTCTCTTTTATAAGATAGCAATGAATATCCCATCAGTTTGATTGTAAATGTCAGATGAGCCGAGCTAAGGCTAATTGCTACCATTAACACTGACAGCTTAAACACAGGATTAGTGTAGAAACATACCGTCATCAGCATCATCAAAAATTCATACATATTTTAAAATACATTTATAGCAATTTTTTTTTTATTTAATGTTTTTCACTTATGATGCTGTGTGTTTATATTTTGTTGTGTTTTTTTTATAGTTGTCATATGTAAACCTATGAGCCAGGTCAAAGACAAATCTCCACTGTTTTTAACAATTGAACAATAAAGTTTTTCTAATTCTGATTCTGAACTTTGTGCTGTTTGTGATGTACTGATTATGAAAATCACACCTGAACAATTTAATGCATCTAATAAATCTTAATGGGCAGCCGTCGGCATAGTGGTTAGTCCTGTTGTCCTACAATAAGAAGGTTGTGGGTTCAGTTCCCTGCCTGGGGCCTTTCTGTGTGGAGTTTGTATGTTCTCTCCGTGCCTGCGTGCGTTTCCTCCAGGTACTCTGGTTTCCTCCCACCGTCCAAAGACATCATGTTTGGGTTAACTGGTGACTTTAAATTGTCTGTAGGTCTGAGTGTGAGTGTGAGTGGTTGCTGGTCTCTGTCTGTCTCTGTATGTTGGCCCTGTGATGGACAGGCGACCTGTCCAAGTTGTACCCCGCCCCCACCCAGTGTGAGCTGTGATTGGCTCCACCACCCCCTGTGATCCGGAAACAGAAAAGTGGTAGAAGATGAATGAATGAATAATAAATCTTAATCACACTTTTTTTCCTGGTAATTATACATCTATTTTTCATACAGGACTACATAAAACTGAGTTTCACATGCTATGTTCGATATGTTGCATGACATTGTACAGGTGTGTATTAAATTCTAATCACTGCAGTTTCAGAGTTTCCCAACTCTTTGTGCAGCACCCACACAAAGAGATGTATTTATCCCCCAGTGTGGGCCATGACAAACAGTTACCAAGTCTTTCATCAAGCGGGGATTACAATGCTAGATCACTGGCTGAGGAAGGAAGGCACAGCGCCAAGTATCTAATTGTGAAGCTGATTCACTATTGGCTGACAGCAGTCCTCTAGTAAATCCCTGTAAATAATGCATAATTTCAAGGCATTCCATTCGAGCCTTACGTATGCGTTAATTCGACAACTCCACCACCTCTGCTCGTTTAGATCACTCTCCCAACCAACAACGTCAGCTATAGTTCCTGTTCTATGCCGGCATCAGAGGTAGGACATGTATTTGATCCTTAGTTACACTTGCGATCGCGTCTGCACATCTGCCGAAGAAAGCCCACTCTTCTCTTTCTTTACTTTGGCCTGAATCGAAGAAGATTTTAATTTCTACACAAATTACCAACCGGCAGACTAAAAAATTCCATAGCCTGTGCAAACACAAATAATAACTGAGCACACAGAAAGGGAAAGGAGGGACTCTTTGAAATGCTAAAGAGTGCCATCTGTTGCCATCAATAACTTAATATATTGAGTAGATGGTGCCATCTGACTTCATTACTTTCAAAGTCTATTCTGAGGTAGAGGTAATGATCCCACACTTACTCATAACTCTTCACCAACACAAACAGGAAATGACTGCCTGTTACTGAACCTGTACTTTCACATGTTTGATATCACATCAGATACTAATCGTTTTTGTGGGTGCACCTCAGATGTGTGAATCATGGCACTGTGCATCAATTGAAGCCCGGAGATTATTTTATCAAGCACGCTGCTTTTCGTAATTTACTTTCAGGCCAAATGGAGCAGCATTCTCACTGCCAACACCTCCGCAGAGATCCCTTTAATAAAATGTCATAATTAGGTCTAAACTCATCTATCTGTCAGGCCCAATAACTCACCGTATCAATTCTGTCTATCACCAATAGAAATCTGCTGGAGCAACTCAATGCATGATCTAATGAGTTTGATCAACAAGTTTTATTGATATATAACTCAAATGTTTAATCTTGAACTGAGATTCTTTAACCTTTTGACAATGTCACAACAAAAGAAAAAGTGTGAAATGAATCACCCATAATGCTCTTCTGCTGTATAGTACGGACTCAGCTCCACTTGACTCTAGCTGACTCTGCTATGCCACCAGAATCACTGCTATAGTGAGGAAGCACGAGGCTTTTGCGATATCTTCTTCAAGGTGACACACATATAAACAATGGGGGATTTCAGAGAGATACAAACACCTCAGTGAAGGTGATACCAAAAAAGCACTAGTTACCAGGTACTATCCATTACATTGATGTTGTGCCGGTGCCATACGGTGGGGAAGGGTCATTCATTCTGCTTGTCAGGTTTTTTGGTTTTTTTTTTTTTTTAGATTCCAGTTAGGTTTCAGGTATGTGAAAATGAGACATATATACACTACCTGTCAAAAGTTGGACACACTTTCCTATTCACTTAAATGGAAAAGTGTGTTTCTTTTTTTTTTTTCCAAGGATGCCTATAATCTTAGTATGATACATTCAAACTCATATCCGGGCAACAAATTGAATCGAAAGCGAATGGACTTAGATTTTTTTCACCTCACTAGTCTGACTAGTGAGGACTAGTCAGACCGATGCGTTGAGAACTGATGAAGCCTCTTGGATAAGAGGCGAAACGTCTTCTTAGACAAATGTAAGTCCAGTTGCTTTCGATTCAATTTGTTGCCCGGATATGACTATGACCTGGATGAATGAGAATATACACAGACATGCATTCAAGCTCACACCAGGAAAGGATGAGAAGTGCCTTTTACGTGAGGAATATTGTAGTTGAATGCTGGGACATACGTGTAGGGTAAATCCGGAGACGTGCATTTTGCACAGTTGCATTTGTTATAAACAAAGTTTGCAGGGTTGTCCTATCTTGTACTGAACTGCGTACTCTTGTATGTATTATCCTATATATCTTTTAGCAACACGTGTTGTACTAAAAATATATTTTGATGGCCAAAATGCAAAACCTCCTATCTGCAGAATTTTCTAATTGGTGGATTTCACTATGGATGATGAGAACAGCAAAGGCAGCTCATCTTCCATGTATCTGCGAAAAAAGAGCACATTTTTCAGATAGGAGGTTTTGATCTTTGGTTGCCAATATGGTGGAGTGTACGAATCGAGGAGTGTCGTAGCATTGTACTAGGAAATGTATTGTCTGAATGGTTTTATTATGTTTTGACCTTTTGAGAAAAATTTCATTCATTCGAGTAGAATTAAATTTATAAATCTAAACAGGCATTTTTGCGATATCAGTGTTAAGGGCATGCCGTTAAATTACGTTTTAGAAAATTGAGCATATAATGAAAAATCACAAATAGCTTATTAACATAAATGGGTCATAAAAATATTGTTGTAACCTCGTTTTTAAATGTCAGCATCTGCGGCCATATGCAATGACCTCAGCAGTTTGTCCCGTTTTGATGACAGTCGGTTTGCAGTGGTCAAGAGCAATGTGCCCCGCGCAGGGCAGGCTAAGACTCACTTAGTGGATCCAGTCTTGGGGTGACACATGGCTAAATGGCCGCACGGTTCCCCCAGCTATGTGTCTGTCTCAGCATTCCTGCTCACAGCCACAGACGAGAGCTGCAACTAAGCTGCTCGTGGAGCATTTAAGATGAATACTTTGTGCGTTGGCTGCATAACTGTGACAGCCTAAGAAAATTTTGTGAAATACTGCAGCACACTTTTTTTCTTTTGAAGTTTGCTCCAAATAAAACAATTAGATTATGGCTGGACATATATTTCAGCATTTTCATCTCTGAAATCTCGATCATTGTTATATTTTCCTTTGTAAAATCTCCTTAGATTGATTGTTAATTAAAAGTAGACAGATATATTAATATACAGATAAAAAAAAGCAATTTTAGGATAATAAAAAAAAAAAAACTGTCATCATTGCGCAGAGTAATTTGTCCAGAGAGCAATGACAGCTTGCTTTTTTTCGGCTTCACAATACCCCTTGTATCAGCCAAAATAAACGAATAAGGTTTGAACAACATTTTGAGTTCACAGTGTCATCCGATTTTTTTTTTCTTTGAACTGACTAATACCAATATATATTGTCCCCATCCTGTATTGTTCATGCGTCCCAGATGTTGCCTAAAATAAATCTGGGTTCAAGCTAAACAAAAACAACCCTTAATTTGAGGCACACTGATATTTGTGCCATTTCCATATCAGAAATATTCACAAAAATCGTAGTCACTAAATTTCAAAGCAGCCTATTTGTTTGGGTGCATGACAACTCCTGAGCCTTGATCATATTTGCAACGATGGTGTAAAGGACAACAGTTTCATTCATGGGGCAAAATTTTTGTTTATTTCGCCTGCATGTTTATTGACAGCAGTGGAGTTTTTGCCTTCACACTGCTGTCCTAAGTCACTTCTCACCTCACAACATTCACCCTCATAATTTAGTGCAAAAATGTTCAATCTGTATGTACTTTGTGTGGAGGAAGATGGCAGTGTTCACTAATTAGATTGTTGCTCCTAGACATAATGTTACCTGACTGGGCTCAGGAAATAAAAAGGAAAAAAGAATCAAAAGGTATTTAAACAAACCCTGTTCTTGTTTTACTGGACCGCAAAAAATCCTGATCTCTTTGTGGACTTCTACTTCGGTGTGTGGGTTTATATAAAAGCCCACAATTACTATCGTTGAGTGTAAAATGGTAAATCAGGTCAATAATATATGTATGTATTACTGTCAGCTATATCACCGCGTGGTATTTGTCCGGGAGTCATCTAAAAATAAGGTGTGCAGTAAGCCAAAATGTGCCTAAACTGACAGACAAGAATTACAAGTAAGATGATATTAGCTTTCTCTTCAACTTGCCTGCTCCCACCCTGCAGCTCATCTCCTTAGTAGAACTGCTTTGGTCTGTCAAAGAGCAGTTTCCATTCTGACAAGTGACAATTTCAAAAGAGAACAAAAAGAAAAAGAATCAAAGATATTTCTTGTCCAGTTCCAGGTGACAGTATATGCATTTATAGAGCAATGCTGGGAATAAATTAAAATAAATATGGGTTGAGAAGCACCTAAACAAGTCCATTATGTGAAATAAGGATTCCATCAACCGTCTTGCCTTACTGCACAAAACTCTGACACAAAAACCTGCCCTCAAAAGTTTACTGCCTTTTCTCCATACTGCTTGGGGAGGTTGAGAAGCGGAGGTGGTGGTAGGGGGCGTCAAAAGGGTGAGTAAACCCGTGAAGACCTGGGAAAGGGTTCAAGGTGATGAGAACAGAGAAAGTCTGCGCATAGCTTTCATGCTTCCTTGTAACTACTGAAATAGATAGTTCTGTCGCAGCGCATAAGTAGTTCACTGGGCTGGAAATATTCATTTTCAATAGTCAGGACACTGATATATGGAATGCATTTTAACAGCGAGGGTCCAATTCACACCCACTGGTCTGGTAAAGGCAGAGAGAATGAAGCCAAACCAAATAGGTGAATAATGTAGTAAAACAGAAATACACTTCTTTTCTTTTCTTTTTTTTTTTTTTTTCTGGCCATGCTTTTAATTTTGTAATGACATTATTAAACCAAATTATAAAATCATTCCACTTAGTCTCAACACCTGCATGAATGGTTAGCCTCAGTTGGACAACCAACCGTATTATTGTTTGTTTTTGCTCTGATGTGCGTTCAAATATTTGTATTCTCATGTTAAAGAGCTGATTCCATTATGATCATTAGTATTATATTAAACATGCGCTCATTTACCAACTCAAGCTCTTTCCCATCTACAACCTGCTCTTCTTCAGCACAACAACAGTGACTTCTGCTGATTGATTTCATTACACATCTTTTATTTTAGCAGGGTTTCACTTTTGAATGAGCAGAAATTATATGTTATTGTATTTATTTATTATTTGATTTTAAATTAATATTCTGTTATTACCTGTAAGCAGTAGTTACCTGAAGCTAACCTGTCTCATAAATACTAGATGTCCCCAGAATGCAATATATATGACAGAAACGTCACTTGATCTCCTAACTGTTGGAGTTGCGGTTATCTTGTGTTATCTTCGGTTACAACTCCAAGGAGAGCTAATATATGACTAATCATATTAACACATCCTTCTGTGGGTTGTCTGAAGGTCTTGGTAAAAAACCCAGGGTAACATCAACATCAATACAATCAACATGTTGCTCTCAAGCAAAAAAAAAAAAAAAGAAAGAAAAAAGAGAAAAGAAACTGAAGGCAGGTTTTTTAAAATAACCTTCAACAAACCAGTTTGAATTGCAGTGCTCAACAAATGTCAATTCAAAACATCAGGAACAATGTCCTGGTTCCTGAGAATAGACAGACCTCACTGTAAATTGTTTTAATTGGCACAGCGCTTTGTGAAGAACGACACAAGGAAAAAAACACTTCATAGTGCTGTTTGTGAATTAAACTCTGTTTGGGGAGGCTCAATATTGCTTATTTTTCAAATGTAATTTTGCAACTTTTCGAGCACCAGGAATGAATTTCATTTCAGCTCCATTGTGTTTGGGAGGGCAACAAAAAACCAGCATGGAAGCATTCATTTCCCTCTGCACACCACTCTACAAAGCATCAACATTAAGTCTTTCTCAGGTTGAACTCCCTTTATAGTCTTTTATCGGCAAAACAGAAAAATTGTATGACACATTTCATTGCTGGAAAAGCTAATGTTTGTTTGAGTCCTAAAAAAAACATTTAAGATTGGAATATACCGTACGAAAACATAGATCTCTTATGTGTAGGAGATGACAATGTTCTATTTTAGTCAATAAACTATTTCTAAATTAATACTGATCTGAGTTACAAATGCCTTTGAAAATGACTGAAGAAATCCTTTTTTAAATGAACAGTCATGTTAATCACTAAGGTAATATAAATATAAATGACATGAAGTGATGGGCTTTGGACCTAGGCCCCCACTGGCTCAAAGGTCTGGGGTCCATATATATGAGGTCCACAGTTTGCCCCTTTGGAATGTATTTTTACCTATTTATTTTTTAAGGCAGCATTGTAGAGAAAAGTGCAATGTAACTTAAATGCAGTTTAGCATTAGTATTTTATAATACTGCTGTGATATTTGAGTATCCCACAAGGAATAAAGTAAAACATTATTAATTCCTAGTCTTTCCTATTGTATTTTTTTTTTTTTTGTTTAGCATTTCCCACACCTGCAGGTGACTTGACTTGCAAATCAGACTATTGTACAGTTTTTATTAAGTTGTTACCTCAGCTGTAATGTCTTTCCTGGGCTCCATAAAACAAAGCCTGCAACGCACTGAACATCACAGATGGGAGATGTATATGGGTGAATATCAGCGGAAGATGCTTGTGAACAGATTCATTTAACACATGCACACACACACACACACGCACACACACCTTCCTAGAGCACAGCAGTGGAGCTGGCCAATGACTCTCAGCAGATGCAAATTTGATCGTGCTGGGTAGTTCCCAGGAGAGATCGTGTGTATGAGTATAAATCATACAACAAGGAAAAAAAAAACTAAGTGTGCTCAGCAAACAATCCTCAGGTGAATACCACTCAGGGAAAAAAGAGAGATATATACAATCCCTATATGATCCCACATAATGAATATTATAAGTAATAAATTAAAATTCTATTAAATATTAAATCATTTACAGCACAGAGAAAGCTTGGTCCTATAAGCATATGTCATAATTTCAGCAGTAAGCTGCAGGCAGTTATCTTACCTATCAAATATTAAAGAGTCTGACACCTTGATTCATTTATTATAAATAATGTAGGTATGATCTGTTTAATTGCTCTATTTGTTAGTCACTTGAGGCATAAGAAAATACCTTGCCAAAATCCTATATCAGATAGGCTAAAAATAAAACAAATGAAAAAATTAAAAAGCAAGAAAACAAAAGAATATAGCTATTGTTGCGTTTTTGTAAAGCAAAAGCTCCTCCTATGGAGAAATGCTGATTGCTTGTGATAGTGTTGCACATGTGTATCTGCAGTAAGTACTGTATTGCTCATCGTGTATATTTCAGAGAAGTGATTTAGTAAGCTTTACATGCAGTATGTGAGGTTTGCTTTTAGGATGCCCACTGGGCTATAATAAGCTGCTGGGATGTAGGGAGACGGAGTCGACCACAGGAAAATAACAGATTATTGTACGGTGTCATCCAGAAATAATGAGTTTATTACACGTTCAATAACATGCAAAGTGTTTGTGCTGTTTCACAAGTGCAATGAAGCGAGCTTGGCTTACACACCTATTGCTAGTGGAAAGAAAATTATGTTATGGGAAAGGCTTCACATTATGATTCACATATGGCATGATGCAAACTAAACAAATTCAACTAACCAATTTGTCCCTTCATTTTTTTCATTTCTCGAAGCCATCCAAAAATAAGTCAGGTTTGAGGTTCGACAATGCTGTGTTTAGGGCCTGGTCAAGTTTACGCACAGAACTGATTTGATTCTCCGGTTTGACCAACATCCCTGTTTACTTACAGTAATCGACAGTTAGAGTCGAGAGACAGTTAACTCTCAGTTGGAAATCAGTCTTCTTTGTAAAGATTCAATGTTTTGTTGACTCATCCTCCCACAAGACACTCTATAAATACCGCTCCCAATTCTTCCTCTGCTCACGTCATTATTCCTACAGCTGGAAGACAATTTTTCTCTTGCTTTCTTTTGTCCTTTCGCCATCAAATTAATGAAAATTCGGACTTTTTGGCATTGTGTTTCAGCTGTGCCTTCTTCATTACAGACCCAAGAAGCATGTTGAACAGAGAAAGTGGAAGCTTTAAGAAAAAACTCAGAAACTACAGGAAAACTACAACATCTGATTGTTTGTTAAAGTAGCTTTCAAATTCTGAACCAACAGGTTTGCACACCAGAGGCATGTTTGTTTGCCTGAGGAGTCCATTTCAGCTTTACATATCGAGTTCTCAGTTTATTCTGTCGCCATATTAGTGTCCAACTTTTAAATTAAAAGTCGTTGTATACTGCATGTTTTATCTCTATATATATATTTTTTTTTTAATTAAATAACAGCGAAACGTGGACGTTTGCTTATCACCATCACTCACTGGTCTTTCATTTTGCTGTGAAGAGCGCTTAATATTTTACTTTATCTGTCTTTGTCTGGTTCTAGCAAGCAGCTCAGTCAGGCGGATGTCTGAAACTCTATATCTAATGTATGTTAATATTCAAGAAAAAAGCGATGCAAATTCCAAATGTGCACACACAACACAAAACAGTTTTCAGAAAGACAAAATGGTGATGAACTTCCTGATCAATGTTCAATAATTACATGCGCAAGTGTAGGCAGTGGGGCGGCATAGTGTTTAGCGCTGTTGCCCCTCAATAAGAAGGTTGTGGGTTCGGTTCCCGGCCTGGGGCCTTTCTGTGTGGAGTTTGTATGTTCTCCCCGTGCCTGCATGGGTTTCCTCCAGGTACTCCGGTTTCCTCCAACCGTCCAAAGACATCATGTTTGGGTTTACTGGTGACTCTAAATTGTCCGTAGGTGTGAGTGTGAGTGTGAGTGGTTGTTGGTCTCTGTCTGTCTCTGTGTGTTGGCCCTGTGATGGACTGGTGACCTGTCCAGGGTGTACCCCGCCCTCACCCAGAGTGAGCTGGGATTGGCTCCAGCACGCCCCATGACCCGGAAACTGATAAGTGGTAAGAATGTGCAAGTGTATTATAATACATCCACTGCATGCCAGGCACTGTTGTGTTGTGGGTCAAATTTCTGCCTGTGGATTTTCTTTTGTTGCCTCCGTACAGAAGAGTAAACTCTAGCAGAAAATCAAGAACAATAATGACAAAAACTGATTAAGGAATATTAATAAAAGAATATTAAAGTACAAAAAAGGAGAGTAAACAAAACAGATTAGATGAAGGCCATGTATAAATGGTGGGTTTAGTGGATAGAGAATCATCCTCACTAATCTCTGACAGCTTCCTGTAGAGCCTGGTGGCCCTGATGTCAAAAATTAAAAACTGGGGTGATATCTCATCTTTCAGGCAACTGCGATTTGTGCAAACTTCAGGCATGAGGGCAACTTTTGACAGAGGCATAAAAACTGAGAAACGCTGCTGCAGCCGGAGAAGACGGCGGGTGAACATGTTCATGTTTTCATTTTCAGATCACTTCAGGATGGAAAAACAACTTAATTATTTCATCAGTTTGTTTTCTTTCCACAAGAACAGGTCATGGGTAGATGAGTATTGCATTGTTTGCAGTATGCACGAAGTGTTGTGGTGAATAATGGATGAAATAAATAAAGCAGAAACGGTCATTTGAGCATTGCTCTTGTTTTACAGTTTTCAAAAAGTCAAAGAGTCTCTATAGGTAAATCTTCTAAAAAAAAAAAACAAAACACATTAGTACAAACTTTAATATAAACTGACAGCACATAGAGTATGAGAGTCGCTGCATGGGTTTGTGGGTCTATGGGAAAGTGCCGAATATACAGCTTTTATTTCAAATGAGAGAAAATCTATGGGTTGCTAAAAAGGGTAACCAAGAGTGCAAGGCTACACCAGGGAGCTGTGCAAGGTTAACAAGATTCCTGTATTTCACATTAGAAATGTCATGCATCTTTTTAGCAGAGCAGAAAGCATTGATGGTGTATTAGTAAAGAATTCACAACAGGCTGTCCTCTGCACTGTAATGTTGGGAAAGCTGTGAACAGCTCCAGTAAAGTCTTATTTGCTGCTGAGGTCGAACCTCAGTGAGAACGAAAAAATTCTTCTTTTCATCATCTTTTTTTTCTTCTCCTTTAATTGAGAAAAATGAGCACAAAGGCTAAGACCCACTCCTCTACACTTAACACTAAATGTTGGTTTGGACAGAAAACAGTCAAGTTATGTTTGTGAATTTGAGAGACCAGCCTTCTGTGCAGTTCATGTAACAGCCAGGAAGATATTAAAGTTGAATGTTAGCTAGCAACACATTTCACCAACTGTGTGTGTGTTTGCCTCAGTTGCTGACTGAATTTAGACTAAGACAGAATTCCTCACTGAAGGTGAAGCGTTTTCAATTCACAGCATCATTTGACGAAACACTGTGCAAACTGGGAGCCATGGGAAACGGCTTACTGGGCTTTTTTTTTCTTTCTTTCTTTCTTCTCCACTCATGAATACATTAAATTAGCATTTCTTTAATTTTCAAACAGACAAAAATATAAAAACATTAAAAAAAAAAAAAAAAAAGTTTTGCAAGAAGTTTCCCACTCAAACACTTTCTGCATTCATGTCATATCTTTTACACAGTAACAGACAGCTGTAGAAAGTTTCAACAGTATCTCCCAAACGACCAGCTCCAGAAATGTCAGGAAACCACGGGCAAAATGGCTGCTGACAGATACATCTAAAGGCACTCATACATTGAAGGGAACAATCAATATGCTCAGGTGGTGGCTCTGGCTTCATATTTAACCAGAAGGTATGAGCTTTCAGTCCTCCTGTCTGACTTTTGTCATGAAAGCAAAATGTCAAACTATTCCTTTAAGGTAGGGTGGGTGGTGGCTGTCTCACTTATGAAAGAGAAAAGCTTTCAGTAGACGCAATTTTCACTCAAAGCAGAAAACATCCTGGTGCATCTTTTTAAATTAAGCATTCACCCTGAGCACAATGCTTACTTACCACTGCTATTTCTGTGCAAAATTACTTCCTGTTTCTTGTTGTTTCCTTCTCTGAATCCTTTGTTGTGCAAAATGAAAACAACATATTTCTCACTTTTCATGCACTGGGCAAATATTTGCATTTTACAACATAATGTCCATTTCAAACAAAATGGCTGGAAACGAGGCTCTTTTTCTCACAAAGCAAAAAATTATGCTTATGTCCAATTTGTGCATGAGTGTAGGTGCCTAGGTGTTTATTTGTGCGTGTGTGTGCGCCTATATAAAATGCTGAGCCAGTCTGGAAAGACAGTCCCTTTACACTGCCTCACCAAAACTGTCAGGGTGAAGAAGTCAGACGGATTTAAGACCCAAAAATCACACAAACAAAAAAGGCAGCTTTGTGAAAAATGTGCAATAATGTGTGAATAGAAGTAAATGGCGCTTCTTGCTATTATCACGGTAGAATAAGCTGGGCCAATGAGCTGGGAATTAAGATTCTGGATGCGTGGTGGACCAGGAGCGTGGTCGCCATGGCTATCAGGGAGAAGTGAGTCAGCAAGCACACTGAGAAAAAAAAAAAGTAAGAAAAATAACCTAAAACATGTCTTTACACTGAATCACCTCCTTATCAGTGCAACCCTCCATCCACCTAATTTACTTCTTGGAGCCTTCGGCACAAAACAACCCATCAGCACACTGGCTTGTAATGGTTGGGTGACAAAAGAAAAGGAGATGTGCTCTCAGTTGACAGCTTTTTTGAGTTTTAATGGCAAAGTTTTGAAGCTTTATAATATCTCGCTCATGTTGGCAGGATGGAATGGTGGGTAGTGCTGTTGCCTTACAGCAAGAGGGTTCTGGGTCTTATTACCAAGCCTTTCTGTGTGGCGTTTGCATACTCCGTGTGCCTGTGTGGATTCCCACCAGGTATGCCAGTTTCCTCCCAGTCCAAAGACCAGGCCAGTCCTCCCTCAACGCAGACAACACGCTGTGTGTAGGGCCTTGCGATCCACAATGGGCCTCATTCTGCACAGTATGCACAATGGATGCGTGTTTGCGCTATCGTGAAGCACGCAGGAAAGAAGAGACCTGTAATCTGACACCGCACGCGTCACTGCAATGAAAATGACATCAATTGCAATTGACATCTGACCAATCAGTGGTCAGACCCACAGGTGAAGAGATGGCATCCAAAAGACACCATGAGTCTGGAGCAAGTAAGAGGAAAACGAAAGGAAAACAAGAAGAAGCTCGAGCTTCACTTGAAGGTGGATATGTTGTTGAAATAAAAATGTAAAACTTTGTGGCGTAAACACCTCAGCTGCATCATCAGCAGACCCAGAGGCAGCACCCAGTGCATCACCAGGACCATCCACCAGCATCTCTACAGCTACAGATGCAGCAGCACCCAGCACAGTACCAGGACCACCCACCAGCATCTCTATAGATATAGCTGCTACTATCACTTTTGTAAGTGCACAACCAGTTGATCCTGCTCTTTGGCCAGCACACTTATTAGAGGCAGATGGGATTTGAATTTGTGCTCCGAGGTCCTTTTAAGGTTGTGTCAGATTTCACTTTCCCCAAGACAGATGGAAGAAGATTTCATAATAGTCTGTCCTACTGGTCACTTGAAAATGGAGACAAGGTACCAAAAAGTTGGCTTGTATAGTCAAAGCACAATGGCTCTGTGTTTTGTTTTGCTTGCAAACTTTTAGGTGCTCAAGATATAAAACTGACTACAGAGGGCCTTAGCGATTGATCTAATATTAATGTTGCTCTAAAGAGTCATGACAACAACCCAGAACACACAAAGTCAATGTTTAAAAGGAGGGAAATTCAGCTTCGTCTGAGGATGGGCAAGACATTTGACCAGCAGGAACTGACTCTACTAGACACTGAGAGGAAAAGATGGCGAAATGTCCTCACACGTCTCATTGGTATTGCACTGTCACTTGCCTCAAGAAATCTGGCTTTCAGGGGCTCTTCACAACAGCTTCGTGAGCCAGATAATGGCAACTTTTTGAAGGAAGTTGAGCTGCTAGCAAAGTTTGATCCTGTGAATGAAAATCAGCTTGCTAAAAATAAAAGATGAGAGCACCCACACTCACTATCTTGGACAGTCAACACAAAACGAACTGATGCAGATGATCGGTGACAGAGTCCAGCAAACCATTGTCTCCTGTGTGCAAGAAGCAAAATACTATTCAATTATTCTCGACCGCACCACAGATGCAAGTCATAAGGAACAGATGTCAGTCTTACTTCACAGTGTGGCATTGAAACCCAAACCAGAATAATAATTCTTAGGATATGTGGTAGTTGAGGAAACTACTGGCCCAAACCTATCAAATATCATACTGGACAAACTTGAAGAGCTGCAGATTCCCTTTGACAATTGCAGAGGAGAGGCCTACAACAATGGCACAAACGCTGAAGGAAAGAGCCAATTTGTACGAGCGAGAGCGGTCAATAAAAACCCAAGAGCCCCATTTGTACCTTGTGGAGCACATACCATGAATCTTCTCATAGCAGATTCAGCAAAGTCCTCCAAGGATGCTGTGGGTTATTTCAGAAGCAGTTTACTCTATTCTCAGCATCTTGACTGAGCATGTCAATGTGACACTGAATTCCTGGAGTGATGTTAGATGGGAAAGCAGACTTCAGAGTTTTGCAGCTGACATCAAACAAAAGAAATCCGGGATGCTCTCCTTGAGGTTAGGCAAACTGTAAATGACCCAGCAGCTAAAGTAGAGGCTCAGGCTCTGGCAGAAGAAGTGGCTTCATACAAGTTTTTGATTTGCTCAGTTGTATGGCTTGACATTGTGACCACCATAAACCAGGTCAACAAGCTGCTTCAGTCAAGTTCAATGCAACTTGACATTGCTGTCAAACTCATTGGAAGTGCAAAAACGTTCTCTCTCCGTGTACAGACAGTCTGGGTTTGCTGATGCTCAGTCAACTGCCAAAGAACTCTGTGCGAACCCTCAACATACAGAGACAGAAATTAGGGAGAAGAGGCTGAGGAGTACTAAAAAGCAGTTTGCCTATGAGGCGGCAGATGAGCCCATGAACGATGCTCTGAAGAAGCTTGAGGTGACATTTTTCAACACTGTTGTGGACTCTGCTCTCACATCACTGCAAGACAAAATTGAGATATTTACTAAGGTGAAGGAGAAATTTGGAGTGCTGCTTGATTTCAGCCAGCTTAAAGGGATGCCCAAGGACACCTTGCAGAAACACTGCACCAATGTAGATAAGACATTGACTGCAGTGGGGGAGTCTAATATTGATGGCCCAGAGATGGCTCAGGAAATCATGAACCTTCCGGAGCTGCCACCACAAACAACTGCTCTGGAAATGTTGTCATTTGTCATGAGCACAGCTTTTCAAAACTGAAGCTCATCAATGGCACAAGAATGCTTAAGTGGCCTGGCTATCATAAGCATCAACTCGGAATCGGCACAGCAGCTGTCATACGATGACCTCATGGATGACTTTGCATCCAGACAATGCATACGTGTGGAGACGTAAAAGCTTGTTTAGTTCAGATAAATTCCAATCAGGGTCAGCCCTGACAAAGATGTGCACCTTTAAGTTACCTGGCTACTTTAAATTGCCTGTAGGTGTGAATGGTTGTGTGTCTCCATATATTGGCCCTGTGATGGAATGGCGACCTCTCCAGGTTGTACCTCACCCTCACCCAATGTCAGCTGGGATTGGCTCCATCGCCCCACCCTGATGGATAAACTTATAGATAATGAAATGAAATGAAAATATCCCTTTCTATTGCAAAACTCAGCTCCAGAAGTAACTAATTGCTCTTGACCAAACACAGTTAGTGTTGCCATGTATTTAAAACCCCCAAAACTTCCAGCACTAATGTTACCTACATAATATATGTCACAAGGCTTGTGATTACATGTTTGCATTGCTACTGGTCAACAGATTTGCCCCAAAAAACTTAAAATAAAAAATAAAATATACACATGATAAAAAAGACAGGTATCCTTTCTAAACGTTTCTCTCCAAATGCAAATGTAAGTTTGTAAAAATGTCACTATATCAAGTTCAATATTAGAAAAAAAAGGTGAGGAGTAGTAGAGCAGTGTAGTTTGACAAATATTACCTAAACCAGAAGAAATTCTGTAATTATCAGGCTCTATCTGTAGATTAATACACATAATACCCATAGATCTAGTGAATAATTATGGCAGCAGATGGAGGGACCCTAGGATTTCAATCCCTTGAGGGAACAGTGCGACAGTATGGGTCCTTTTCAGAGTTTTGGAGAACAATGGAGATCCATCTCTCAGAGGAATACTGTCAATCCCTGACTAATTACCTTTCATCATTGGTTTCATGGGATTTGTTTACGGTAAGAAAATGTGAATAGATTGTATATTAAATGCCATGTTTTAAGTCTTCAGGGAATCAAAAATACCAGTTTCAAGACCAGTTTGATGATATATTGTGTTGTAATAGAGAGAATACAACAACTCCTAAGATGAGTGCAAGACGCTTGATGGCATCTTTCACGACATCAACTGTGGTTTTCAGCTTGTTATGAGTACCTTGAGGCTCACCGATTACTGTTTTTTTCCAAATCTTTTAGGGACATCACATATATCAGCTCTTATTGGATCCATTCACCAGTCAGCTGCTTTGAACTCAGATGTGTTTGGTCAGTCAGGTTAACCAAATAAAGTGTGGTAGATGGGAATGAGATGATAATTGTGTTTTCTTTGCATGAGCTACTAGCAGCCTTAAAAATTTAACCAACCTGAAGGAATTTGCAACTTGTTGCCCAAGAGGTCTCTGTGTTAGGTCTGCATCTCTGTTCCCTGTTTTCCATTTTTTGTTTTCCCCCATCCCTTCCTGCTCTGTGTTTTGTTTTTGTTTTTTTGTTTTTTTTTCACCCAGTTCCATTCATTCATCTGCTCCTCCACCTCAGCCAGCTCTGTTCCTGCCCTCCTGGTTCCTGCACTGGATTTAGGGTTCCGCATTCAGACTCCCTGTTCCAGATGTCTAAAACTCTGTTGTGAAATAAACTATTCTTTTTGCAATTCTGTCTGCATTGTGGACCTTTGCTACTGCTTAACACTCTGTTGGTGCTGCTCACCCTTCGACCTTTATATAAAAATGGACATGGTCCATGAAAAGTAAAGCCAGTTTGTCTTGAAGTTTGTGAAAATAACTAAACCTCTCACTTGATTTATTAGCTCAGTAAACATTTTCCATATGGGTTCATAGTCTGTATTTAGAGGAACCTCTAGATGAAGAGCAGGTCAGATCCAACCCTCACTCCTCTTCAGCTTCACTTTATCCTCTAAATATGATTTCTTCTCATTTCAAAAACAGATGGTAATGAGGGCAAGATCACAAACAGGAGATTTCAAAATGGCTACTCACACGAACCAGAGGGTGACATCACAGTAGCCACTTGTGCTCAACCATATTAAATTAATCTCTGTTGTTGAAATGGTCTTTCTGGCTCTAACTAATGGACGTGTTTGTTGCTTACGATCCCTGTGACAGAAATTTGGAAAACAACTATTGACAAAAAAAAAAAAAAATCAAATCCCCACTTTTAAGTTCAAGCAAGCACAGAAAGCGATCCCTTAGAATTGCCTGAAGCCATTGGAGCGAACTGCCTTGCTTACTTCCCACAGCTGTTCCCAGGCTCAAGAGGTGGAATGCCAGATATAACAAATAAGCTTTTGAGTTTTTTTGCCTCAAGGTGTAAAAACTGGAAGAAAACTGAAGTTTCTTTCCGCATTTTCTTAGCAGAATATGTATTTTCCAAACCACTATAACAGAGGTGGCGAGCAGAAATATCACAGTGAAAATATTAACAGTGAGGAAATGTGACAAACACTGGATTTTTTTTTTTTTTTTTCAAACACATTGGAAGCAGAATTGTTGTGGTTGTTGTGCCGTGGTTCTGTATCAGAGATAAAGCAACATCCCATCCTAATTCTGCTGCAGACCAGCAGTATAGTAGCAAGCAAAATGGCAGGTGACTAATTTAAAAATGTAATTGGATTTTTTGTTTCAACTGGCACACATGTTATTATCAGGCTTTTAATTCTGCATGAAAAACAAATCAACTTATAACTCCCCAGGCTGAGTGGGTGTAACTAAAGCTGCAATAAACATTAGAATAACCCCCCCAACCCAACATGAAGTTTACTCGAGTTGCACATCCACTCTAGCTATGAAAACCAAGCCAAGCTGCATATTGTGCATCATTCTTTTTTCCCATTGGCAGTTTTCAGCTGCCTCTCTAATCCATATCGAGGCCTAATCATCCATTGTAGAGTGAGTTTTGTTCCAAACTGATAAGCAGGAGGGTTAGTATAATAATCCTGAGCCCAAGCTTGCAGATCTAAAAAAAAAAAAAGAAAGAAAGAAAGAAAGAAAGCTCTAAGATGTTCACTTCCTGCTCAGCAGAGAAAACATTAGCAGGATTGAATTCTGGGGACAAGCTTGGCTGAAAAATAGTTTAAAGCAAATATTCATTTGGAGTGAAATTTGCTACAAGGATAAACCATTTTTAGATGACCTTTTGCATGGCTGTTGATGGATATTCTCAGTGGGTCTCTCTGAGTACTTGGCTCTTACTGTAGTTTTAAAAATGTAGCGACGCTGTCCTCATTAACCCTGCATCTTCTAGGATGTACATCTGTATGTGCTGCTTTTGCTTTTACACCAAAGCAGCTAAAATACAAGAATGGACAAATCTTCGCATCCAAACAACTTTTACTTGATATGACCTTCTTTAGAAGGATGTCAGCAGTCTGGTTAAAGAGAGAAACTTAATCTGAGGCATGGTGTAGCTTCAACTGATGTCTGCAGCACACACAGGATTGGGAGTAAAGGTTCAGTAGCTGATGTGTTGAAATGTGCTGTTCCAGGATGATAATGTGATAAATTTCCCACCTTTCTGAAGAGTTGAGATGAATCAATTCAACAGTGCGGTTCGGTTCTTCAGTTAATACAGTGGCAGTGTTGTGGAGCGCTGAGCAATGTGCTTGTAGTTCAACTACATTCATTTATGCATAATAATTCAAGTAGTCCATTGTCTTTTCCCATATTTGTATAGTGAGCAATAGAAAACTATAAATCATTCTGGGCTATGAGGAGAATGTAATGTGTTTTTATTTTACCATTGCTTCCATCTAGTACAGATGCAAAAACTCCTCTCACATCATCATCACTCACGTCATCATGGATCTCTTGAATCTCAGCCTGAGGGAGAATCACCATGGCCATGATCAATTTATAGAATTATTTGGAAAAAAATAAAAATTCCTATGAGTAGTGGCTGAAATCATATCTTTTTTCTTTTTTTGTTTTTGTTACAGGCCATGAACAAGTCGGGACTTGGAAAGGTCCTATATAAAAAAGGTTTATTATTATTATTATATTATAATGCTGACCAAATACTAAACCAAACTTTTAATACTGAACGTTTTTATACATGTAATGTGGTTTTAATTTTCTATCATATATACATTGCCAGTTGTATCATTTTCACAATGTAGTTTGAACTACATTTTCTCTGTGGCTTTAGTTGATCGATCCACATTTCTCACTGTGATAGCTTTGCTAGTTCAACTTCTTCCATAGTAGGTGTTGCTTTCAATGGAGCTTTGCCAACTCTGTATCTAAGGAAATATAGTTTGGTTTTGTTATATACCTGTTTTTGGCTCCTCCCCTGAGCTCCAGACCAATATGGATTAAATGTCACTGCCTGACAGAAGGGTTGAGTCCATGGCTGAGGTTTGTCGGGGGTGAGGTCACAGTGGTCTCTTATAACAGCAGGTCAGAGGACTTCTCTAAAAAAACTCGAGTTGAACAAATTTCTTTTGAAGGTATTTCTGGTGATTTTTTTTAGATATGGATTAAATCAAGTTACTATTGCGTAGGAACCTGCACTAAATATTTTTGTACAAGGACTATAGTTTTTTGTTTGCATTCTGAAGGTTTTACGTGACACCAAGTACTAAAGTGCTAAAACCTTAGGAACCCACTTGTTTGTCACACGGGATTATGACCAAACCTTTCAATGCAGTCAGTGTGGCTGTATGACCCCGACTCTCTACCCTTGGTACACATTAATTGTAGAAAAAAAAGAGACGATTTCAATAACAATAGGAAAACATGCCATTTGAATTAACCCAGAGCTTTCACTCTTTCAGCATCAACATCCTTCGAGGTGAAATCCAGGGTTAGTGTCATGACACCATTTTGCTGGAGATTTAGATACAAAACATTTTCAAGTTCGATACTTAACATAACAATGTAGTGTGTATTGTGTTCCCACATTGCAAGAAGATAAAGTCTCAAGGATAAAAAAAAGAAAATAAAACAGCTCAGAGTGAGCACATTCAGCCACAGCCCTTACTCTATAAAGAGATTATTTAGACACTGATTAATTGTTCTATGTTAATTGTGTATCATCCAATGCCAGTGGAGAGACACTGGTTTACACTGAATGTAATCCAAACAAGTTAATATCCATGCACAATAACTAGGCTTTTTAATATGTGAGACATTTCTCCATGACAGGAATGCCCTCAATAATGTATCATCTCCACGATGATGCTGCCACACCCAAAGTTTGCAGGTCCGTTATCGGCAGTGACATTGGCAAGACAGTGAGGCCACAGCGCTGTGGCTCAAAGATCCCTGGCACAGATCTGATTATCTAATGTGCAGCAGAGGGCACGAGGTTCACGAGGGGCTTAATGTATGTTGAGTAATGAGAAGCGGTGTTTTACCAGAACACAGAATTCAATAAAGCCTTTTCTTCATCAGGATCCATATAATGCCTGTTGATTAAACATGCTGAGTGATTCTACTGATGCTCTCTGGTGACCCCACCTATTTGTAAAGGAGACAAATTAAAGTCCTCCATCAAAATGTGATCAATGCCACAGAGCCTCTGGCTAAAATGGGCAGCACGACATAATGAAGCTATAACTCAACTTTACTGCACCGTAAATGAATGATGGACATTTGAGAGAACCCAGAGAAAGATTTCTTGTTAACTCCTGTTAACTGATTCTTTCACCAATTGACCGATTGATTCATTCATTCACTCACTTCCTTATTCATCCATACAGTCATTTATTCATTCATTCATTCATTCGTCGATTACTTACTGTAACTATAGTGCTGCAGGCTTAATGAGTCCAAATGAATACAGGGGACTGTTCTACCTGGCATGGGATTAATTTAAAATAGATGAAGAGGAGCCTCCTGAAACATATCTCACACTGGATTCATTTAGCGGCTCAAATTAAAGTGGGCAGCAAGTTTGTCCTTTTTTTTTTTATATGTCATTCCACAATGAAATTTCTTTATAAAATACTTTCTGAGATCAGAATTAAAGGTGCGCTGTGGAGGTCCTTATTTTTCTCCAACAATGAAAAGATGCATTTAAATGAACCTAAGCTCATTAAAATTCATTTCTCCACAGCATCATTAGTGGTCAAAAAGTAGCAGTGTACATTCAATGTTTGTGTATTAACTTATTTCATAAACATGTAGCTCTTCATTTTACACTAGCTATGTTTGACGCAAGAGATTGTAAATAAATGCAAGGTTGTTTTTTTTTTTGTTTGTTTGTTTGTTTGCTTGTTTTTTAACTGGAAAGGAGGGCAGTTGAGGGTGGGGTCTCAAGTCAAACTGTCGAAGAGCCCTAACACATGTATACAGTGATACACACATTTAGGTGGGTAGGGATTGTTTTAAGATAACTTGTTGCTATCTTGTGAAATCTACCCAACTCTGTCTCTCTCTTCTTGTCCTCTTCCCTCTCTCAATCTCTTTTCTAGTGTCACAACGTATCTACACTTCCTCTAACAGTCATTTCAAATTAGAATCAATCTATAGACGTTCAATTGCAACTTTGTGACACAGCAGCTACGGTGAGCATTTTGCTATATTGGAAAAACTGCATTAGATTTATGGCAAGTTTCCACTCTTGATAAAATCTTAATTGGGAACTGCGTAACTCAGTTGAACTGAATATTTCCACCCCCACTTTGATGCAGTAAATTCTCCTCACTGACATTCAGGATGATATTGTAACCTTTTCTGCGTGGCACATAGGAAAGTCTTTAGCATACAATGGCTGTCTTAAACAATAATTGTCAGTTTATGCTATTATATTTTTATTTTGTGTCAGTGGATAGAAATATTTTTTGCCTGTGCTTAATCAACTCGAAGTGGCTTCTTTCTAAACTGTGGCTTCCAAAGTACCACCTGCCCCAAATACATGCGAATAACTCAGACTTCACAACGGCAGCTTTGGCATGCATCAAAAGTTCTTAATAAGATACTTTACCTGCAAGGCACCCCATAAGTGACTGCAGTACCAGCAGTTTCCATAGCAACTTCATCTTCAATTTCGTAGGGTCAAAGTAGTCTCACATTCAACCACTAATGTATGGAATCCGATTTGCACCCGCCTGGTTTCCCAATCTGTGGAAATAGAAACAGGTGAGATGAGTCTGGAGGGAAGGTTGTCATTAGCAGCACCTTTGAAAATGAGTCTCTTCTTTTTCGCTCAGCATGCATATTTCACAAGGCGTGGAACACAAAAAGACAGCAGGAACACAGAGGAAAGAGCACTGTGATAAGAATAATTGCATTTATAACTGTGTTTAGAGCTGACAGCCAGAACTGAACTTAAACCTGTGAATATGTGATAAATTTAAGCAACCGTCTTCCTGTGATTCACAATCAGTGGTTTTAATCAAAACCACAGTGCAAGTTCCTCCTGTTTCCACTTTCCTAAAAGTTATATGACAAAGAAAAATAACAAAAAAACCAAAAAAAACTAAACAAAGAATTTCCATTCTAGGCATATGAACAAACTAAATATCGCATATACTTTAATTTCCATATTTTCAGCAGCTCCAGGGATAGTCAATTGAAAAAGCAAAGCCATTGCTATAAGTTCCACTATTGTTTTTCCTTGAAGTCTCACAGCTTTTATGCTCACAAAGGTGCAAAGCCAAAAGATGAAAAGCCCTGAAACATCTAGAAGAATTTCACAACAGTCATGTGCTTTTCCCTTTTAGACTTCATCTCCCTGGAGTGAGAATTCAAACTCAAAAGTTTGTAGAGTGTCAGGAAGGCAGGACTTCTCAGCATCTTAAACCTCTGTGACAGGAAAGAAGATGAAAGAATGATTGAGGCTGAGGTGGGGGGGGGGGGAACTTGCTCAGTTAAAAGTCTGTCAATACTCATGACGATGCTCCGTGTTCTTTTCTTGCCAAGAAGAAAACCCAAACACTAAAACTTGTTTTTGCTGAGGATGTTCAACTCACTGATACATGACAGTTTTTGACACATTCATTATCTTAATACAGTACATGCTGTACTGCGTACAAAAGAGGATTTACAGAAACTCATCTCCCCCGTCAGTGGTCTGCTTTAAAGACGGACAAGTTACACAAAAACTTCAGCTGTTTGTGTTTAATTCAAACCTCCTGCTGGTTTTCCGTGTCTGTACAGATTTTTTGCAAAGTGACTACACCATATATTGTTATTGTTGGGATAAGTTAGGTGGGGAAAAAACATCGCTTGGCTATATCAAAATATTTTTTATGTTTTTGGGAACATTTAATGGAAATAGTTCTTCAACTGTGTGTATGTCAAAGTTCACATCACATGGCTAATATCTGCAGTTGAATGGATATATGAGTGTGTTGATGGTGTATTACTGCTGTCAGAAAATTTACAAGTAGTTATTCTGTGTGTTTAATGAATATATCTGATGCAATTTTATTTATTTATTTTTTTGTCTTATTTCCTTTGGTAATGAGTAACAATATGAGTTTTGACAGTCAGTGGATTCATTTCTGCATTTTTATCGCCAGCTGGCATCAAATAAATTACTTAATATTATTATTTTTTTCTTCTGGCAATTACATAATCACTGGATAGGCATCGCGTAAGAAGAAAACTTGGTGAGATGCAAAAATGTTATCAGACCAATCGGAGCCTTTAAAATTAGTTTGTATACCCGTAACCAGAGTTGCTACTAAGTACCTTATCATAGGATTGACAGAAAAAAAACCCACCCTGCCTTGGAGCAATGGAAAGGCATGAAATTAAATCCAAGAGGTTTGAGAAACAGACCCTGTAAATCTGAGGGCACAGTTTGTAATACTCAGAGATTGCATTTTCCTCTTGGACGTCATCACAGCAGCAGCTATTTTATCTTCTATCAAGATGATCAAAAGATAACAGTGGAAATATGGCACTTGCACGTATGTGAGAGGCCACTGCATCATCTGGCCAGATGTGTTCATATTGTTGTTGCTGTAAAAGCTTAGCCAAGGTTGAACCTTGACTGTCTCCTTTTGAATAAATAAGAAATCTTTTTTTGTGTGTGTGTGTGTTTTGATTTGACTTTTTATTGATAATAATGACAGGCAAACTTCCTGTGTGGAGTTTGCATGTTCTCCCCGTGCCTGCGTGGGTTTCCTCCGGGTACTCCGGTTTCCTCCCACCGTCCAAAAACATCATGTTTGGGTTCATTGGTGACTTTAAATTGTCTGTAGGTCTGAGCGTGAGCGTGAGTGGTTGTTTTTCCCTGTCTGTCTCTGTGTGTTGGCCCTGTGAGGGACTGGCAACCTGTCCAGGGTGTATCTTGCTCTTGCCCAGTATGAGCTGGGATTGGCTCCAGCACCCCAAGACCCATTAATGTTCCATATATCTTCTGTGTCTGCGTATCCTCCCATGTGCTGATAAAATTCATGAGCATCCTTGTGAGGATGGATTAGGGTAAATGGGATAAAAACTAAATCAGAAACCCTTCTTCAAAACACGTTGCTACAGCGCCATTTGTTGTCAAACACCAAGCTGGGTACATTTTATCCTGCACTCCCAGTCTCAACGTTAAAGCGCTTTCTAAGTTGGAAGCCAATTTGATCGGTATTTGGTTTAAAGGTGTTGTTGAGTCAAGGATGTAAATATGGCACGGTGAAGGAGGAGGCAGATTTATCCACTTTGTCGGCAACCTTGAGGTAAGAATACAAAATAAGTGAGAGGAAATGTCAGCTGCCGCCTCTGGATAAGCTGCACTGATGTAAGAATTTAAGCTATACTACCAGTTAAAAAATGAAATCTGCCCTTTTGCAGAAGACCTGCAGGAAACAAAGAGTATTACTCTAACGCCTCCTAGGTAAAAAAAAAAAAGGTATATTTAGAACTGAGTCTTGTTCAACACAAACCTCTCCAAAATTACAACTGTTTGTGTAACTTTTGCCTTCACAAAGAAGCTCAGAACGCTTTGTGATTCTAACCTGCTGTGATTTAGCAAAGACGTCGCAAAGTTTTAAAACACAGCCAGCAAGAGAGAAACAAATGCAACGACAAACACATGAAGAATATTCCCGAAATTGTGTGAATAAGCCACATTCCTATTAATCTTAGACTCTCTACTTTCCAGACCTGTCTCCTGTCTCCTCCTACAGAAAACGGGCCTTTTATCTTCAAAGATCATATAGAGGGTTGTCAGAGTCTGTCTTGGATATATCAACAGCGCAAGGCTGTGTCTAACTTCATAAGGGCTGTTTTATGCATATTAAAGTGCATCTGGTGAAGGCACCAAGATCTGCGAATATTAAGCTCAAGCCTTTTTTGGCTGTTAGTTTCCTTTTAACATTTTACATCAGTAATAATTTGATAGATTAAACTGTACAAAACGTTTAGTATGAAGCACAGGAGCATGACAGGTGTAATAACAGAGCTCTGTTTTGGGGACAAACCAAACCATTTTACTTACACAAGAGGAAATATAATTCCACTTTTAACAGCGGGGGGCTATAATTCTCACACTGACTTTCCATATTGCTACATTCACCACATTTCAAAAAATGGAAATGCATACACTGGGATGATTATGCATGAAAACCAGAGCAGACAGAATATTACTCGTGATTATATCAGCGTCACTTTGGTTCCAAGTCTCTATGGATGCTGTTTCCTAATTAATTGCTGAAAAGTTAAAGCTGCACTAATCAATATCGTTACGTTACTAATCACGAAGCATAATGTCAAAACTGTCACAAACCCACAGAGATTCATGACCTATCTCTGCAGTTCCCTCAGTTCCACGCACTTTTCTTGTCTTTTAGCTCAGATGGGTTTTTGCACCTCTCTCACTTTCACCACTTTCAGTGTGTTTTCAGCAGAAAGATCTTTTATCAACCCAATGCTCATTACATCTAGTAAACATAGCTAACCACCCAGACAGAAATTGGTGAAACTCAACAAAGACCTAAAAGGATAGTAAGGATTGATCATTTGTTATTAAAATAACACAGTAGCAACAAATAGGTGAATAAATTCTTGAATGAAGGTAAAATTCAGCGCCCCCAAATGAACAAGACTTTGGTTCTCATTCTGTCACCTATTTTTAATGTTGATTTTGCTTGTATTTACAAAGTTACTTGTTAACTAGACAAACTTTAGGGAAAGCAACATTTTCCACATTCCTTCCTGTCTTGTTGGGGCTCAGTGTCACTCCTGGACCGGCCCCTCCTGATGCTCCATGACAGTGAGCCCCTGACTCGGAGTTTGTCCACTTATTTACAGATGCTCTTACAGTTAGTAAAAAGATCTGCTGCGATTCAATTTGGATATTTCCAAACTGTAACATTGTCATGTTTGGTTTGTAGCACAAGATCTGCCTTAAATTAACTAGGAATTCCTCTGCCTAATAGAACCTTCTCTGGTGTGTGGAAGTCCTGTTATCCATTTTCCCATTTCATACATGGAGTTCCTCGAGGGTCAATCATGTATCCATTAATGTTTATCTGGTGCCCTTGCTTTCATAAACATTTTAACAGGGTTCTTCCTTCTTCCAACTTGGTTAATTTCAGGCAATAGAGTTCAATCTTTTGTATCCTCTAAGGATGTAAATAGGGTTGTGCTTACAATTTTTTTTTTTTTTTTTGGGGTATCTGTAACAGCCTGTATCAATTTAATGCTCAGGGTTCTTCAAATTGTGCTGCTAAGAGTCTCACTGTTTCAAGAAAATGCGACCACACAACAGTAATTCTGCCCTCCCTGCATTGGACTCCTGTTTGTTTGGAGACTGATTTTAATGAAAGGGTCTTTGAAGGCCTATAGCATGTAAGTATTTACCAACTTCCTATGAGCCCAGAAGACATCTTAGATCAGCTGATAGTGGCCTGCTGGTTGTCCCCGCAGCCTGATTGATGATTGAAGACTGATGTGCTGGAAATGCTTACCTGCTGAGAATAGATATGAGGTTTCTGCCTGCTGGGAGAATTTTAATTCATTTAATTTGATATGCTTTTTGTGGTGGTATTCTTTAGTTCAGCACTTTGCAACTTTGGAAAATCAAATACTCAAAAAATTTGACCCTAAATGCCATCCACCAAAATTTCCATCCGCCCTGTGCATGTGACTGTAAATGAATGTTTTCCTTTCTACAAATGCACAGCAATTGAGAAGGTATTTCAGCAAGATTGAAAATAGGTTTGTGGCCCATCCCCTTTCACTATGTAGTGAAAGAAAGGACAAGTGGTGAAAAAGTGGAGTGTATATTGTCACTTTCAGTGCACCATTCAGGCACCTGCACTCTGTATGTGAGGAAATTGAAATTCAGCATTTGATCTGTATCCATCCCAGTGCCTCATCAGCTGTTACAGCACAGCAGGTGCTGTTGATCACTACTTTCCTCCACTTTATTAATGTCTTTTTTCACAAAATCAAAGTCTTGCTTTGGTCCCGTTTTTCTTTTCAACTTGACCTGATAAAGCGGCCCAGCAGCTAAAGATAACGCTACTGAGCGCCTCACAAACTTGCTCTTGCCCATTGCCGCTGTAATCTATTTAGTTACTCGATGCCAGGAAAATGGAAGTTGATAAATGCTCTGGCTCCACAGAGCATATCAAGCTGTGCCTTGTTAGCACAGGGTTTACCAGTGCTTGCAATGTTACAACTAAGATGCACATTCTGAGACATCCCTCTCACTCATTAAGGATGAATTTTTGTAGCATCATAAAAGCAAAAGCCATGATGAAAAGGAACGAATGACACTTTTACTTGTATTTGTGGTGATACCTTGACTCAGAAATAATGGAATTCACATTGCTGTTATTGCAGAGTGCAATGATTACAAAATTGCAACGAGGAGGAATGGATGAGTGGTTATTGTAAATACACTCCAGACCAATGCTACTGTAGTATTAATATTAGAACAGCGCTGCTACTGCAAAACCGCAAATGCTGCAGTTACTTCTGCTGCCAATACTAATAATACTGCTCTCATCATTACCGCTACTGCTACAGTTGGTATAAGTATAATTCACAGACATCATTCACTTTCTTTAATGCTGATTTCCTGCAATAATTTCGCAGTCTGGCTCAGTACCACTCAGGCATTAGACATTATAGATGTAATATACTGCAGCTACATTTGTTAAAGGGAAATGACTGATGATGCTATGGAGCCTAAGGGGAGGAGATAATCAATGGATTCTGTCAGTAACAAATTACCAGAAAATTTAAAGATTGATTCATTTTCATCCATTATACAGTTAACAGCTTAATTACATTTTTCAAGTGTAAAACGAGCACAGTAACCATAAGTATACACTTTGGACCTATTTGTAAATACACAGTTTTGGGTTATTCTGCCTACTGGCAGAAATTAAGAAAAGTTACTGTGGCATTGAATGGGGATATAAAGATAGAGGAGCCGTAAGTGTATGAATGAAAAAGTGTTACTACTCTATACAAGTGAAATATATCACAGAGCAAAATAAATATTCCTGTAAAAGTGCTTCTTTTTTATGATTTTCATTCAACAATCTTTAGATAAAAAGTATGTTTAAAAAAAGTCAACCTGATGATCACTTACAACTCCCACACTGCTTCGAGAGAGACATAACCGCTTCCATCACCTGTTTTATTCCTTAAAGTCACAGCACTGTTTGCCAGCCCAAAATTCGGTGAAGCAGAGTACAGTCCAAAATCGATCTTTTCCAAAAGTTGGTTCCAAGAAGAAACCGATGTCTTTGCGAAGGAGCCACAGAATCACACCTTGAATTAAATTAGCACAGGAAGAGATAACACGCCTGGTTAATGTACTGTGCTGGTCCTCAGAGATCGATCATCCAGTGCTCAATGATATCAGGGCGGAGAGCCAAACGGCAAAGAGGTGTGTCTACCAAGCACTTTCTAACATTTATAGTGGATGCATGCCCTTAATGACTCTCATCTGTTCTGGTGTGTGCTGACTGCTTTTTGTTGTATGGCAAACATGAAAGGTGTATTTCAAGGTATTTCAAGTCAAATTGGCCAGCATTCCTTTCATGAAGTCTGAAGTTGCACACAAATGCTGCCATATTTAAGAGCAGCGTGGAATAGCAAGACAGCTGGAAAACATGTAATTATTAGATGATCTCTAATAATGGCTGTAGCTATTACTTTCCAGATCGATTCATAGTGAACAATCTGCCAAATAATCCTAAAATTATTTGGAGCCATAGTTTGTTTTTGTTTTCTTATTATTGAAATAATGATAAATCCATAGCTTGTTCGTCTGTAAAAGGAAACAACATGAGAGCAGTTGCACCTAGACTCAATGTGCATTTGGTCTCTTCAGAGATGAGAGCAAGCCAATACAAAGTCTCTGTA
Source organism: Remorina albescens (assembly GCA_034769265.1). Taxonomy (NCBI): domain Eukaryota; kingdom Metazoa; phylum Chordata; class Actinopteri; order Carangiformes; family Echeneidae; genus Remorina; species Remorina albescens. Next base: position 6,754,222 of record CM068494.1, read on the forward strand.
TAAAGCAGAACCTTGACAGAAGACGCAGGTCTTTTTTCCACTGGGTTTCTCTGAGCAGAGTGAGTAAGGCCGTGCGACCTTCAAGCTTACGCAAGGTGTTTCTGGACCACCTATCACATTGTTACATTATGTTTTCCTTTTTATGCTGAAGAACGTGACATTTTACATTTTTGCTCCTTTTTATGTCTGTAGACCTGTGCTGCTGGCATCTAGCTGCCAGCTGAGTGGAAGAAAAATAGGAAATTGATTAGTAACCCAGTACATTCATAGATTCGTATAACCTCGGTGTTAGTTGCTTGCTAGCATTGACATACATGGCAAAACTTCTTTGCATGTTATTTCAACACTGATTCCACCGAGTGACTACAATCGACTGCGAAGTTGACTCAGGCCGTCCAGCTAAACATTTGCTTTGGCTGTGACTTAGAGTTTCCCAAATAACCCCGTAGCTAACAATGTGAGCAACTCTCAACCATCCTTTGTGGCTCCAGGCAAGTCCAGGTAACAAAGGACTATGTAACAACAACAATGCAAACATTTTTTTTTCTCACATCAGAGGATTCATTACCACTAATTATTATTAATGAGTTTTTACAGAGTGACTTTCAATCAATATATTGGTTTTAGAGAATCTTTGCTCCCCATAGGGCACTACTGATCGCTTATGGCTTAGCATAAACGCTTATTAGAAATAAATGCATTACCAGTCACATGTTGCTGTTCTTACTATCTCATTAAGCTAAAAGCAGAATTCAATTGCCTTCCACTGTCAATTCTATACAGTCACGCTCCATGACACCCAGTGTTGATGTAATATCTATCGGGTTAAGATACACGGGCATCAGCACCTTTGTTGTGAAATTATTTACATACACGACATGCCTGAGGCTTAATTTTACACTTCATGCTGTTGTGCTGAGTTCTGTGTACAGCTGTGGTGCTGGTAAAGCCTAACTGTGACAGCTTGATAAAAACAGCTCTCTGCTGTGCATCCACATCACTGCTGATGTGGGCGGCACACCCGGACAGTTTGAAACTGGAGAGTGACTTTTCCACACTCTATCACCCTGACATATCTCAGGTGCCAAACTTAAAGAAAAACTGAATTTGAGTTTCAGTCACAGAGCAATTTTTTGGGGGGAAAAAGATAAAAAAATAAATGTTTGGACGCAGAATGCACTGAGATGCAGAGACTGTGTGGCTTTTCAGGGTGATTTCTTGTTGCATTTCACAGGTTATTTCAGGTATTTGAACAAAAATCGGATGTTGCAGATTCCATGCCAATATATTATTTTAAATTTTTTTAATTGAGACACAATCATCAAATTTCAATAAAAATCTGTCAAACATTTTCAAACCCATTTCCCTCCAAGAAATGATGACACACAGAGCCCTTTCATTATAACATTATAATAAAAGAGAAAACATGTTAGGATGAGTGACTGCTGATTCAAAGTGGCATGTTCTACTTCAAGCTTATTCAATATAAGACTCATCTCTGCGCGGGGCACACTATCAGTGCATTAAGAAAATATATTTTTGACATAAGCTTTGTCTTTTATTGAGGAAACACTTGTTTTTTGGTGGAGGCATTGTAATTATGAACACCTGAGAGACAACAATGACATGTGCAGCCCAAACGACACAACAAACTTACAATGTAATAACCACACAAAGGCTACAGAGTAAGGGCTTGAATGACCTAAAATACATTCACTACTCTTCCCCTTTGTCTGACAGGATTGTATGAGGCTGCACTTCTGGTCTTATCTAGAACAGATAGTTGTATTGCAGCACAGCTAAACAGGCGTTGTTTGTTCTTTTTCGTTATTGTCCTTGGTTTTAATGGATGAACCAGCTAATTGCACTCTGATACACTGACTACAGAATCTCATTTATCTGAACCGCACACATCTGAAATGGTCTGCTAAACAAACAGCAGCTTTGTGGAATAACTAATTATTCCATTTGAGAAACAGACGAGATTTTGAATACCTGAACACTGCGTCATGTGCAGTTCTCTACAAACATATTTCACATGAGATTTTTTTCTTCTCTGACTAAAAAAAACATATTTCAATCAGCAAAAAAATGCGAGCAATGGTAATGACCAAGAGACGCTACATCATAATTTCCTCATTTAACAATTAAAAAGCATTCATTGAGCAGCTGCAACATGTGTCTATCTACTAATTGGCCTATCACTAAATTTATACTCACGATCTGTTTTGCAGTGAGGAATTGATTTAATACACTACATTATCTGGAAATGTGGACAACAACACCTCATTATCTAAGCCCAGTTTATTAGTTTGTTATTATTAGTTTTATAGTAGTAGTAGTAGTATTAGTTGTTTTCAAAAGCTGCCACGTAAATGTCAAAATATACATGAAAACTGAACAAACTCCAGAGCCTGGTGATACCCTGAAGGTGCCCTTGAACAGGACCCTCCAGACAGCGGTCACATTGCAGCTCAAATGTCTGTGAAAGCAAGGATTTCCATAGAAATACTTGAGTAAGAATGCTAATAGGTTCATGAATTCATACACAAAGGTGTATTAATTTGTCAAAAGCACAGTAGCCTGGTTTTCACAACGGTGGTGGCAACAAGGCCGAAAACGTAGGACATTTTGTCTGTCAGAAAAAAGAAAAGAAAAAAATGTAGAAAGAAAGAAAAGAATTTGGTTACAGTCTTATGTGATCTTCTCTGACCATAGAGATTGAAGGAAAACAGCAAGCCTGCTCTCTGAAGTATTGGGAACCACTTACTAGTTGTAATTTTTGGTTTAAAAAATTTGAGAAATAATGAGTTTCTTTGGACTGCATGACAAGTTCATTCTCTTATCTTTTAAGCTCTAATGTCCCTGTACTACTCTTATAACATCTCTGTCAGGATGCAACTTGCTTGAGAGGCCACAGCAAACAGACTTTATTCTGTTTTATTTTATCCAGGCCAAACATAACTTAAGTTAAGCCATTGAACCGTTTTGTCCACTAGAAATTCCATTTAGCTTAGTTGTCAATGTTTCATACTTGTCGAACAGTTGCCTCAGATGCAAAATGAAGTGCTGAAAGGATAATCAACCAAATTAACTAGTTGAGTTTTCCCAGTTACGCTGTAATGGGAATTCTGTGACTTGTTATCCTGGCGGACAATATTTTATTTTTTTCCTGCAACAGATGTACAGCACAGTTGTAGCAGGGAGTTGGACGGTGGGTGTATAACGCAGGAGATTGAAGAGTTCTGAGTTAATTAATGGGTCTATATAGCTGAAGAAATTTAAATTTCGAGGATAATTGTGGTTTTGTGGTTTTATAAATTTTATAAAAATAAACAGCATATGTTTTTTGCCTCTAGGCATTGTGAAACCTTTTTCCATTAAACCAAGACGACCATCCCTAACCTTTTCTCTGTCTGAACACAACCATGTGTGTTAGACAACAAACAAGAAAAATACATTTTCCAGGGAACACAACTCTATCAACATTTTGACTCTTCTGGGTGACAGGCGTAACGTTATTGGCTGTTAACACTGATTTGCCACTATTAAACCAGAGCATTTAAGTACCCATCAAATTCTTACACGGAATTACTTACAGGTTTTGTGGTTGGAACTTTTCATGACAAGAAGTTGGTGCCAGTCAATTTGTTCCATTAACTATGTATTCCATGAGTTATTATTTTGCAAATAGATCTTGACAACATGCTATCCCTCTGCTAACTTCCATCTCATGCTGCTGTTACATTACAGCATAAAATCAAACAACGAGTCATGCTTTTTGATTGCAAATCTTTTTGGAAGAATAAGAATCATGTGATCTAAATCATTAAAAACATGCCTCACTACAACCTCGCTTCTTTACCTTAGTTTCCACCTAGACCTAATTCATTCAAAATAATTTGATATCATCAAAAAGCTGTTTAGTTTGATGCTCCATTTTTAACTTCATGAACCTTTTCTCTCTGGGTCCTGACAAGGAAAATATCCAATTAGAGCTTTTGGAGGGAGAACAAGGACAAACTTCTTGATATAAAATTCTTTGTTTTTTTAACTGTTATTTAGATGTTCTTATGTAAAGTATAAGAAAGAACGATGACACCACATGGACATACAAGTCTTCACCGAGCCTGGTAGGAGCTGATGATGTTAAAATTACAAAGAAAAAAAATTGTAAGGGTTGAAATTGTTTTGTATCACACCTGCAGTTTTTTCCAAACATTTCTACACTAAAATGTGTGGCAGAATGTGGCACAAACTGTGAGCCTGCCTGTATTTTATCGACAGTTGTCAATAAAAAGAGACAGTGTTTAGGCTGTATTTAAAACATTCTTTTGAGCTGTCCCAGGTGCTCTATTCATTCCTTTAATCTCGATTCAGACAAAGAAAAACAACAAAGCTTCATGGGAAGCGCAGTTTCATCGAGCGCTGATATTGTACATGAAGGAGGAAAGATGGCTCTGACACAGCAGCCACACCCAGTAGAGCACAATACACCTCTGAAAATGTGAAAATCCAAATTCAAGTGGAGTATCAAAAAGAATCCCGAACCTGACTTTAGCTTCAGCCTCAGTGGGAAAGTAGATGTTTGGAAGCCTTATATAAATCCATTTAATAATGCAGCAGTCTCAGTACTCTGTGTGGTGTTGCTCTTATTAAGCCGTCAATTAAAGCCGTTCCCGAGGAGAGGAAGTGTGTGGCGTTTAAATCTGGGAACTTTACGGGCTCTGTGAAGACTTACCCCAAGGGCTACGGTGCCTTGAAACCAAAGGCCTAGAAGTGATAGAGCATCATAAAATATCACTAAACCAGGGAAATTATTCTAATATGATTGGATTACAAATAGGGCATTTGCAAAACCAATGAGACTCAGTAAATAGAGCGGGAAATGGAGCTGTCTCTTTGAGCCTTTTTGGATCTTTTCCTCTTTATACTAAATGCTAAAAATGAACGGAGAGATGGGACTAGGTGGGCAACACAGAGGAGCGCTGCTGTATTAAAGTCAAGAGTACTTGTTCCCGACAGTTGTGGGGCTCCCAATTCACAGCAGTGTGCGCACAATCACTTCTGTTGGTGAAGAAGGGACATATTTTAGCAAATGACGTAGATTCATGACCTTGCTTTGACTGAATTATACAACAATTCTTCATCCTCTTAAAAGTGTAGCAGTGGGTGGAAGACTATGTATGCAGACTCATGCAGATTAAAGATTTAGTTCAATGAATTCCAGCCCGGGCTGTGTGGAACCGCAGACAACTCATTTCGGAAAAAAATAAACTTTAAAATACACACACAAAAAAAATAAAAAAATAAATACACAAAACTATGTATCTGACTGACTATCACTTTAATCCAATGTTGATTGTGTTAGCTGTGTCACACTGATATGGTGAATCTCTCCTGTATCTGACATTGCATGACATGCTGACACTCAGAGCACACCTTAATCACAGCTATCACAGCTTTTTTAGTGTTTGGCGAGGGAAGAAACATATAATTTTCCCATATTCCTGTTTGACAGGTACGATTTCTTCATAACTCACCACTCAACAACACAAACAAGCCTTAGGTTGCCAGATTAAAGCAAGTAATTCATGGTATAAAACCAAACTTCGGCCTCCTAATTGATGACAGAGCGGTGGAGTCTCTGCATTTATGAAAGAGACATCAGGTCAGAGCCAAGGATTACGGTCCTAAACCTGGGGGTTGGGAGCCCCATAAGGGATTATGACATGAACCTGAGAGGTCTGGAGAAAACTTTTGAAAAAAAAAAAAAAGACAATTTCCTGTGACAGATCGTACTTTTCCCTTACTTATTTTTATTTTTTTCAAAAAATAAAGAATTTAAATAATGCTTTGAATGGCTCAGGGGCTATTTTGATTTTCAATCAATTATTTACATAATCTTTTAAGCAAAAAAGCCAAATGTGATATTTCAATCACTGAAATGTAAGAATATGTAATTTTTCTTCCTCTTGTATTCATTAATTGAATTTATTGGACGCTTGAAGTTTAGGCTTTGCAAAAAAGTTAAGTGTGATAAGAATTTAATTTCACAGTTCTCTGATATTTTGTAGACCAGTCCAATCCTGATAAAATCAATCCCAAATTATTTCATTCATATTATTCTTCTGATGCTATTTTGTTGATAAAATGTCAGAGATATAACGATCACTTCCCCAAAGCCAAATAAATTTGACTTTGATTATCATTGATTTTCTGCAGATTAACTAGTCGATTCATCAGGCATCTAGACATGAAGGAGCTGCTCACAACATCCTTTGAAATAATCGGAATAAAGTAAAGAGGCATGCAGCTGAACAGGGATTAAGATGCGAGATGTGTTTTGTTTTAATAACTGTTATATTCATTAATAGCATCCCACCAGTGACACAGGTTCAGGCCAACATGGCGAACAAAAGGTGAATCCAAGGAGGAGGACAAAGCAACAGGTCCACAGCATGCCTTGGTGCAGTTCAAGCAACTGATGGACGTATGATGAAGCTGACATGACTGCCGTAAAGAGCCAGAGTGGCTGAAATGTCAGTATTTAGGGGATATCTCGTAACAAAACAGGTCAATGTGAGGAGTAAAAGCGCAGCTCTCTGTGTAAGACAAGTGGGAAACAGCTGTTCGCTCATACCTCCTCCATCATACTGTACTTCAAACACTTTGCATAAAAACCACCCATTCTACCTTCCTTCTGTTCCTTGAGCTAGTTTTCCTGGAGAGACATGAAAAAAAGATGACTGTGATGACATTTCTTGGATACTTCCTGCAGGAACAGTGCTATGAAATTTTTATGCCGTGTGTCTAAATGCACCTGTACTTGGGTATTTTTAATGCCACTTCTGTGCTCCGTCACTTCTGACAGGGCTGTTAGCTCCCAGGATGTCAGCAGCCATTAAAAGGCTTGTTTTTTTCTTTGTGTGTGTGTGTGTGTGTTTTGTTTGGTTTTTCAACTATGTGAGACTGCATCTGGGCAGCCTGGACCACATCGCTATCAAAGATGCTGGTAACCCCCCCCAAAAAAAGGTGCAGTTGTAATTATCATAGTGAATTAAGATGCAGTTTGTATCTTTGCTGCAGAATTATCTCCGTGATGCAGTCTTTCTCTGCTTGCCAGCGTAAATTTTAGAATAAGATGAGCTCTGCTTGTTTCCCTGAAACAGATCACACACAGCGAGTTACAAGAGCCACTCCTCAATCTGCTACAGACTTAATCCTGAATGAACAATGTCAGTACATCATGAAATAGATGCTCAGTGAAGCACGTGGTCTGTGCTGACTGGTCTTATCACCAGACAGACACATTTTCCCAGACTCCACACACCAGGCTCTTTTTTTTTAATGCTCCCAGAGCTGAATTACTTTTCAGTGAGCAGTTTTAACTGAAGTTGGCACGTTAGCTGTGCAGAAGCTGCACAGATGCTCATATCTATTAAACATATTAAAATGAGTTTATGTGGCATTTGCTGGCCATCAGACTGTGGGCCAAACAGGGGAGAAGTTTATGCAGTGACTGACAGATGATTAACACCGTTAGAGCTGTGATACAGTGACACACAGGCTGATTCATCCCGAGCTGTACTTAAAAGCATCATCAGGAAAGCAACTATCAACACAACTTCGATTTTTAGATCACCTTGGGGGTTACTTTAGAGTCGTAAATCGAGGTGGGTCGACCGGCTGGCATTTAAACATGAATACACCTTCTGTCAGCGCTGAAGTCTACGTTTTCTCTCGGTTTTTGCCGCCTTAATCCCGCGGAATGTGCTCTCATGGCCGCGGTAGGCGGTCAACATAATCAACCAAATCCGCAGGGATTATTCAAGGGAGGGTCAACACCGGCGGATTACTAAACATCTGCACCGATCTGACAGACGCTCACACACACACACACACACACACACACACAGACGCAGATTACTTTGCCTCAACCATGATAGTCCCACAACAAAGTAGACACAAGGAAATGAGATCAGCAGAGGGTGAAATTCAGAGAAGGCAATCCCCGTTTGCAAACACACACACACACACACACACACACACACACACACATTTCAGCATCACTACACTCACAAACAGACAGACACACGAACCAAAACAACAAGGTTTCAACCTCATCTGTGAAAAGTTAGGATGTAAAACTGCGCTTCATCTGTTAGTGAGCTGGCGCTGCTGCTGAGTTGACGGAGCTTTAACTTTAACACGTGAAGTTCCCGCAAAGGATAAGAAAGAAATAATAGGCTGTTAATAAATGTTATCATAATAATATTGACAATAACAGTAGTCTTACCTGTGCTGACACAAGTAATCTCTCCGGGGAGTCACTGCCTCAGATTAATCCGTTTTCTCACTCAAAGAAATTTTGCTCACAGACATCACTGTCGGGTCGCGGCGACGCTCCCGGCACACAAATATCCGTCCGACTATGTGCGCAAAGAAGCCGCTTTGTCTCTCTTTTGTGTTGCGCTACATTCATGGACGAGCTAGGCTGCGCTGTGCTGTGTTGTGTTGTGTTGTGTGCGGCACCGCCACTACTGTGTCTCCATCTCTCCCCCCCACGGTCTCCCCTGACCCGCTCTCAGTGTCAGTGGCACAAGTGGCTGACGGCGCGGCGTCTGGCAGGTCGCATGTCGGAAAGTGAAGCCTCCGTGTGCTCTCACTCACTCACTCCAATGCGTCAAGTCTCCCCTCCCCTCTCTCTCTTTCTCTCTCTCTCTCTCTCTCTGTGTGTTTCTCCCTCTAGCTCTCTCTCCCAGAGTCCCTCCTCGCACCGTGTTGGAGCCGGAGCGGAGCGGAGCGGGACGCACGCACGCACACACGCGACAGGCGGAGAGAGACAGAAAAAGACAAACACCTCCCTCCTCCCTCCCATCCCCATCCCCTCCCCGGCCGGCCAGCATCCTCCGTGCTCCAACCATTCAAGCGGAACACACTCCCTCTTCCTCCTCCCATTCCTACTCCTTCCTCTCCTCGTCCTCCTCCTCCCAGTCCCGCTAGTGCTGCCGGGATGCCCAAGAGTCTTGGAGGTTGATGGACCAAATACCATTCAGATGACTTAGAGTGCAACCGGTGATGCCTCAGAAGAGCTGCGGAAAAGCACACATTTCATAGCCTGTCTTTTTCATCCCACATAATATCAAGTCTTCAGTATTTTGATCATAAAAAGTTTTTGTTTGTTTGTTTGTTTTGTGTTGATGCCCTTTCAGGAGTAACTTATGCACATGGAAATGAAAGTTGGAGGCCTACTCGTGTGTAGTTTTCTCAAGTAATGTCACTGGAGTCAGGAGCCGGTGAGAAATTTAAGGCACTCTGGTGGTGTGGCATCAGAAGAGTTGAACTCTTAACCGACCCCTGCTGCCCACTCCCCTCTTGGGGCTAGCAGCTCGAGGCTACACTAGCCACCAGTAGCATAGCACAAGTATTGATGAAATAGCTGATTGCTCAGTAGCCTTGAGAGAGAAGTGGGTGTAAATCACGTGCAAGCGAAATGAGTCAAGCCATTGCTCGGATCAGGAGTCACAAGACAACATCTGATGATCTGGTTTCCACACTGAAACCAGTGAAAAAGACAAGACAGCTGTCATGAAAGTTGCTGCAGTTGTGTACACCTTATAAATCCTACTGATATCAGATATTTTCTGGCAATGCAGAATCTTGTACTCAGACTGCAGCCACCCCACTGCTACAGTTATTATTCTTTGCCTTATTATTATCGGTACTTTGTTGTTTTTTTTTCTTCCATTTATTTTTCTGCAGCATTTCCACAAATTGCCAAACCAATTTTAACCAAGGTGGGGTGATTGGACATGTATCAGGAAATATCCTATCAGTTTTTTGGGGCAGGTCTGCTTAAAAGGACATATATATGTCCTATTAACCAAGTATACTGTATGTGCCAGTCTAGTTATGCATGTCTATATGGAACCTGCATTGTGCCGTGTTCTCTTTCCTATTGCAATTCAAATTCCCTAAGAGCTGCATTGTCTCTGGCCTTTTCTGCTCTACTGTGTCCTTGTAGGTTGCCAGGTTCATGAGCATCGGACAGAAATTACACAAAATATCACAAAGAAATCTTTCAAAGAAAAGGCAGGTCAAATCTTTTATCACTTTTGGTCTCAAGTTTCAGCTCCAAAAAATTTGTCTGACTTGAGTGCAGTCATGTGACTAGAAGTCCCCAACTCCAACCAGTCTAATGTACTGTGCTCCAAAAAATTAAAGGAACACTTTTTAATCACACTGTAGTATCAAGTCAATATAACTTCTGTGATATTGATCTGGTCGGTTAAGTAGTAGAGTGGGTTGTTAATCAGTTTCAGCTCCTTTGGTGTTAATGAAATTAAAAACACTTGCACTAGATGGACAACAATGAGACAACTCCTAAAAGAGGAATGATTTAACAGGTCAACAGCACTGACATTTTTTCCCTCCTCATCTTTTCTGACTGTTTTCACTAGTTTTGCATTTGGCTAAGGTCAGGCAGTCCAACTCCTCCAGGATGGCACATCATTACAAGCCATTGCCAGAGAGTTTGCTATGTCCGCCAGTACAGCGGCAACAGCATGGAGGAGATTACAGGAGACATGCAGTTACTCTAAAGGAGCTGGACAGAAGGTCCTTAACCAGTCAGCAGGACCGGTATGTGCTCCTCCATGTAAGGAGGAACAGGATGAGCACTGCCAGAGCCCTACAAAATGACCTCCACCAGGCCACCGGTGTGAATGTCTCTGACCAAACAATCAGAAACAGATTCCATCAGGGTGGTCTGAGTTCCCAAGGTCCTCTAGTGCAGCCTTCCCCAACCCCCAGGCCGCGGACCTGTACCCGTCCGTGGGTCATTTGTACCGGGCCGCACAGAAAGAATAAATAACTTACATTATGTCCATTTTATTTATTATCTGAATCTGAACGATGTTTTATTTTGAAAAATGATTGGATTCTCTCCGTTACATCCGTCTATGACTCACTCTTGACGGACGTCAAGACACTTGTCTCGGTCACGTGATCTGTTACTGCTAAAATTGAACCCACAAGCTAGCAAAATGAGTAAAAAACAAACGTCTTTGGAAGGTTTCTTTGCGAAGGGGAAAAGGTCCAGTGAGGAGACAGAAGAAGAGCCCGCGACTTCCAAGAAAAAGAAAGCTGCATTTAGGTTAGGGCTTAGGGGGCAGAGAGGATGTTACTCATGTTATGTTGTTGGCGCGATGTTACGAGGACGCTGCCAATAAAGTTGCATACGAGTGCACAGTGGATTCATGTTTATTATTGTATTTCGAAAATAGCACAGTTTTTAATGCCGATCGTATCATTTTATTTTGTTGTATTTATCCGCCACACCCTAAAAGCCAGTCCGTGGAAATATTGTCTGACATTAAACTGGTCCGCGGCTCAAAAAAGGTTGGGACTGCTGCTCTAGTGGATCTTGTGCTCACTTCCCGGGCCCTTTGGAGCTCCATTGGCATTTGCCATAGAACACCAGAATTGGCAAGTTCGCCACTGGTGCCCTGTACTTTTTACAGATGACAGCAGGTTCTGCCTGAGCACATGTGATAGACGTGAAATAGTCTGGAGAAGCTGTGGAGAAGCATGACCGGTTTGATGGTGGGTCAATGATGGTCTGAGGAGGCATTTCTATGGAGTGATGCACAGACCTCTACAGGCTTGAAAATGGCACCCTGACTGCCATTTCGTATCGGCATGAAATCCTGGACCCATTTCAGAACCTACACTGGTGCAGTGGTTCATGGGTTCCTCCTGGTGCACGAAAATGACTGGCCACATGCAGTAAGAGCATGCAGGAAGTTCCTGGAGGATGAAGGAATGGTATCATTGACTTGCCCCCACGCTCACCTGACCTAAATCCAATAGAACACCTCAGGGACATTATGTTTCGGTCCATCCTAATGTACGCAGCCTGGTTGACCCTCAGACTGTCAAGGAGCTCAGGAATTCCCCGGTCCAGATCTCGGAAGAGTTAACCCAGGACACCATCCAGGACAGTCATCTCATTAAAAGAATGCCTGCCACCAGGCCTGGAATTTTGTCATTTTAGGGGCAAGGCCACTTGACCTTTTGTGTTGTCAATTTTTTGAGGGCACAAATGCCAAAAGCCAGGGCACCAAGGCCATAAATTAAAACAATGATTTTACGCTCTTTCTTGATCAAGGAAAATTATTGAGGAAATAAAATGAACTAAATAGATGACAAAGAAAACATTTGACTTTTATTTTTAAAAGTAGCACTCATGTCAGAGATCTGAAATATTAAATTAAAAGTAAATTTTCAGAACACAAACACTATTACGCCAGTGTTTCCCACAAAATTTTAAGAGACTATGGTGGTTAGACCTCAGTCTGACCCTCTAGGGGGGTCTGGTGGCACATTTTTCAGTCAAATACATCATTCTGGTTTCACTCTGCACCTCTCCCTCCGTTGCTTGCTCGGCATAGTTATTACTGGGGGTAAATAGATGAAAGCTAATGTTAATGTTGTAATGACACCAAAAACATTGAGATAAAATCTCTTATGATGGTGATCTGTCCAAGACGGCAGTAGTTACACGTCGGTTAAACAGCAAACAGAAACATAGTAACAAAACAGCGCTAACTGCCTAGATTTCAAAAATGGCTATGAGGAGGCAGCACACATCAACCAACTGTAACTTACCCAAGTAGCAACACCAACACCATAAAAACACAAACATTACACATTACGACAGGAGCAAGAAATAGTAAGGACATCCATGACCTTACACTTAAAGATCGACAAAATAAAAACTTGACAGCAAGCTAGTTAGCGTTAGTTACAGGCTACAGTCGGTACTCGGCACGTTAAAAGTGGGTCAACATTGTAACGATAACGTTACTGTATAGCAATGGGTATTTAACGTTAACTAACTTATATGTTGAAATTCCTATGTTATTCGTTTGTTTATTTATCACACAGCCTTACCTCAGTCCGACAACTTGTTCCCTCTCTTCAGTGAAGAGTCAACGTCACAGCCTTACGGACGCGGACACAAGTGGATGGGGGGTGCGTTTGATTAAGTCTCCTGGTTGGGTGGTGATAGATTGGTGTCAAACTGTCATCATAGCCCGTCTGAGCGGTTCATGCCATGCTCGAATCAAACCCACCATTGATGATGTATTTTTTTTCTCAAAAGACGCTGGTGTTGAAGCCGTGTTGACAGAAAAGAGGCAGACTACAAAACCGCAAAATTAACTGAGGCAGGGCATCAAGGCCACTGTGGCCTTACGGCAGATATTTTTTTCAAGGGCACAAGGCCAAATTGAGAGGGCCACGAGGGCCATGGCACGAGAATTGCCCGTCTCGTGAAATTCCTGCCCTGCCTGCCACAATACTTTTTTACTTTGATTTTCGAGGTTTCTTTGAATGCAGTCCTATGAAGGTTGATAATTTTCAAAACACAATCGGACAGCTTTTCCTTCACCATCAACAGCTCCTCAGTTTCTCCCATACCTCCGGTTAAGAGTCTGGGTGTCATCCCTGACAGCACATTATCTCTCAAAGCCAGCATCAAAAATGTCACTCAGCTTGCATCTTTCCACCTGCGTAATATGAATCGCCTTCGCTTGTCCCTCACATCCATTACTTATTGTGACTCCCTTCTCTTTGGTCTCCCTCTCAAGTGACTGGTCCAGGACTCTTCCGCTCTCACCATCATCAGAATCCCATCTATTAATCATACCTCTCCTGTTCTTAAGCAGTTTCATTGGCTCCTGGTCAAACAACATATTGATTATAAGATTCTGTTGCTCGACTTTAAAGCCATTCATAAACTCCCCCGTACCTCTCTGAACTCTTCCACATTACCCATTATCCACTCTTCCAACCTCACACTTAAGTCTTCCTCTTCCATCCACCTCTTCCTGACCTTCTGACTTTCTGACCACCCTAGACCCCCCTAGGGCCTTTAGTCGCTCTGCCCCCTCTACCTTTGGAATTCCCTCTCAGACTTCTGTAACACATCATCTCTCTTTCCGCTTTTAAAAGTTATCTCAAAACTCATCTGTTTTAACAGGCATATTCTATTTCTTCACCATTCTATCTGCAAATTGTTTTAACTGTTAATTAGTTTTTAACTGTACATTTGTCTCACTTATTTTTACCTTTTTATATTGCTTTGTTTTTATTCTGCCATGTTTTATTATTACCTTTATTATTATTATTGTTGTTGTTGCTATTATTACATTTTATATACTATATATATATGGGGCAGCACGGTGGCCTAGTAGTTAGCGCTGTTGCCTCACAACAAGAAAGACAGTGGAGTTTACATGTTCTCTCTGTGCCTGCGTGGGTTTCCTCCGGGTACTCCGGTTTCCTCCCACCATCCAAAGACATCATGTTTGGGTTAACTGGTGACTCTAAATTGTCTGTAGGTCTGAGTGTGAGTGTGAGTGGTTGTTGGTCTCTGTCTGTCTCTGTGTGTTGGCCCTGTAATGGACTGGTGACCTGTCCAGGGTGTACCCCACCCTTAAAATTTTTTTTTGTTAAAGCAAAAATACCTACAATGATGCTTTTGGCATCTTGCTTAAACTCCCTAAATACTGCATGTATCATGGACTCAGGAATTTTATGTACTAATTTAAAGTCACCTGAATGACTCTAGAAATTAGATAATTCTGGCGTTGAGTGACCCAACTAGGAGAGAGTGTGGTAATTCTCATGCGACTGAAAGCACTGGAGTGGTTTTGTTTCTGTTTTTTAATTGCCTTTTGTATTGTATTTTATGGACCCAGAATCCGCCATAAAGACAAACTAACTATCAAGGTGAACTTCCTCTGTATTTAAACGGTGTTTTTCTAACCTTGAGTCCTGCGTGTGTCTCAGCATAAAAGTCCAATAATGCAGTCATCACTACGAATGGATATTGTAGTGGAAGACTGGACATTTTGGTGGAAAATAAAAATACATTGTCTGTGAACATGTACATTGTTAATAGAAATATTAGAGGTTGATTGATTGATTTGTTTGACACTAATCATTTTATACTTCAGTTTTTTGTCCCTACCTTTGAACACTTGGACTCACCAGTGACCTGTCCAGGTTGTACCTGGCTCTAACCCGATGTCAGCCAGGATCGGCTCCAGCACCCACCACAACTTTGACGGGTAAGCAGTATAGATAACGAGATGAGACTAATAATTTTTACATGATTTCAAACTTCAATGTCAGTGTTCACAAAACAGAAGGCTTAAGAGCTTTCTAATCTGCCCTGAGGAAGTGCTTTTACACTAAGTCATGTACTTAAAAAAAAGCCAAAAAAACTTGCTTCACACTAAATCTGGGATTTAATTGCCACTATATTTAAATTAAGCAAAATAAAGTTTTGTACCATTATACATTTCCATCTGGTTTAAAAACACTTCTCTGAACAGAAAGGTCTGTCATAGAATTCAGTATTATTGCACATCATTTTCATTCTCATCTGTAGCACAAAAATGAACAGTTGCTCTTTTCCTTTTTCTAGGTCACACCAGCAAACAATGTCACAAACACAAGTATGTGGCACAAAGCATTACCGGATGAAACCAGCCTGATGCATGCAGCAGATGTTAGAATGTCCTAGAAAGAAAAATAAAAAAATAATTTCATGTTTCTTCTTTGTCTTACAATCCTCCAGTAAGCAGTCTGATAATGTCACTTTTGAAAAATAACCATCTTTTCTGCTTTCATAGAAATTTAAATTCAGGGTTGTGCTTCTCTCAGCTGGAACACTCAAGTAACTTGCTCATGCTCGGATTTTTCAGAAAACTTGGAGACCACCCTCAGGACCAAGAGAGCGATTTGCATATGACAAGTTGGAAGTTCCCTTGAAGACAAAACTGCTGCATCCCTATAATAAAACTTCAATCCTGGGCTGTAAGTATTTGTAAAATAGCTATTTGTCACTTTTGCAAATGCTACACAGCAGCGGACTTACCAGCCTGGAGGAAGCATTTAGTATGCAACTTCCAACGTTTTCCAATGGTGGAAAGCAAAATTTTTGTTTTGGTTCTATTTCTATCACTTCTTTAAGTGAAGTGAAGTTACCACATGAACCGGTTTGTTCTGGCACAGCTGGACTGTCTCGTCATTTTCCGATACTGAGTCACTGCAAAGGACATAACACAAGTCAACTTCTTGTCTTGTAAATGCAATGATGGCTAAAGCTCTTGACAAGACTATTAAGTAAATAGCTATTATTGTAAACATGGGGTATGAAGCAATGGCAAAATATAAAAATGGCCCCTTTGAAACATAGAGTTAAGGTTGAGAAATGGTTGTGCTCTGGTTATGGTTTGGGCTATAATGAGTACCAATGAGCTACATGTAAATTTCTCTGCTGCCAAATGTTGCTTGAAGTTTGACAAAAATTGTGTTCAAAACAAAAGGAAGTGAACCATTTTTAGGGCGGGGTGGAAGCCACAGTGAGTTGCACTCAGAAAGTGAAGAGATGGACTGTGACGACCTCTTTGTGTCTCTTTCTCGGCTTTTCTCTATTTAGGATTGCCACAGCAAGTCAGATCTGTGACTTGCATGATTGATTTGGCTACAGTTTTCACACCAAACGCCCTCCCTGCAACAACCCTCCCCATTTATCTTGGGACGGCACAAGCCTACCACTGGTTTCCCTTGTGCCTGGGGTTTGAACCTGGGGCCTCTGCATGCAAAGCATGTGCTCTACCACTAAGCTTTAGGACTGAGTACAAATAGCCATTAATGCTAACGCTAGCTACAAAGCACCAGCAAAATGTACAAATAGCTTTTTTAAAGTTACAGGACCTTTGTTTTATAAAATAAGAATATAATCCTTGATTTGTTCCTCAATAGGGAAATTTGCACATTAAAGCAGCATCAGACATATTAGAGAGAGAATAGAAGCACACAAGAATCACTAGATAATGTTGAAAAAAGAAGTTGACATAAAGAATATGAATAAATATATAAAACTAAATTTAACCAACAGATATGTACAAGAAATTGGGAATTGACTTGCACAATTCAGCTATGTTATTGCACTTTTTTTTTTTTTTTTTCCAATTAAGCAGAGGCGATGTATGGTGTGCGGACGACTGGGTGTATTTGTTGTGTAGTCTGATGGCTGAAGGCAGGGAGGAGCAGCGATAGCGTTCCTTCACACACTTTGGGTGGAGTAGTCTTTCACTGAAGGAGCTGCCCAGTGCTTATGGCCCTGCAGGGGACGAGAATCATTCAACACCACGGATGAGAGCATGGCTCATCCTCCTCTCACCCACCAATTGAGTGGAGAGGGCATCCCAGGACAGAACTAGCCATCTTGATCAGTTTATCAAGACTCTTCCTGTCTGCTGCCGAGATGCTGTTGCCCCAGCAGACAGCTCCATAGAAGATGGCTGATAACCACCACAGTATCATAGAAGGTTTTCAGAATTGTCCCCTTCACAGCAAATGACCCCGGTCTCCTGAGGAAATAATCTACTCTGACTTTTTCCTGTAAAGTATAGATGCGTGATGTGACCAGTCCAGTTTGTTGTTAAGGTGAATACCCACATACTTTTAAGATATCACCATCTCAATGTTTATTTCCTGGATAGATACTGATGTTGAGAGGTAATGTGCCTGCCTGTAAAAATCCACCACCATCCACCAAATTATATTACAATAATAACCACAAAGTGACGTCAGAGGACGCCTAGCAATCAAAAGTAACTATGGGTTTTAATAAGCTGCTTGCACAGATGATGTGGGCTTTTAATTTATTTATTTATTTATTTTCTTACATGAGGAAAGTCTTCAACCACCTGTGTTCCTGTTATGCTGAATCAAGAACATGAAGTGAGTGTTGTTTTCCCAGAAACTCTGTCGGCTAATAAAATGTTTCTCTCCTCATGTGGGTAAATTTATTTCAAGTTCATTACTGTTCTAGCGACTCGTGCAGCACTTTGGTCAGCTTGAGTTGTTTTTAAAGTGCTTTAAAAATAAAGCTTGAGTTCAGTTGAGTTGATTAAATCACTTCTCTGCGATCATACATCTCTTTCTCTGACCATTCAATTAGAGAAAGGGTGATCCCCTCAGTTAAGCTGGATTGCCTGAAATAATCAATATTTGCCCCTGATATTGACAGGGGCAGGAGGTCAAACCTGTCTTCACCTCCACCTTTATCAATACATTGTTTCTCCCAACACTCGTGAATCTGCCACTATTCTCTAATTCCAGTCCACACCGCATGCAGTGTGGCAAGTGTGTGAAAGCTAAACCACAGATATTTACATAATCAAACAGGCTGTCAGAGCAAAGGACACGCAGTGTTACAGCATGATGTCTAAGCGTTGGCGAATGGGAGTCTCAGTGAAGTTTGAGATGAACATGTCTCAGAAGCTGTAAGAGATGATACCGTTTTGACCACTCATTTTTACCGTGTCCCTCTTACCTCAGCAGTTCATCAGTTCACAGTGAAGCTCTGACCATCATTCAGACCATCAAACATTTACCACATCAATTTAATCCTGAATCGGAGCTGCCAGAGGAGACCTGTGCACTTTAAAGTACAATGTTGAATCTGCAACCATTTTTCATTGCCTGACATAAACTTCCATTGATTGATAAAGATATATATATATATTTGCAAAGTACATTTAACATACCTGTGTTAAGAATGTAAAATGGCAAAATCATCATGTTGCTCACATATACTTTCTTTCTTTGGCCCACGAATTGAGGGTTAAGGTCAAAGCTTTGTGATGACCACTCCCCCATTTTCCCACAATTTTGTAATTTTGCTTTAGGCCACTGTTCATTTGAAAAACGACCAAGCAGTAAGCTTTTCTGGCTGATGCCATGAGATGTTGATTAAATGCATGGTATAAACATAATTTTCCTTTCTCTTGACGCAATCTATTTTGCTAAATCTAAAAATCCCTCCAGCATCAAAGTGCCCCTACAACACGACACTGCAGCCCTCGTGCTTCCAAACCTCATCCGTTTAGCTGCAAACACAGCAATGGTCATGATGGCCAGTTAGTTCAGTTTTTGTTCCCTCAGACCAGAGGAAATTTCCTTGAGGAAGTAAAGATCTTTGTCCAGTTGAAAAAATGTAGTCTGGCTGGTTTATGATGGCTTTGCAGCTGTGGTGTCCTTTTTGCTGAGTGGTCTTTCAGGTTATGTCGATGTAGGACTTATTTACTGTAGATATTTTTGTACCTGATTCCATTTGCATCTCCACAAGGTCCTCTGTTGTTGTTATGGGATTGATTCATATTTTTCTCAGCTAAGTGCATCTCACCGAGACAAAACTTGTTTACTTCCTGAGTGGAATGGCAGCTATATGGCTCCATGGTCTAGATATGCTCCTGCTACTGTTTACAGATGAACATACTAACTTCAGAAAAGATGAACCAGACTTGTGAAGGGCAATGTCTTTTTTTTTTTTCTGAACCTATATAAAAAAGTCACTGTCAACTGAGGGTAGAGGAGAAATTATTTGTTTTTTGCTTAAAATATAGCTTATGTCAGGTTAAAACTTGTGTCCTGACTTTAAATCAACTGAAATCAAAACTATAGTTCAAAAAAGAATCAAACCTTTATTGAAGTTCTAATAACATCAACCTTAGGTGCATGTAAATGTACAGCTTCAAATGTACACCACTGCATTACTGTACATTACAGTGCATTATTAATTAGATATACCATTCAGCTTTTAGCTGGTTTCGTTTCCGAAACATTGTATAGTAGAGCACATCTAATTATAAATAATGACACATATACAAGCAGTGAAAACACTATAGAAAAAAAAAACAAACCTCAAACTCCAACTTCCGTGGTTATTTCGGAGGTATGACTTTCAATGTCTCACTGTGCCATAATTTATTCCCCAAGGAAAGCGTTGTTATAATGTCCCCCCCGCCCCCTCAATTACTGGCCCTCTAATAAATCTATTTATGACTCCCTGGGTTTTTAGGAGCACATATAGCACTGCAACACATCTTGTTAAGAGTTTGGGCTTTCAAAGAGCAGGGAGATTATTTGTTTATATGAGAGGGTTTGTAAAGCTGTAAAGAGCTAAGCTGTTAAAGACAGTTGTGGGGGACTGCCCTCACAAACAGGTTCCAATCAAATATGACTACTTTTTTTGAAGGATACCTCAAAAACCTAATAATATTTGCAATCAGAAATATTAAAATTATTCACAAGACTAGCTCAGTCAGTTATTCACTTTCAGCTGCATATTGTTAAATTGTTGTCTGTGCAGTCAATATGAAACTAAATCTAGCAGTTTCTGGTCCACTACATAACCTCAGCATTATTACATGGTTTCATGGGGAATTAACAGATGTTAATTAGTTAGTGCCATTGCTGCAGGTGGATCTTATTTCCTTTGTACAGATCCTTTGAATGGTTCTTAGTACTGTATCCAGCCTCAGCCATGCTATCAGATCTGTGATATGGTGACACTTTGGCTTAATCCAAAATAGTTTGACCAGATCCAAAGATGCAGGAGTCATCTTTGTGAATTCAGGTCATTCTGAGCGCGTGTAAATGCCTGTACCAAATTTCATAGTAATCCATTTTAGAGTTGGATTGAAGGGGTATTTTGTCAACTTCAGTGATACTGGAGAAGAGTGACTGGATCACTAAAGTCAGGTAGATTCATACCACGGGTGTTATCGATGTCTGTATAAAATGTCATGGCAATCCATCTTGTAGTTATTGAGGTTTTTCAGTCTGCACCAAAGCGGTCTGTGTATGCGCTACCATCCATGAAGTCATGAATATAGCATGACTTAAATGTGTGTGGGGAGGCTCAGGAGCTGTTTTATGTGTGTTTGCATTGAAATCCTGCTAGACACACCACTAGAGGGCAATAAGCCTCTGGAGAGTTACCAAATTTTACAAAAAACATTTCTGGATGTATATTTATTTTTATCAGCCGGACTGTGTGCGTCTGAGCTTCTTTCCTTGAAATATATTTCTAGACTCTTACTACCTGATTTACATGCTCAAGTCTGCAATTAATTCAACCTTTGATCCACCATTTTCCCATTATCCCAACATAAGCCTTAATTATAGTGAGTGGGATTCAAGAAGATCTACTCCTTGAAAAAAATCTATTTCAATGCAAGACCAGTAATTAGTTAGAACGTATAGCATATATTCTTAGCTGACCTGCAAAAGGGTGGAGACAATTGACTGAGTGGAGGAGGTGGTGTATTAACCGCGGAAAGGCAGCACCTTTCCCTATTTGATACAGGTTCCGTTTTGTAACTCTTATCACATGTTGGGCTTGAAAACTGAGAGAAACTCACTGATGCTGTCGTTGGTCAATGGGCCAAAAACAGACCTCCTACTGTGTCCCTCCTTTTGCAATCTGACTCTTGAAGAATTTGCCCCACATCATCTCCTTTTGTCATCTTCCCTGTGCCTTCCGCTGAGGGAGAAAGCCCTCAGAAATCATCTCATGATGCTTCCTTGCCAAGCGAACAGAGACATCATGGCTCTCTTGTGTCCGCTTAGATCTTCAGTCTGCTAATGACTGTTTTGCTAACCTCCCAGAGATCTGTCTTTTCTGTAAAGGACTGTTAGGCCTCTGAAGCATGAAATGGCGCAAGATTTCTTATTTTTTTTCTCAACAATTAATGGAATTTTTCCATCACAATTTAAACGGCCAGTTTTTCCACCAGCTATTAGCCTGAGATGATCTACAAACAGCAGCAACTGAATGAGCTGAATTTGAAAGACAGACAGCGTTATTTTGACGTATGCTTACAGGCTTTGCCTACCACACTCAAAGGATTCATCCCAGTAGACTTTTTGTGTTAGATTGATGCAATTACTTTTCACGTGAGAGTGCATGAAAGATTTGAGCAGGCAGCACTAGTTGATGGAAAGTGGAATTTCTCATTGTCTCTCTGATATCGCAGGTTATTTTCTCTTAGAGAACACAACCATTGTGTCTGAAACCAAGCTGTGAATGAGGGAGCTCAAACGAAGGTTTAAAAGACCGCTCCCCCTCCTTTTTCCCTCCCTCCCTGGACTGCCACACCAGAACCACAGAACAGCATATGATATAGAGCAGAGCTGTCATCCTCTGGAGCCTGGGTCTCATTACTCAGGCTGTATTTATCCGTCCATGCTCAGGAAGTCTGCATTTATCAGGCCTTTTTATCGATGGCCATTGGGGTCATTACTAGGGATGGGCAGTATTTCCTGTGCAGTCATAATTAAGTCATAGTACTGCAGTCATTCATCAGTAAGGTTATAGTGTGACTGAAAGCTGTAAACGCCCTTATGACCAGCTTCTTTGAATAGTGTTTTGCTGAATTTCAGGATCACCAAAGCCTCTTTGTCTTTTTTTATGACATCTTGTCAGGAGACATTGTGTTAACTGAGTGGTCAGCACACACACACACACATTTGCATGATTTGTGAAACCCTGGTGTGCGCGTGTGTGTATGTGCGTCTGTGTGTGCTTGTTTAACAAAACTCTCTTCCCTCCAAATACATTAAAATCATGTTGTCATCTGGTAGACCCAAGTCATCACACATCCAACCCCTGAGGTTTGGAAGTGAGTAATAGCAGTACCAGCAGGTGAGAGAATTACAGTACATGGGGTGGCTTGTATAACGGTGAAAGCTCAGCATATTACAGCTAATTTCAGCATTACTGTCAGATTGATTGCTGCTTCTACAATCCCATGTTTTGACAGTTTGAAAATGTGCAGAATATGCAAAACCCAGGATGTTAGGACACATAAGTTTCTATTAAACATCTCGGGTACAAACACTTGAGGTTGTTGCAGAATGGATGCTGAGTGTTTTTTTCCATTGCATTTAATGAATAATAATAATAATAATTTAAAAAAAAAAAAATTGAGGAAGCAAGTGACAAAGTCAACAGGCAGCGTCTTCAGTTTGTGCCATATGCAATGTGTAAATGTTGCTGTGTGACAATAAACAGAAAAGACAGTTAAATCTCTATTCATCCCTTGATGGAGAATAACCTTGTTTTATGGGCTGCGCCACAAAGCAGAAAATTAGTTCCTGAAAAAGTCATTAGCAACTTGGTTGTTTTATAGGGTGACATGCCCTCTTGTGACCGACGCTATGCATTTTTCTGTGTAGAAGAGTTTCTCTGTCAGATACTTAAACACAGGAGAACGCTCTGTGTGGAAAATGGCTATAGTCACTTCCATACACTGAATTAGTTTGGCACTGGTCTGTGAAAGTATTTACTGTAAACATCAGGTTAAACATAAATATGCTGTTATTTGCACATAAAGCAAGACTGATGAAGTAAACGAAGTAATAACGTCGAAACACATCATATAAAATATACAATAGAGGCTGTATAATTTCTAATTTCAAAGGTGACGAATCAAGTTTTCTACAATCCGCTGGTATTATTTTCAGTCTGCTGTGTTTTTGTCTTAAGTGGCTCCTGATGTGAAATGTGACATATTTCAGCCGATCGCTTTGTTAATCAATGGCTTTCAAGTGTTCAGAAAGCTGGGAAATGTATTCTATGTGATTTTCTTTTTCTGCTTTTAGATGAACTCACCTCAGCATACAGACTTTCATCTCCTCCAGCTTTTGATTTAAAGTGATATAAACTGCAGCTGACTGTGAGTCAATGTTCTGTGTTCAAATTAAGAAAAATACTGTAGTTAGATAACTGATGCTTGGCTTCCTCTGAGCAGTATAGACAGGTTTGCACACACAAACTGATATAATCATTTTGTTAGCAAATTGCTGCTTAGTGACATTAGCATTCCTTTGGAAATGTTTTTTCTGACTACCTGGTGATTGCAAGTCCAACACACTGGATTTCAGCTCTGTATTTGCTCTGTACCAATTCCTGAAGGAAATATCTCTACCTTTAAATGCCAAACACTCTACAATGTTCACCATCTACATGCTAACTTTGATAGCTGAAAACAACCCTGAAGGCTAACTGTGAGACCGAGCCAAAACATTAAGGTTTTGGCCTTATAATTGGAATCTGGAGTCTGGAGTCTGAAACACTTTATTAATCCTAATGAAAAGTCATGCCAACCTGCATTATTTCACTGTTTTCACATTTACATGAAATAGATTGTTGATGTGCAAAGAAATAAGTGGGAAACCATTAGCTTCGTCCGAAGTTGAACAATTACCCTTGAAGATGCTATTAAGCTCTTCATAGCATATTTGCCTCATCCAAGCAAACATAATCATTTCAAACCATCAAATTGTGGTTTAATTTTTATGTTCCCCATTAGGGAGTCACTGTACCTAGGCAAGGAATTGTTAGCAGTAACTCCCTTTAAAACCAAAATGTTTTATTAGTTGTTAAAGCTATTAAAGTTAGATTAGCTGATCTTTAATTTTGCATATTTTATAATCACAGTACAGCCGTTACTGCTTCCAGTCTGTATGTTAGGCTAATTTAGCTAATTGTCGCTTCATATATAGTGTCGAGCTATGAAGGCGTTAATCTTCTATATCAACAACATTCCTAAACTAATGCATCCCAGATTTTAACCTTTGACACAGTGGGGGCATCTTTCCCAAACTGACATTAACTTAGTAAGGAAAAAGAAAACTTGAAAAACTTAGCACGTCAGATCTTTCTTTAAAATTGTTGTGTCAAAAAAAGAATATATTAAGTCAATGAAGCCATGACACTTTGAGAAGTCTTGAAGCCTCGTGTAAAGCAGAAAACAACATAAAAATGTTAATTATCATGCTGTCATAGCGTTCTCCGCATAAAGTGCAGGTCATGCATGAAAAGAACCGATATCATGTTTTTCACTTCTTGGACTCGGCTGTGGACAATCCTCATCCACGCACAGTGGAGCAAGATCACACTTGATCTTACAGAGAGCAGGAGGGAGAGTGCAGGTGAAACCATATCTGACAGGCTTTGTTGTTTTTTTTTTTTTGCCAACTGGGAGAACAAATTGTGGGGAGACAAATTTGCAGGAAACACATTTGTCTCCCTCTTCTGGCAGTGTGTAACCATGCAAGCACTGTTGACTTACCAGCCGAACCGATGGTTATCCGTGTTTGTCCTCTGCATTGATTCATTTCTGTTTTAGAATGACTCCGCCCTCTGAACACCAAGGTTTGTTTTGGGTTTTTTTTGGGGGCAGGGGGCCAGTTATCAGAAACCTTTCTTGCATGCTCCTTATGTTTTTCCAGCATAGGCTTTGCTGCACTTCTAGCTGCCACAGTTTACAGCACTTTTCACTTGGGTTTGCTCCCCTGTTCAGCTCTGGAAAATCAATATTAGTAGTGCAGTATGTAAAATACGCTGCTTCCAGAATATTTCAAATTCTGGTATACTGGCAAATATTCGGACATTTTCCTGATGTGGAGTGGCTTAATCACTGTTGTTTTTGGTCTTTTGAAAGGCTGTGCATAAGCCCCACATTCAGGGGTTAAAATTAAGTTTTTCTCCCAATTTAAACACATTTCAGTGGATTGTATCCTCATCCTAAAATCAAATCTAATCAAAAATGTAAATCTAATTTTAATACAAATTTCTTCCCCTGTCCCACCATAGGTGAATTTGCATCTTCATCAGCTTTTACTCCCCTGATGAGCGTGCATCCTTGGAGCGCTCATGCTATTTTAAATCATTGCTTAGCTGTTAATGAATAGTGGCAGAAGGAGCAGGGATATTATAGAAACAATTAGACAGGCACTCAAACAGAGGCTGCACAGGTCAAAGTGCATAAGATTAATCACCTATGTCACGTGAAAATGAAAACCGAAGTTGCAGGAGAAAGTACACCAGCAAAGGATGTGTTGATGTTATGTTATTTTCTCGCAAGCTATTCCCAGCCAAAGCAGGAATACGATCTTAATATTATAGCTTTTGAACACAGAGCAGGAGAGAAAGTCTGCACCATATACCCTGGATACACTTATGTCACCTCAGTAAAAACTAAATTATCTCTTTTCTCCAAGCCTGGAAAAAGATCATAAACAGAGCTAGAGAGTAAGGAGGCAGAGCAAGAAGTGTAGTGTTTTAAGGTGTGACACCTCATCACCCACAAGTGATGCACTGATCCTCATTTCCCTGCTCGCTGTAGCACATCTCATCTCATCACGCCTTTCCAGGGGCAGCCTTTTGTGCAGTTCCCTTGTGTCTTCTGGGCCAGATGAGCTGCTACAGGACGTGCTAACAAGGATACATGGAGAGGACTCTGTGCTCACAGCACGGAGGAGAGACAGGTGAGACCTAGTAAGATTTAAGATTAAGTGCGGTTCAATCACAGGCACTTGAAGTTGTTCCAAGGGTGGCGTTTTCATCCATATTTCGTGTAATTTTACCAAAAGTTCTTCACTCTTTCAACAACCCCCCCCCAAACATTACTCATAGTGTCTTCTTCATTTTCCACTGAGGAATTGCATGAACATTTTTTAACAGCCCCGTGGCCATGCACCACATAATTTCTTTTTGTTATTATCACTGTAAAAACCACGGTCAAATGTCTACGATGACTTCTGCCATGTGGTTGGCTGTACTCAAACTGACAAAGACAGATGGCAGGAAAGAAATAATTCTACAGTTACAAAAAATCAATAAGTAAAACAATTAGACAAAGTATTATTTACAAAGCCAATGAGCTGTTTAAGGCCACATCATAGCCCTAGAAATACCTCATGACCTGCGATTCAGCTAAGAGTCAAAAACAAGAGTGATTCATCCACAGAGAAAGAAATGGCTGCTGGCAGCATTTACTGTGTTCCCTTGCAAAACAAGCGTTATGAATGTAGCTACGGTTCACGGAAATCAAGCTGGCTCCACCAAGAGACTCTCTCTCACTGCTCCAGTATGCTCTGCACAGCCCTTCCCCTGAATGTCCTGGTCATGTTTGCTGTCTCAGCTCTTGCAGGAATCAGGAGTTTGTTAGTGTGTGACTCAGCCATAGTGACATCTTCCAGCAGTTAAAACAAGCCTGAAGCCGCAATGCAGGAAGAGCAGTAGCCCAAAAACTTGTTGATGTGTTGATTCACTGCTATTAACTCCCGCTCCGCTGAATTTGGCCTTCTCTGATTGCTTTCTCTCACAAAGCAAGGTGAGTTGCCCTGCCCAGCCTCCATAACTTTATGTCTTGTAGACACATCGATGGCCGAACTGCTCACAGTTGTTGACTGGAAAGTAAACAGCTTTTAATGCAAACACTGGATATGCAGCAGTACTTGGAAAGGGCTTTGGTTAAAATGTTTTGCAACCTTAACCAAACAACCGCAAGACTCAGTACACAACTTGAAAGATGTGAGCTGCAAGGATAAAGCGCTTAGCGGAATAGAATGAAAAATGCTGCAGGGAGTATAATCTGTAATTATACTCTCTCTGAGGAACATCTGGAAAAAGCATTTAGAAATACATAGACATAAGTTTTGGGAGAGAGAGTTAGGTTAGGTGGTACACTGATTGATGCTTCCAGCAAAATAAATCATATAACATTTCATTTAGCTGGTTAGAGTGTGAGGCCGCCACATGCAGTCCAGCTACTTTTGTAACCACACAAATCAGTTTTAGGATTTGGTGCTCAGTGGTCTTTCCCATTCCTCTTTAGTTTTCACTTCTGTCATCCAGCGTATCTATAACAACCTGTAAAGTTCTCTGGCATGCCACCAACATCACGTTACTCGATCAAATGCACTTGAGCGCACAACAATCAATTATCCTAAGCTAATTAGAGCAGCATATACTGAATGGGTTGCAGAGTGTTGTGTAGAGTTCTGCAACAATAGTTCTCCGTTATTTTTTTCTCAGTTGCTGACTTGCATCACCATCGTCTATTGCGAGCAGAAGACAGAGATTTCTGTTTGTATGAGATGTGAGCTTTGACAGCAAGAAACTTCAATGGCTCCCAGAGTAATATTTTAATTGAGGGGTTTTTGCTTTAGTGCTGTATCTCTCTTTTTTAATGCTACGGTGAAAAGCTATCTTTCTAACGACTTAACTCCATCCAGCTTGTAAAGGTGTAAATTTGTAGATGAATTTAAAATATCAGTCATCACCGATATGGGGCCACGTGTCAATGCATGAATTAGAAACAATTACTGGCTGCCATCATCGTTTCAGTACATTTATATCTAGAGCAGATTTAGTTTTGCTGCCTTATTTTTAATTATTCTTTGCCTTAATGTAAAAATGATGCTCATTTTTAGCCTCATTACTGTTCATTTTAGCTCCATCTAATCTCTGTCATATCATTCATTCAATCCTTTTTGCTTTGTCTTTGATTGATTATGATGCTTGATATCACCAAGTTTTGGGAAAATTTGTTTACCTGTTCAAACCTAGGTCCGTCTCACAATGGTGTTTCTGATTGTGAGACGGGTTTTAGACCAGTCTTAATGGTGATAATAGGTTAGCTTTATTGAAGTTAGACAGCCTGACAACATGAAAATTTAAACTGGCTTATTTTAATGCTATAAAAGTTAGTCATTCTACCTCGAGACCACCTCTGCACTAAGAGCTCTGTTTTTCCAGGGTAACAATCCCACAGACCAGAGGCAAGACCAAAAAACAACAATGGAAATGTACAGCGGTGAGGACATTGTCAGTCATTGTCATCTGCCCAAGCCCTGCTATGTTAAGGCGCCACAGCATCTCAGCTCTACTACATGTCTGAACTGCAGTGAGATTTTATGCTTATGGAGGTGTCTATGTGAGCAGAATAGAATCACCTCAACACCTCTCCACAGTAAATACAGTTGTTATTCCCAGACTTTGGCTGCTTGAACAGAGCTACTCACTGAGTGTCATTCTTTCTCACTTGGTATTATTCCAACTTCTTGTTTTCGCTACTGCAAAGCAGTTCCATCACTTTGGGGCACAATTCAATTGTTCACTAAAATATGGTTCATATTTGTGGTTTGGCTTATGGGGGGAAGCTAAATCACTACATAGCATTAACACTATGATTGTCCTTTGGCAAACATTCAGGGCAAGATTTTCTCAGTCAACTGACTGCATTAATCCTGCACTTATTCCTGTGATGGCCTGGAAACAAGAAAGATAAATTTTATTCCAAAAACACTGCTTGTTGGTTGGCATGTTTTCCTGTTTTGTTGTTGCCATTTATTAACTACTGTTTGTATAAATATGATGCAGCTGATCATAACAGGTATATCTGCTAAATCACCTAAATGATAGTGTTGCCTTCCAAACATTGGCATGTTGGTCTGATCCGGTTTTGTTGTGAACCAGTAGGTGACAATTCTGAGCTGATCAGACTGAAAACATGGCGAGGACGCATGGGATGGTAAAGTTAAAAACAAACTCCACTAACTAAAGCAGAGATCATATGCAGATGATCAGGCAAACAAATCTGACAGGGAGAAGGCAAAAACCAAAAACATAAGGCAAGGGTCCATGCATCATAGTTCATAAATTATACTCTAGCAAACCACAAGAGACAGATGTACATGAAGGAAACAAAGACAATCTGAAAGGGAGCAAGAGGTGGACATGCAGTATATATACAACATGTTGACTATAGGATTGGAGCAGGGGCAGGTCTGTGGATGAAGAACAGGTACATATGATAAAGATGCAGGAACCAGCTGGCAGCCCATTGGTTTGTGACAGGCTGTTTCGAAGCCTCAAGTTTGTAAATTGGCCATTGCCAAACCTGGTGGAGGACGGGGAGCTGACAGGTGGATCTGACCTGCTCTGTTCCCGATTGTAAGGCACGGTGCTGCGTGTGTGGTATTGTCTGTCAATCACAGGGTAGCCATGCCCTAATGCGTACCCTCCTTTATGGTTTATCTTCAACTAAATATGTCAGCCTACACTTGTCATTGATTTGCTAATGACCACTCCCCTGCTACCTTATGTGCGCATGTCAAATTAGCAATTCCTTTATATTATATGATGTTATATGATATTATATTATATATTATATATTTTATCCAATTTTTTTTTTTTTTTTTTGGTGCATTCTCCTTAAGCTGCCATTTTAAGAAACCTGAAGTTTATGAAAGTTCGCTTTACCCACAGGGGGCAGTATACATATGTTCAACAGCTGTTGAAACCAACACTGCTAGGAGATAGGTGTTCAATTAGGTTCAGCTCAGGAGACATACTTGGCCACTGAATCACTTTCACCCTCTTGTTCTTCAGAAATCCAGTGGCCTTAGATGTGTGTTTTAGTGAAATGCAGCTCCCCAACACCAGCAGTGCTCATGCAACCCCACATAAGGACACTGCCCCCCACCATGTTTCAGTGTAGGCACCATGCATTTTTCTCACAGTTCGGAAGCCATCTGTTCCAAAAACATTTATCTTGGTCTCATCACTCCAGAGTATAGAGTCTCAGTAGTCTTCATCTTTGTCAGCATGGGCCCTGGCAAACTCTAGACGAGCTTTTTTGTGCCTGAGCTTTAGGAGAGGTTTCTTTCGTGGACGGCACCCATGCATGCCACATTCCTCTGCAGTGTACGCCATATTGTGTCACAGGAAATAGTCACCCCAGTTTGGCTTTCTAACTTCTTTAGATAACTACATTAAACTTGCATGCCGATTTTCTTCAGCCCTTCTCATCAGAAGACGCTCCTGTCAAGGTGTTAACTGCTGTGGACGACCTGGACGTCTCTGTGAGATGGCTGCAGTTCCATCTTTTTTATATTTTTGTACCATTTTTGCTCCAGTATTCTGACTGATAAGTAAAGCTTTGCTGATCTTCTTGTAGCCTTCACCTTTGTGGTGTAAAGAAATTATTTTCTTTCTCAGGTCTTGTGACATTTCTCTTCCATGTGGTGCCATTGCTGACAAAATGAAATGGGAAGGGGTTTTCTTTAAGTAATACCCTTTTATAGTCAACTGTCTGCTGGACACCTGTGTAATGAATAATTAGACTCACCTGTGGTTGATTCTTGTTAAATTAGACATTTGCACAAAAGGGGATGGAGACACTATTGCCCTATTTCACCTGCATGTTCCATTTGGCATACGAGTCTACCATGATATATATAACGTTACTAGAATATCTTTTTTTTATGATGATTAACTCTACAGTAGCGCCTTGGAAGCATCAATAAAACCAATGAGGAGCTCTGTCTTCTATACATTTCTACTACTTCTTTCAAGGCATGTATACATAAGTTGACACTATGTTTAGTCATGAAGCCAAACTAATCACCTGTGGTAAAGATAAAATAACTTAAATGATTTAATGTAATATTCAGTTTACGTCAGAAGCACACACTGAACCAGAAATGGAAGGAGTACACAATGAGGTGGGAAATACAATGGAGAGGAAACAAAAACACAAAAACAATAAGCAATGAAAAGAAATCTAAACAACTCACACTTCCAATAACACTCTACTGCAGCTCACATTATTACTGAAATAAGATGCTACTGATTACAAGAGATGAAGAAGCAAAATCAACCAAATTTTTTTGGCCTTTTTATCTTATTTTCGCCAGTCTTTTTTTTTTATTACCATTTATTATCTACTGTTAAACTCAGATTTGAATTACGAAAATAAGATGCAGCTGATTAGACAAGGTAAGGCTTGTAAACAAAAAAGGTAAAACCTCAGTATACTGCTAAAAGCTAGTTGGGATGTATGCATCTCATGCATTCACAAAGGCAGTCTTGTATTAGCATGGTAACTTGTTAAATTGTCCACTTGTCTGTTGCGATATGATTTTTTAATTTGCTGCATAGGTTGTTGTCATAGGTTTCACTTTCAAAAGATTTTTTTTTATTTGTTCTCTTTATTTGAGGCTTGTTGTTCCTTGGGAAAGGTTAAAGGTTATTATTTCTTACATTCTGTTTGACAAATGAATACAAACATGTATTGTTATTTTATTCATAAAACCTACAATTGAGGTTGGAAAGGTGAATAACCCCTATACGAGCAGTACGGTGTTGTTTACAAAGATTTAAAGTAAAAAGGACAAAAAAAAACAACAAGACAGAAAGCCCATTCAAAAGAATGAGCGCAAAATTTGACTTTCCTCACACCTTTCATAGGTTTTTGCTGCCTTTGTCAGTAGAAGAGATAAGATACGAAAAGCCTGTTTTGAACCTCAGCACAAAATATCCCTAATGGTCTTAGATCATGTTCCCTCTCTGACACACCATTAAGTGCTAAATGTTAAGAATTGCATTACTGCAGCTCCTAAGATTAAGAGTGATAAGGAAAAGCTGTTATTCCTATCCGCTGTGCTCACCAGCATCAGGCCATAGCTCTCTGCAATGAATAATTCACACAGCCAAATCACTAGCCACAAAAGATAAAGGCCCTCCATCCACTCCTCAAGAGTATTGATTTTTGTTGTCTTTGTATGTTGGACTGAAGAGTGTCAAATGGATAATGTGAGCACAGACAGTAAAAAAAAAAAAGTCATGAGCACATTCAGTCACTTTGGGATTTTCTTTCTGACACATCAAGGACAAACAAAGTTGCAAAGGTTGATTGAATGTCTGATCAAAGCACATCTTTCTCAGCACAGTTTGTTTATAGTTGATTAAGGTCTCTCTCAAATATATTTGCAGTACAACCCACAGACACTCCGGTAAACACATTTACCATCTGATCTTCAGGGGCTCTTCTGATTAAGTCATTTATTTGCCAAGCCTTACTTCCATCTTATTACAATTTAAACCTGCTGATGCAAATTATTTTCTTTTGCTCATATCTTATTACCTTATGTTACTGTGAAGAACAATTTGCAAGGCAATACAAAGAACTCATTTTTGTAGTCAAAAGGTGGCTGTGAGGTGCCAGCATACTCAGTCCCCCTACACCAGTCTGCTGTCAGATAAGAGGGGTTTCCTGTCTCAAAACATATGTGTTGCTTACTGACCTTTACATGCCCTTCACACACTGACAGGCCCGATGAGCAGAGATGAGAAAGGGGCCAGGGTTTGGGCTTCTCTATTAAGCCCTTCTTTGTCACAAAACCCCGTGCTGTACTTTTTGTATTTACAGGTGAGTACAACTATGTGAATCTCTTCCAGCAGACGCTATATGAGAATGTATGCTGTTATTTCCCTTTTGAAATGATGTCAGCTTTTGGATCTGTTCCCTACTTGAGCTTCAGACAGCACGTCGCACACACTTTTCAGACTTGATTTGAGGCGTGGGTGGAAATTTCATTTTATTATAGAGACAGCAGAATAAATGGGAAAGAAGTCTTGATATTAATTCCTGGGGGGGGCACAAAGAAGAAATAGTTGGTAGGGGAGTGTATTATTAACTAGTCCAATTGTATGTTGAGCAAGCAATAGCCTCTGTTCACTTGAAAAATGCCTCTGTCTCCACCAGTCAGCAAAAAACGCTCTTTCACAGCCAGTGTAGGTAATCCATGGGAGGGACAATTTTTGTCAACTTGTCTTAAGTTTTCTCTGAGACAATGAACCGCTCTCACCGCCTATTATATTCCGCCCTCATC
Organism: Remorina albescens; assembly: GCA_034769265.1. Taxonomy (NCBI): domain Eukaryota; kingdom Metazoa; phylum Chordata; class Actinopteri; order Carangiformes; family Echeneidae; genus Remorina; species Remorina albescens. The sequence continues at coordinate 6,787,621 of CM068494.1, forward strand.
TGGTCTCTTTGACACAAAGTGGTTGGCTCTGAAGTGTACTCAGCTAACAATGCTCTCATCCTGGAAGCTCTAACATGAAAAACATATCAAGGACAAACAAAAAAACAGACAAAAAAAAACATTAGTGAAGCCAGGAAGGTGAAGAAGCATTTTCATAAGAAATCTCTAAAACACGTGACAAACTCAAGGCCTTGGATACAATCAATAGATACAATCACAGGGTAGCCACGCCCTACCTAAGGTTAATTGGTGACTCTAAATTGTCTGTAGGTCTGAGTGTGAGTGTGAGTGGTTGTTGGTCTCTGTGCGTTGACCCTGTGATGGACTGGCGACCTGTCCAGGGTGACCCCGCCCCTCGCCCAGAGTGAGCTGGGATTGGCTCCAGCACCCCTGTGACCCAATCATGGATAAGCGGTTGAAGATGAATGAATGAATGAATGACGACACACCAATCAGACATCTGCGGATGTTTTCAATTGTGTACAAAATGTGGCTGCAATTTCAGAATTAAAAATTTTTTATTTTTATTTATATTTTCACTAGAAATATTTATGGAGAACAAAATATTTATAAGTCTATTTATTTTGGGGGGGGGGGAATATAGTATTCTGTCTGTTTCAAATCATATTTTTTTTCAAAACATGGTTAGCTTTAGTCTGTTCAATAAAGTTTTTTCCTGTTTGGCCCACAACCTAATGTATGCTACGAGTTCTGGCCCCTTGTGTGACTGAGTTTGACACCCCTACTCTAAAAGATCAAGACTAAAAATAAACTAGCTGTAAAAGTACTATAGCTGACTTAATATTAGTGCTAGCACTACAGCTGACTTGGTTGACGCTTCTAGCTTTCTGGTGGAGATATTGTAATTAACGAATTACATCAAAACCAATGCAACGAGTACTAGCAATAGTGAGGTTGGCTGGTTATATTTATTATTATAATCTGAGATGTGCATTTGATTGTAAATGTGCCGGTCTGCCTCTGGATATTACACAGACTCCAGTGATGCATGTTCGCATGTTTTAAGGGAAGGAGCTGCAGAGGGAGACAGGTAGGTTTTCAGTTAGATAACTTCAAATTTTAGCGAACTCATGCTGAAATCTCCCAGATTGCTTCCTCCCTCTTTAATCACACATTGATTTTATCTTTAAATTAAAATGATGAGATTAAAATTTATTATGTGTCACCAGCAAGACTTTTTTAACAGCACTGAACTTAAACAGACGAAAATCTGGTGTGATCATCTGCCGGATGGAGCTTGTCTCCTGTCTCTGTGTCTCTGCTCCTCTGTCTTACCTTCTGCTTAGAATCTTATATTTGTTTATAATCAAAGGTGTCTTTGCTTATGAACGCGCTTTAACCCCTGTGCACTTGCCATGTATAAAAGATATATTGTGGAAGCCCTGATTCTGACACAAAAACACTGATAAACAAAAGCTATACAAACCTTACCAGACACTCCAGACTGTCTGACCGTCCCTGGTCTTCCTGCCTCTCTGTGCCCAGCTCTGTTCTCTCTGTCTCCTTTTGCCTAATGACGCCATTATGTTATCGTTTCCATAAGCACTTCATTCCTTTCTTGTGAAGCTATCATCAAATTGCCTTTAGTGTTCCTGAGGACTTGCTTGTTGTTTCAGGGCACTTAAAAACCATTGCATGTCTGCTTTCCTTCCTTCGTAGAGACAACTTGTACTGCTTAATGTGTGTGGGATCACAGCAGGTGGCCAAAACCACCCTGACACAGGGCAAAATCATGAGTCACATTTAAAAAAAAAACATTTGCTTGGAATTTCTCAATTTACTTTCAGTTCACATTCTTTGACTTCAATCTCCATAGGTTCACTTTGAGAAAGAACATTCAAAAATAGGTGGGCCCATCCCCCCCCCAGGAATGCCTTGAGGCCAATTCATGGCCCGATTTTGTTATCTGCCCAAATCTATGAAGATCTGTGCAGCCACATTGTGTTCCACGTGTACTGACTGCACATTTTCCTATATACTCGGTCCTACACTTGTTAAGCGGTGCCGGCTGCTGCCTGGCTGTCAGTGTCATGATATACCAATTAATGAACGGAGTCAGGCACTGCTTTATGCAGTTCAGTTTATCATTAAATGTTTTCATTAACCATCTGCAGAAATAAAGGTTTCGTGTTGACATGCACAGCAAAGCAACTTTGGTAAATTTGTACAATATCACTCGGTTGCAATACTCAGCTATGGATGCCTAACACATTTTAGATACATGATTTGAATTCAGAGCATATATAACACACAATGGCGCTGGAGTTATTTCAGCATTAGGTTTGCACAATTTACTTTTGTGCAATTTTTTGGTTGCAAATGATTGCCAAATATCAATAGATCTAGATAAGATCGACATAAATTATGTAAAAAGAAATGAATGAATGATGCTGTTTCTGCAGTCCCTCCTCATTTTAAAAGACAATTATAACCTGATCCTGTAAACTCCTGCTCTAAGGCTAATAGCCAGCTTAATGACACATGGATTGAATGGACTGTCTGAAAGAGACATCCGCCCTACTCTATATCAGGGTACTTGCTCTGCCATTTGGCCCTTTTAACATCAATAAATACATTGCTTAAGTGGCAGCTGATCACCGCTGCCGCCTGCACCTTTGTTAAAAATGTTCTAGATACACCCCTGCCGGCCTGCGCTGGAGCAGCCCCTTCAGGAAGAAAGTGTTAATGAGAAGTTTCACGCCATATCTCTGTGGGCCTAATGGGAAATGAGTTGGAATGGAAAGTTTTACGTTAAGAACTTTATCCTTTTAACTTCATGAAGAGTTTGCACAAGTCTGCAAAGAGAGGAGATGACTGGTGCAGTGATACATTACAAAGAAGAGAAGAACCCTTTGCTGGCTTTGTTGAGAGATAAAATGTATCATTAATGAAATGGTGCAGGTCTCTTAAAAAGTATTCCCTCACAATTAAAGGACAAAAGATCTTTGGAATGCAGGCAGTACACAGCCCTGCTAATCCCTATGACATAACATATGAGATATTTGAGGGATAACATTTTGTTACATTTTACTCATTTATAATTACACATACTCTAGAATTCTCTCTGTTTAGACGTTATTCTCAGTACTTGGCTTTAATTATTTGCGGTAAAGAAAGGTCTACAGCAAGATTTGTAGCATACACTCAAAACAGCACTGTATGGATCCCATCAAACATGTTCTGCACCTGATATGTTGTGCTAATGAATTCATTCATTTATTCATTCATCTTCAACTGCTTATTCGTTTTCGGGTCACAGGGTCGGTGGTGGAGCCAATCCCAGCTCACTCTGGGTGAGGGCGGGGTACACCCTGGACAGGTCACCAGTCCATCACAGGGCTAACACACAGAGACTGTGCTAATGAATATACTGTGAAAAGCATGTCACCAGATACACAAAGTAACATAACTCAAAATCCAAAAAGTGCATGCAAAAACAAAAATATGCATCTGCACTGTTGGAACGGCAAATTTCCCAAATCTCACTCATTGTGAAACTGGATGAGCCTGATTGCCACGCCCGCAGTTCAGTATGGATGGATGCAGTTTATACAAAGTGAAATGAACCAAAATATCTAGGTGGCATCTGTGTTTGAAAAATACCCTGTTGACAAATTTGTACATTTTTGTGAAATGTAATTTGTCCAAATAACAAATGACACAATATTTTTACATGTTGAAGTGATAGTTTTACTTATTTAATGTGGGGCTGTGTCAGGTATAGTCACTTTATTACCTGCAGTGGATTGGGGTCAGCGGTCGAAAGATAAACACATGGAAGTTTTAAAAAATGCCTCATATGTAAATGAAATGCTCGCGGCATGGCTGCAGGGTTGGCAAAGTCAGTCCAGCACGTTGGTTCAGACTGATAAACACGCCTTGGATGGATTGTCATGAGATGTTTTACAGACATCCATCATTCCCAGAGGATACATCCTAATGAGTTTGGTGACCTCCTGACCTCAACTCCAACACCTTCATGAGGTTGACATTTGTCGTTTTAATAAGTATGTCTCATTAATAACATTCAGAGGATGAGTTTTAGGCACTCAGCTGATTCCTTGAAGTTGCATCATCTATACAAGACTATAGTTTATGACCAAATGCCTTTGCCAAAAAATATTCCCATCTGTTTTGGCTTAGTACTTATTAAGTTATACATGGCAATGCTAAGGCTAAAGCAAAGGCTTGTGCATGGTGGTTATGTAATGTCTTGGTTTCCATTTGAGAACCCAGTGAACAGGGTACAATGTCAATGACACATGATCTAGCAATTCAATAGCCATGTAATATCAACATATAACCAGGAACTTTATATAGAAGTACCCATACCATAGGTTGAATCAAAATTTGACACTGACATGAAAATAAATATATCTCACTCACTAATTTTCTACTGCTTATGGCTTATGGTGGAGCCAATCACAGCCACATCTCTGGGCGAGGCAAAGGTACACCTTGGACAGGTCGCCAGCCCATCGCAGCAGGGTGGAAAAAAAATTATATAATTCAAATATGAAATTAATAATTGAATCTTTTGTAATGACATTAGTGAAAACATAGAGGGAGCCAACATTTGAGGAGGCTGCCGACGGGCTTTAGCGAAGGCAAACTCTATAGGGGAAGACAGAGCTGGCCGGTAACAGTGATGCTGCAGTGTTCCTGACATAAATATTCAGTGCAGTAGAAGAACTTTGTGTAGTCAGTACCACATGTATTCACTAAGTGCAAGTAAATCAAGTAAAGAAGTGCACGAGTAAATGCTGTGAAATGTTATCGTGTCTTTTTAAACAAAGATGATGAACTGGGGAAACATATTCACTTAGTATCATCGTGTTAGCATTAGCATGTATTGGTTTTAGCTCAACCAGTGCAGAACCCTAATCACTGCACTACACCAGCTAGCCTGAATTCAGTCTCCACATGCACAATGTTACCACACATTCTTCCCATACAAACACATTTATGGCTTGCATCAGTGGAAATGGCTTTTGTGCATGTGCATGCATCATACTATCTGACACCTACAAGGAGGAAAGATGTAACTGTGCCGCCGCACTGAACAATGTACTTTCTTCTTGTAGTTTGTTGATATTATATCGCCTGCTTAATCGAAATAAATATAATAAAGGAAAGTATGTGATACAGCGTCAGCATTTGAATGCCGAATGTGCCCTTTATTTCTATTCATGCAGACTTAGCTACAGTAACCCAAATGAGCCGTACACAGAAACTGCACTGTATAGTGCAGTGGTGTTTTATCCTTTAAAAATGCTTACTCAGAGGAGACTCAAACACAGTAGATCACCGGATCCCTATTTTAAACATATCACAAGTGTCTGTTGAGGATGATAAGTGACTATAACCATGGTCCATTAAGCACACGCCACTGAATGTTCCATGGAGACAATTTAGAGTACAAATAGTCTATATACCAAGACCCAATGTCTACCACAGACTACAGTAGACATTACTGTTGCTGAAGAGCAAATGGAATTGATGTGTGCCCTTGCCACATCCTGATCAATCTTTCTCCTATTGAAGTATACACTATAATATGGAATACACAGGGAGAAGGAAAGAGAAAGAGGAGACGATAAATACTCAGACTGGCAAGGCCACACAAACAGTGTTGCCTCATTAGACATTGTTTGCACGGGTTTTCGTTTACTAAACCGACCTCACTCACAAAAAACGTTATAGCCCAAACTACAACATTTGCACATCACCGAATTTTCACCTGCTGTACACTGCTGTATGATAACCGCCGTGACACAACACTCATGCTTAATTTCCTGGAGGCTGTCAATGGAAGGTGAGCTAGAATTAGAGTCAGCATAGAAATGAGAGCCTCTTACAAGCTGCCTTACTGCCTGTATTAATTTGCTCACAGTGCAAGTTGTGTGCTTTTAGTTGTGTAGAAAATGTTTGCCCAAGATGCACTGAATAATATCAACATTCCAGCTCAATAACTTCCAAATGAAAAATGTATGTTTCTCTGGCCAAAAGGTAAACCCCAAGACATTGGTCTGCAGCTGAGACTGTCTTGGTGAAGCAGAGAATGTCTAGCACAGACTGAAACTTGTATTTTAACGAGAAGTATGCGCCACTGCCCTTTTTGGATCAGGAAAGCATTACATGGTCAAAGTGTGGACTTTAACAGTGATGATCTTAGGAACCGTGAGAGGGGTTTATAAACAGCCTTACATGCATTTATAGCTCAATATTACCTGTATATGTAGACTAGTAAATCCCAGGAGAGATCTAAGCTTCCTACAAAAGCTTAAACTGGTCAGCAGTGATACTAAATGATGACATAAAATGTATAACACTGTAACAGATGCCAAATTGCATTGAGTAAAAACGATTTGGCCTGGCTGAGAAAAAACTAGCAGTGTGTGTGGCCATTTTTAGTCTGAGCTCTTTTAAAGTGTTTGAGACACAATAGTTTTGTGTCAAGGACATACAGACAAATTTTGATAAGCAGTAGCTCAATTTAAATAAAGTTTTTCCACGTCCTGATGTCATTTTGGACATAGCCCTAAATAGTGCACTCTACAACATACTATATATACATACAACATACTATGTATATATAGTATACATATGATATACAATGTGGCAACTTCTACACTGAATAGCCAATTGCAGATAGATAGTTATCTTTCATTTCAGTCAAACATGAAGGAATTTCATAATAAAATAAATAATGTTGGTGCTCATTTGTGGGAAATGACAAATAAGACGTATGGAGAAAGCCTCCTGCTGTATCTTGGGATGATCAGGTATTTTTCTTTCATTTTAAATTTGAAATGTACCTGAAAAGCACTTGGCACAGACCAACTGTTAAAATCCCATCAGGATTTGGTTTAGGTGTGTACTGGCCAGATGTTCTAAAAAATTGCAATAATGCCTCTGTCTCTCTAAAGAATATACATACCTTGCTTCTATGTGAAAAGAAGACTGTGAAAATAGGATGTTAAGTCTTTGATTTTCCCAATACAACTGCAGTTTGTGTTAAACTTACACTAAGTGTACGTTAACCATTACGATCACTCTTTTTGCAAAGTTGGGTGATTTAAATCACCTGACTTGACATAACGCAAGTAATAAATTTGAGGCCTTTAGAATTACTTGATCACCGGTGAACATCTCTAATTGAATCTAATCTTGAAGGATACAGGTCACTTGGGATGATTAACGTAAGTAAGAAACTGAGAATGACAATGATGTTGCAGGTTGAACAGCTTCTTTACTATAACAATCATAGCAGCTGAGGTATCAACAATAATAACCAATAGCGGCATATAAATACTTGGTTCAGGCTGTTTGTGGTCATGTGGTTATGCGGGACTTCTCTGAGAGGCTGTGAGCTGTGCTGCTGAAACTTGGCTTATTTTCATTGATAACTTATGATCTACGATCTGTCTGATGACAAAATTCTTCATCATCATCACCCACATCCAGTTCAACATATGGCTGTGTTGGGATCTCTATCCACGTGCTCTGAAAAGAACAATAGAAAGGCCTACATGTCCTTCCAAAAGCCTGAGCCTGAGTGGGCTGACCGTTTGAAAACGGCGCCATGACCCCCATGATTCACACCTAGATGTGAATCTGAGTTTGAACAAAAACTCAATGTGGACATTGGCTGAAACCAGGCACACTCAGCAGGGGTCCCCGGCGACGTCATTCAGGTAATAAAGGCGCCGCTGCGGCCCTTCTCCGTTGCTTTTTCCCAGTGCACCGGTTACAGTCGAGAGCTACTCCAAGCTTTCGCCACAATCTAGCCGCCGAAGGGAGCAACAACTCAAACGTTTGACTTCCACCACCTTAAAGCCTAGGTCACAGTCTGCAACTCACAGGACGAGCACATAGACCGCTGTTGTTGTTTTTTTATTTTTCCTTTTTGTCTTTCTTCTTGTTCCCCGACGTTAATTGCTGTGCAGTCAGCTGATCTTACGTCCTGTGAAGACAAGTGCGCCAACTTTGTTAAAGACTTAACAAAGTACACCGTTCTCCACCCGTGATCTTCCCCGCTGCCGCCGAGGAACTCATCACATCGCCTTGCCAGAAGAGCGAGGCACAGAACGCGCTGCGGACACTCAAAGTGGATCTCTTTTCCTTTCTCCCTTGAACTCCGAGGGATCGGAATAATGAAAAGTAAGAGGCTTATGTCTGGGCAGAGACAATTAGTATAGCGTGTAGTTGTATTTGTGAAACTTGACTTGTAAGTGCTGTGATTAGTTTTTCTTTTTGCTGTCGGTCATTCACTGTGATCAGTTAATAAGTCAAACATCATTAGTTAAAGGACCAATAAACCGACCCGGTAGACTCCGGTTTGCTGGTTCTGCTATTGCGTAGTGATATTGTAATTATCAACTTTGGTCACGATCTTTTGTGGACTCTCTCTCCCTTCACCCTCTCCCCCACCCAGACAATGCCCCCCCGCCATGCGCGCCCACACACACACACACACACACCACCAGAAGCCACCCACCTACTACACCCACACACACAGCCTCACTATATTAATGCAACTCAAACTTACAAATGCACTATGGTGATGGTGGCCTATGTGAATATTTATTTAAATTCACATGCATGAACAGAGTTTTTTAGTTCAAACATAACTAAGTCCTTCATCAAAAAGGAATTTTACAATTTTACAAAAATAAAAAATACAGTCTTAAGACAAAAGTACCTGGTATGGTATAAAACATTCCAGTACAGGGTTAGCTTTTTGAACTGAGCCACAGTTTACACATCTAGGCTACATGTATCTAGTCCAAGATATAGGAACATTTAGGCTACTGTATGTAAATTCACATGCTTGAACAGACTTTGAGTTCAAACACAATCAAGTCCATCAAAAAAGGAATTTTACAAAAAAAAAAAAAAAAATGGTGGTAATAGTAATAATAACAATAATAGGCTATCTTAAATCAAAAATACCTGGTGTGGTAGAAGATATTCCAGTCATGCAGTAGTGCAGTAGCTTTTTGAACAACTTCCTTAACGTCCTGTGGATAAGCTACATTAGCTGGGCTCTCTCCCGAAATGATTTCCATTAACATCTGGTGCAGTGCACGAGCAAAAAAAAACGAAAAACTTAACCTACCTCTCTCCATCGCATTCCCATTTCTCCTCCGCCCTGCTGCTCCTCTGTTTTTAAAGAAGAACTTTCTTATGTCCATGACGGCAGCCTAACATTAATGTAGGCTAGCTGTCCGCTGACAAGTTTACTCCACGGTGACAGCGTAGCAGTAGCAGTGCTTGTGTTTCGATTTTGCGCGCTAGGTGTAGCCTGTTCCATTCAGAGATTATGCAGCATAGTGAGTGCAACGCAGCCTCTCTACTCTTTGAAGTGATTTTGCTGCAGCCCTATTAGGCTGGAGGGGGGTTCACAGGAGCTGTCAACTATTCCTAGACGTGTCAGTCATAGCGCAGGGGTACAGATATTATTCTGTGATGAAAAATAGACCCATTCATGAAATTTCATTGGGAATTTTACGGGGGGGTACAGCGCATGTTTACCGGGGCATGTGTCCTGTTAAAAAGTGTCTGGCGACGCGCATGATCTCACAGACATTAAAGCCGCCTTTGGGTATGGGCGCGTGTTCTTGAATCTGTTACACGGAGGTTGCCTCAGTAACACGTAAAGCTCAAGGGCCTCTCCCCTTTCCCCTTTGTTCACGCCATTCATATTTCGCGGCTAGTCGCCATTTTGGCTCCAGCGAGTGCGTAGCCTACGTCACTCTGACGCCATCTTGGCTGTTAAAGACACGTCACTTACGTGAACCCGCCACCAGTCTCACACACACACACACACATCACCATTGTGATTATTGTTGCTCCTTTTGCTATTGTGATTGCCATTGCTATGGCTAATGCAAGTGCTGCTGCTAATGCTGGTGCTATTGCTACTGCTACAGCTATCGCCAATGCCAGTGCTATTACATGTGTGTTGCCTGTCGTAGTTAGTAACCAGTGTTTTGCTTCTGATAATTGAATTATAATAGTCTTTATACTAAATGATGTCATTTCAAATAATTATTGCTGTGAATAAATCCTGTTATAATTTAATCGGTCGTTGTTTGTGATTATAGTGGTTATACAATTGTGAAAGTTGCTGGATTCAAAATAGTCAGTGCTCAAACTCTTCCTTTAGCAACCTTCTGTATTCCAGTTTTGTCAGTTTGGCTATCGATCCCTGGGATCCCGAGATTTACTGTTTGCAGTAAATATTTCTGACTATTAATAATTATTTCCTTTAATTATTAATATTAATTCCCAATAACCAACAACAGCTTAAAATAACCAAGGTGTAAAAATGTGTTTTAAAACACGGTAAATCTCAATTTTGAGCTTCTGACAGGCAAACACAATTCCAGCACATGTGTATTGGTGATATTTACCAAAATAAACAGCCATTATGATTTTACCATTTTATTCAGTATGAATGAAAAGCAAAATTTCACATGAAGCTTTCAACCAAAAGCAATACTTTAAAAGTGTGTTATTGTCACGACCCTGCAATTTTCTTTTGTATCCCATGTGGCACAGTCAGGTGTAAATGCATGTTTTGTTTGGGGAGAGGGTCATCTAGGATGTCAGACCCGCGGGAAATAATAAATCCAGTGCTTGTGGCCAATTCTGTGGTGTTTTTGGTGAGGATAGTTTGAGAGAGACCAAAAAACAACAGTTGGTTGATTGTGTTAATTGTACTACTCATCTACAACAGATCAACAGCAACTTATGATCCAAGAAAATTACCAGGTTCGGGATACTTTCTTGAAGAAAAGGCAAGATCCATTTGGCCATCTTCCACATATCCCTATTCAATTCATGTGGAAAAGAACTAATACAGCAGCAATTATCAAAAATAGTTGTAATAAGTAAATCGTATGTTCATTTTACGAAATGATAAATAAACAATCTATCTGTTTTTTCTGTCTTGGGAGAATATTTACTTGTCAGTCTTCAAAATATTTTGAATAGTTTCTTCCCAGAGGAGCTTTTTGCCTCAGGAATGCCCCCAGAATCTCAGGAAATGTGGTCTTTGAAATTTGAAAGGTTTAATTTATTTATTTATTTATCTATTTATGTATTTATTTATTTATTTATTCTCTGCTTCATAAAACAATCCAGAGTAAAAAGTGACAGTATGGTGGAGAGATGGAAGATGACAACATACAAAGGTTCCAGACCAGAGTGACACATTGAAGCATTTCAGTTAGGTCACACAGTATGTGGTATATGCTTATCACAAGAAAATCAGTCTTCACCAGTCCAGCCTCACATACAATAATCCAACAGAACCCATAAAACGCATGAATCCAATGACTAACAACCACCATGAGCCAAGTAAAACAATAAAAAAAACTCTCAGCAGGATTAAAACCAAACTAATCACAAAGAGAAATGGGAAACAGCATGGTGTCATTTTGAAGAGAGTCTGTGTGTAGTAAAATCATTCAGCACAAGTAAAATCATTTTCGTGGGTGCAGTAGGTATAGCCATCAACATACTCAGAGAGAAAATTAAAATTCAGTGATATTACAAAATGGATAAATGTGCAAGGCTGTAATTCAGAGTCCATTTCAATAAGAATGACTCCGCACAAATGCATCACCATACAAATCAAAAAGAAAGAAATCATGAACATGATAAAAAGATAATTTTGTGGGCTCTCCACTTCCACACAAAACCTACCAACATGTTCAGGAAGCTTTTGTCGATTAGGCAACATGAATGGTGTTGAAAAGCACAACAGTGACTGGCTTTTATGAGGCAGAACGCCAACAAATGAACAAGCAGTAGAAATAACCAAACATGTTAAGGAATGGCCATTGGGTTTCTAGATACAATTCTCTGGGGTTGCCAATTATTTCTGATATACTGTCTACCAAATAACATGAAATTGTGAAAAATGCCCATGATTATTTCACCACAGACTGAGGTGAGGTCTTCAAATACCTTGTTTTGTCCGACTAACTGATATAAAATCAGTGCAAAATCCAAGGATATTCACTCATGCTTTAAAGCAAGAAGCTTTAAATCCTCATATTTAAAAACCCAGAAAAATATCACCAATTTGAAATTTTTTAAAAGAATCCCTTTCTGGGTCGCAGGGAGCGCTGGAATCAATCCCAGCTGACATTGGGTGAGGACGGGGTAAATCCTGGACAGGTCACCAGCCCATCACAGGGCCAACACACAGAGACAGACAGAGACCAACAACCACTAACACTCACACTCAGACCTACGGACAATTTAGAGTCACCAATTAACCCAAACATGATGTCTTTGGATGGTGGGAGGAAACCGGAGTACCCGGAGGAAACCCACACAGGCACGGGGAGAACATGCAAACTCCGCACAGATAGGCCCCAGGCCCGGGAACCGAACCCACGACCTTCTTGCTGTGGGGCAACAGCGCCAGTATGCCCTGCATGCCGGCAAGCTGCCCTGTAATACAGCTTCTTGCTGTTCAAAATCTTAAAACAGAAGGTGTATAAAATACAATTTTTCCTGAGTAAATTAAACTAACTTCTAACTTTAACAATTTGATCTATTGCTTATATTATGACTTAATGCTCTCCAATCTCAGTTTTAAGAAATCCTAAATACTCAATCCAACATTTGTTATCAAGTTTTACCTCTTGTTACTGATGCTCTGTATTTCTGTAACCCATTAGGTTTTTCGTTTAAACGTACCGACACTTCGAAAAATCACCATGAGCTGAAATTACATCCGACAGTTACATCAAAACCCCACATTGCCACGGTAACCAGTGTCTGATGATGGTTTTTCGTAACTATGACCACAACACAAGGTTGAGGTCTGACCTTTGGTGAATAACTTCCATCTGACACGGTGACATTTCATTCTTTGTGTTAAGGTAATAAAAGAGGAGTCCGATGGATTTAACAGTTCGCTAACTTGATAAAGTAAGAAGTTGAATTGACTGCGCCAGCTGAGTAGAGAAGAATAGGTCTCGTTTCTTGTTAAAAAATAGAAAACTGATAGATTTGCATGCAGAGCGTAGATTCAGACACATTCTGATAGTTGACAGCATTAATAAGAACAAACAAAAAACATCAGGATGGAAATCCATCAGCAGTGGGATCAATAATGAATGTTCTGCTGGCATTAAATCAGAGAGAAATAGGCACCTGCAGGGCAAGAGACAGTGCTGCGTTTCACTCTGATGCATGAGGTCAAAGGACCTCCATTGGTTCAAACAAGGCTTGTCTCCATCAGCTTAACCTTTCTATCAGCTCATTGTTCAAGCGAATATCCAGTGGGTGTGTCTGATCTTGGATGACCCCCTGTCTCATCTTAACGCTTTTTTCTTATTTGTTCTGTAAGCAAGATGCACTGCCGCTGTCTGTCCTTCTGGTTGTATGATCAATATTTTTCAAATACCAGTCTGACTTTCCAAATTACTCCCGTTCCACAGAAGACGTGAAATTTTCACCCAGTTGCCACACATAGGGGCAGCATGGCGGCATAGTGGTTAATGCTTCTGGCCCATGAAAAGGAGGTCGCAGGTTCAGTTCCCAGCCTGTGGCCTTTCTGTGCGGACATTGAATGTTCTCCCAGTGCTTGCATCGGTTTCCTCTGGGTACTCTGGTTTCCTCCCACCATCCAAAGACATAAATGTAAATTGGTTAATTGGGGACTCTAAATTTCCCATAGGACTGAGAGTGAGTGGTTCTTCGTCTCTGTCACTATGTTGACCCTGTGATGGACCGACAACCTGTCCAGGGTGTACGCTGCCTTCGCCCAATGTGAGCATTCAATGCTCTATGTTGAACTTTTCTTTCATAATTAGGGTTTGCAGCATTTGTATCAATGAAATAACTAACAGACAAGGTCAACGATTTTTTATTGGCTACAGTTCCTGAATGTAGTGAACAGAAATCTTGTCTGAGCTACATGTTTGCTTAGATGATGCTGTGGATTCGTGTAGGTTCTGGTGAGAATTTTAAAAATGTCAAATTTAGAAGGCAAAACACACACAAAAAAATGAAAAAGCAGAAAAGTATTTGTTTCAATCTCAGTGGGTTTTAAATGAGAGGAGATTAAAATATAAGATTAGAGAAAGTTTGAAAGCGTGTGTAACATAGTTTTCCCATTTTATAGAAACATTGGTTTGGGAGCTATTCATTAGTAATGCATTGGTTTAATCAGGTTGTAATCCCGATTACTAGTTACCAAACAGTTAAGATTGAAATTAAGACTTCAATAGAAGCACTTTCTGTAATTCTGTTGAAGTTATTTTTATTTCATAAAAGCAATATACATTTATACAAGAATGTTTTTCCAAACAGCTTTATCTCTAGGTACTCCAGCTTCACCATGCAATCAAAGCTGTGACATCCCCCAACATAGAGTTAGTTATCATCGACACCAGCCCCTCCCATGACCCTTAAAAGGCTAGGTAATGCTAATAAAAATACAAAAGAAGAAGTCACTACTGAGTACCCCATTATGACAAAGTGAAACCTGAATCTTGAAGTATTCAGATGATTTTCTCTTTGATGCTTCAAATTTAGCTCAGCTTTCTTCTATATGTGTTATTCAACTCTGAGATGATATATATATAAATCTGCTGTACTGAAGAATCATAGGAACACACAGCAATCAGGTGCATATGAGTGGTGAAAATCTGAACTTGATGGTCACTTAGGCTGAGCTTTAGAGAACCTCTATACAGATGAGAGAAACTTCCAGGAAAAAAAACTAAACAAAACAAAACACTGCAGCATTCCAGACGAAAAGCCCGACCAAAGCCTCTCTTCAGTGAGCACCTCAGTGGTGCAAGAAAAGCACAGACTGTGAGAAAAAAGTCTCTGGTCTGATGAAACCAAAATTGAACTGTTGGCCTCAATTTCTAAATGTCATGTGTGTAAGAACCCAGACATGATATTCGGAATTAGTTGTCCGTGTATATAAAAAAGTTCATCACCTGGATCAGTCATTGTGTGCACGGGCAAATAAACCAACCTTTATCAAACACATTTACAGAAACCCGGCGTTGCTGCTTCCAAAGGCCATTATTAGGATCATAATAGGAAAATAGTTTGGGGTTAACTTGGTATCTTGCTATTGGTACTTCATTTATCAGTGATGCTGGGCACACTGGTAAAGCAACTACTCTATTGGACCTGTAACTGTCTGAACGTCTCCAGTTCTCCAGCAAATGTGTGACATTTCAAAGGAAAAATAATTAGGAAAAAAAAAAAGTCCTCAAAGGTGTAAGGACTCTGAAGACTTGAGACTGCAGATATTTATTTGTCATGATTTTCTCTAGACAGATGCCTCTTCCGACAGAAGCCACATCTATTAGAGCTCATCAGTAAATGAAGAGGCCCCACATGAGCACTCCGTCTCCATGCTTATGCGCAGAGACTACAAACTGCTGTCCCTTAAATGATTTGCAAAAAGTAACATTCTGCAGCTAACTGCTATTTCCTCTGCTCTGATGTAATGGATTTGTGTTGAAGCAAAGTACCATTCTCTGCCCACGGAGCATTGATCTCTTGTCTGTCTATACCGTGCTGGAAATGTTCTGATGGATATGTCACTGTACAAACTGTCTCTTAGGCGGTGACTCTGCCTAACCTTCTGATGACCTAAAGACACCAACGCAGCATCCAGAGCCAACGAATGCAGGTTCATTCATCAGCTTCCTGTTTCATGTGATGCTGGCCTCCGTGTACGGCCACAATTATAGCAGTGACACCCTGCTAAAGTAATGACCCATGAGGAAAGCCAGCCTCTCCACCCTGCTGATTTCAATGATGGAAACCAAGACTGAAAAGTAAAAACACCACCTCTCAGCAATACAGGCCATTTAAGCCTGTTTGGCCTGTTTGTGTTCTTTTACTTCCTGCAAATAAAACCATGATTTCACTATTTTCCCAGCAGTCATTACTGTAGTCACCAGGGCACCCACCCGCCTTTATCATATACAGCCTCCTGTGGTCCATTTGTCGATTCCTCTTCTGTTTCTTTTGCCATGTGGTTTTCATAAAGCTCCTCTCTGAGCAGCTCAGAACAGATGTGTCACGCTCAGTTCTGCACATAAACTATTCATTCATGTTGACTTTTACAAAGCAGCTCACAATAAATTGTATCTTGCATTGTTTGTGATCCTTCTTTTCTCCTTGGCTAATCAAGCTTCAGTAAATATCTTCAGCGTAAGACATACAAGCTCCCAGCAATTTTTCCCCAACTGGGAAACCTCAACATCAGCAATAAACCTTTTCTCCCTAACACAAAGGGTCACTGAACTCAGCACAAAAGTATCTACCACTGCTAAAAGCAGCTAATGCTAGCAACTGGAGATATTCATGTGAGGCTGGAGAAGAAAAAGCCCTGATCTGCAAATGGATGTGTGCTATTTCTCATGAATTCACCTCACATTACACTGTTGACTATGTTGCTGTTATGGTAGAAAGTGAGGGATCAACGAAGATCAAATAACCAGACGCCGAAACACGGGTGTCAAACGGGGAGTCTCCTTTATTCACAGCACCCCTACTAACAACACAGTCGGCGATATCTCAAAGTATTACAGAACCCGGAGGTGTCTCTTATACACGGATGATGGTGTGTGTGTGTATGTGTGAGTCTGCATGCTCATGCACTTGGAGTGGGAAGGCTTCATTCCTATTTACCTGATTCTCCATTATCCCATCCCAAAGGAATGTGAGCCATCTTCAAGGGCATTTCTTAATAATAGTTGTCCTGGAGACACAACATTGTTTTGGTACAGGCAAGGTTTGCACATGTCTCAACACAGTCATGATGACCTTCTAGAATAATGTCTAACTAATATCCTCCTGTTATTCAGTATTCTGATATTTTCATTCCTCCACATTGCCCATTGAGCAAACCTTTCATTAGAGTTAATCACATGCTGTTTTAGCAAAATGTATTATTTGCAAGACAGGCCTTTGTTGTATTTCCAGACCTCAACAAATCGACCTTGGGAAACGTGTCCATGGAAACAATGTCATAAGTAGCCCTGGATGAAGAGGGGGGATCTTAGCGAAATGATGGTTAAATTACCATTATGATTCACATCTGAAGGAGCAGAGGCTGATCATCAGAACAGTTCAGTGTTAACAGTCAATTTGAAATTTCTATTGGTCAGGCCAGTATTTTTGACATCATATTATCTGCTCACATGCCAATGCAATACACAGAATTTCTATATATGAAATGTATGCAACTAAAAATAAAGATTGGTGCATATTCTATGCAGGATCTATATATTACTATGCATGTTTATCTAGCCAATGCAAATATTGTATTTAAGTCAATGTGAAAGTTACCCTAGTTCATTCATACATTCATTCATTCATTCATCTTCAGCTGCTTACTGTTTCTGGGTCGCGGGGTTGCTGGAGCCAATCCCAGCTCACACTGGGCGAGGGCGGGGACCCTAGTTCTCACCTAATTTAACTTGGTTCATGTTGATAACTTTATGATCTCAGTCTCATCATCATACTGGGTTAAAACTTTCTGAGAAGTAGAGCTTATGTTTAGTTTAAAATAAATAAATAAATAAAAGTAATATGAAAACATACAGGTGTAGGATTTTTACCAGCATGATATTTTAATAAACTTGCTAAACTTATGCATAGTGGGTATTCAACATACTGTGTATATAGGGAGAGAGAGAGAGAGTTATTTTGCCTGTCTTTCACTTTGATTTTTACAATTCTATCAACCCTTCTTTTGGTTGGTTTATTCTGTGAGAGCTCATCACTGTGGGTGTTGAGCAATGAGTGCTGAGCGAGTGCATCTGTGAAGATCATAGTTCTATGTGGCAAAATCCCTCCTTAATGGACGATTTGAATTGAAATATACCCACATTTTAAAACCTGAAGAAACAAACAGTAAATCCACATTTTTCTACCCCAGTGAACAGGCAGACGAGAAATTTCTTTTCCTTCTTTCTTTGTAGTCTAAATTACCTGTGTATCTGCTGTGTGGAGATAGTCTCTTATCTTATATTGAATATGTTTTCCGGAAGCAGCATGGTCTGTGGGTTGGATCCGATGGGATGGCCTCTCTTGATGCCAGTGGTTCCCTGCTTCGTTGATAAATCTCCATGCAGTATTTGCTGTAGTAGCTCCAGTTCAGCCTCTCCTCGCTGCTTGTTTTGACATGTAAGTGCTATTGTTTTGCTCACCGCTGATCATCAATCAGGGCTTTGTGTCTGTTCACGCTGACCAACCACGCAGTGGCTTCAATGTAGAAAAGAAATATGGATCATTGGATTTCAACCCTACAATAGGCCACAGTTATGCAGCAGAGATACAGATATTAAAGCTTCACTAACTCATATCTCTGACACTGGATCAGATGAAATCAAATGAGATAGCCCATAGTTACAAGCTCACAGAAAATGCATAGCAACTTCTGTAGATCGCCTCAGTTTTTTTTCATTGTTTGTGTTTTCGACATGGAAATCCATTCTTTCCAGCAACAGTGTACAATTTTTCGAGCGAAAAGAAAAACAGAAAGAAGCTACAGAACCAGATGCCAGATACAGGAAATTGGATCTAGCCAATGCAGAGAGACCTGATTCCAAATGAATGTGTATGTTCCTACATGTAGCTGCCAAACTAACTACACCTGTCACGGGTTCAAAGATTCTGTATAAAAGTTCAGTTCATAACAACTCTATTCAAAGGGAACACCGAAAAAACAGATGAGAAGGAAGAGAGCTGATACACAGAGGTCGGTATCAGGAGGGCACAACACCACGCAGAATGGGCATCGAAAATGAAGGCTGCTACAGAACAAAATCTGACAGAGGGTAAGTAGAGGTGGAACAGTTTATGTGCCAGAGAGTCAATGAGGAAATGGGTGAGCAGATGGGTATGAGAAATCAGGTGACTGGGAAAGGAAAAGTGCTAAGTGCTGCAGGGCTGGTGGGAGTGGTGGGGTCTAAAATGACAGGGTACTTAGAAGAGAGGCACCAAATGAATGAATAACTAAGCTTATGAACTGACACTGGTAATTTTGGAACTGCAGAGTTAACTTAGAGGTAACTTTAAAATACATCATCCTAAAAGGTGATGATTTTTCCTCCAAAGTGCTTTTTCCACTGGTCGAATGACCTGTAACATCTCGCTTTTGTCTGCAATGGTAAAATCCACGATTGAAATTCAGACCTGGGACAAATGACTCTGCAGTGGAGAAGCTGCAACGTGCAGACAGACACAGATCTGTCACCTATGCAGCTCAGTGCTGTCAAATCAGAAACTACATGTGGCTACATCGTCCCCTGAGACTGAGATAAGGCTTGGAAATAACATAACATAAACACGCAATCAATGATCAAAGTGTCTCACACAAACTCCAACTCTTTTTCAGGCGCCAGAGAGATGAGATTAGACAGATGTATATTTTAAAAAAAAACAAAAAAACATTTTAGAATCAGCTAATTTTGGTGGGAAAAGGGTGCAAGTTGCCAAAAAAAAAAAAAATAGCTTGCCAAGTCTTCCAAAATAATACCTTTGTAAATGCTTTTCCCTGTCATTTTTAGCATAGATGTCGGACCTTGGGGATGTACCCAACTCTTTTTAAACTTTTTTTCAACACCTTTAAATTTTGGGGAGTGTAATAAATTAAACCACAACTTGTTTTACAATGACAGCGATACAATAACAGTTAAAGTAGGAGACTTTTCAGTAATTACAATGATGCATTTTCCTTTTTTTAATTACTTTTCCATTTCTGAAACACTTCCGATTGCTTCTAAAAGCTTCACAGTAGCTTTTTCAACTGAACTGCTGGAAATGTAAGAAAGCCACTGTTCGCTTTGTACACTCTGCATAATGATTGTATAAAGGCGGCATAAAGATTATGTTAAAAATGTATTTTGGGTGCTTTGAGATATGCCAACACACCTCAGAAAGAAGCAATCATAAATGTTCCTTCTGCAGTTTTTCAAACCAGAAAAAGAAAACAGAAAGTTTAACATCTTTGTAATTTTAATCCATCTGAGGGGAAATGCTTCCTGGTGTTTAAGGTAAGTTTGAAGACGTGTCAGTGTCATTATCAAGAGCTACGTTTGCAATGAGAATAAGAAATCCATGAAACAGAACAGGTAGTCTGATTAAACCACGTCATCCGTGTCTACAATCCACCTCCAATATGTTCAAAATTTTTGTATGTAAATTTTAATCATGAAGAACAAATGTTTGTATTCACGCTGAGCGTATATCCTCATATAGTAAGAAATTAAAGAAAATGAATGAGTATCTGAAAAGTTCTGTTAACATGAATGTGCCATAAAAGCAGATGAAAGGTTTATTTGCACCTTCAGATTTTTTGGATTCAACCTTCCATGATCGCACTTGTGTCAAGCTGTGGAAAAATAAATTCTCACCGAGTTTTCATTATAGTTTTACCAGCTGGGGCATTATCGTTCAGATGTAACTATCTGAAAGCTACAATCTCCTCAAAAAACCTTTAAGAGCCAAATATTCTTAAGTACGGTTTGACATCTATGTTAATTTGTGAGCAGGGGTTCAGTCAGTTTGTTAATTTGGGTTTCTGTTGACACGGCAACCTACTGCATGTATGAAAGATAGAGGAGCCGCTCTGAGCTCACATACAGGCATATCTGATATTCCAATCAGCAGAGGAATGATAATAAAAGAAAAAAAAGAGTCTAAGGCAATTAAAGTTAAATGCATGTCATTTTCAACAGAGTTGGGTGCTTACAACCCAATAGGAAGTGGATCACCACGGGAAACAGTCCAAACGAGAAAGGTGTTTGCCTCGAAGCCTCAAGACTTCTGCAGGTGATGGTGATGAATGCAGTTGGCAGGATGGGAATGACTTCAGGAGCAGGAAACTTTGATTGGCTCGTTTGATTGCAGATGGTCAGATATATAGTGGAGGTGGTGGAAAGGTGGAGGTGGGTCACAGATTCTTGAGATGCTGAAATGACGGTAGTGAGAGGCAGACAGAACAGCTTTAAAGTCTGACAGCACATGAGCATTACAAATCCACAAATATCACAAAGGCCACTGTGTCAGGTTATGATTTGGTGGAGATGAGAATGAGCTGGTGGAGCTTAGAGGAAATGTGTCTGTGACTTGGAAGACATGGGCAAGGAAGTTCCTGACTGAACAATCCCTAAAATTCATTTCCAGAAACTTGTCAATCTCTGAATTTGAGACAACCCAGAATTCTGTCCCAATGTAAGAAATGTATTGAAATGAAACTCCAGTAAGCATGTTAGCATGCATGATTAATGTTATCTAACGTTCAAAAGTTTCATTAGATGATGTGTTGAGTGATGAGGTGGGCCACAGCCGCCCTGCATGCTGAGTCTTAGACATGGTCCAACTGTTCTCATTAATGATGCATTCTTCAGACGTGTGGACAGGAATGTAGTTTCATTCACACTGGTAACAGTGAGCCCAATACATCCCCAAAGTTTAGTTAAAGGCACTTTCATAAGAACTTCAGTGCAACTTAAAGTGCTGTATTCAAACTCCCTCGTAAACTATCATCAGAGGTATCAGAGTTAAAAGTACTTGCCCTGCAGAAAAATGGCTCCCATGATTGATTATAAATTTGTTACTGAAGGATTAATTAAGCATTAAAATGCTGCTGATGAAATGGTGAATAATTAATGGCAGAGGGAAGAGGAAATAAATAAATTTAGATGAACACATTTTTTGTGAGTTTTTGGACTTTTCTCTAACCTGTAGTTTTTTAATAATGTGTCATTTGACCTTTCTTTAGGAACTGCCAACTACCACTTTTTTAGAATTTTTTTTTTTTGGCAAAAAATCTGTTAGCCAGTCATATGAATGTGGTGGAGAACAGAATGCTGTAAATTTTCTGTCATCTTTTATCAAATTCTTATTTTTAGTTATTTATATAATGAGTAGTAGCTTAAAGTGCATTTATATGGTTAGTTGAGGGAAGTGAATGGGAAAAGGAGTGAACTTTTACCTGCCAAAATACAAAAATATCTGGAGTTTTAATATTATTTAACGCCTTATTATGAAATGTTATTTCATCACTTTACCTCTAACAGAAGAGTTTTATTTTTATTTTGTTTCATCATTTCCAAAATTATCCATGTAACTTTTTATTTATTTTTCATTATTACTTTTTAGTCATTTTATTTAAATTTTGGGATATGGGGTCACACTGGTCCGTACATTTTTGCGCCATATTCTCCATGAGATCAAAAAAATTATCCTTTCAACAAAATCTAACGCTAACAGAAGTCAGCACCAATTAAAAAAAGTGTTCTTTTTCATCTTCCACTCCTACAGATGCTGGTGCCACGGCATTCTTCTGGGCCAGGCAGACTTTTTCCTCAGAGAGCCAGGCTATAGATCATGCTGGCTCGACCTGCCATCCAGCATGGGTGAGCAGTGTGCAGTAACAGACTCAGACAGTCACATACTCGACTTTTTTTAGCTTGTGAAAAGATGAAATAGTTTCTTCCACATACAGCTTCATCCATATCAGCCCCCAGGCACACTTTTTCTCATGCTTTACCACATTTAATACAGTTTTCCTCCAATAATATAGAATTTAATATTTTTATTACAAACGCAATATAATGCTCATGCTCTGAATCAGCAAGAAGCCACGACAGAATGTGTCACTGTGCCCATTTAAGGAAATAACAATAAAAATCTCAGGCCATGATGTTGTCAAACCGTTTAGGTGCCTTCACACATTCTGTATACTAGCAGAAAAGTCATTAACAGGTCGATGGTGCTTTGTGACACAGACTAAGGAGTGGAGTGAATGGAAGATTGGCCTCAGGTGACGTGGCCAGATTCCTCCCAGCAGCACAGGTGTGAAATCTGTAATGAAGGACTTGTCAGGGCTCCTAGGAAGATTCATAGTGATATATTTGACAATAGGCTGCTTTACTGCCAATGAGGCCGAGCCTGCCAGAAGAGAAGAGCCAAATAGAACGCCTCCGAGATGGATATGCACCGCCTTCATCCTGGAAAAAAAGAAAAAAAAAAAAAAATCACATTTGTGATTTTTAAGGACTACTAATCTTGGTGCACACTCGTAAAAAAGCTGGAACAACTTGATGAAAAGTAGAATTTATGTAATGTTCCCATAGGACTTAAAAATGTCTTTAGCCTTTCTTTTTTTTGCCCTTGAGATTTATAATAACCCTACGCTGCCTTCCTTGTGATAACACAGTCCAAGTTCATGGGTCTTCCTTGACATAATTATTACACAGTGCCAAATTGGAAGTGTCTCAGGAGGTAAAAATGACATTCAAATTTCCAGTCCAGCTCTGTCCTTTATGGCCAGTGTGATTGTTCGCCCGGCTGGGAAGCAGGTGAGCAACTCTTCACTCAACTCTCATCTAATCAGCTCCCTGGAGAGATCAGGTTTTCTGTGGCAATGGCGCTCTTGTGCGGATGACATTCAGATTTTTTTTTTTTTTATTATTTTCACTCAGTAAGGTCAAATACCGGTGTGACCCTTGTGTTTTGTTCAAACTCCTGATTACTAACAAGGAATCAGTTTTGGACAGACATGTATCTGCGGGCCATTTTGTAGTTTTTTTTTAATGTTCTTTCCATTATAATTTCAATAAAAATGGGAGCTTGTGACAGCTAGTCAATAAATATCCACTTACATTTTCTTTTTTCAAGCGGTGTGATATTACCCCGAGGTGCCATAGCCGTTGTGCAAGTTATTGACTCTGTTTAACAGAAGTGCTTTCTTCCACCACTCATGTCCCCTAAAACTATATCTTCAAACCTGCAAACATGGACGAAATTTCATTTTTCTTGAAAGTGTACACTTTGCACTGTGCTGTATTGTGTCAATCAAATAAATTACCTATGGTTCCAGATCCATTTTTCAATCGCCTCCAAGCAAAGTCCCAAAGTGGATGTGCTAAGCTCATATTTCCAAATTAGTGTGTCCTTTTTCTTTTTTTTTTTTTGTTCTGAAAGACACACTAAGAAGAAAAGCAGAGGTGGTTGGAATGCACAAGAATCACCCGTTTTCCTTCTGAGGAATCACTGGAGCGTATCCCTCTGGCTGGCAGTATAATAAGTAGGCTGAGACACTATAAACTAATCATTTGACAGTAACAATGTGGGAAAGAAAAGGATAAAAATTCTTAAAAGGAAGAATACCTTGACCTCAGCTGTCCTAGGAGAAGGAACGACATGTAGGTCTCTTTGTGAGTAATACTGCTGCGTCTTTATACAGAGCAGCGAATGGGCAGTGCAATTACCCCCTCGGGCTTCACTTAAATGTTAACACCTCCGCACTGACTCAATTTCTAAACCTCCTTCCTGCTCTGCTGGAACACAGAATATGAGGAGCTAAATTAAAACCATGTGGGTCCCAGTGTGGTAAAATGTTTATCGTGTGAAGCAGGAGTTTTTCTCTGTGTGTAATGTGCATATACTAAAATTTTCGTATAGACTAAAGGATCTAAAATTCAAACAACAATGGAACAGCAAACAACAGTTTTTTACATAAAGACAAAGCAGAGTAATGGCTTTCTGAGCCAAAAACAAACTCACACCCACACTGTGTGTGCTGTAATCTCAGTGTCTCTGTTCTCCTTTTCAATAGCCAGCCTAGTGCAGGGTGTTAATGCACATGGGTCCAACAGCTGGCCCTTCCCACATTTCGAAACACTGCCCACACTCGAGATGGCGAAGTGTTCAGGTGAAAGTGACCTTCCAGAAGAAACCTCTTTTTCATCTAAAAAAGACAAAGGAAGAGATGAAACCCGAGCACAGGCCGATTGGCCGTGGGGACAACTGGCAAATTACAGTCGGTGGGTGGGCCATCAAAATATCCATTAAGTTTTTTTCTGAGTTCTTTACTGTCTATACTGGCTCATTCCTATGTGTGCCATCCCAGTGGAAAAATCCAAGAGTGAATTTCTACCGCAGTCCGGCAGTGGATGCATTGCTGGTTCACATAAATGAACCCTACAATCTGCTGTAGCATTCCAGCTTGACTCAGAACAGCTTTCTTCTCCATCATGTGTCAGCAGCTCTCTGGTTTTAGTAGTGGTGGCCACAGAAGAATGATAATATTAACTGACTTGTTGTTAGTGATCTTAGATGTGTGTTGGCTAAATCATCACTAGTCACTAGTTGGGTATGTTTTAGCAGCTGGGCCTCTTTGGTCTGAGATGCTGTAGGTCTAGTCTGGAGGTTTGGTGATGATTGTGGTTGTTTAGAGAATCTTAAAGGACAGAAAAGAAAACAAGTAAATGAACACCACAAACTAAAACAAATCTTTTACAGTCCTAACCTCTTTTTTATAACATCCTCCTTGGGTATAGTTATCATAACTACCAGAGTTGTTTCTACAAATACATATTCACAATGTTGAAAAGCCGTTTTTAGATGTAATCACTGAACTTACTTAGAAAGTAGGCGAGTTTTTGTTCTTTTTCAACTTTTTCCTTTGTTTCTTAAAATCCTTATCGTAAACAAGCCAACTTTAAAAACAACACCAATTTTGGAAAAGTTCCTGTCACACCTAAAAAACTATATTCATTATTATCGCTTTCTAAATTGTAAAATCTTACAGTAATTATTTCTCAGAAAGGCACAAAAGGAATGAAAACTTTATAATCAATACTGAATTTATTCTTGATGTGTTTTATCCTTCTTCACCTGTTTGTATTCTTCTCCCTTTATTTATTTTTCCTCAGTTATTGTCCCTTTTACAGCAGCTACTTTAATATGTTGAGAGCCTTCACTGAGCACACAGTGCTCAAAGTAATGATTGTTTTCAGATATCAACACTTAATTTCCTTATTGGTACAAGTTGGCTGTGTCTGAAAACTCTCCCTTGTTCATTCAGTACAGTAAATTTAGACTTCAGATCCACAATAAAAATCATTCCATGTCATCAGTTTCAGCTTTTGCTTCTTTTAAGAGACGAATATATTCAGTTTTATTAATACACGACAGTTACTTGTTACTCTTTTGCAAAAAGGAAGATTCCCTTATAGAATATGATGCATTGGTGGATTAAACAACTCTCTTTTGAAATCAACACCATCTCAGCCAATATTATTTTACTTTAATGAATCATTGACAGTAACCCACTATTGTGCAGGAGAGTTCAATTACACTGAGATTGGAGGGGGCATTTTTTTCTGCATTCCAAGTCCTTTTAGATGCCATTAACGCATGTTGCTAATTAATAATTATGTAATATTTAGTTATACTCAAAACAATTCCATTATAAACAAACTGTGGTGTGATTGCACACCATACAGTAAGATAAGCATGGCTAATGATAGGATTGCTTATATAATTGCCCTGCATTGCAATTTTAACAATTATAATTGTATCTCTGAGTCTAATTGTAAGCGGGAGAGGCGCATCCCAGAGGGAGATGATTTCATTGCTTTGCAGATGTCACAGCAAAGCAGGAAAACCACTGCTTAAATTAAAAATACAGTGTAAAGCAGCTGCATTTCCTCCAAACACGGTCCCTGCTAACACTAACCCTGTGACCTGAGGCATTGTCGTTGATGAAAACAAGCAGCCCGATCTGTCTTCTAAATAAAATTCCTGCGTTGAAATGTGCCCCAGCAGCAGATTCACTCTGCATTTAATGAAACACACACACAGACATTTTATATGGGGTCTCAAGGTGATAACAGGATTTGATAAGTATTGATTTACGCAAGTAATTTGAGACCCTCCTACATATTGTACATCACAAGTCTTTGACATCACCGTTATTTGTTTGAGATAAGGCTATCCATCATGATGCACTCAAAAATGAGAGCTGGGAAAATCTAAGTGTGTCTCTGGAGCTGAAGATTCATTACGCATTGATTCATGCACTTTCCTTCCTCTTTTGAGTCTGAGGAGTCGGTGTCCTCTGTAGAGCATTTTTGCAGCAGTTGGCTCCTGGTTTGAGCTGCAAGAAATCAATGCAAAAAAAAAAAAAAATCTGCATATTACAACAACGTGCTTGCACACACTAAACATTCCCTCCCCCTCAACATCCCCCGCACCCTTGACACAAACTACAACAATATCAGGTAATTCCTCAGGGTCCCCCTCCAAAGGGACCAGCCTATTTCATATTTATGCATAGTGAAGAAATGGTGTACTTTGCTGCACTTTTGAGCAGGAGATTTCCCTAGCCTCTCACAAAAACATTCCCAACTTTTAAACATTCAAGTCATGGTTCAGTAAGGTGCCTGCCGTCAATTTTATTTTCAAACCTCTCTGCCCCGTTCTTTGATTCAAACAGCCCCCCACCCCCCTCTCATCCACCTGAGAGATGCAGACACCACCTACGAGGCATCCTAAAAGGCAAAGGGTAAACACGGCTCACAACGGCACTTAATACAATCACTGGGCAAAGAAACACATGCCTCAGCAACATTGAGCCCCCACACTCGCTGCAAGGTGTTAAGGTATATAAAAATGCCTAACTATATCCTGAGGCTGTAGAAGTGTGTATTTCTGCTTCCTGTGCCCAGTATTTGCCGCTCACGCAGCACACGACCGAGGCAGCATGAGGACTCCCCAGTTGTAAGTCTGACAACAGATTGTGACGCACCAAAACCAAAGTGATGGTTCCCTGTGTGGGAAGGCAAAGAGAAAAGCCCCAACAAAGCACATAGATGCCCTGGAGAACGCCAGAGAAACACTCAGACTCTGGGATTTTAATGACATAATGAGGGCAGTTGCACACATTTCTTATTAATTTGCAGTTTCACTTCATGCAAGAGGAATTACAGTAGAAAGTATTTGAGTGTGTGAGACCAGGGAAGAGGCATCTGCATAGTGGTGGCCATCAGAGAGAACCTTTTTTGATTAATTAGCATTTAGAGTTTTCAGCACAACAGTTGAGTTAACATTGGTTTTACCTTTACAGCCAGCATTGTTTCTCTTGCTCCCCCTCTGCCAGAAGACCCACATCTTTCTGTATAACCTTTAAGATTTATGCTGCTGTGATTGGGTAGGCAATTATAAAAAAAGAGATTTCTGACTGACCATTACACAAAGCTCATTATTTGGTACATTACATTGTTACGGAAGTGTAGAATGATGGTGTGTTTCAGTGAGAAGCAGAGCGTTCCCAAATCCACAACATTTCAACGATGAAAAAAAAAAAATATTATGTGGGATGAAATGTCAGGAGATCACCACAGTCAGTGTGATTCATCCTCGCAGGGATATATATCTGTGCAGAATTTTGTGGCAGTCTTTATGACACGGAGCTGCACAGTTTTCACATTTCTCAAAGGTAGGATTTCATTTACCAAAAACTGAGAATGAAGCAAGAGTTATGATCATATGATTTGTCACAGTTAAGAAAAAAAGCAAAACTCGTAGACAAAGTACAACAAAAAGAGCTCACCTAAACGTGAATTCAGTAGGGAAAAAAACTAAAGCAGAAAGGGAAATGGCAACGGAAATAGTCTGAGCTGTCGCTGGAATTGACAACAGGTAAACAGGCAAAGAAGAACAAGGAGCTGGACACAGTGATAAAGTGGAAGGTGGCTGGAAATCCTGGTGGCTTGAAGTCACGTGGGCCTGATGAAGAACACAGTGAAGCAATTCGGTGTGGGGAAAGACAACTGGGAACGCAAAAGCAACTGCAAGGCAGGTGGGCAGGACATCAACTCCTCCGACCTGACCAAGCACAAAGGTTCATTTTTTCAACTCTCTAGCTGTGTCTCCTGAGGCAGAGCCCCTACCAGGACGAGTAAGGTAAGGTAATCCTATATTAGTCCCTCAGATGGGAAAATACACATGTAACCACCAGACTTGTAAGAAAACAGAAACACTGAAATAAGCATGATAAAGTAAATATTCATTCATATTCCACCACTTATCTGTTTCCAGGTCACGGGGGGTGCTGGAGCCAATCCCAGCTCACACTGGGCGAGGGTGGGGTACACTCTGGACAGGTCACCAATCCATCACAGGGCCAACACACAGAGACAGACAGAGACCAACAACCACTCACACTCAGACCTACAGACAATTTAATTGGGAGGAAACCAGAGAACCCAGAGGAAACCAACGCAGACATGGGGAGAACATGCAAACTCTGCACAGAAAGGCCCCAGGCCGGGAACCAAACCATGACCTTCTTATTGTGGGGCAACAGCGCTAACCACTATGCCGCCGTGCTGCCTGCCGCCAATACAGTAAAATGATTTCTGTATTCCCCACTGAGGGACTAATCAAGGATTATTATCTTATTATCATAAATTTAACTATATAAAAACTATACAATGTTATACAATTATACAAAATGATATATAAAAGCGAAATTTAACCAACAAAGTATGATATGAGGTATGACAACTGCTCAACAATTGGGTAACTACTCTAGCTGCCGTTGTTGCAATAATAAATGTTTGGTGGCTTAGTTAGATTTTAGGAAAAGATGGCTCCTGTTACCCAACTTGTGGGCTGTATCCTCCTGCTGCTGCTTTAGAAGACATATGTGTCCTCCCTTCACTGGAAAAGAAAGGCTGGATTATTGGCATTACAGCAAAGCGCAAGAGTCAATGAAAATAAAACAGCAGTAAAAAGCTTCAAGAGAGAACACAAGGATTATACTTTTAAATGTAAGTACTGGGGTTCAGTAAAACTGTTAAAACTAAGGGCCTTAAATCTCATGTTCTTGTGAAAAAAAAAACAAAAAAACTTGCTTGCCATCAAGGTTGCCAGGTAAGGATGGAAAAAGCTGATATCGCAAAGTAAAAATCCTCCTTAGACCTGATCATCTCAATTTAACTTGGCCTCCTGGTCTATAACAGGTATGAGGTGTCACACCTTCAGATCACATCCTGAGAAGGACACAGCCGCTGAATTTAGGCACAACGCTTAAATGAGTTCTTTATCAACATAATATCATCCTTGTTGTCTTGGTAATGTCAAAGGTCAGAGTCACAGTAGCTGATAGACTTGATCACAACATTGCATATTTTATGTTCAGTGTTTTCATTTTTCCAGTGTGTTTATATATTTGCATTGGTCCTTTGTCCATTTTTGTGTACCTACCAGTTTGTTTTGCATGTTTGTTTTATAATTGCTGTTTGGACTGTGGATCTAGTTAGTTGACTAACAAGCTTCATGTGTGACTGCTTCCTACACCTCAGAAGCTCGGGACTAGTGGAGAGAGGACTGTGGGCAGGTGTGACATAGTGGAGAGGAAACGACAGCGGTGGTGGAAGGAGAGGGGCGCATGGACGGGCAGGAGCAAGCTCTCCGCATATAAATTGGATCGGAAAGAAGGAGAAACTGCGGGACCAGGGACGTTTGCCACGGCACGGGCCGACGAGCCAAGACTGAGAGGGGTTGGTGGTTGGCTCAACGCTCATAAAGGATAAGTAGAAGCAGACCACAGGGGTTCCCCTCCCCTGATCTTTAGCTGACCTCAGGACATTTACAGTTTTTTTTACATTTGCTTACACACTAAAATTAAAACTTTCCCGCAATTAGCAAAACCTTACACTCAAGGAGCAAAACACCGGTCCAGATTTGCACAACTGTAGGCACATTTTCAGCTTCACACTTTTTGCAAAACACTACACACAGTCATTTGCAAAACACTAAACACACTTGTATACATTTGACACAGAAATTTATCATGATGTCATTTCCTTGCAATTTCAAAGCAAAGGCTTTCAAATGAACACACCCATGAGTCAACTGGTTAAACACAGCCACCAGGTGTGCACACACACAGGTGCTTAATTGTAGACACACCAATCAGGTTTAAGCACTATAAAAAGGCAACAGGTAAGTTCACCTGTCTTCAACAAAAATGGACGGTGTCAGAGGAAGAGGGAGAGTGTGGATGGGAGGGGGAATCTGGAGATAACAAAGTGGATGAAGAGATAGAAGGAGTGGAAAACCTGGAGGAGGGGTAGGACGTGCACAAAGAAGAAGACAACCGAATCTGTCCAATGAAATTCGTGCTACACTTGTGGACCATGTAATAAACCACAGACTAACACTGAGGGAGGCTGGACTGAGCATACAGCCTAACCTAAGCAGGTACACAGTAGCATCAATAGTTCGGACATTTGAATGATGGAAAGATACATTATCCCAGACAACAAAGTGTTGCATCTGGTCCCTTTGGTTTGCTGCTGTGATATTGTGTAATCTTTCTAAAAATGTAAGAATTGTTTGTTTTTTGGTTTTTTTTTTATTGTTTTTTTTTTTTCAGTACTGAATTGGATATGTAATTTGTTACAGTACTACTGTAAGCTTACAGTACAACGGTACATTCAGAAATACTGTATGAAAACTGGAAAATGTTTCATGAATGTTTTGTTGAAATGTTCAGTATTGACTGACTTGAGTATATGAAAAGAAATAAATATTTTCATTAGTCTGCACGACTGGTGTCATGTATTGTTGGAATTTATTTTTACACTTTCTCTGTAAATGCTAAAACGGAATCAGACCATATGATGGATGTGTTTATGTTATGACAAGAATATAGGGTTTTTATAAGAAATTGTATAGTATTGACCAAAGTGTTCCATTTTGCAAATGATCTGAGGTGTTGTGCTATTTGGGTGTAGTGTTGTGCTAATTGTGTGAAATATTTTGAAAAACCCGGCCCTGTTTTCAAAATTGTGCTTAAGCAATTGAAAAAAAAAAACTGTAAGTAGATCCCCTTTTGCTTTGAGGCTTGGCCACCCCTGAGGTCAGACTGTCAGGACCCTTGCAAAATGGAGGACATTCTATTGCGTTTCTGTTAAACTGTAATTTTTAACTCTGGTCTGATACACTATTCTTAATTATTTTAGTCTATATTGGCTATTAAATACAGTTTTTTTTTTTTTTTTTTTTTTTTTTTTTCGATTGCTTAAGCACAGTTTTGAAAACACGGCCCAGTTTTTCAAAACACTACACCCAAGTAGCACAACACCTCAGATCATTTGCAAAAAAAAAGGAACACTTTTGTCAAAACTATACAATTTCTAATTAAAACCCTATTTTCCTTGTCATAACATAAACACATCCGTCATATGGTCTGATTCTGTTTTAACACTCCTGTGCTCAACCTAAAACACTTAGCATTTACAGATAAAGTGTAAAAATAAATTCCAACACTACATGACACCAGTTGTACAGACTAATGAAAATATTTATCTCTTCATATACTCAAGTCAGTCAATACTGAACATTTCAACAAAACATTCATAACAAAACATTTTCCAGTTTTCATACAGTGTTACTGAACATACCATTGTACTGTAACATAAATTACATATCCAGTTCAGTACTGAAAAAAAGAACTAAACATCATCTCTCTGCCTAGCTGGATCTGGCCACAGGGCCTCATCAACATCACAGGCTATATTTTCATTTGCAAGGCAACGTGGGAAGAATCTTCTGGAGTGACGAATCCACCCTTGTATGCATGCTGTATCAATTTGATCACATGCTTCCTCCATAGCTTGAATGAGGGGCATCTGGACATAGGGCCAGAGATCATAAACCTTCCACCGCCATGCTGAGAAGAACTCCTCAGTGGGGTTTAGGAAGGGGGAGTATGTCGGAAGGCATTGAAATGTAAATTGTGGGTGTTGAGTTTTGGACCAGAGCAGAATGAAGGCAAGATACATTGTTCCAGATGACAGCGTGTTGCATCTGGTCCCTTTGGTTTGCTGCTATGATAATATTGTGTAATCTGTCTAAAAATGGAAGAATGAGGTCAGTGTTGTAGGGACCCAAGTTGGCATGGCGGTGGAGGACCCCATTCTGTGTAATGGCAGCACGGAGGCGCATGTTACCCCCACATTGCCCTGGTACATTGACAATAGCCCTGTGGCCAATGATGTTTCTTCTTCTTCTCACTGTTGTCAGGTTAAATCCAGCCTCATCAATGTATAGAACCTCACAGTGAAAAGGTTATGTGTGCAGTACACAATACTACAGTCAGTGAACAAAACTTACCTCCACATATTCACGGCACAGGGCTTTCACCCTGTCTGAATTTCTGTCAAATGGCATTCTATGCAGTTGTTTGATCTGAACTTGATGTTTTTTTTTTTTATGATATGGACTATTGTTGACAGAGAGACCTGTTGGACATTACTGAAAATTGTGTGATCATTGACAATATGGGTTTGAATTTCTCTAAGTCTGATTGCATTATTGGCTATATATATATATATATATATATATATATATATATATTGCTGTGTTCATTTGAAAAGCCTTTGCTTTGAAATTGCATGGAAATGACATCATGACAAATTTCTGTGTCAAATGTATAGAAGTTTAGTGTTTTGCAAATCACTGTGTGTAGTGTTTTTGACAATGTGCTTACAGTTGTGCAAATCTGGGCCAGTGTTTTGCTCCTTGAGTGTAAGGCTTTGCTAAGTGTGAGAAAGTTTTAATTTTATTATGTAAGCAATTGTAAAAAAAAACTGTAAAACATTTAAACTGCCAACCGTTGCCGTTTCTTAACCTGGAAAGCACTATTTGCTGGTATTGTTAAAAGAACCTCACATACTCCAGTGACAATAACAACATGGCTAACTTTTTGCAACAACTTTTTGCAACAACATATATTTTTACATGGAACTCCCCTCTACACCTGATTTGGGGGGCTTAACAAATGTCAACGCACTTTCCCTTTGGTCATATTTACTATGATCATTTGATGGGTCTGAATAACACATATGAAGCACCGATATGAACAGTCTGAGAAAAGGCACCGATGAACGAAACAGAAGTAGACTCAAAATGATACACTATACTGAGTGGCCTTTTTTCTTTTTTTTTTTTCCTGTGATAGGTTGACACAACACAATAATTACAAATAAACACTAGACTGACCACTTGCAAGCAAAATAAAACACGTGACTAAACTGAGGATGGTAAACAGTCTGTCTTGCCGAAGCCCACCCTTTCAAGTACATGCCTTGCCCAGGTGGAGGCATTAATTCTGGACCATGGGGACAGCCATCAGATATCCTGTAAATGCTTTTTCAAATGGAAACATTCATCCTTTATTGATCACAAAAAAAAAAAAAAAAACCCAAAACAATTATGATTTTCTGGGTGTATCTCATCCAGTAGCTTTTAATACGGTATGTTTTTCTCTGGGTCTGTTGCAGTGACCGAATGATTGGCTGCCTTCCTTCCAGTCATGCTGACGGTGTGGCTCAAAACATCCTGGTATAAAGGCAAAGATGAGCTTCGCTCACCTCAGCTCCGTCAGCAGCAAGAGAATGTGTAAATAATAGGCTAGAAGGCAAACAGGGTAAAGCCAATACCTGACCTGATCACACTCTACCTTCACACCTCTTGACTCGTACTCTATATTGTACCTGTATATTCATATGGTATTAGATATAGTTTCTGTCTGATCTGGCAGCACATAACCCCTGAGCTCTGCTGCTTTTAAAAAGAAAAAAAGGTGCCGTTGTATGAGGGAGTACTATAGATGGATTTTCCTACTGTGTGCTTTTGCATTCACCGAACAATGTATATTACATGAATGCAGCTTTAGAGCACTCAAGTGGTTCCAGCCTGTTAAAATAACAATAGTGCTTTATAAGCAGGTTTGAGAAAATGGACAATCAGGATGTAATATAGGCAGATCCCACTGCAGCTGGAGTGTTCTTATACTGAAGGGCCTCGTATCAATCATTTTTGGAGTCAACCAGCAGGCCTGTGTGCAACAGTGGCAGCAAATGACACAGCAAGCCACAGTAAAGTGGTTACATTTTCAGCACAATTAATGAACAGAAATGATGGAAAATGAGCTTTTGTATAAAGCTCATTTTCAATAAAATCAAAGGAGGGGCGTTAAATGCAGTTTGGGCTGTAGAAGAGAACTGGTTGAATTTTTGAATGTTTCTTAATTTCATGACCAATATTCATCCGCTTCAGAACTAATCTCATAGATCACTAATGTTGAATGGAAGGAAACACTTTCATGCATATCTCCTCGGCAAGTACCGTTCCTGTCAGTGCCCACGTACCAGAAATAAATTTCGTCAAATGTGATTCATCTGCAGGGCTTCTATTAGTAGGGAAGAAATGTGTTCTCAATGGTACACCTCTTTGTGATTTAGATTGGGTTTCAGGGGTGCAAGCTTGTCACCTTCCAGCGAAATTCACCGTTTTCATCTTGAAATATAGTATTCAAGTGGGGATATATCTTACCCCAGTAATTTGCAAGTATGTGTGTCACTGCACCTGTAGAAATTTTTCCCCTGCTGACAAAGGAATGGACACACTTTTATTCTGCCTCTTATTGGCTCACTCTTATGTCTTCCAACCAACCTCACTCGTTGAGCTGACCATTTAGACCAGGGGTCAGCAACCTTTGTGACATGAAGTGCCAGTTTGAAATTTTCTTCTCAACAAGTGTGCCATTATCAACAATAGCGCAAAGTTAAATTATGACACAAAATACAAAAACATTTCCAACATACCTGGAATTTTACTCCATCCATATAAACACACATCCAGTCATATTTTTAGGGTTAGGCTTAACCCTCGTCTCAAAGTGCCACTTAACACCTGACGTTTGGCACACAACAGAAAGTGCACACAGCACGGTCCTTCAAAAATACAAAGCCAAAATCTTGTGTCCATGAGGACACAAATGCCCTAGTTTTGGCCTTTTTAGAAGCCAGTGGCGTTGCTATTTTGACAACATCTGTAATGCATGGGTCTCTCAGAATGTGGGTGTGACTGCGGCTACAAGTCAAATCAAACTTAGTTTAAATAGCACTTTCCACATATTAAAAACGTAACTCAAAGTGCGCTGTGGGGATTGTGGGTGGGAGCAGTCATTCAAACCCAAAAAACAGGACAAACATAAAGCGGGGATCGTCATAACACTGTGCCAGCGTGCCAGTCTTTATGCCGCGGCACGCATGCCAAAGGTTGCCAAACCCTGATTTAGACACTTCAGGCAACTCCCCATACTTACAGAAAGTATGCAAAATGTGAAGGAATAAGCTAACCTCATAAGCAACCTTTTCTTGAGGCAA
Source organism: Remorina albescens (assembly GCA_034769265.1). Taxonomy (NCBI): domain Eukaryota; kingdom Metazoa; phylum Chordata; class Actinopteri; order Carangiformes; family Echeneidae; genus Remorina; species Remorina albescens. The sequence goes on from CM068494.1 coordinate 6,823,689, forward strand.
TTGTGTTGGTGGTTAGGTTAGATCTGCATTTCTCAAAGTGGTGGGGAATAGAGACAGGACAGGTGGTATGCGACAAACTGGAGGAAATCTTCCTTTACGTGCCTAACTTTATTAATGTCTTTTTATTACTGTCTTTTTATTTATTAGTCTTTTTTTTTTATTGACAACAAAGATCTTACGATCAAAACAAAAGACCCCCCACATAAACAAATAAACATAAAAGAACATTAGAAAGGAGACCAGATGTAACCTGGAACCAAAGTGTGAAAATTAACCTTACTAATCCACACGGAGGAGCAGCAGGCTAGTGTGAGTTATAACCTCACATTTGTGAGACAGACCACATAAGCTGGTGACAGATAGACCATCGTGTTACTTGATATTACATAACTTAGCACTTTATTGGGGTGATGAGGGCAAATGGGGCTTGAAAATTCCCTTTTGTCCAAAGTGGGAAAACTTTGAGAATCACTGGATCAGCCTCTTTGCTATCAGGAGCAAAGAGGCTGTGGCTGAAAACCACAGAAGAATTTTGTTCAAGGTACATTTTTGAATGACAATAAAGCAGAGCTCTGAAATGGGACAGGTAACAGCTGGGTTACCCACAAACAGTGTCTGACAGGTAAAAAATACACATGTACAATCATCCAAAAATGTACCATGTGTATGTTGCGCAAATTGAGGACTGGTCTTCAATCAAGTCTTAAAATCTGTCTAAAAATGCTATAGGAGGGTTCGATGGCAATGCTGATGATGGTTTTTGTGACAGAGCTGTGACTGAATCACTGAAACACACGTCCACACTCCATTGGAGGTATGTCAGCCTGTCTTTCAATTCAATGTAATGAAACTGGGCAGTACGGCAGCACAGCCGTTAGCACTGTTGCCTCCCAGCACAGCGTGATAGCATGGGTTTAATTCCTGGGCCTGGGGCCTTTCTGTGCAGAGTCTGCATGTTCGTCTCGTGTCTGTGTGGGTTTCCTCGGGGTACTCCAGTTTCTTCCCACTGTCCAAAGACATCATGTTTGCCTAGGTTGATTGGTGGCTTTAACTTGCCCATACCTGTAGGTCTGAGTGTGAGCCCTGTAATAGACTGGCGACCTGCTGGGCACTAATTTTTTTTCCTCACTGAAAAATTCAGGTTTGGCCTCATCTCTCGCCCAACACCACTGCTTCCTGTAGAGTGACAGGTGAAAGAGCAGAGTATGAAGAAGGTCAGAGGAGGAAACATCAATCAGACTCCACAAGTTTCAGCCTTAGACTGTAAATAAAGATGCATATCTTGCATATGCAGATCATCCGTAAGTTTCTGAAGAGCGGTCCTGTAAACATGGGAGCACGGTTTTAGCCACCCCCGTGTTGGCTTCCTTTTTCAGCCTCAGTGGTTGCTGCTTGGTTTACTGTAAGTCTCAAGATTAATCAAGATTAGAACTGTGTCGGAACAGTTAGCAGAATGATCATCTTTCATTTTGTATTATACCATGGTCAGTGTGAATACTCTTTTCTGATTGGTCGGCAGGTGTGCGTTAAAACCGTTTAATGCACATGTAGTTCGGCTAAACTTTGTAGGCTAACTGCTCTAAATTCATCCGCGCCTGTAACCATAGCAACATACCGAGCCCAGTTTTATTTTTATTTTATATATATCATTTTATAAACAATAACCACACTGTGGAATAATTTTGACTAAATCAAGCTAAATTTTAACTTTTAATAGCATACTTTTGGCTTTGTTAAAGCGAGTGAGCCACAGTGCTCATCCCGTCCTACTGTGACTTATGTAAGTGGCGTGGTTGTAAAAGGGACTAGTTTATTCCTTGTCATGACAATGGTAAGCTCTTGCTTCGAAAACTTTCAATTTTGAGTGCAAATCTTTCACCAAAAGTTGGCGAATCCTTTTATTCCTATATTCTTGGAAAATGACCATTACATATAATTTGTTTCTTGTAACTGGCAGTGGCACACACAGTGTTAGTAGTTGTGGGAATGCTAACTCTGGCTCTCTGTGATGACAAGGTTTCAGATTCATTTTGTTTAAAGAGCCTAAATTGCCGAGGTTACATCATGTATAAATCCTAAACCTGTTTTTATCAGATTTTTTTGTTCACTGCTTTTTTAGTGTTTAAATAAAATGTCCATTAATTTTTGAACATGTCACTAAAATTCTAACTCTTATTCTTTTACATATTTGATTTTGTATAAAAATGTAGTGTGAAGAATTTTTCTCAAATCAAATCTTAGCACTCCCAAATATTCCCACACCAGGGTTCACATCCCAGATAGTAATTCTATCAGTCTTACAATCTCCTTGACAGATGATAAAATACATGCTGTGAAAAATTCTCTTCAACCATCATTTTGAAATCACATATTTAAAAAAAAGTCACAGATTGGGTCAGAACCGAGCTTCAGCTGGCCACAGATTCAGAATGAGCAGCCACGGCAGCATGGACATAGCCCAATTCACTGTTGTTGTTTAAAAAAAAAAAAAAAAAAAATCACTGATCTGCGGTGTATATTGTTGGATTGTCATTGGAGCATGAACTGTATTTTCTTAAATAAAATAGCCCTGACTTCGATGTATTTGCGCAGTGATGCTGCAATAGCATTTACTACCCTCCCAGATGGCTGCTTTCCTATAGCCTGGGGGAACACAGTCAAGTCTGAGCTGCTTTTAACTGTAACACAGTAAGTTGGCTTCAGTTGTGGTAGTATAACAAATAACTCGGCGTGGAGAGTGTATTTATTTCACCAGCTTGGGGGAAATATGAACAAGAGAGGACCTTGAACACTTGAAACTTGGACTTCTACAGAGAAAGACAGAATGTACATACACCACAGAAGAACAGCCTGTGGATAATGACTTCAGGTTAAGAAGACATGATCAGTTATTTTGAGCAGATTGCATCCCAGATCTCTGCTCGTCTGTTTCAGATGAAGTCAGGAAGCTCAGTCATGGAGCCACTCTGCTGCTTTTTCCCATGAGAGAGATGATGAGACTAATCCAGGACCGTTCGATCAAATGAAACTTTTCATTTCATGCTATTTTTCAATGTCACATTTCTTTATGTTTGATCCATGAGGTAAGCTTTTCCCACTGGTACCATCTATCATCATCAAGTCAAGCTACTGGGCTCTCCTGACCACTGAGCAGTCACTCTTGGGAGACAGACGCCTCTGAGGAACATCTGTCATTCAAATACTTGTGGAGGCTTTAACGCATTTCCATTTTCAATCAACCTCAAAGGAACCCATGAATCTTAGCTTTGAGAGTCTCATAACAACCATGATGCTTGTGTCTGCAGTCATGTGTTTAGTGCAAAAAGCCCCCAAATAACTATGCACTCATTTATTGTGCACAGCACCCGGTCTCATCAACATCCCAGTTACCAGGATAAAGATTTTATTGTGCCAGTCACACATGTGAATCGTCCCATCTTTGTTAAACCTGCAGCTCTGAACTAAGCTCTGTGTTTGTGTGTGTTTACTCAGGTGAGTGCAGTGCTAAGAAATAAGAGACAACCTCTAGCAAGCTGCATTTGTCACACAAATAGGAATAAAAAATGAGACCTCAGGCCTTTAGGAGATGCAGGAGCTGCAGTTTATTGTGTTGCTGGGGTATCATTTTTGAGCTAACCAATGGTGCGCGTCATCTAAATACAAAGACTTCTGATTTAAGACACTTAGCAGAAAAAACATGCAAGGGCTGCTCATGCAGAGGGACTGACTGAGTCATGGATATATCAATGCATCAAGCAGCTGCTGATGAAGTGCTGACAGAGAGCTGCTTGCTTGGAAAATCAATCATGGAGACTGTCCCCCCTGAACACCGACGGGAAAGGATGGACAATAAATCATTTTTGAGAATTTTTGGGAATGTTTGCAGTTGCCAGAGGCTGAGCACTACTCAGACGTGGGAGATGACTACGTTAATTGGTGTCACACCTCAGGGACATCCTCCCCTTTAAATGTAACTGTCTTTGGATGATGATTTTCCCACAGCATGAGAACAAAAACTGCAACAAATCAGTCCGTTTTTCCTCAGAGAATTGGAAGCAAAGCTGGAAAACTGGAATCGTTTCATCAGATCATATCGGTGTTTACACACAATATGCGACGATCTTCCTTTGCCAGTACTAATAAGTACTTGTTGCTATGTTGCAAACACTATGTCATTAATCTGTTGTATGCTAAACACAATTACTCTATTTTCTCCAAGGAGCCAGGAACAGACTGTGGCCTTAACTGTGGTTTCACAACATCTATAATTAGAAAAACAATTATTTAATTCCAAGATAATCATGGTTGCAACACTGTGAGACACACAAATCACAGCCTGTGTACAGCTGCAGTGTTTCCCTCTCTGTTCCCTTTCACCTTCAAAGTTCATTTGGGGCTAATGAACGCTGTTCAGTGCTACAATCCCCCCGATGGTTTAGAAAGATATTTCGCTTCTTCATGTCCGCCATATGGTTTTGTTCAACATATCACTGTGGGTTTAGGAATGGGGTTACCTTGAAAGGAAGCACCTACACATCCAGTAAATGTCCTGTTCTCATATTTGCTAATGCCTAAGTAGATCACTGAGAATCTAATATAACACATTAAATTATCAAAAGGTATACTACAGCTGTTGTTACTCAACCGCTTGTCCATTTCCAGGTCATGGGGGGTGCTGGAGCCAATCCCAGCTCACATTGGGTGAGGGCGGGGTCACCCTGGACAGGTCACCAGTCCATCACAGGACCAACACACAGAGACAGACAGAGACCAACAACCACTCACACTCAGACATACGGACAATTTAGAGTCACCGATTAACCCAAACATGATGTCTTTGGACGATGGGAGGAAACCGGAGTACCCGGAGGAAACCCACACAGGCACGAGGAGAACATGGAAACTCTGCATAGAAAGGCCCCAGGCTGGGAACCGAACCCACAACCTTTTTATTGTGGGGCAACAGCACTAACCACTATGCCGTGCTGCAAGAGTTTATTCAGTGTGTAAATTGCCTTGTGTTGCAAAAAACAAAAAAAGTGTTGCAGCTAGTTAAAAAAAAATATATCGATGGGTGTAGGGAATAAAGCAACACTAACTGCACATGAAAGATACAGTGCCAAGAAACGTTCAGGCACTCAAAGCACAGGTTGAAAAAAAAATATTTAAAGATCATTTATCATTTGCTTATTCTTCAATTTCCAAAAGTGAATATATTCTAGAATGGTGTAACATTGTGCATTAACACAGCTGCATTAATCAAGTCAAAGTAGAGATTCTCCTCGATAAATTTTATATACTATACTATATAAGTTTCTTTATGATACAATTAGTGTACACACATATTTAAGATGCTTTGCAAATTATTTTAGGATATTTAGCAGGGCCAACACAGAACACATAATTGCAAATGATGTAACGTTCCTACATAATTAATATGCAGATGCTTGTTGAACTTTTTGAATTCAGATTAAAACAGCACAATAAACAAAAACATTAAAGGCCAAATAAAATGAACGAGAAAAAAAGTGTAAGCAAGGACATTCAGGGTCAAAGGCCATTTTTTACACAAAGGCCTTTTTTTTTCCTTCTGGTCAGGTTTGTCTGCTTTGTTCTTGGCAGGCAAGCTTGTATTCTTTCAGTCTAACTATACAGTTCCTAACCAATCTTTTTTTTTTTTTTTTTTTTTCATCATTAACAAATAGTGTCTGGTGATACAGCTAACAAGCGTAGTTGTTTCTGCAGCATCCATGCATCTTAATGATGTTGAAGCAAATGGTTGTCTCAGTAATTGCATCTTTGAAGATGACTGCTTCACAGACAGCACAAATGCCAGCTCTCAGATTGGTAATTAAAAGTGTGCAGAGGGAGCTGGGAAGGGATGATTAAGGCAGTATAGACTCTGCTGACAGATGAGGGAATGAAAGCTGTATTGATAATGCTGCAAAGGAGGCACCAGTGTTTTGCTGTCATGGTGAGGAGAAGAATGTTTCATCCATCCACATGCACAGTGTTTACAACAAGCTGAAAATGCGCGTGACAAATTAAAGCCTGATGAACCTGATAGGTGCTCACATGCGATCAAACTTGTTGCTTATTGGCCTCCAGCAGACACAAACTAACATCAGAATTTATTTAGACTCCTGTTTCTGGCCACCTGATCTGGATCTGTTTAGAGGGCTGTAATTCTTGGTTGCTTCATATTCTGATGTTAGTCATTAACTTTGTTGGTCCATTTGTGCTAAAGAAACAGCTGCTGCTGCTAGAGACAAGGTTGAACTCAGAATTAAGACTGAACCAGTGAGCTGAACTGTAAAACTGTGGACCATTCAATCTAAACAATAAGCTGAAAGACACATAAATGTTACATAGAGGTTATTTGCACAGTGGGCCATTTTGGAAGTACTTCAGACTTGTAGCTACACGTAGGCCCTGCTCAGGCCAGGCATTAACATGCGTCTGCACATGTGTCTCTTGTGACCACTTGTGAGCAGATCTCACATCGATTGGGAAAAAGGGAGCAGGAGGGAGATGTGGTCAGTTAACCAGGCAGTCCTTTAATGTGGCCTGGGACATATTTGTGTTCCTGCTGCTGAGAGAACAGGGCCCAGACCACCTCCAAATGTGGTCTGAGTGATCAGATTTCAAATGTCTCCCCTGTGCATCTGCACTTAGAGCTGACCACTTGTGACCGGCTCACCCATGACAGATGTTTATTGCAGATCAGAATTCAACCAGAGACTAAGATCTGACATAAAATTACCTTTGACTGGTTAATTGGGCAGCATGGCGGCAGAGTGGTTAGTGCTGTTGCCCCACAACAAGGATGTCATGGATTCGGTTACCGGTCTGGGGCCTTTCTGTGTGGAGTTTGCATGTTCTCCCCGTGCCTACATGGGTTTCCTCCTGGTTCTCCGGTTTCCTCCCACCGTCCGACATCATGTTTAACTGGTGACTCTAAATTGTCCATAGGTCTGAATCTGAGTGTGAGTGGTTGTTGGTCTCTGTCTGTCTCTGTGTGTTGGCCCTGTGATGGACTGGTAACCTGTCCAGGGTGACCCCTCCCTCACCCAGTGTGAGCTGGGATTGGCTCCAGCACCCCTGCAACCCAGAAACAGATAAGCGGTAGAAGATGAATGAATGAATGAATGACTGGTTAATTTATTGGTTCAGCGAACCCTGTCTTCATGCCACAATAACTCTAGAGAAAGTAGGAAAAGGGCCCTGATTGAGGATAAAAGCAAACTTAAATAGAAAAATCATAAATAGATGCAATTATTCTGCTGCCAAAAAAAATGTAGTCTGCACCACCTGGTGAGAGAGTGAAAACAAGAGAAGAAAAAAGTAACCAGTGAAAGAGCAAAAAAAAAAAAAAAAAAAAAAACATGGCAAAGAAAGCTGCATTTCCTTTAACATCAGAAAATTATCAATATCAGTGGAAATTGCTTTTTTTTTTTGCATCTGCTAAGATGGGAATCGACAAAGACAGGATTGACAAACAGGGACATTATCCACTAATGTTTTAAGCTTATGTTGTTGTTTTTTTTACGTTTCAGGGCATTTATTAAAGCTGGGCAGTGTTCTCCCTATTACAAATAATGTCTGATTCATAAGAAGTAAAGTATACAGTTGGCCGATTAAATTCACTCTGATTTCACAGATAACTTACTAACTTACTAACTTAATTACTCATTCACTCATCTTCTACCGCTTATCCCTTCCCGGGTCATGGGGGTAGCTGGAGCCAATCCCAGCTTACACTGGGTGAGGGCGGGCTACACCCTGGACAGGTCGCCAGTCCATCACAGGAGAGCCTAACTTGATTTGGCTAATCTTGCTGATGGCTGATGGCAACATACTTCACTGTACTGTGTTCCTGAAATCGGGAGTCCACTGACTGAACTATTACTCTTTTTGTGACACTGCATTTTACCTGTAAACATCTGAATGGTTTTATCACCAAAGGACAAAACACACTGATGCTCCACTCGCACTCTCCGACCCTCTCTTTACATCAGGGAGATGATATTGAAATGAATGGAAAATCAGTGTGACTTTTTATCTTTTATATTTACTTGTCATGGCAACAGTATCACTTCACTTAAAGGCCTCCAAGGATGTGTACCAGGAGAAAAGTCATGGTTTAGTCCTCATGCTTGGAGTCTTTTTTTTTCTTATAATAATTATTTTACAGCACTAACAGTACGAGTTGGTTAGACTAGTTGTTAGTCTGCCAAGATATAATGATCTAATGAAATCCCCCTGCATAACATGTTGAGTATGGTGGAAAATGATTCTCAGCGCTGAGCGGCCTCCCTGTCCCCTGCATCTGAGCAGCTACCACCATCATGCTTGGAGCAGAAGGGTTAGACATGAAGAACCAAGAGTCCAAACATTTCAGTCTTGTTTCTCATAGACTGAAAGCTGCTTCTTTTTTATTACATCCATGCAGCTTTTTTGGTACTGACATCCTTGTCCCCTCATTGGCCAGGTCACGTAAAAAGGATGGAGGCCATTTTGCTCAAATCCAGCTGAATTTTTGAATTATTCCTCAGATCTGAGCCTCAACATAAACTTGTCTCTGAGCTGTGCAGCTCTTTCCTCCTCATGTCTTAGTTTATCATCATGAACTGTGAGCTCTGGTGAGGATACTTATGCCAGTGTGATCTTCCTATTATTCCCTTTTTGTGTTGCAAGTGTAAATCGATGATGGATGAAAAAAATGTATCTAAATGATTTCACCACATGCCTGTAACAAAACAGAATGACGGAAAAAGTGAAGAGGCCCGGATGATTACTGAATGCACTGTAAACTCATCCTTTAATGATCAATAATTTACAAAGCAGTGATCGACAAAGCAACATCCCCATCCCAGGGGATTTCCAGGGTTAATGGTATACATACATTAACAGGCTGAAATGCTAGAGGTCGCTTGAAAGGGTATAACAAATAAGAAGACATTATTGTCCTTTATGGAATGACAGAGTAGCATAGTGTCTGCAGTGCAGTGAGGTAAGCGAGGTCAAAGAAGAAAAAAATATCTCTCAGGTAAAAAAAGGTACAATTTGTTTTAAATAAAAAGTACTTTGAAGGCGCATTCACGAGATGAATTCTTGCTGTTAGAGCCCTACAGTAGGTAATCAATAAAGGAAGACTGACTCACTGGGCACTGAATACACTAACCAGGAATTCATATACAGTGCGGAGAAGACATGCTGTACTACGTGACAACAACAGATTAGATGTAGTAGAGTATGCTGAGAATTGTATTCTATGTTGCTGCAACATCCAAATGTATAAAATAGGCCAAGCTCAAACGGCAGACCTCTATACTCGGCTCTGAATTGCTGCTCATATCAAACTTTTTCAGGGTGTCTTCTTTGTATCTATTCTAGGATGTAACCAATATCTGACACCAATATGAACCAACAGCTGTGCTGAAAAGGCTTGTGTGAAGACTGACAGTAACAAAAGATGTCACATTTCTGTTGCTTGTTTTGAACGCATCCCGGTTTTGGTCTGCCCTCTATTCATGATTTGAATTGTGACTTCTCCTCAAATATCAGTTGAGCCATCAGTTACAGTTCCTTTCTTCTGTTGTTTTTCTTTTTGTCCTTCAGGCATCGTACACCCAAGCTGCAATAGGAACACATTTAAAAGAATATTCTCAGACCCAAATCCAAAACTGGCTGAGGGCATTATTTTCAGCTACGCAAGCCACGAGTCAGCCAGTCCATCCAATTGGGCTTCTAAAAGAACTACAGTGAAATGATCTCCTTTCCAGATAAAGTCACGTTTAAGGTTCAAGGTTGATTTATTGCCAATGGCATGTTTGAATAATGTAATAAGGCAAAAAATAATCTATAATAATTAGTCCCATGGTGAAAGAGCTTTCATGGCTCAAACTGCTATAACTAAGGCAAACTCGTGACTTTTCATGAATGTCCGACTTTAAAAGAGTCAAAAATATGGTTCATAAAAAAAAAAGAAAAAAATTATTTGAAGTCTGTGCTTTTGTATTGAATATAATACCAGCTAAAAACCTGAATGTTAACGCAAAAGACTTTAGCTGTGCTAATGTGCTCAAAGCATGAATGATAGCAGTGCCTGAACAGCTTAACCCCCAGCTAATCAAAAATTATGAGGCAGATAGGTGTGCCACTTTGGCTTTGGTGAATGCCGTTTTGCGGCAAACGTATGCTTGCCCCCCTGTCAGTCCGTGAACAAACCAAATGCATAACATTTATTCCTTTATACAATTTAAACTCTGAAATTACAAATTCGGAAATTAGCTACAAAGACCAAAACTGTCTTTGTACCCAGCTGTAAATATGTTTGGTTTAAATTTGAGCATTTTAACAAGGGACTCTATGGGGACCGATTGCATGGCCGTAGGCTCCTCCTCTTGATATTTGAAAAGTAGCTCTAATGATTAACATCGTGTGATTTTTTTTTTGTCTTTAATTTTGGAGCCATGCCGACTTCTTGTGGCATCTAATCAAGAAACTAAATGGTGTTCTCTACTAATCAGCAATGCTGTTTCCACTGAAAGCTCTGATAAGCCCACTGTACCTGCAGCACCAAAAATCAAATAGGTCACCTAAAGTCAGGAGTAGGTGGCTACCAAAACAGAACCAACAAAAAAAAATAAAAAAATTGATGTGTCACAATTTGGATCGCAAATTTGCACTTCTTAGCCTCAATTCCTGTCAGTAATAATAACACTAAACTGTTCACATTCAAGTTGATGTATGTGAACACAAAATCGCACAAAAAAGGTCCAACCTAATGCACTGTGCATACAGTCTTTCCGTGCAGTGAGAGGGTATTATAGCCAACTAACATTCTGATGGCACTCAAATTCTGAGCATCGTTTTCTTTTCTCATCCACTTATCTGTAGCTGACCCAACACGTTCTCTGATTCCTTTCGCTGCGTACAATATTACCAAAAATGAATTGTAATGAAACAAATGTTTTGGGCTAAAGCCAAGTCCCTAAAAGGCATTCTTTATTACAGCGCTGGCTCTGTAATAGTATCTCCTGCATCCATGGAAACCAGCTTGTTCTTCTGTGGTGGGCCGTAACTTCATTTGGGATTTGGGACTAGTTTACATCCCCAGCCACAACACAAATTCCACTGTTAAAGCAAGGTACTGTAAACGCTGGTCTTCACAGACCACAATGAAAAATCAAAGTGATGTCAGACTGAGCCTTCAGCAGTGGACTTCCACACAGAGCCTTTTCCCTCCAAACTTGGGAGAAGAGCTGTACAAGCTGCCTGTCAACTGTCCCGTGGTACTTGGAGGAGGCTCATGGTCTTTTTAATTCCTAGCCAATCTTCTGTCGATCACACCACTTCATCCCTCCTCTGCAGCTCAGCTCAGGTCCACACACTGTCACTTTTTCGACATATCTCGCAGCCTACACCTCAACAATACCGGAAAATATTGTCAGCTCATCCCCATCCCAGCTCGCTTTCAATATGAACAACAAATCATATTTTCAAATCAACCGTAGGAGTAGAGCTGCCAACGATATGTGACTTTTGGTAGCAGCGTCTGTATCTGTGTTTGTGATGGCGAAGACACCGTGAGCGCTATAAAAAGCGTTGCTCATGACTGATCGTCCTGGCCTTATCGTGTGACCCAAGCACTTTCTTGCCCCACATGAGGCGTCACGTGACGTGAATAATGAATGGTGTTGGAATCAAAGCAGCACAACATGCACAGCACAGCAAAGGTAAAGAAGCCACTCCTCGCACGCTGCCATTCTATGGAGATTTCCATGAATAAAGGATTAGCTACAAGCTGTGAGTCAAGCTCTGGTTCTCCCACTCGCTTTACATATTTAAGGCCAAATTTCCCACCAGCAGAAAAGGCGGCTTAAAGTCAAAGCAGATTGTGCAGCAGTTTTGCAAAGTGTGAATGAGCCTTGGAGGAGTATAATAATGTAAAGTTTCTTAAAATCCTCAACCTATATGCTCTATCAGGTCTCTAGGTCTCAACCATCTGTCAAACAGGCTAAGTTAAATATATATGTCACAGTGGAAAATTAAATTTTGTACTAAATGTTAATCCACAGTCTCTCGCTGGATCATGTCTGACATGCCCTTTGTAAAATTCTAACTGTATAAGTTTATTCTTGGCCTTGAAAGGCCAAATGCATTCCCCCGCATTTTCCATATTAACACTAAATCACTTTCTTCATGACACAGAGATTATGAGCTGAGATCAGAAAGCTCCCGGTGAGCTCTGAGGAAAGTCACATTGCTGCTGATTTTATCTTCCAAGACTAATGACGAAGGGATAAACCCCTAATCCATCACCCACTTAATTGGCTCAACCAGGATCTTTGCTACTGATACCAACTTAATTTGTCTATGTACATACTGCAACTTTGGTTAAAAATCCTCCCTCTCTGAGTCCCTGGTGAGCGCAAATCAAAGAGACAATCAAAATGTCTGTTTGGTTGATGGTTTTCTTTTGATGAATCAACCTGTTTCTTTGAGAGTTTAGACAGCTGTTACAACACTAGCTCTATTAGATATGAACTATACCGCAATTTTCCAAAGGAATGTGGGCCCCAAGTGCTGTGCAGTATCTTACACTTACAGTAGATTATATTCAGCAGGCAATGTTAACTCTGATTTATCTCTGCTTCTTACGACTATTTTAGAATTCTGCAAAATTTCCACTGCTGATCTTAAATGAAGACGGAAATATGCACCAAAGTGTCATCCGTTGATTTGCAAGCTTGTAATTTGGCTGTTGCCAAATATCTAGGATTTTTGAAAACAGAAGACACCATATTTGAAGGAGAAGGTGGAGCTGAGGAGGAGGGGGGCTGGATCTGACCTGCTCTGTTCTGATTGTCAGGCTAGCTATGCTCCGTATTACGTCCTCTGCTTTAGGCTCTATTTTCCTCTAATGAATCCATCATTTAAAAAAAAAAAAAGATTTGAGTGCTGAAAATCAAAGTGTATGACCATACACTATATAAACTGCTGTTCTCAAAACAAAATGTGTATGCTTTGCACGTTACAATCTTATTCTTTGTGTTTTGTCAATCATCTTTTAATTCTATTCTGAATTGTAATGTAGGCACTTTGTGAAGTCGTCTCAACATGAGCACTATAAATGAATCTCTGAAGTTAAAAAAAAAAAAAATGATATATTTGAGCAATGACAGTCACAGATGTCCCACAATCAGTGAAACTGCTGCTAGGTTTTGTTGCAAACAGAGCTTTATTGTGAAGAGGGTTCAGCCGGGCTGGAAGGGGGCGTGTGGAAAGAGCTGGGCAGGTGTTCCCGAATAAAGTGGCCAGGGTTAGAGCAGGTCAGGCTCAGAAGTGGCTGCCTGCAGCATATTGGAGGGGAACTTGGCGAGGCAGGCACGTTTTGGAGCCACAGGGAGAGCTTCCAGAAGCACAAGCAACAAGATGAGGTTAACTTGGAGCGAAAATAAGAGGAAACAGACTTGAAGCTCGAGCTGGCTATGAATTAGCAGCAGACTGAGCGATCTGGCAACTGGACTGCAGTTGTAAGTCTTTATACTGCAGGTGGTGAGTTGAAGATTGGCTTCAGCTGTGCAGGTGAGCTGGTGGCAGCAGGAAGAACAGGATGCCACGCCCATCAGACACACACACACACACACACAGGAACAGAGAAAAACATAGGGCACAGAGGAGAGAAATAGTAAAAAATATGGGAAAGAGGGAGATAGAGCCTGCAGAGCTTCTTTTTCTGAGTATAATGATGTTTCGTGTGACTCTTTATCCCTGTATGAAAATGGGCTTTCATAAAACTAAAACAATCAGGCCCACACACTTTAAAATTGAAGAAGAGAACACAAATAAGAATATATTGGCATTTTGTTGCACGTTTAATGGTATAACTTGAAAGCACAAGGCATCTGACCTCTGGTATTTGACATATAACATGAACGTCCTGGCTAATAGAGTTCCCCCATGGCTTCCCTCAACACATCTCTCAAACAGTCATGAGCTTCCCAAGATATTATGGGATAGAATCTTACAGGTTGAGGCTAACTGTACTTTTAGCGGAGGCGCAATGACATGATGACAACAACACTATATTTTGCAGCAGAACAGATTGTATTGTCCACAACTTTTCTTCTTCGTGTCCTCCATTGTAAGTAAAGTTACAGAAATAATTGCTACCATTCTTTTCTACTGCTAACATTTTTTGACGACACATGGCTTTTGCTGGTACAGAAAGAGGATCAGAAAATCCAGCATACATAGTGTCCATGTTGATCAATCTGTTACTGTCTGGCATTGCAGTAGTTGTAATAGTAAGTATGAGGTAATACAAAATCCATATTTGACAGTATTTAATCTAGAGAACATCAGCTCTGTCTCTGTCATTTATGTAGTAAACCAACTTCCACACTGAGAAATCAGCTGCCGCTACTGATCAATTGTTAAGAATTCAGATAATATGAATAACTTAAAAGAATACATAATTCAGAAGATTACAGGTCCCATATTTTTTTTTTACTGTGTTAAATTTGAGGAGGAACTAACCTTAAGAAGATATATTGATAAGTTTCAAAACCCAAAAACTATCTGTTTTACATATCTCTCAGTCTGTTTTCTGACTGATAAAATAAAAGCAGCTTTCTGATCCAGGTGGGCGGGGCTGCTTTATTATGACATCACAAAGTTCCAGAAGTCCTGGCAGCTGGCTGTATTCAGGAACGTGCAGTTCCTGGATACAGCCTACTAGCAGTTCTCTGAGGACTGACACCTGTGATACTGGCACAAAGTAACACATAAATGATCTGATACATTGTCGGTGTGGTGTTCTGGTCATATGACCCAACTTGGATATATGTACAGCAGGATCTGTAATCTTATTTAATATGGGGCAAATAAGTCAATTATATAACTTATTTCAAGTCTTTTCTTTGGAAGCTTTCATGTTTTCTCACCGACAGATGTTGGCGCCATGCCTTCAGGCAACAGTGAGCATTCTAACTTAGTATATAGTAACCGTGAATTAGTTAACATCGGTGTTGCCTTAACCTCCGGGGGCAGCTGTTAGTGTGTTTGGTGCTAAACTGACTAGTATGTAAACAGCTGTATGTATATGTAACCGAAGAAAAAGGTATCGTCACCAACCCCATATCCCAGCCCAGAGAGAGTTACTCTCCTGTTGGAAGCTCACTAGAAAATTGTAAAGAAATAATGCCATTGTTAAAGCAACCTTTATTCTGCTAATTTTACCTTGGTCCTGAGGGAAAAGTCTTTCTCTCTACCTTTTGTGCGGCCTGTCTTATTCCCAAAGGCTAAGGACGCCTCTGTGTAACCACACTGGCTTCGATTCTCCACTGCATACTCAACAATAGAGTGGAAACAAACTCCAGGGACCAGTTTAACAGGAGAGAGAAGAAAAAAAATCTAAAGTCGTTAAAGGTTTTCAATATGAAATTTTATTGTGTATTTGTCATCTCATAGAGATATCTGATTATATTAATACAAATGTATCACATTACTGAAGTAGCAAATTGAAGATTCAGTTACAGAAAGCATGTTAATCATAATGAAAAAGGACAGAAATTTAATTTGTATAAATTTGAGACATCATAATTACATATTACAACTACAAATAAAATCCTTAATAAAGCAAATGTAAAGGGATTTAGTTTTAATTGCATGAAGCAGCACAAATAAACTCCTAAGCCAAAAAGCAATGAGATTTAGACTATATAGATTTCACACAGACGGTAGATTCACAGTTAAACACTAAATGTATATCATAAAAAATACAGTTTGGATGGTAAAATAAATAATAACACACAAATGTGAGGGACAAGCTGTTGTAGAGTAGTGTGTGTCATTTCAAAACCTGCACCTCCTCTTTAGAAAAGCAAATCTTTTACATTTAAGTTTAATGTAAACACATTTGTGAATGACATATGTGCTCTTGTGATAATTAACATGAGATCCATGTTTTATTTCATAAATAGTGCATGTGTTGAAATGACATGCACTATGAATGCATACTATGGAAAAACATCAAATCATATGAAATAAATCCTGTGCACGGCAAACAAATCTGAGATTGAACATTTAAAGTAGCATTTCTTTACATTTCATAGCGGCAACGTCATTTTAATTTTTTCTCCTATGACCTTTACCGCTCTGCAGGGCATCATATGAAGTTGACAAGAGACTGAAAACCACCTTCCTACAAAATATCTACAACTATTTTGCACAAGAAAAATATGTCTGGGAGGAAATTTTACAATGTAGTGACGCAGGTAAGCTTTTCTTCATATCTGACAATGCTCAGTGTAATTTATCTGCAAAATATTGATCACTTTTAATGTGTCCATTCAGTAGAAGGGACATTAAATTACAAGATGTGAAGGACATTATTCAGAAATTATCTATCCATGTTGGAAAGTAGCTGCACTTAGACAATAGCCATTTGTATTTGATCACCTTATACTTCTGCTGTAATTCTTCTATGTACTTAATTACAGTGGATACTAATGTTTGCTATTGGTCAGAAGCACACTAAATGCACTAAACAGTTCTTCAGCAGAGCTGATATACTTATTCATCTGTTAATTTCATGTGTAGAAAAAAAATCATCTAGTAGGCGTTTTTAATTTGACCTCTCATACGCCATCAATTACTTTTATGTTTTTCCCCCAAAAGACTAGAGGTATGAGTTCAAAGTATATTTCTAAAAATAAAATGAATAAAGTAAGTGATGTTCTACATTCCATGTGTGATATGTTTGCCCTTATATATCTTTTAAAATGTGGTTGACAAAAGGTTTGAAGAATACAAACTCAAGGCAAAGCAGCTTTGACAAACCTGTGCTTGAATTGACTTTTTTCACAACATACAACCCATTTAAAAGTGTTTCTTGATACATGTTTATACGATTAACCTGTGTGACCTTGGATAAAGTCGACACGGGAAACATTTTCAACTGTCTTAACTCTGGATGATAACAGCCTGGTGTTAAAGTGTTAATTCTTTGGATTGTTTGGTTTTTTTTTCAATGGATTTGGCGACACTTGAGGTGAGCGTTGGTCACGTTAGGCTAAACAGGTTGTGACCTGACCACTGCGATTATATGCCCAAGGCTAAGCATAAAAAACCCAAATGTCAAACAGTTGAGGGTCAAGTGTAATGCTGTAGCCATCCTTTGTTTCAGGTGGTTTGTGTGTATGTCAGGCTAAGAAACTGAGCTAATCCTAGTTAGTGCTAAAATGAAATTATTGTGATATGGGTTTGTTGCCAAACACACACAGTACATTGGGTGTATGCATACATTCTTGTGGATACTTGTTCATCTATACTTTAAAGTTTGGGAAGAATATGCATTTTTTTATTAATTATGAATCTGTATTGTTGTGAGTGAATTAGCAGATTTTAGCAATAATCTTACATTATCCCTTTAATTTTTATGGGTTGGTCTCCTAAAGATTAACACTTTAAATCCAAATGAACAGAGCAAAGGCGGTTAACTGCTCTCTCAAGAGTTCTCATCCAAAGGTCTATAGCATTCAATGGGGTCACAGCAAGCCAAGAAATAACTTGGAAGTTGAGGCAAGAAAGGTGGAAACAGACATGAAACTAGGACATGAACCTGTGCTGAAGTTCAATGAAAAGATAAGAAATTCATCTTTCCATGTTTATCAAACGCATGCATCCAGGAGGACTGCAGTGGTCCAGAAAATAGGCTGTGCAGTTTCCTATGAGTAACAGACCAGCCACAGGATTTGTGGGTATTTGACCAAACCAGTGTTGCTCTCCAGGCAGCAGCTCATTCTGCAAATCTGACACATCGAGGAGGCTCATAAACTATATTCACTTTAATCTGCAAAGCTAAATACGAAGGCATCGGAAGCTACAAAATGAACATAGAAAATATCAAAAATGTCACAAAACAGCAAATCTTCAGTGAACCTGGACACACACATCCTTCCGAGTTAAGACCTAGGGACAAAAGAGAAAGATTATTTGCGTTTTGTGTATCCCTTTTGTGAATATATATACTTTCTATATGGTGCCAATTTGACAAAGAAGGCAGAATAAAGCTGGGAAAAATAAAATTTTATGCAAATTTTGATCATTAAAGCTTAATTATGGTAATTTATTTTATATAGGCGCTATGATGGATCCTATGGGCAAAATTCCATCAGCTCGTACAGGAAAAAATTAGCTGTACTTGCAAAAAGTATTGGCAATCAGTGTATAGTACAGTATTAGAATTAGATAGTTATGGAAAAATGTATTTCTGCGTGGATTCTAAAAAAAACAAACAACCAAAAAAAAAACAAATCAAAAAGAGCAAAAATGTTGATTAAAAGGAAAAATATCAGAAAAGGGTTCTGTAGACAAAAAGGAACCCAGAGACAATAACAGTTATGTGTAAAAGCATAGTGTTGTCTAAATGGGCATATGGTGGCTATTAGCTTCATTAAACCATAATGAGACCAAATCCTGTCAAATATCTTTCACCCAAAAAGTTCCAAATGTTAAGCAATCCACCTCTTGGTGGTGAAAGCTTTAGTGCAAACTGCATTAAGGTTGATAAAGAAACAGCTCCAACATCCTCCAGAATGAACACGAGTTTCTGTATATGCATGATTCACACAATACATAAGTTAGTCTGCTTTAGATGTGCTGGTAGGGATGTTTTTGAACTTTGGAGCCAGATGCTGCTTCTACCTGCCTGCAGTCTTATTGCAGAGCTGGGATGACTACATTCTGATGCCAGCTCCGTAGTTACCAGCTTGCACACCAGTTTGATATTGATCTTTTCATCTTACTCTCAGAAAGAAAGCAATTAAGTCAATTTCCCTAAATGTTGAATAGTCTTTCAAGTTATGTGAGACATTCTGCTAGCTAACACTGAAAGAGGATTCAAACACAAGCTTCTAGACAGAGATAACTTTGTACATTCTCTCTCTTGGTCCTCTAGCGTGGTGCAGTCTTACAATTTATATGTGTATTCTGAAGGCCTTGTTAAGGCCACAGTGAAGCTGATAAACAGTATCAGTCACACTGGGATTAGTTACACACAGTGCACCAATCCCAATGCTCATCTGCTTAATTCCAACTCTGATCATTTGAATGCCGCAGTGTGTGTGAAACTTACTGGACATCTTTGGTATGCGGATTGGGCCGCTGCTGGTCCCATCGCCCCCTTTGGTCAGAGCTTTGATCTCAATGAGGTAGTCCTCTCCGGAAGGGATCTCCAGCTCAACACTGGTCTTATTGGTTTCCAGTACAGTAGTCTTGCCATGCCAGTTCTGACGATACACAACCTGGAGGGCACAAATGCTAATAGTGAGTTTCTCATCCAGTCAGAAATGAGACTATTATAACAAAAAATAACCTATAATAAACACATGGATGGATAACTTCAACTTCAACTTAAAAGGCAAATTTGACAGTGTGTAGTCAAAATGCGGTCTTCAACTCTCCTGAGGTGATTATAAACTGAAGATGCCTCGTTTAGCAGTGGTTTGGCCTGATGAACCAATATGGATAGACATAGACACTTCAATACAGAAACACAGACAACCTTTTTTCACTCAGCCTTGTAATTCTATCTTTCTCCAAATGCAGCAAAGTGCTTTATGCTGTAGTTCCAAACAAACACGCAGCACAACCTGATAATTTAGCTCAAAATACAGAACATAATGTAAGAAATTTTTATGTTTTTCACAGCGGTGCCTTTGCCAAATGATTAAAATGTTCCGATCTACATGCACTGCAGGCACCCTTACAGCAGAGCTCCACAAAATACTTAATATTAAATGAGCAAGGCTGCATATCTCTGTATAATAAAAACGATATATATATTTGTGGAAAGAATGATCAAAAATTGTGTTGTTTTTTTTTTTTCCACATGTATGCAAAGTGGATCAAATGATCCCTAGTTGTCGTGGTTGCAATGAGCTGAATTCCCTCTGTAGCATGACACTTTCATTTTATCACCTTGAGCAGATCTTTTAATTTTGAAAGGCCAGACAGGGCCAATCCATAATGCAACACTGGAGTGCTGAGGTCTATCTTTCCACCGCAATGAGAAAGCTGTTTATCGGGATGACAGCTGCTGAAGCTCTATTTGTTTCCCCAGTTGTGGGGTTTCTGCTATTACTCTGACAAACTCACCTTGTATCCCGTCACCTCAGACTCATTTTCCATTGCCCTGACGTGTTCCCAATTTAGAAAGATCTTAGAGTTGGTTAGGTTCCACTCAATATTCCCTGGAGGCTGACGTGGAGCTGCAAGAAATGGAATTATATTGACAAAAAGTTTGACAAATGAATTCATGAATCAATTTCATCAATAGCACAAGTCAAAGTCATCAATAGCATTTCCTAAACTAACTCCTTGACTGAATCATTTGGTGCTGCAGCAGAATTTGTTTCATGCTATAAATACTTGAACCTTCATGGACACACTTTGGAAGAACATTTATTCATTCATCTTCTACCGCTTATCTGTTTCCGGGTCACAGGGGGTGCTGGAGCCAATCTCAGCTCACACTGGTTGAGGGCAGGGTCACCCTGGACAGGTCACCAGTCCATCACAGGGCCAGACAGAGACCAACAACCACTCACACTCAGACCTACAGACAATTTAGAGTCACCAGTTAACCCAAACATGATGTCTTTGGATGGTGAGACGAAACCGGAGTATCCAGAGGAAACCAACGCAGGCACGGAGCGAACATACAAACTCCACACAGAAAGGCCCCAGGCCCGGGAACTGAACCATGACCTCCTTATTGTGGGGCAACAGCGCTAACCACTGTGCCACTGTGGTGTCCCTTTGAAGGACAGTTCAACAAAAACAGAAAATGAATACTTTACATTTCACAGACTACCTCACTGACAGGCCACAATAAGGCCAACGCGCCCAAGGGAACTGCACTGTCACCTCTAACTTTCACTTAACTTCCAGCCTCCAACAGAATTTCCCAGCTGACATTGTCAAGGAAGAGAGATCATAGAAACCCAGGCCAGAGCCTCATAGATCATGTTAAGACAACAAATTTCAGCTCAGTGTTTAGAAAACCAAGGAGCTGGTGGTGAACTGGCACAGCAAGAAGCCTCAGCTCTTACCAAAGAGGCTCAGGTTGATCAATGTGTGCACTACGCCGCTGTGGACAGTCTGTAACGACCTGTGTTTCGGTGGAGCTGAGTTTAGGACTGGGTAAGCTGGAGAGGAAGCCTCTGTGGTGACGACTTAGCTAGACAGTGTGGAAGCAGTGAAAGAGAAGAGGATGAGCTCAAACCTATCTCTGAGAGCCCATCCCGTCGTTTCTATGTAAAGGAACAAGTTCACACAAGGAGTGATCAAATTCAAAAGTCATGTAGGGACTCATCAACCTAGAGAGTCCACCATACAGAAGGATATGGTGGTGGGCTGGACCAGGTCTGATGGTACCAAGCATGAATGATCACCACCTGCATTCCTATTATCTCCAAACTTCCACTGAGTCCAAGTCTCAATGTGCCTTGCCTTGGAATTGAAATGTAACAATTAGTTAACATAAACCAATAAGAGTCACAGCTCTTTGGTTTATTCAACGCACAAGATGGATGTGTTGACAGACTAGGTATATTTTCCTATTTAATATAATTACATCTTTTTTTTTGCCTTGTCATAAAATGAAAGGTTAATGGCTTTGACTTGGGTCGTACGGCTTCTTCTTTTTCTTCTTTTTTTCTTTATGAAAATCAGCAATAAAAAAAAACAAAAACAAAAACATAAAACACAAAAAGATGCAGCAGAGGATAATATAACATGTCATCACAGGACCAAAACCACTTGTAAGTAGACTGACTGAAAGAATGATAATAACTGAGTGAATATAAGTGAGTGGACGGAGTGAACAACATAGCAGTTACAGAAAAGTGTGGCTCATGTAAGTAATGTTTTGAGCTATGTTACTGTACTTCATTGAACACTATACAACTACTACAATGACTCAATATAATAAAACTAATACTTAAGTCTATCTCCATTGACTCGACACATTCTGCAAAATTGTTCTCAGGCTGCACCTTCACAGACTGCAAATGCTTATAAAAGGTTCAGTTATATGCCCATATAAACAGAGAAATACTTTTTTCATGCTACACTCGTTCCCCTTATTCATACAGCCCTTTAAGAAATTCTCCTTTGATGAGGTGATTGTTGGAATGTTCTCTAAATTTATCTGGCGCTTCACATCTGAGCAGCAAAAAAAGTCAAAGCAGCAAAATGTGATGTAAAGGATGGATCTTTGAAATAACAATTCAACGGTTCGCCAATGTCAGACAGTCACTGGTCATTGTTGTCTCCACACTGGCCTTAGAGCAGCCCCCTGCTGTAGAGACTACACTAAAGATAATGAAAGTCAAAATCCACAGTCCTCTTCCTGTGATTAAAAAAAAAAACAACAAAAAACTTGATAATGATGTAACTACCAAGGGCACCCCCATCTAAAACACTGCTGTCAAGCCACCACCCAAACTCTGTTATGGTTTTTTGAGCATTTCAAAGAAAAACACTCACATATTCATCTCTTCAAAACTCTTTAATAACATTCATTTATCTTCTACCGCTCATCTGTTTCCGGGTCGCAGGGCGGGCTTGAGCCACTCCCAGCTCACATTTAGCGAGAGCGGGGTACACCCTGGAAAGGTACTGGGAACTGAACCTGTGACCTTCTGGCTGTGAGGCAAAAGCACTAACCACTATGCTGTCGTGCTTCTGTGCTGCCTCTCTTTATTAACATTTCCCTGGGAATTTAACTACATCATGACCGGCTCACATCTCAATATAATTTTATTCATATTAATCCTTCTCTGTAGTTCTGATGATATTTTGTCTGCATTGTTTATTAGTGGGTTAGCATTTACACTATTGTTACTACTTCATATCATTAAGTCCTGAAATATTACAGATGACCTGCCATGTGTAATGTGATCTTGGTTTCAAAGCCAGTATAGATAGCCAGACTGATTACAGCCATCAATTCCACATAAACACAATATGGAATGAGAGCGTTGAATTTAAAAAGACTTGAGCTAACCCTTTCAGAAAAGCCTTTAACTTAAAGAAAAAAAACACGGGCGATTTACGTTAATGACAGCACATGATAGAAAACAAGTCATGTCTGTGTTGTGTGTGTGTGTGTGCGCACTCACGTGGTTTCTTGGTGGTGATACTAAATGCAGGGCTGCAGGGTCCAAGTCCAGCACTGTTCTGGGCTCTGACTGAGATCAGATAGACTGTGCTACCCTTTAAGCCAGACAGCAGAGCTGTGGTGTTGATAACCTTCACTCTTTCTGCTTGACTTTGCTGGGATCCTTCTTCCCAGAAGAGAACCTAGACCAGGGAAACAGGGATTACAACAGCACTCCAGCCGTATCACCTTCCTCTGCGTTTTTCCCTTTGTTTAAAATACTGTTCTTTGACTGAGTCAAAGCAAACCTTTTGTTGGCAGTGTCATACTGGGAGTGTTACATTGTATTTACGTAAGAGCATCCTGTACAGCAGAAACAACTGAACATGACGTTTACAGGCAGTTGGGAAGATTTAGGTATATGTAGTTTGTAATATTATAAAATTCCAACCCTCTTCCCTAATTTATAAGATATCTGAGGTCATGTAGTCCTTTACATGAAAGCAGTGAATGTATACAACGGAACTTAAAAGAACTCTAGACCATCAGCTCAGCTGCTGTGGGTCCTGAGGCAGATTTTAAACCACCATGTGATACTGTATCTGATGATCAGCAATACCAAAAGCTACACTGCGAGTGAGCGATACACGGATAAGGAGCTTGTCAGGATCTGTACTCTCCGGGAGATCATTTATGACCCGAGAACACGAGACAGAAAAAGCAGACAGGAAAATGTCAAACAGATGGTTTGAGAGTCGGTACTTATTCAATCGGCAGCACACGGGTTTGGAAGGAACTTGCTTGGGAAAAGGCAGATTATCGGCGAGGCCTGGAGTTGCTGATAACAGATGCATCTATTCCCCCCCCACACTCTTTTTTTTTTCTCTTTTCCACCGGCAGTTTAATTATAGCAGTTTTACTGACACTTGGGAAAATACCTAAAATACCTTGGCAAAAGAAGTTTACAGTTAGTTTCACACACAACGCCTCTTAGAATTTAAACATACACTCAAATAGAGATGAGAAAGGAGGATCTGAGGTGGCTTAAACTGTCTTGCTGCATATTAAAGTCTTATGGAGACAGTGGCAGGAAAATGCATTACACCACCAATGCAGCATTGAAACAGCAACAGTAGCTGTGTGAGAGAAGCACGAACACATAAGATTTGCCTAAAATATACATAAATTTGCATTAAGTTCTGAAGTGGAGAAAAGTTCAGCAGAGAGGTATTGAACTGTAAGTGTATTAGTCCACTTTGTTAAATGGATGCAGCCTAATTCAAAAGTCCCACCGACGTTGAAAGCAACTGCACTCCGGGTGCTGCTCAGGTGCGTTCCACAAGGCTACCTTTTAATTATAAAGGGCAATTCAATAATGTATGTACCATTACTGTGAGTCGAACCAAGTCTCAGTCCAACATGAGGCTGGTTTACCAACAGGGTGAAGGAGCTTTTCCTTTTGGCCAATCTCTTTTTAACTCTCTAGAATTGATCTTGAATGTGATGAATCAAATAATGAAAATCAAGTGAGGTGCACATGTTCCTTGGGTAAATTGGTGTTATATCAAACATTTTGATTGACATGCGAGGCAAAATCAAGGAAGCAAGGAAGTGCTTCCTCAAACAACATTAATGATGGCTACCGTAAATTCAACGGTCCCAGGAAGTCATGGCAGTAGCACAGTGAGCTGGCAGTAACGGCAGTTAAATTGAGGTCAGCCATCATTACTTTTATAATTTACTGTTTCTCTCCTCTTGTGACATGTCAAAATGTCTTCAACAGGGTTCCTGTTCCTGCTAAAGACTTGGTGAATAATTCTGAGGATCTTTTAAAACTTTACACTATGATGTCTTGTAAGATCTGTGAGTCAGGATGTATCCAAATCATCCTGCTATTTTCACTCATTTCATTTCACGTAAAACAGCACAATTTTTATTTAGTTCTTTATTCCACTCATCATGTACTAGTACTTAGCAACAAGTGGGCATTTTCCAGGTGCAACAACACATTGGCAGATATTAGAGAACACTTCTCTTGAAATCAAGGGCCTTAATGGTATTTCTTGGCCACTGTGCGTGAAGGGCCCTCTGGGGCGGATCTACCCTGCTGGGACAGATTGGTAGAGCTTTCCAGGCTCTCGTCTTCACAGCTGGCTGCTCAGCCTCTGGGGCTGGGCATGGAAAACATTTTAGCAGCACAAGTTGCAGTATTGTTTCTACTTATCAATGTCATTCTTTATTTATTCCTGTATTGATCTGTTTAATAATTATTATAAAATGTATATTAATATAGTATATTAGTATATTAATCCATCCAAAAAGCAATGAAAGTTGCAAATGTCTGAGAAAAGCACCTACACAATATTATCTCCTGTGCGTTAGGTAAACATATTCAGAAGCATGCATGCTTCACAAACATAAGTCAGTGCTGTGACATGCACATCAGAAGACTTAGTAATGTCTCAGTAAAAAAATTACAGCTGCTCGCAAATAGGGGCTGACTCTTGATTCCCATCAGTACAAGCCCGTGACAAAATTAATTTTGGCAAGGCGCTGTACTCTGACAGAGTCTACGGACAGGATATTACAGTATGAATACTCTCCAGTTTTGTTGTCTCCCTCCCACTTTGGCTGTACTGCAAGACTCACTATGGAAGGTTCTGGGTGTCGTCCTCAGGGAGAGTCAGGAGCAGCTAGTGAATGATGTTATTTCTGGAGTTTCTCCAGAGGACAACAGGTACAAAGGTTTGGATTCTACAGTTGCTATTTCTTGGACAAAAGCAATATGAAATAAACAGCTATGTTACATATATGGCTTGTACAGAGCTAGCTCTATGTGTTTACTGTGAAGAGCAACTGGAACTTGTCCAGTCAAAGCAGACTTGCTCTTATGTATCCCTTATACAATGGCAGTGGGAATTGAGAGGATGAAACACCAGAAGCACTGTAGTCATCTTAGAGCTAGATGTCCTCCCTCTGATAGCCCAGCCCAGTGAGAGGTTGCATTTATAGCCATCTGGAGGAATTGGAGTCCAGATACCCAACAAGTGTATTTCTGTATGGTTTCCCCAAACTGGCTGTGCAGGGAAATAGCACTTTAGCAGAACTGCCTTTTTTTTTACCACTTCCAAGTGACCACAAGTTAATGGAGGCAATAGGACACATTTATAACGCCATCATGCTACCACTGTTGTATCTCCACATATGTGTCCCTCCAGCCTAATTGTAGTACAATCTGCCCAATTTTCATTCCAGGCATTTTTAACCTTTGATGACTTTTCAGGGTTAAACAGTTAACAAAAAGGTTAAAGTAAACAGTTTGGAGATACAATAAGAGGAATTTTGACATATGTAGAAAGATTGGCTGGTAAATCCAGGACCAGAACACGCACCCAGCACACTCTCATGTGCTACAAACACAAGCACTGAGAGGGGATTTGGATTCTGGCAGGCTGCCGGTCCACAAGGATTTGTCCCAGTGTCTGATTCTTGTGCCTAGCATGCTGAACAATATTTAGGTGCTGGCATTTGCAGCTAAACAAAACTCTCATCCCTGAAATAGCATTATTTATTTACATTTAATAATCAGCTCATCTAAAATAATCCTTAAAAATCAGCGGGGGGGGATCCTATTCACTGTCCCTTCACTTCCCTGTCATTGCCCAAACTGTATTTACTTCCACAAAAAAGTAGGTGAGTCTCTCAATCTCCTCCCCCACACATTAAACAACGCTCCAAGCACTTCAGGCGTCACGGAGGGACCTGAGTGATTGATGCCACCTCAGATTTAAAAAAGGCACCCAAGGTATGCAAGAAAGCCATTTTGGAATAACTTCTATGGGAAATAAGAGAACAATAGACTAGATTGTGCTAAAAGTTAAACAAAATGTATTAATAGATTCTAGGAGGTCCTGCTTCCTGGTCTGGCAGGATTTGGAACTGCTCCTAATAGAGAGTGAGCTATCACTGTTTGTACACTCAGAGCCCCTGACTGGAAATAAGACCCGCTCTTGTTGACGAATAAATAAATGAATTAAACCCATGACTTGCATGAATCAATAATTTTTTCCTACTGAAGCCCCTTCAACTTTCACACTTTCGGGTCCCATGCTCCTCTTCTATGACATTTGATGCATGGAGCTGGCACCACCATGACAAAAGCCTATTTGCTGTCCTTTCATTTTGAATGTATTTACACTGTAGTTCAGGGGTGCACCAGGGATTCATCGCACATTGACACTGACACTGTACAATCAGACATATGCTCTAAACCAGGATTTTATTAGGCTCATCTCAAACAGCGTTGACATCTAGTAAACTCACGCAACGGTTGTTTTTACACAGTGCAAAGGTTGACACTTGAGTGGTGAGAAAATAAATTAACGCCTGTGTTATATCTGAAGAGCTGTCAGAGCATATGAGAGATTTATTACTACAAAAATTGTTGCTTGTGATAGACTGAAATTATCAGTATCCTTTATATTGCGAAAAAAAAATGGTATGATAGCACTGAGGTTAGGAGTCTGGAGTTCTCTTAAATATCAGCAAAAAGTAGCGAGATTTCCTGAGTCATCCTTCCAGTTAGTAATAATTGCCTGCCAAGGGATCAATAAAGTATTATCTAATCTAATCTAACACTGTGGCTTGTTTACAGCAGAGGTCTCAAAACTAAATGCCAATAATAAGAAATCAAAGACTTTCAACATACAAAAGTTGGTCGAAAATACATTTTGTATTGTTAGTTGGCTGTATATCTTTTTATGAGAGCCAATTCTGTAAAACGAGTTCAGCATGAAAGCTCTCCACTTGGTCTCTGTTCACAAATGTGTCACTATAGTGCGTCAAACTTCTGTCTTAAAGCAATGTCGGACCAAACGCTGGGAATGACCTCAAAGCTTCTCAGAGGAGGGCAGGCCACGTGGGGATCCTCCCTTGTAAAATACCTGCTGTTTTTGGGAGAGAAGATCTGTTTTTTTAATTCAAGTTTTCTACAGTCAAAACCCAGGAGAGTGTTTGTTGTAGAGGATAGTGATGTATGATGTTTACACTTCCTTTTATTTATTTATAATTTTTTAATAGCAGCACTCACACAGCCTCGGGTAGCAAGCTGGAGACTGGAACAGCTGCCAACAGACCTCTTCAACTCTTAGATTAGCCTGTGAAAAATCTGCCGCTCTAACGCATACAGTATTTTAATGTCAGAGTATTTCCACGTTGTCACCATTTGCAGTTATATTGAACTGAACGCCAACTTATTATGCTGTCAGTCATTCATGGATTAATGTCTACTGCTTCTTTGAATATTCCTTGTAGCGCTGTTATTTCAAACTTTTCTTTTTCCTACCTCGTATGCAATGATCTTCTCACTGGTGGACCCAGGGGGGATTGGTTCCCAGTAGACTTCGATGTCAGAGGCTGACATAGCACGGCCCCACACTTGAGACGGTGCTTCAGAAGGCTCTAAATAAGAAAGATCATGAATTATGCATTTTTGCAATTAAGAGAGAAACCCTGCATTTTCTTGAATTAACACATCAACTTTTGCAGCATGTGGAGGTGAATAAACGTACCTTCCTCTGCAGAAAACACCTGCACCACACGGCTGAACTGCCCCTCTCCCAAGCTGTTGTACACGCCCACTTTCACTTCAAACTGGGACAGGGGTGCGATGCTGTCATTTCTGTAAATATATTTGGATGCATCAGGTGATGCCAGCACTGTCTGGATCCAGGTGCTGCTGCCAAGTGGGCGGAAAGCCACGACATAGCCAAAATCCTCTCCGCTCTGCTGTTCCTCTGGAACTGGCTGAGATAGCGACAGAAAAAGTTACGCCTTTGACGTAAACAACTGTGAGGAGAAATTAAATGAGGGCATCATAAAAGAGTTGAACGTGTCCAATACAACATCTCAATGTGCTATCAGCCACATCCATAACATGGAAATTTGTCACCTAATTCTAGATATGCACATATGAATGTTGCTCTGGCTCCGTATCTTGGTTTTGATTTACACAACAAGGGAAGTCAACAGGCAGCAAATCAAAAAAAGTCACGTTCCTGATTAAAAACCACTGCACTGAAGCCAAAGCACTGCAGACACACTAACTCTACCAGAGCTCCATTCTCATCAGAAGATTCAAAGGACGCTCTGTTAAAATGAATACCCACTCACAAAATACCCATGATCCCTTTTACCTCCCAAATGATGACAAGTTCTCCGCGAGCTCCTCCGCCACCACTCACATTAACTGGTGCAACCTTGGGAACTAAAGAGGCACAAAAGGAAACTTAATCATCCCTCAGTTTGGATTATTAAGTCCAAGGCATTTCCAAAGGGTTCTGTTCAATCACGCAGCTTTAAATGAGGTGACCGTCGCTTCTAATTTACACAAGAACAGGTTAATCGTGCAGCAGAGGAATTAGGGTTTTTGTTGACAGTGGCATTACTGTCCGTGCATGATGCTGCTATTAGCCCAGCACCATATGTCAGCCTCATATGTGAAGCACAATGGGATACTTGTTCCCCTGTGATTCAACCAGCGGGATGGAATTAATCAGCTAACCAGCTCCAAATAGGCACTTTTCATGTGGTTGCTTCCAGACGTGTGTATAGGTCACATTTTCTATTGAAGTAACCATTAATTAATCATGGCACAAGCTCAAGCATGTAAAAACACACACACAAGCTTAGTGGTGATCCTTAAATGGTTCAAAATCCAATTTCCACTCATTCTGCATGTGAGTCAGTATTCAAAGTATTGGCATGAAAAGGAACAAGAGTTTTAAAATGACTAACATCGTGGGTAGCTGAAGGAAAGTGAAACTAATCAAACAGTTAAATTACATTTTCAAAGTGGGACTGATTAATTTGTTATGAAGAGAAACAACAATTGACAGGATACCTGCTGCTTTGGTTCGAATCTGTTTTGATGGCATGCTGGGTTCTCCTACACCAACACTGTTGATTGCCACCACCCTGAATTCGTAGTCCACCCAGGGGTTCAAATTTTTCACTGTTGCATGCATCATCTGTCCAGGCACAGAATCAGGAACTAGGATTAAAGAATTTAGAATTGAGATGTGTTTTGTTTTTTTGTTCTTTTACCTAAGGCACATTTCACATTTACTCTCCAGCATACACACACATATATATACACTGCTCCAAAAAATAAAGGGAACACTAAAATAACACATCCTAGATCTGAATGAATTAAATATTCTTATTAAATACTTTGTTCTTTACATAGTTGAATGTGCTGACAACAAAATCACACAAAAATTATCAATGGAAATCAAATTTATTAACCCATGGAGGTCTGGATTTGGAGTCACACTCCAAATTAAAGTGGAAAAACACACTACAGGCTGATCCAGCTTTTATGTAATGTCCTTAAAACAAGTCAAAATGAGGCTCAGTAGTGTGTGCGGCCTCCACGTGCCCATATCACCTCCCTACAATGCCTGGGCATGCTCCAGATGAGGTGGCGGATGGTCTCCTGAGGGATCTCCTCCCAGACCTGGAGTAAAGCATCCGCCAACTCTTGGACAGTCTGTGGTGCAACGTGGCGTTGGTGGATGGAGCAAGACATGATGTCCCAGATGTGCTCAATTGGATTCAGGTCTGGGGAACGGGCGGTCCAGTCCATAGCATCAATGCCTTCATCTTGCAGGAACTGCTGACACACTCCAGCCACATGAGGTCTAGCATTGTCTTGCATTAGGAGGAACCCAGGGCCAACCGCACCAGCATATGGTCTCACAATGGGTCTGAGGATCTCATCTCGGTACCTAAGGGCAGTCAGGCTTCCTCTGGCGAGCACATGGAGGGCTGTGCGGCCCCCCAAAGAAATGCCACCCCACACCATTACTGACCCACTGCCAAACCAGTCATGCTGGAGGATGTTGCAGACAGCAGAACGTTCTCCACGGCGTCTCCAGACTCTGTCACGTCTGTCACATGTGCTCAGTGTGAACCTGCTTTCATCTGTGAAGAGCACAGGGCGCCAGTGGCGAATTTGCCAATTTTGATGTTCTCTGGCAAATGCCAAACGTCCTGCACGGTGTTGGGCTGTAAGCACAACCCCCACCTGTGGACGTCGGGCCCTCATACCACCCTCATGGAGTCTGTTTCTGACCGTTTGAGCAGACACATGCACATTTGTGGCCTGCTGGAGGTCATTTTGCAGGGCTCTGGCAGTGCTCCTCCTGTTCCTCCTTGCACAAAGGCGGAGGTAGCGGTCCTGCTGCTGGGTTGTTGCCCTCCTACGGCCTCCTCCACGTCTCCTGATGTACTGGCCTGTCTCCTGGTAGCACCTTCATGCTCTGGACACTACGCTGACAGACACAGCAAACCTTCTTGCCACAGCTCGCATTGATGTGCCATCCTGGATGAGCTGCACTACCTGAGCCACTTGTGTGGGTTGTAGACTCTGTCTCATGCTACCACTAGAGTGAAAGCACCGCCAGCATTCAAAAGTGACCAAAACATCAGCCAGAAAGCATAGGAACTGAGAAGTGGTCTGTGGTCACCACCTGCAGAACCACTCCTTTATTGGGGGTGTCTTGCTAATTGCCTATAATTTCCACCTGTTGTCTATTCCATTTGCACAACAGCATGTGAAATTGATTGTCAATCAGTGTTGCTTCCTAAGTGGACAGTTTGATTTCACAGAAGTGTGACTGACTTGGAGTTACATTGTGTTGTTTAAGTGTTCCCTTTATTTTTTTGAGCAGTGTACTTATACATATATAAAAACATTTCACAAACCAGTGAAGTACATCAAACTGAAATGGTGACATTTGTAAATCTCTTAATACTGTTCCAATTACAGTACCCTCAAGGCTGACACCGGTCCAACAAATCTACATATACTCCAATTATTTTTTGTTATCACACAGCAATGCCTGCATCTTACAATGCAATTTTACACATAAATGAGTTAATAAATAGCATGAATAAGCTGTCAGACACAGTCACCCCAGTTAATCCGTCTTCCTGCCAAGCATTTTGTTTGATCAGTGGTTTGGGAATCATTTTGATGTGTGTTTGTAAAGACGGCAGCCAGATCCCTGATAAGATCAGGTATCTAGGTTTTTGCACGAATGGATCTAATCTTGTACAGTTTCCAGAATGAAGGAGCATCTATGCTTTTAACTGCTGCAAACAGCAACACATAGCTTTATTATGCTCACGTGACTTTGGTTTTTATAATGCTAATATTGTTTTAGCTTTTCTACACTAAGGCTACTTTAGCTTTCTGTATGCAAGTTGTACTCTATCATTTGCGGCCCATTTATTTATTTATTTATTTGATTACAGTACATGAAAAGGAGTTTCGTCTGGGTTAGTAATATTATTATTACTAGAATTCCAGTTGTCTTATTCGCTTGACAGAGCCAACACACCTCTGTTACACTGTGTAGCAAACATAAATGTTATATATACATCCAAACAGTAATTGTATTGGCTTCGAGCCAGTTGATGTGTGGTAGATGTTCTTATTATTACTTCATAATAATAATTTTCCTATGTTGTTCATGGCAGGTAAGTGCTCCCTCTAAACTACATGTAGCCATCTTGGACATGCTGCATATTTCACTGCACTATTTTCAGAACTGCCTTGCAACTTAGTGTTTCTAGAGAGAACAAGGTACAGTAACCAAGGGATTTAGTTTACTACCATTTTTAAGAAAAACATATACCAATCAATACATGATTTTGAACTTCACGCCTAAATGACAATTTTAATTTAGTGTTGTATTATAAAATGTGCTGCTACCTAAACAGCTTTGCCTTTAATTCATAATATGATCAATGGAAATTGTTCAGCATTTTTTCTCTCCATCCAAGAAAAAGGGAATGACATAAAAATAAAAAAATAAAATGTTGTTGGTGCAGCTGTTGGTGTACCTGTTCGCACTGTCTGCCAGCCAATAGAAAAGGGAGTCCTGGCCTGCACCATGTACATGGTAACAGGACTGTGGTTGTCAGGCCCAGAGCTCCAGGACAGTTGCACAGTGGTGTCAGTAATGTCGGTCACCATCAGGCCCTCCGGGGCACCGGGAGGTCCTACAATACCCAGAAACAAAGGCAGATGTCTACATCAGCCTCGCTGCACAACAACATCCTGAAATGAATGAAATCACTCTAGGTTGGCTGCTTCTTGCAATGGCAGAGTGAGACCCCCACTATAGGTATTAAGTGATTTATAACAAACCTAACAACCCCAGTTCAGGGCTGGTGGAGATATAACGGGCTCCTCTGAGAACACCTGTCTAATCAGTATACTGAAGGGCACAGTTCTGTGGGAAATTCATTTACACCATCGTCTGTGTTATCTTACATTTGTGTGAGGCCAGAGATGTTCAGTTTAAGTTTAATTTTGAGTATCTCCCACAGCAATATGAATTAAACTTCGAAAGGAAATCATGCATCATCATTAAAATCAGAAGAACAATAAAAAAAATGAGAAGTGCTCTCTCCCCAACAGAAAAACTGAAAATATTCTCTTAATGCAGCCTCATTGCCTAAACCAGCTAAGTGAGAAGAGAGACATCCATATTCAACGTGAAACAACATGAGTAACCAGGGATTTGGGCAAATGGGGCTTGACTTTCAATGGTGATATCATTGAAATTAGGGAAAGCAGAAACATGAGATCAAACAAACAGGGTGGGACTTGATAACTGACATGAGACTTTCTGCTAAACCCCGCAAATCTGTAAAAGTAGAACTGAGCCCTCAGCAGAATTACCTGCTGCTGGAAGAAGATCACTGAGTATCAACAATGCTTGGTTTCAGATTATGCACACAGAAACATACAATATGTATGTGAACACTGCACCATCTGACTGTTAATGCCAGCACAGCATTAATGAGACTTTTCCCTTCCATTTGGTTATGTGTTTCAATAAATATGTTCGGTTTTGACTGCGGTCTGATGCGCTTTTCACAACAGCCATCTGATCTACAATAAATTTTGCATGTAACATTGCTCTTTGAAGATAAAACATGAAATTATTTGTTGCCCATTTGACCAATCACATGTCCCGCTGTCAGGAAGCTGGGATATTTTCTATCACTAATCGAAAATTGAAGAAAATTGGGGCCTTTGCTGAAAAGATAATCATATGAGAGTATCTGACTATCATCTTTTCAAAATCAACAACAACAGCGTCCATCCAAATTGACCTCAGGTTTTAAAAAAAATCTGTTTTGGTCTGGAAATGGCCAACGAATACAGACAGACAACCATACACACCCACAGCCAATTTATGTATGTCTTTGGACTGTGGGAAGTCGGAGCAACTGGAGGAAACCCACACAGGCAGAGGCAGTTTGTGCAAACTACTCACAGAAAAGCTTCAGCCAGTAAGGTTACTGTCTCCTCATGACTCCACACACATCTGATGTTTCTGGCTGCCTCAACTTTTGGTGTCTTCAGTGGAGCGGAAGCTTCAGTGTCAAATGAATCACTTCATAGATGTCAGGATTTACTCACTAAGTCTCTTTCCATTGGACTGTGCTGTTACACCAACTTTTCTACATCAGTCAAGAAAATGAAAATTTCTGACCTCTTTTTTTTTTTATTCCAAATATTTCTACTGGTTTCCTGAAAGCTATTTAAAAATGCACAGAAAAACAGGATGGGAACAAACTGTACAGGTACAGTAAACTGAAACTGCCTGAAAGTAACATTAGTTTGTTACCCAGACCAGAGGGCATTTACATGGTCACACTAGAGTTAAACAAGCACCATAAAGTAATAGTTTTAACCTTTAAAAGACTGCTGTGTAGAAATTTTGCATAGAAATCTAGCTGTGTACGTATGTTGCTATACATGTAAGGGAATATATCATTATTGTTATAATATATGCTATATTGCCAAAAGTATTTGCTCACCTGCCTTGACTTGCATATGAACTTAAGTGACATCTCATTCTTAATCAATAGGGTTTAATATGATGTCAATCCACCCTTTGCAGCTATAACAGCCTCAACTATTCTGGGAAGGCTTTCTACAAGGTTTAGGAGTGTGTTTATGGGAATTTTTGACCAGATACAGGACCTGCCAGAATGGTAACCTCTCGATGTTCCGTGACCTCTTTGTGGACAAATTAAGTACTGATAACCATACATACATAGATATTTGTGGTAACTAGACATATTAAAATATAATATAAAAACTGATCAATGTCAACATGTTTGAATTCCTGATATTTTTAATTTAACCCACGATTCTATTTCATATATGTATATATATTACATTTGTGTGCGGGAGCTAAAGAGAACACAGCTGGTCCAAAATGATCCAATTATATAAATCCCTATCTTCAATATGCGTCTTTAAGTTATTTAAAGTCCCCGGTTGTAAATCTAAAAGTCTATAAAGGCAAGTCACTTGAGTCTCTGAAAACTGACGGTGAATTACAGTGCTCTATAAGAAATTCTCCACAGAGAGAGAGTGACAAGCAGTGAAAGTAGGATGAAACAGACATACCTCTGACAATCAGGTCTGCTGCTGCGGAAACAGTGTCCACTTCAGTCTGTACCATACACACATACTTCCCCAAATGCTTCAACTGAATGTTTCTCACCATCAAGTCACCTGCAAATCCCTAATGACAAAAACACATACATATAAGCCTCCTGGAGTGGGAAAAAAAAATAAATAAAAGAAAACAGAAAAGTTGTAGCAAAGTCAAAAGAAGAAGTACATAAAATCCTTGGAAGACAGGAAGATTTTTTTTTTCAGGCATATGCTGTAAATCCTTCATATTGTAAGGAAGGATGCACGAAAATTACTTGTTTTGAAACAGTTTTTTTATCTGGATCAGTGGTTTGTTTGCACTTTATCCCCCAAGCTCAGATTAAAAGCTTCCGCAAGAATTGTCAGAGTTGCTTTCTGCACTTCACTGTCATGTACACACATACACAAACACATACACATGCAGATGATCTTCAGAAGTTCCCTTTCAGCAAAATAATGTGATTCAGAAATCAGTTGTTTTGTGTAAGAGGAAAGACAAGTTACACAGCTGTTGTGATTATGCTCACTGTGCAAATGTCACTATTGCACAGCGTCCTAGGTGGGCTTGGTGTGCTCAGCACGAGGGAGCATAAATCTTGTAATCACAAATTTTAGACTCTTTTGTTCAGAGAGGAATTGATTGATTTACTCAAAGAGCGACATCAACAGATAGCAGAAGGAATGTCATCCATATTTACAGGTTTTCCCCTCAACCACATCACAGTAAAATCAGTAGAATCAGTTAACTTAGCTCGATGTAACTATTTAAACATTATATCTATGTACAGGAATGAAACTGGATGCTGAACTCCCAGCTTTTGTCCTAGATTGGTACATAAACAACTGCCACTGCTCTAAAATAATTCTAATAAACGCTTGCAATAGTAACACTTCTGAATGATTTATTTAAATAAGTCTATCGACCATGCCAAACTTTGGTTATATCATGTAAAGTTCAGATTTTCTGCAAGACCACAGGGAAAACATACAGTGTATATCATCTCAAATGTTGCCAACTGGGGCGCTGAAAAGGGGGAAAAAGGAGAAGGATTCCAGGGGCCCATAATTGAGAGGGACCCAGAGAGGCCCCTAATGAAATTATAATTTATATAAATTATAAATTGTAAAAATTCTTTTCATGGGGCCGAAAATCCCTAGCGGCGCCCCTGGTTGCCTAACATTTCTAACAGTGAATAATAACACCAGGGTGCCTTTTATTAGCCTGTTACCATCCATACCATACTGTATTTGTAATCTGGGATTTTATGAAGAATTAAGTGTTTGAGAATCATTCAGGTAAATTCAACACACACGCACATCATCTCTCAGCTTTACACTATTATATGCACAACCTGGCAGAAAAGCACAGCCCTGAGGAGCTTCACTGTTAGGTGAAGCTGTTAAAAATGATGTTAGACAAATCGTAATGGCACCAAGCACATTACACATACCCCTCCAATCATTTCAAAGTGCTCCTGCCTGCTGAAGTCAATGGCTTTGCCATTGAAAAACCACTTGAAGATGGGACTGAGCGACGAATCACTGGACACCTCGCACGGCAACACAAGGCTCTGTCCTACAGTAGCGTCCATACTCAGGGGTGGAACAATTATTTTGGTGGGTTCTATGGCATTATGGGAAAAGAAATAAAAGAGAGTGATTTGTAATTGTGTATAGCACTGTATTTCAATAAAATCCAGCCATGAAGAAGGTAATAAAGCTTAATTTCCCCAGAACCATGAGATAGACAAGTTTAATTGAGTGACCTTAAATAACTTCACTTAGGCAGCGAATGCCCCCCATAACTCAGTAATGAATAATTAAACACTCTGCAATCACAGTGTCAACTAGAAGGAAAAAAAGGACTCTCGCTATGATCGTAATTATTTGAAAACACAAATCTGAAAATGCTTCGGTAGCGCTTTTAAATTAAATGTTAGAAAATATTCTTCAATCATAGCCACAGACGGCAGTGGTTTGTCCCTCTCTGCTACATGAACAATAACTCACAACTGACAAAACCATGGATGACTTATACGTCTGTCAAACTGCCAGGAACATAAAACGGCTATATATTTCATTATCAATTTCATGCTTGAGCTGGTATTTTTTATTTTAACAGAGGTTTAAAGCCTTTGCTTAGAAGGTACAATCTTTGAAAACTGTGGAGAGAAAGAGAAATACCTTTCACCACCAGAGTTCCTGAGCTGCTGGAAGTTCCAAAGCGGTTTCTGGCCACACATGTGTATCTGCCTCCATCAGATTTTGAGATGTTGGCGATACGTAGAGTCCCATCTTCCAAGATAGTCTGTCTGAAGAGAATGAAAAAAAATGAAACAGAATCTCTCATTTCCTTATCGATTCTTTAGCTGTTAACTGAATCAAACGTGATGACTGGAATCAAATAAAATACTTCTTGGCAGAGATAAAGCCGCATTTCTCAAGGCATTTGAACCCCCCCCCCCCCAATTTATTTGCTTTTGAATGAAGGCTTCAAAATCCGCTCTAAAAGTCTATTTAGTACGCTTCAGAAGATAACAATTATCTTAGATGAGGCAGAAGAGTTATGCTGTGGACTCAGCAAAATATTGACAGCACAATGGCTTAAATGCACATATTAATTGAATACACAACAGGCTCCCAGGGCTGGGCAGGAGGAAGGTGAGAGGAAGAAAAGAGGAAAGCAGCACAGTAAAGAGGCAATTCGAATGGAATCTTTACCTGTAACCTTATCGCTCCACAACATGTGGAGATAGTATCAACTCACTATAAGGCATTTCTGAAAAGTAGTGAGATGGAAATAAACTTATTGAAGCATCTAACCTGACAAAATATTGACTGGTCATGGGAGAAACTGGGAGCACTTGATAGAAACATGTTGTACGGATGTAGAGGCATGTGACTATTTTCACAATGTTGAATTACATGATTATGAAGTAAAGTTATTCGTTTCACTTTCCATCAAGGTGAGACATCAGAAAAAATAAATTAATTGCCCCTCGTTCATGCAATAAAACCGTATTGACTTATTCTTTCTGATACAAATGTCTGTATTGAACTGTTGTTCAGCCCTGGGTAGTTTCTGCAGGTATTCATTTTGAGCTGCATGTTGTTCCAGAACTGCCCCTCATAAAATAAGGCATTCTGTGGGAGAGGCAAAAAAGAAAGCTTCCACCACGTTGCTTGCAGATTTTGGTTGTTCCTGAGTGTGCTTTGCAAAACTATTGTGTCAACATTATTAGCATTTTTATATCCTGCTGTCAGGACAATGAGAGGTCACTGTTGAGACATAGATGAGGGCGCCAAAAACCGGTTTGTAAAAAGTTAAAACCACATATCTCGCCACATCTCCAGCGGAAATGACGCCCCTTCACATTTTTGCCTGGAATAGATCTTTCAGCGCCAGGACAAGCAAGTTGGAAGCGTGTAAACATATGCATAAATGAGGGAGATAATGTTCTCCTGTTGTGACCTTTGGATTCAGCAAATCAAACAGAAATACTGTGAATAGCCAGCTCAAAAATCAAACAATTTCATGTTGGCGCCCAAGAATAAATATGTATTCACTTGGGCTGAGCTGAGACCCAGAGAGCATGTCTGACACAGGGTGTTTTACGCTGATTTATTGACAAAAATACCAAGCACTGAGGGATGGAGGCGCATTGAGAACATGACCTGAGGGGCAATGAGCTGCAGAACAAATAGAAACGTGAAGAAATATCTGCTTTGTAGACAATCTGCGTTCCATGCTGTGAATTTCTATTCCCGTCTGAATGTGCTGCCTGGATAATGTCTAGGTAATTTTTCTCCCTTTCCACATGACCAGGCCACAGAAAATATGATAACTAATCAATCCCACCAGTCACATGTTGAGGCAGCTCCAGTGAGTAACAGAACGTCTACGGAAAGCAGGCTGTACATATTGATCAGAGCCTGAGCCCAAATGAAAATGAGAAACAGCCGGAAAGCAGGTCAACACTTCTGTTTCAAAATTAAAGTCAGCACATCACATAGTGGTAAGGAAGAACAAAAACGATATCTTACTCAGATTAACTGAATCATTCTCTTTTTTATGCCATTACTTGACCATGTGCGGTTCATGAAGATAATTTGAAACTCAATCCACTTTAATGTGCATTTATTGAATAACTTATTGTTGCTGCTAACTGGATAAAAATGGCCTTTTCTGGTCTTTTCAAGTGAGGTTCCTTATTTGAAGAAATTTTTTGTCCCAAATTCACTTTTTTAAAATTATAAATTGTTCCATTATATCTTGACATTAAAATAAATGAGTGAGGAAGAGCTGTATTAACAAAAAAGAAATATTACTTAAATCTCACTCAAGTCTCCTCACGGCAAATTTATGTAAGCTTCTGTGGTTCATCTTCCTGGATTCACATATGGGATCCATATTTATGAATTCGAAGCAAAACTTTCAGATTCATCAGAAGCATTTCCACTGAAAAGGGGAACTGAATGAGCTATCAGATGTTTTTGATTCAGCTAATACAGAGAAGATATTACCATTTTACCATTGCCAACTTTATCTTGAGAAGCAAATTTCAGAAATTCGTCAACAGACTGCAATCTCCTGATTGAAGATTGGGGGAAAAGATTGTTCAGAGTTCAGTTACCACAGGATGAACTGTGTTCCCTTGAATCTTGCTGCACTTGGGCAAAAACTTTTTATTTTATCAAAACAAACAGAACAGCGATCTGCAGGATCTAAGAGGTTTTTTGAAGTGTTATAAGGAATGGACTTTTAGGCTGATGGTGTTAGGCCTGAGAGGCGTAAGAAGAAGACTTGGCAAGTGGCCGTTAACAGAATTATTTCACAATAGCACTGTAATATACACTTTGCAACATTTAATACACTATATAACACAATGCACTGTGTTAAATTTCACCTGACTATGACCTTCAAGAACTTCTTCAATGAAAAAGAGAACATCAGAGTGCAGGCAGACTGACTGGGAATTAATACTCCAGTGTTCTGATGGGCAGTCAAAATGTCCATAAAGTTTTTAAAGTTTCCAGGTGCTTAAATCTAACGTTGAATGTCT
Organism: Remorina albescens; assembly: GCA_034769265.1. Classification (NCBI taxonomy): domain Eukaryota; kingdom Metazoa; phylum Chordata; class Actinopteri; order Carangiformes; family Echeneidae; genus Remorina; species Remorina albescens. Next base: position 6,864,457 of record CM068494.1, read on the forward strand.
TTCCAACCTCTGACCAAAGTTTATTATAGTCTGGCTTTTCTGAGGTCAAAAGCCCTACAAGTTGCTAAAGGGCTCCAATTTAACTCAGAACTTGCATTTCATTTATTCCTAACTGTCTTAATCCCAGCAACACTAGCGGGGATTAATGGTTTTAGGTTAGTTTTGATGTTGATTCACAAGTGTAACTTGATGGAGCTGTGATTAAGGATTATGTTTACCTTGATATGAACTGAGAACATGAAGGGAGGAGATGTGGCTAATAAGAAGCTGGAGGCACGGCCAAAGAAGTCTTTGTCTGCTAGATGGGGAAGTAGCAGTCCAAATCATTTACGATAGCCCAACAAATTCCCTACAAAAACAAATGTCAATCATTTGTTTTTGTTGGGCATTATGTTTAAAACCAGTGTATTCTGAGCCTGGGTAGCATCCTCCCCAACATCCGTAGCATCAGCACTGGCGCCGCCCAGGGGTGTGTTCTTTCCCCGCTGCTCTTCTCCCTCTACACCAACAACTGCACCTCGGATGACCCGTCTGTGAAACTTCTAAAGTTTGCAGACGACACAACGGTCATTGGCCTCATCCGGGACGGTGATGAGTCTTCCTACAGGCACGAGGTGGATTGACTGATCGTCTGGTGTGGTCAGAACCACCTGGAGCTAAATCCAATCAAGACTGTGGAGATGACAGTGGATTTCAGGAGGAACATGCCCACCTTACCCCCCCTCACAATCCTCAACAGTACAGTGTCTAGTGTGGACTCATTCAAGTTCCTGGAAACCACAATCTCCTGGGACCTGAAGTGGACCTCCTTCATAGACTCTGTCAGGAAGAAGGCCCAGCAGAGGTTGTACTTTCTACGTCAGCTGAGAAAGTTCAACCTGCCTCGGGAGCTGCTGGTCATCTTCTACATCGCCATCATCCAGTCTGTTCCCTGCACTTCCATCACTGTCTGGTTTGGATCGGCCACCAAGCAGGACAGGAACAGACTGCAACGGACTATAAGGTCTGCAGAGAAGATCATTGGAGCCGACCTGCCCTCCATCCAGGACCTTTACAGGTCCAGAGTCAGGAACCGGGCAGGTACCATCGCTGCAGACCCCTCACGCCCCGGAAACAAACTGTTCACACTGCTTCCCTCTGGTAGGCGCTACAGAGCTCTGTTCACCAAAACCACCAGGCTTAAAAACAGTTTCTTCCTCCAGGCTGTCTCCCAGATCTCACCATAAGGCCAACGGACAACCTCATGAACATTTGCACATTACTGCACTATTGTACAATATTCCACTGCAAATACTTCTAATTTCAATGTCAAATTCTTGTATGTTTACACATACCTGACAATAAAATTATTTCTGATTCTGATGATAGTTTCAAATCTAAAAAAAAAAAAAAAAAATGTATTTTACTATTCATTGTTCACCCTCATAAGTGTAGTTGCAGTTAGAAAAACATTACTTTTATTTGCTAATGCACTTTATTGTTTTGTTGGCTTTCTCAGTGTCCTGTGGCAAAAATCCAGAGCCCACCGTGGCTGGAGGGTTCAACAGCTTTTTAATCTAAAACAAAAAAGCTAAAAAGAAGAAGAAGTTGTTAAAATCAGAAGTGGAGAAGAAAATTGTACAGGGTACAAAAGTACAAGTTTCAGATGCACCACTGTCCTTCTTGCCCTTTTATTTGAAACCCTCCACTGTGGGATATTGTTATACATCATTGAAGATGCTACTTGAATAGTACAAAGTGGCAAAGCTATCAGAGAAGATTGCAGCTATTAAGTTAATCACAGGTTTTGAGATTGCCAAAGATTTCTGATGTTGTTTTATACAAAAGACATGCATTAAATTGTATGGCTCATAATGTCTGCTATAATGAACAACTGCTTTATGGGGGAAACACCACGATTGCCAATACTGTACTTCCTTCCTCAAAGAAATATCTTAAATGCTCCAATATTATGTCATTTCTCTAAAATGATTTTTTTGGCACAAGGAGGTGTGGAGTCTGGAGCGTGTGTAAGAGAGTGAAGGCAGGTCTGACTAAATGTTGATGTTGCATAAGATTTTTGGTAGTTTCTAGTAGTTCAAGCTGCAAAGGTCTTTTGAACATAGTTGAACATTTACCTCCCCTTCTATTTCCACAAAACATCTAATAAAAGTACTTGAACTTCATCCGTTGTTTTTGTGTGTACAAGTGTCTGCCAAAGGCAAGTGCAACAAAAAACTCTCTTTCAGTTAACAGTTTTTTGGGTTTTTTTTTTTTTTGCTTCAGACCTTAAACCATGGACTGATGTGGTCCGTCATGTAGCCAGAGGTACAGTTCCAATCAAGGCTACAGTGTGATTCTTTTTCTCTGTGGTTTACACACAAACTATGGCACTACAGGAAATCTGTTCAACGTTCAGCATTTGACTGCCTTGAATAGCTGGGAAAATGTGGGACACTGGATACTTTGAAGTTTCATTCATTCATTCATCTTCTACCGCTCATACGTATCCGGGTCACGGGGGTGTTGGAGCCAATCCTAGCTCACTCTGGGTGAGGGAGGGGTACACCCTGGACACCAGTCCATCACAGGGCCAACACACAGAGACAGACAAAGACAAACAACCACTCACACTCACACTCAGACCTAAAGACAATTTAGAGTCACCAATTAACCCAAACATGATGTCTTTGGATGGTGGGAAGAAACTGGAGTACCCGGAGGAAACCCACACAGGCACGGAGAGAACATGCCAATTCCACAAAGAAATGCCCCAGGCCGGGAACTGTACCCATGACCTTCTTATTGTGAGTCAACAGCACTAACCACTATGCCGCCATGCTGCCCCCTTTGAAGTTTTAGACAGCTAAATCCTTTTGTGTTCTTGATATAAATCTGATAGACCTGCGATCATGGTCCCAGACTTACAGCCATGAAAAGGGCACCAGACAAAGCTTCTGTATGTCAGCAGAAAACCAATATCTGTATTTGTGTAAAGAAGACAGTGTCTTTCTGAAAGCAAAATTTTCAGACCAAACAAGGCTATTTTATGCAACCATGACTTCCAAAACTGCCAAAATCAATACAGTTACAACTGAGCAGTGAGCAGATGAAACAGAGGCACCTGTGCTGGGTACAAACAGATTGGCATCTGTAACAAAGTAGATTAGGTAGTCCATCTATTGTGTTGACATAACATTAGTAGATATGACCTCAAAGACATGTTAGTCATCACTGCTCACTGGGCTAGCTAGATACAGTTATCTTTAGGGCACGTAGGGCAGGTCACAAGGTTGTTGTTAAGTTTAGGGAGTTAGTCACTGAGTCTGGTCCATTTTTTGTAGCACAAGTTTCTTGTGTCTACTTTGAATATGTTGTTTTGTTGGATAAATGCACAAATCTCACAGCAGTTGACAAAACACCAAAACGCAACACTGGCATTGGCAACCGCAGCTACAGGAGGATTGAGGAGACTGAGTGTATGATATTTTCAGATATATATAATAATTTCAGTACTTTAAACAGCATCAGACTTGAATATCTGCAACTAAAGGAGTCCAGCCAAGCACTAGGTTCATACCCTGCTTTTAGCTAAAGTAGGTGTCTCAGGTGCCTCTTGAATGGAAGCATCAATTTCTGTTGTGAGCCTCAACACAGGTCTGGGAGAAAGGCATGCATCATCAATCTATTGGATCTGATATCGATCAACCGTTAGAAAAAAAAAGTGGATTCAATGGCACACTTTACCAAGGAGTGATCCGTCATTTGTTAGAAAAAGAAAAAGGTTTCGGAGAAAATGGAAGCAATAGGAGGTGAAATTTCACCTATTCACTAATTAACATAAACATCCATGTATCTTTGTGTTGTGGGAAGGAGCCAGAGTACCGGGACGCATACCGCACGGGCACAGGGAGAACATGCAAACTCCACACAGAAAGGCCCCAGGTCCAAACAGATCAATTAATAAGCAGGCAGACAAATAAATGGCAAGTCTATGTGAAAGGCAAGGAAAATAACAAGGGGAATTATTACAATGTTTAAATAAATACAGACACAAATTAAACGTAAAAATATCCGCTGTCACATTTCGTCACTTGATTATTGTCTGTTTTTATTTTCAAATTTATTTCAGATGGCATATTCATTTATTTGCTGAGTCAGTTACCTATTTATTTTTAAATCTGGCCGTTTCAGTCCTCCATACAAAAATCCCCTTTTGCTGAAGCATAAATAACAACGAGTCCTGAAAATGAACACGGCTATAAGAATAAACCTTTTAACAGATGCCATCAGTGGCATGAGCAGTGGTGCGTACAGTACAATATCCTACCTCTTGCTGTCCTTCAGCAGTTCGCTGCCTCTCCACCAGGATACTGTGGCCCTGGGAGAAGCATGGGGGCGACACTCTAAAACCACCTCACCCCCCCTCTGGATCACTGTGGATTTCTTTACTGGGTGGCGTGTAAAGTCCGGCGGGGAAGCTGCAGAAGAGACCCACATTAAGGTCATTTTTTTGGTGTCAGGGGACAGGGGACAGCTGTGTCTCAGCCAAAATGTCAAGTGCATCACCAGCAATTACGGAAATTATATTTTAGCACTAGACTGGAAATAAAATGGAATTATGGAAATGAGAGAGTGAGGTCATGCCTCAGTGAGGAGCAGTTTCAGCCCAGCTATATTCATGTATTTACCTGCTGATGTATCGCAATAACAGAACAATGTACATCCGAAGGATACCTACCTTGCTTCTGCCTTGCTTACCTACAACTTTGAGCTCAGCGCTCGCATAGACAGCTCCATATTCATTCTCTGCCACACACTGATACATCCCAGAGTCCGACAGACTAATCCTAGATATTGTCAGTCTACCGGCTTCCACATGGATCCTTGCCTGCAAATGAGGACAGTTGATTCATGTTGGACAACCAGTTTACCAGTTTCTTCTGTTCTTCTGTTTTTGTCAGATGAATACAGTAGTACTTTTCAAAGAAGTTATCATTATTAGTAACAAAGTTTTTAATGAAAAAACTGTGCATTTTAAATATATGAAACAATATTAAATGCCTAGTGTGATGTTTTACCTCTGTTGTTAATGGCTGACCATTCTTTAGCCATCTGTAGGCAGGCCTTGGTTTACCAATGGCTTTACATTCCCATTGAAGATTGGCATCTATCACCATATGAGCATCTTTCAGAGTCTGGACCCAATGCAGGTGTTCAACATCTGTGGGGAAGAAGAATGAATATAAATATTTATTGACACAAATGTCCAAATTGTACTGGAGATACATTGTATTTACTTTAGTATTAGCAATGTCTGAGCCTAAAATGACAAACGAACATGAGCAGGTAAATCCTATAGAGCAGCAGTTTCCAAATGTAGTGCATGAGTCTTCAGTCTTAATACAAAGTCAATTTCAATCTTTTTTTGACAGCTGGACTGATTTTTCAGTCTTTGGGTCAGATTTACATACACGAGCGAGCATGGCAAATTTGCACCATTTGTTTTGTTCAATTTGTATTCACAGCCTGCGTGTAATTAGGTCCTGTATTACTAGGGCAGCAGCTCATTACACACTTAGTGCCTGGGACTGACCTCAAGGTGTATTGAGTGATAGGCATAGTTCAGTGGGATTTGAAATAACCAAATTTTCAGAGAAGAAATCTAATCTTCTTGTTAAATTACAGTATAGCCTGACCTGTAGACCTCCTTGTATTATTAAAACAGAAGGTGTCAATAAACTAAAAGATAGAAACAAAATTATAATGCACAAAAACCATCAATATGATCCCCATAATCAAAGGAGAGAAAGCTGAGGGATAGGAGAAATGATGCTGCTGCTATTGTCTCACTACAACCCCGAGGTAAATGCTGCTAATGTCTAAAAAGCCAAAATGGTGTTTTTCCTGCAGGGACTACATGTCAACATCAAGTTTAATAAGTACTAAACCATAAATTCCTTTGGTGTTCTAAAATATATAGAGAAATAGTTCATTTATTCATGTCATGTTATGAATCTATTTTAGTTATGTAGCTCTTATTAATTAGTTTAATTTTCTCTAACTAATTCATATTGTGGCTTGTTTGTTCCAACAGGGCCTCATTATTAAATAAAATTCTGTTGTTTACTTCACCCCTAAGGAGGGCAAAATTTTCCATGTACTCTACAACATCAAGGCACAACCTCAGATTGTAAGCAAACTGACCTTTTAGGCCGATATGGCTGTTTTCCACAATCTGCCACTGGACTAGTTCATCAGATGGACAGTGTAGATGTTTTTTCTAACAAAAGGAAATGACTCTGCAAACACCATGCTCTGTATTTATAAGTGGATTCTAGGTCTGAAAAACGAAACCAATGATGAAGTGGAGCTGAAGTTCATTTTATCTAATGACCATCAGGGGGCAATTCCACTTGTAAAAAGAAGTCAGATCGTACTGAAGTCAAGGTGGAAATGGCCCTACATTTCACTTGATTTATCAGCTCATTCAGTGTTTTCCTAATGATTTTATGGTCTCTGTCGCTAATTTCAAATCTTCATCAATACAACATGATCATTTCGAAAATTTGAGGAAAATAGACCATAAATCGTGGTATTGCTACCACTTGATTGGCATACTGTAGCACCCAATCAGGATAGAGAACAAAGCACTTCAAATCAGCCCTCACTTCTCCTCTGCACCTCCTTCTTCCACATTTATGTTTCAAAACACCAAGAGAGCGACAGAAAAATTACCAACTCAAAGCCTTGAAGTGCCAGTTGGCAAATCAAAGGGTGAAAACTTGGTTTGATATGTGGTTTGAAGCGTGAAGACAGTGTTATAGGCTTGCAATGGCACACCAGTGTGTTGGGGCTGCTCCTTTAAGGACACAGCTGCGTCTCATGTTGCGAAATAAAATGTTCTGTCTTCTGTGTAGACACAATAGTGCTTTGTCCAGCCACTATAGTATAATATGGGCTAGACAACGACATTTTCTTAGTTATAGTAAATGTGCTGTGATTGTACTGCTAGCTCTCACAAGAGCAATTTGTATGAAGCATCTGGATGAAAAGGGCTTAAATACATATTTAGGTCAGACCCGTCTGAGACAAGAAGCTGCTAGGCTGTTTTGGCTGAAAGTGGACAAGAGGCTGGTACAATAGGTCTCATCGCTCAATCTTTTTCTAGTAGGATAAGTAGTTTGAAAATTAACTGCAGTCTGTAGAAACCATTACTACACCTTGTTTTATCTGATTTTAGAAAATGATTTGTATGCAAGTACATGTAAATATCTGCATATCTGCTTTTTTCATAGACCACAGGAGACATTATCAAACAACTTGAACTCACTCAAAGTGAAGCTAGTTATTCAATTTTTCAAGCGCTGATGCTTGTCTTTAACACTGACTAGCGTAGGGCCAAAGTATGTCTTTGAGGTTCTTTTAACAAATTAATCTTCTCTTGTCTGACAAGTAGTCCTTCAAATTCATAAAGCATAGTTGAAATAAATTCTGAGAAACTGTGTGCTTTGTGACTTTGCATCATAGAAAAAACTCAGAGGTGACATTACTTGATTGGACCATGAAGACCTTTCAGCAGTTTAGCTTCTATATTTATTTTCGTGCAGCTATTTTTATTTATTTCAAATTTTAATTTCTTTTCAAATTTTTATCATTTGTAAGACATTTCTTTTGAATGCATTATATAAAGCACTTTGAGTTTCCTTTTCATTTGTATGAGGTGAGCTCCTGGGAAAAACTGATCCTGTACAGTTTTGTGTCAACAACCACTTACAGATGAATTTAGGCATAAAATCTTTGAATCATAACTTCTATTAAAGATGAAAATCCCAATTTACAATTTATAGACTGCTATCTACTGTACACCACAGCAGACAGAAACAGGGGAGATACTCCATCTAGATTCACTGATGTAGACAGCACTTTATAATAAAATACAAATGACTGATTTCAAAGCTTACTGTTTAGGAGCTGGTTCCCCCTTGAATCTATGGACCTGGATCTACCCTGATGTATGAGTAATCTTGTTTTCTCCTTCAAGCCTTTGGGTTAAAAGACTTATTAAGTATGCTACGGGGGATCTTTAACATTAGATAGATAATGATAATGAGCACAAAATTAAAGCCCAGATTGAACTGGCTTTATAAGGCTGTTTCATACCAAGAAACGCAATTACTTTAGATTGAACTGATAATAAACCACTTCAGATATTTCTCTCAACAAATGCTCCTACTCATACTTAACAGGAAGGCTGCAGCCATGTTTGTGCAGTAAAGTGTTGGATGTTAAATAGTATTGATTGAAGAGAAAAAGATTAGAGAGGAGAGACTTGAAGCAAAAGTATACATGGTTCTTACTGTGGAATATAATTTGCCCTCTGGCAACATTTCGTCCTCTGCTGTTCTCGGCAACACACTCATACACACCAGCATCTTCTGGGCGAAAATATGGAATTTCCAGAACCCCACTGGAGTGATTGATTTTAATCTTGCCAGGGAGTGGATTTCCATCAGCTCTTCTCCATGAGATGGAAGGCACAGGACTGCAGAGGTCACACACAAAAGGTCACACTGGCCACATGCTCCTGCTCACAGGAGGATTGCTGCCAGTCTGTTAGTTGTAACAGAGGTAGTCCGGCCACATCACAAATTTGGCAGTGCAGTGTGATGCATAGAGCTGTGCTAATGGTTTTGACACTTACTTTCCCAAGGCAAAGCATTCCAGTTTCACTGATAATCCTTTAGAGACATGAAGGGTGTCAGGAAATTGAACCTCGATCTTTGGCTCGTACTCGCCCATCACCACTGCATGAGGGATAAAAGAAAATCAGTCCAAACGCAAAACACGAACATGCAGTTTCATGTAATTCATGGTGAATCTAAGAGCCATGGTGTGGATGACACTGGTGCAGAGCTGGTGCAGAGCTAGTGTGTATGTTGACGCCATATACAACAGAGTTTGGCTGAGCGGATGGATGAGTTTAGATTACACATCTGCCTCAGCTCAAATCTGATGTGGGACACAGAAACGGTCCTGACGGGGTGAGTATATGTGGCAGGCTCCTTTCTATGTGTGCTTCTGCATGCATTTTAGTCAGCACAAACTACATTTCTGGTTATGCAAATATGTGCTTTCATGCAGATAGAGAGAGTTTCTCGCATACATAACCCTTTATAGCTCACAGGCTTTTGGGGTGGCGCAGGAAACTTGCTTGTATGCAAAAGCAAAAACAATGTCACACTCAAGACAAGCGATTAATGTCCCAGGCTCGCCCTCCCTCCGAAGCGGCGTGTCAGTTCAGTGCGCAGGATAACCAGGGGCCGGCAGAGGAAAACTGAGTGTGCTTACCATCCTTCCGTACCACCACGGGGGTTGGGGAGCTGAACACCGTGGCGTTGGTCATCATGTTTTTCACTGTGCATGTGTAGTTCCCCTCATCTAAGGCTTCAACTTTGGCTATGTACAAGTTGCCCGTCTTCTGGGATATGAAACGCCGCGCGTCCTGCTGCAGGAAGCTGCGTTGCCCATTGAAAACCCATGAATATTTGATCTCTGAAAACAAATAAAGAAAAGGTCATGACTTGTGGATATTGATACATAGAAGAGATGCACTTTCAAAAATGACCAGGACAATAAGGCCTGTAGCAAATATATAGGAGAGTGTATTATTACCAGTGTTGTGCCAGTTCATGCCTTAAAAGATCTACCTCAAAGTTCAGTTCATACAGGTAAAAATGAACTAGTTCACACTCATAGTTTCAAATATGATATTTGTTCTTTTTTTTTCTTTTTTTTTTTTTTAGAAATCAACCCCTAATTTCAAAAGAACCTCCTCTTGCCCATCAATTACCAGCCACAAATATTTCCATTCCAAAGTTAAACAAATTATTGTCTACCAGAATCACATACAGGAGGGAAAAAAAAAACACAATGTTGAGACTTATATTTTACCACTTAAAAATAATGCGTCATCATAATATTTAGATCGTAGAGGCTCACAAGAAAAAAAAGAAAACATGCAGCATTTTTAGCATGGAAATTTTATGGAGCCAGTATAAACCAAATTACACAATTATGCAAATTATGCACTTCAAAACAGTACAGTGCTCATTTGTTTGTAAGTAAAAGTCTGCCAAAGACGACCTAGAAAGAGCTTCTGCATTTGTGTCAACTTAAATTCCCGAAGGTTAGCCGTGTAGTAGTGATGGGCAGATTAATCCCACGGTATCGATATATCGATACCCGCACGTCGCCTGTTTTGGTATCGACTACTCCATTAAAGTATCGACTACTAATTAATAAATGCGAAATAAAAGTGCATATGTCAATTCCCAATTGTTTTAGGTAACTTACTCCAGTGTTTTGCATCCCCCAGCCCGCAGCATATTGAACTTGTCCATCCAAGTCACGTGAGTAGAAGAGCCGCAAGTTGTGTGTTTACATCCTGCTAGCAACAACATGGCGGGGAGCAACTGCGTTTCTGAGAGTTTCTGACGGAGCGAAGAAAATGGAGAAATGGCCGACAGAAAGAGACGCGTTGTGTGGACTTATTTTTCGCCCTCTGATAAAACCTCTGCAAGGTTTGATTTGCATGAAACTAATTATTTGTTTAACTTTTATATTTCAAACTGTGCACATTAAACTTGTTACATGGCCAGTATTTGACGTGATTTGTTTGTAAGGGTACTAATATTATGATTGAGAAAAATTTCACCAAAGGGAAATTACCAGAATTCGGTATTGAATATTTTATGCAAAAAATAATTGGTATCGTATCGAATCTTAAGTGTGATATCGCCCATCAATACCATAAAACTGGAGCTCTGTTCGCTTTTGCGAGAATTTCCAGTGAAGGAGAACAAGGACGCGAGAGTGAATAGCATTATTTCAAAACTGATCTGTTGACAGTTCACAAATGTATAAACTTGCTCTTTGAACGGCGTTCATCGACCTACAAATAGATATTCAGTCTATCAGCCAGAAATCTAGAGAGGATATGGTTTAGGAAGAGGTTGATGATGTTCTAAAATTCCTTTCTTTTTTTTGCCATCAAATCCCATGATCCCACAAGGTATTCTCTGTGTAGCCAAAGTTTGCTTATGTAAGGCCAGGAAATATGTCACTTCCCCATGTTTACCCCAGACAACACATTGAAAACTGATCACTTACCATCTAATATATCATCAACTTTAACATAGACTGTGTATTTTTAAATAAAAAGCTAGAGCCACACCACTGCGCCTGACATTTTTCTTTAGTACAATGAAATGATACTGTTAATTTTAGCTCAATCTCACATAAACTGTAAATATAGGATATGAGCACCCTCTGCTAGCTGCACTTCATAACTCTGAGTAACATTTGAGGAAAAAAAAAATCTGTGCCCTACTGTTTTAGAAAATTCCTTCACCTTTGTTTTAGAAACCATATATATATATGTGATCTGTTTTGAAAGCGCTATGTCTTCCATAGGGCTCAACCGGGCTGGGTCTCAGTGCAACTGACGGGACATAGAGGTTGAAAGTCATTGAACGACAATGACAATAGCTGTGAGAAAAAATAACACAGCCCCTTCCTTCCGCTGAATCAGGTTGCTGCACTGGCATAGCTGGGGTGTGGACCCAGGAGCACTGTGGAGGGATGACACAGGTTCATACCTGAAGACACTGAACCACATGAAACTTCTGCGGCAACACGATACAACATAGGTAATCAAATGTGTCCAATGGTATGTTCAATGCAAGCACTGTGATGTGAACAACATAGAAATTCTGCGGTTTTTCTTAAAATAATAAATGAAAAAATACTATATGTGCAGTGTTTTAGCATCATATAAATCTTTCCAGTCATGTTTGTGTAACTAGTAGTTATTATAGGAGGAATAAATCCTATTTAAGTATGAATTGTGGTTGGTTTCACCATAAACTTAAGCAAAGATGGAATCCAGAAAACATGTCAGGGTCCAAGGTCATTTACTTGCTTATTGGTATTAAGTGCACTTGCTTTACTGCAGTGTTGTTTTTTTTCATTGATTTTTACCGAAGGTATCTGTTTTACTTGATCTCCAACCCTTTTCATGAACAAGATGAACAAATAGGATTCAAGTCAAAACAAAGACAGAAGAGAAAATTATAATAATATCAATGTACAAATGAAAATACATGAAAGATGGAGAGAAAGAGAAATGTCTAAATGTCTACAGGGATCGCAGAGTGAACGTGGGTATTAGTGCAGCCCTTTTGCATCAGACATATGACAAACTGCAGTCAGACCTTCTGACTTGGCAAACGTCAAAAAGACCCACTCACTTCCCTGAGGGAGAACACTGAATTAAAATCATTACTGGGATAGTCAGGGCAGAAACTGACAGACCTTTCATGATTGGGGACTATCAGAGAGTGAGTCTGTTTAAGAGCTGCAGTCTCACAGCAACAGAGGACTTGCAGGCACATAATCTCGTGTCCTCTGACAGAGTTTAACTTCTCACCACAGCTCTTAGACTACTTACCTATTGATTGCTCAGAAGCTTCAGATATTCCTCTTGTAATAAGAAGCATCACTTTATTCATCAAGTGGTGCATCAACATGCATTAAAGAAGCTTTAGTATAACTCAAATCATTTGCCAATATGTAAAAGAAAGTAATTTTATCAATTTCAAAGCACCTCAAGCTAGCATTGTCATGTAGCGCAAATCCCATAAAATGTGTGACTTTAATCTGTTTAAGAGCAAAAAAAAAAAAATAAAGAGATGGGGGCTTTTAAAGAGGGAATAAGGGCGAGCTGGAGGGCAAATTGCTAAAGTGTGGAATCCCACATGGCCACAGGATTCAGCTGGAAACAGAAGCAGAGAAAAGGCTGGTACGCTGGCGTGAAATTGTGCTGGTGGGCACCTAATGGCTGCAGGAGTGAAGACCATTTTGAGGGTCTGCTAATCAGCAGCACACAGACACATGAGCCAACTCACAGCTGTGCCATGGGATAAATGCTCCCCCGGCCACAGCAGCCACTCGAAGCCTTTATTACCCACAGATAACCTGCCCACATCGGGTGGGGGGGTGACAGCTGGTGAAGTGGAGTACTGGAAACTTTATAGATGACAGCATGGTCACAGATCATATGAGCGAGAAAAGTGGGCTCAAGGTTAAGAAGTGTGAGGCTATGAACTATAGATGTGAAGGCATGGGTCTGAGCAGGTAGAGTGGTAGCTGATCATAAAAACCTTCCTGTCTGACAGATAAGGAGAAGTGAGGGGAAAACAGCATGTCAGAGTATGAAAAAGAAGGGCAGCAGAAAGAGACAGAGTGAGAGGGAGAAGGTATAAAAACAAAAGAGACACAGCAGTGTTACGGGGAGATAATAAGCAACAGAATGAAGAACAATAAAGATTGCTGAGGCAAGCAAGAGGCAAACAGCAGACAACGCAGAAGAGTTAGGACAGAGAGGTGTACCTCCATAATGGGGTGGAGGGCCACAGAGCAGAACCACAGCTTGACCCTCTCTCACAGACACCATGTTCCTCGTCTTCCTGCTGAAGTTCTGCAGAACTGTTGAGTGGAAAAAAAAAAAAAGCTTTCCAGGGTTTGGCAGGTATAATACATTTTACCTTAAGGTTAAATCCAGGGAAGGGCATTTCATTCTACAGGATTCCCCGTTTGTTCATGTTGCTTACAAATCATGGTTGAGATTCCGCGGTTAATACCGCAGCACGTGCAAGAGATCAGGCACAATGTGCACTAATCAAGCTTTAGAGATTACGTTTGCCTTTAATTAAATGTTGTGCTGCATGAGAGAATAAACAGCTGGAAGAAATATCAGTCCCAAAGTCTTAAAAAATGCCAACCAAGTCCCAGGAGAGGGATCAAGGAAATATTAGTTGTGGATAAATCAGACCTCACCTGGTTAAAAATATCCCCAAATCAAGACGCACATACATACAAGTCCTCATTCTTTCAAGGTAAAAATGATTTTGTGGTAGTAGTACTATGAAGAAATAGTGAAGACATCTCAGATAAGGCAATGAATATGATATTCAATCAGAACACATCTCAGAAATCATAAATTCCCTGCATTTGAAAATCTGCAGGGAAGATAGCCACAGGCCTCTGTGGTGTAATTAAAGAGGTTGTTCAAATTGCAAAGAAGGCAAACATTTGATTAAAAACAATTGATCTGAAGATATAATTTTTTATGGTTCCCTTATTTGTTGACAGACTCTCTTACAATCCACACACATCTCATATAATTTAAAACATAAAAACAACAGCAACAAGTAAAGTACCCCTCATAGCAAAAATCCTGGTCAGCATTTAGCCTGATAGCAAGTTGGTATGAACTAATTGTTAAATGTGGGTTAGCTAAAAGGGATTTTAACTGTTAATATTGCCACTATTTTGAAACACATCTTTCTTACACTTGTAGGGGTACAAAAAAGATATTACAAAATTGGCAAAAATTATGATTGCACACAATGTTAATATATTTAAAAGATTCTTATGCTTGCCAAGTTATGATGTTTTTTTGTCAATTTAGGTAGTTCTTATAAGGTTGATGTAGCTTCAAAAGTTATTTTTTGTTTGTTTGTTTGTTTGGTTTTTCTTTGGGTTGGTTATTTTATGGTATAAAATCAATCTGTGCAGTTCCTGAATCACCCGAGTTAATGATTCCAGTCTTCTTACTGAATCATCAGTCACCACTCTGAGGTCTCCATTAAGCAGGATCCTATGAGTCATGTGGTTGGCTGCTGCTTAATACACAAGGCGATTCATTGGACTCAGAAACCAGAAACACTACTGAATCAGATGATTCAGTTCACTGACTTCACTCCAGTCAGTGAATCTAAGTAATATGTTAAAATAAATATTGCAATAAACAAGTGGTTAAACACAGTGGTGTTCGTTAGGTGGCTGATATGTTTTATGCCCATGTTACGATGAAGATGATGATGATGATTATTATTATCATCAGCAGTAATGGTATAGACTAGTAATGCAGAGAATTTTATTTAAGAAAAACATCTGTAAACGAATTATGCGTATGTGGATCCTTACCATGGGTAATCCACAGCAACAGTTTTTTAGAATTTTGACTCAAGTGACTCCATTGAACTGGATCACTTTAGTGAGTGACTCAGATTAACCCGAGTCCATAAAATGAACTGAGTTTACCACAACTAGTATAAAATAGGAGTTCAACATTGAAACAGTGATTAAGTCAGACAGGCTGGCCCACCCCTCAGTCCTTACTGCACAGACCATTGACAGACCATTGCAGTTTGGTGTCATTTTAGTAAAGATGGAGGAAATACAGTCCATCTTCATATACAGTCTTTGTTTGTCAAGGGGGGATAAAAAGTCCACTGCTTGATGAGCAAATATGACGGTCATCAAACAAGTAGTTGCTGAGATATGTCATCCCAAAGCATGCTGTACCTACTAACATGTTAAGTGGATTGTGTTTTAGGTGAAATCAGACAATTGATTGTAATGATCGATTCATTAAGATGTTTTTTTCTTTTTTAGGGAAAAATAATGAAAGTTATCTGGGATCAGCATGAAGTTAAGGTTAAATTAGGAGTTCCCATATCACCCTGGTTCTGATGTCCCTTCGCTGGCTTCTAATCAAACTGAGGATTTAACTCAATACCTTGAATAACCTCACTCCAGAATATATCAGTGAACTACCAATGCTTTGTACCTACTGGGGCCTCCTGAGGTTTTCAGACAGAGGTTTGTTAGTTGTACTCCATTTTCTGTGTTTTCTGTCTCCTCCTGGGAGTTAGGTTAGCTAACTCATGGGTATTTTATGCCACAGCTGAGGACTTCTTTTTTTCAAAATGTTGCTGTGCTTCAGTTATTATGAACACCATTTTAAATCATAATACCTCCGTTTACAGTAACATGTCTCCTCGTGGTTTTTAATCTTGTTTTGTTCTTTTACTCAACAAAACATCCTGCTTTTCGGAGGTGCCACGTAAACAAAATCACTGAAAATGTAGTGATGATAATATGTACATACATTATCGACTCACATGCAAACTGGACTTTTGCCTCCCTGCTGACGACAGTTCCAAATGTGTTGGTAGCGATACACTGATACACTCCTCCATGATTGATGACGTGAGGGTTATTGATCAGCAAGTTGCCCTCTACAAGGCTGTAGGTTGGCTCAGACTCCGTGTTTAAGTCTCTGCCATCCACTTTCCACCTGTAGACACGGCGAATCACACGTAAAACTCATTTGGAAAAGAATCAGGAGACATCCCACAAGAACACACTCAGTTAAAAATGTAACTGCCCTCCTCCATCTAATGAATGACTGCACTTAAATATTAATGTAGCAAATACAGTAAAACAGCCCACTATCATAAAAACCTCAGTAGAGCACACACTGTGTAGTCTCATTTAATAATCCAGGGCAGTGGAAACACTCACCTGTAGTGCGGAGGTGGATTTCCCTTTGCTTTACAATTAATAAACACCTGCTTATCATCAGTGCTCAGTGGGAAAATACTGTCACTGGGCTCCTGGGTGAAAACAGGGCCATGGCGAGTGTTCTCTGTGTTGAAAGAGAAAACCCATTACAATGGCAATGAGCAAGTGACAATGAATTAATGCAGAAGCAAATCACTCAGGAAACTGTATATAAAGTCTACACCCATATAATTAGCTGCCAACATGACTCTCCGAGTAGATACCGCATTTAAAATACCTCTTACGCACGTGTTACAAGGCAGATAATACACTGTGATGAGAGAGCAATTAACTAAAGATAACCCCCCTATAGCATATCGGCTAATATTTCTATAATATATTATATATTTCTATAATATTTCTTTGTAGTCTACAATACGTGTGTCATTGAAGCTGTGACTTAGAGTCAGGGCACTTCCAGCCACAGAAGTCATGGTTTAAGTCTGACGTTGGGGTAAATTACACACGCACAAAAAAAAAAAAAACAAAAAAAAAAACGATCCATCAGCCTTTATTTCTCTTACATTTTGTGTATGTTGTTTGACATAGGCCATAGTGGAGGTCTTTGTTCTCAGAGTGGCATTAGTTTTGTCATAATCATGATTATTATTTTCGAATTATTGTTGAGTGGAAGAGCAAGAAAATAGATAAAGTAATTATTGTTGCACTGATGCTTAACCCCAGCTCCTTCATCTCACACGTTGTCCATGACAGTGATAATGGGTGCCAATTTAATATTTAACAGTCTTAGTAAACTGTAAAGATGCTTGAATACACTGTCATTAGCAGACTATTTAAAGTGGCAGCTTGTGTAGTCAAAGTAGCTGTAAGGCTAGATGTGGAGATTATTCCAAATTAAGCAAAGATTTCAACTGATATTTCTGTGGCAATTTTTTATAGAGACTAAAACATGTTTTTGCAGACGGCCCAGTCCACAGTAGCACATTGCTCAGCCTCTGTGTCAGTGTCCCTTGCTGCTTCTCTAATCTGGCAGCACCCCAAACTAAATCTACTGCAGATAATACACTGACTTTGTACCTCACAAACCCATTTTGCTTTGTCGCCCTTAAAAACTGCCATTGGTGCATATACTATTCTTGTACATTTTTCGCAATAAAAGTCCTGTTAAGAAATGCACGGTTTCTGTCTACTGAACGTGCTTTTAATTTGATACGCTTACACAAAAGATTGAGTTTGAACTCCATGAAAAGCAGCAACTTTATAAGGGCAAACAGGAGCTGATCAAATAGAGACTCATGACCAAAAGATAAGCAGTAGCACTTAAATAGAGGAGCCTGTCTCTAATAAAGTCCAGTCATCCGCTGCAGTTGTATTTCAGGAAACAGAAACTCTGATAACTTGTTTAAGGAGTTTAAATGGCATTTGCAGTAATCAGAGTATTGTTGCACTTTGATTAGAGAGCCAACAAAGCTGTTGTTTGTCTGCATTTTGTCTGGGCCTCTTTGTGCTGGTTAGCTTCAGCCAGACTATCAATACACAGGAGTAATTAACCGATGTAGCACTAATTAGTCCCGTGAAATCTAACATTTCATCAATAGGTGCACACTCACTCACCCACTCACCCATAGGCACTGCTTTCCAGACTTTATTTCCTCTCAAGTGTGCCACACGCCAGCGTCGGTCCTGAGAAAATTGTTCATTTCTCCTTTATATTTTGGTGCTCTTGCGGGGAAATGAAATGCTTTTTTACACATCTCTAACCTTGACTAGGACAAAGAGTACTCCCTCCCTTATCATCATCCTAATGAGGGTGGGAGTCTTTGCCTCAGGTAAAGGACTTGTTTCCCCAGCCTCTGTGGGAGGTGCTTCATTTTTACCCTGCTTGCAGTGTCCCTTAAATTAAACAAATTAATGAACCTTTAATAGCTGGGCTTATTCACCTGGGAAATGATCAGTTAGTTTGTGTGTATGCTACCCTGTAAACACACCAACTGGACTGACCGCGATCACACATGAATACACACACACACACAAATTACATTTAATTAGGTTTCATGGGAATCCATATATATGTGAGCTCAATAGTGAGAATATGTATGCACACACACACACGCACACACATATATAAATTTATAGAGTTCGCACCATGAAACCATTGCCCTTACTGTGGGGTTCAACCTGAATTTCCTCTCACTGTTCTCTCACTGTGTCTTTCTGAGTGAAGGTAACGATGCCCTGAAAGCAATTTTTAAATTTCATTTATAAGTATAAATCAATCTCACTTGTTTTTTAAGGCTGTAAAAGTTACCCTACCCAGACATCAAATGTGGGCGCTTAGTGAGATTGCAAAGC
This sequence comes from Remorina albescens, assembly GCA_034769265.1. Lineage (NCBI taxonomy): Eukaryota > Metazoa > Chordata > Actinopteri > Carangiformes > Echeneidae > Remorina > Remorina albescens. The sequence continues at coordinate 6,883,222 of CM068494.1, forward strand.
CTTAGCTGTAGCTCGTGCTCAAACAGGTATTAAGACGACTAAACGGTGATGTTGCTCCAACTTTTCCTTCAGCTAAAAGACCATTTCTTAGATCTATATTTCTGTGGATGGAATACTGAATAAATGAGAGTTAAGAAAAGAGTTAGTGTAGATTTTTATGGTGCTATGCCACATTTCATGTAAGTGGCAGCAGTTGTACATAAAAGAGGGAAATTGCATTATAAAACATGGCGGCATAAAAGAAAAAAAAAGACGAGTGAGACAGCGAACCACATTTATCAGTACTGCTTTGGAAAGAAAATTTAAACTCTGGTTGCATTTGACAACTGAGATCACAATGTCATTGCAATAGTAGATCTGCCAGGAGACAGTTTCACGCTCTGACCTTGTGAAAATTTCATGCTCTTAAATAATAAAATAATAAAATATATGTCACTCAATTCAGATGTCTGGAGCTGTGGACCTTTATAAAAAAAAAAAAAAAAACCCTGAAACTTTCAAATTTGCTCACGTTCTTCCTGTTTTAAAATTTTTCACAGATACAGGAGTTACTAAAATCATAATCCCCTTGGAGACAACTATCATTCCCCTTCAGATGAAAGGATAACCTAAACATGCACAAGAAAGAAGCAAACCTCCCCTGTGAGAAATGTTTGCATATCAGATGTGCCATGAAAGGCGACTTGACTTGGCATCTTACCAGCCAGGCACTCTTTGAGTGACAGAAGGATTAGCAGTTCCCATGGCAACAACATCTTTATTTTCCAAGGTCAAAGATTCTTCTTCTTCCCATCCAGTGACCAGATAGTGTAGAATATTTCCTGATCAAACTCTCACCTCTTCTGTGTGGCTCTGGAGAAAAAAAGAAAATGAAAGCAAAGGAGCGCTATGCAGATGAGGAGGTACAGTCTACATCAAGTTTTCTGAATAAGAAAAATAAGAAAAAATTGTAGAAAAACAGGCTGAAACTTGTGGAAAATCGGTGTGCCTTTTATTAATTCATTCAACCAACTAAAGATCATGGAGATCCCATGCCAAAGGGCCAGCCAGCAGCTGATGCTGGGGAGCTAATATTAAGTGTATACGTACTACTACTACACTATCCCCCAAGAGCAAGTCAAGCAAAACAAAATAAAAAAAAAAGAGGCTCCCAGCAGCAGCAGCAACAGATGAGCAGCGCTCCCTGCCAAAGGTAATGTCAAGCTTTCTAAAAACTGTTGGCTCAACATATTTACTCTCGCAGAAATGTATGATGTGTTAAGCACATGGAGTACACAGCAGCATGACGGGGACTGCTAATGAATAAAGACTGACACACTGAACTGAGGCAGAAAAATGATCCATCTGTGGGTAAATCGTCCAAACCCCTTCAAATGACGTAGATAGACAGGCCATGGCACATGATGCCTGGAACTACTGACATTAATCTATGATTAAAATGAATAAATAAAACCTGTGGATTTGACTGTGTTAAGACCCATCTCTTGTGCTTGGACTTGTATGTATCTAAATTGCTGTAAGCTGTGAATTGCTGTTTGTTCATGCGTGTTGGCTCTATAATTGACTGGTGACCTGTCCAGGGTGAATGCCGTCCACGCCAACTGTCAGCTGAGATGGACTCCAACTCCCCCACAACCCTGAGCCGGAGCCGGATAGATAATTGAGGACGGATAATCGTGTGGAGCATCTTTCAGCCGTTTGTGTTGGTTTTACTCCCCTAAAATTCACTGTTTGTGTGACAGTCACTTGGCTTTTGTAAATGATGATCAAATAAAGAAATTACCCACAAATGGATCACGCCATTAATTTAAACACACAAAATTATCTGTTGGGAGCAACTGGATAGCTGAGTGCTTCAGGAGCAAACGCCATAAGTGCAATTGATCGACAGCAGGTGAGGTTCAACTTGTGGTCTCTTTCTTTGCTGTTTCTGTCTGCTTCATTGTCCTTTTTCCTCTCTAATAAAAGCAAAGCTCAAAAAAAAAGGGATGAGGGAAAATGTGTGCAAGCAGAATTAGAGACATTCAGCAAAATATTGATAATACAAGTAAATATTAAACTATTATTATTCTTTGCATTGTTTCTATTTAGGATAAACATGGTCAAAAATCCAATTTAGATTATAAATAAAACATTGACCTTTCATCCTTTAAATTCAATAGTGGGTTTGGGAAATTTTTTGATCAAATGTCTATAAAATTGTCTGTTAATTCCCTTGCATGGATGTGCAGACAACTTCCATTGGATTACTTTGATACTGTGGAAAACTCAAAACGGCAATGATTTTCAGATGTATTTATTTGTATTGTACTTTTCAGATATCATCTTAACAACATAACTTGCATGTAAAAATGCTAGAGGATAAAAAACTCTGAGCTTGCAGAATGTTCACAAGCCACCCCCTCCCCCCAGCTTTTCTGTCGGAGCTGCTGTGGCAAATTGTTGCCAACAGATGAATTGTAAGAAGAAAGGGGCAACTCACTAATCATGGAGTGAAGAAGGGAGAAAAAGCATTAGCTGAGTAGAGAGTGAGGTAGATTCATTCTGCTCTCCATTATTTATTCTAAGAGGGCACAATACTGATCACCCAAGCTTCATCTTGTCAGTCATCATTATTGATTTGGTTTCCTTTTTTTTTCGCCTAACCATCTGCCTTTTGCTTGTCATCCTGGCCACTGTCTTGTCATATGTCTCAATCACATACGGAGGGACTGATCAATAACAGGAGATTTGGTTGATAGCTTTAGTTATGAGACTCACTGGGTTGATTCATTTTCCTGTTCTGGAGAAAACCGACGAAGAAACTTTATCCATCTAACAATAGACGCTACACTCTTTTGACCTACTTGGGAGTATGTGAAACATTGTGCGCTTTCAATGAATTGTTTTGCCTTACACTATTCTCAGTCTCCTTTAAAGTCAAAGGTAATTATATGCTGATTAAGTTGCTGGATGAATAGGTCCTAAGTGAATGACAAAAAGCTGCATTTGGTAATTACAGTTAGATGCAAGGCTTTTTTTTTTTTTTTTTGTAATGCGCTCTGAGAAACTTTAAATCAATGTGAAATGTTTTCTAGGCATTTTGTCAAAACGCCTATCTACAATCAATATTGTTATAGGCTGGCACCTGTAAGTAATTCCAAATCAATGTGCTTTAAAATTCAGACATGTTTGCAAAGTGCTGTGTGAGAATGGGGATGGTGAGGACTCAGAACAAGTCAAATTACACTCGAATCTATCTATCTACCTATCTATCTATCTATATTTCATGCAAGTGTATGTTTGTATATTTGTTTGGTGAAGGCTCTCTCGTGATGTTGACTAACTGAGATGGGGTTCCTCGTACTGCTCACACAGACCTAGTCATCGTGTTGTTATTATTTTAAGGTAGAATTGGAGTTTGTTTGTTGTGGAAATTTGCACTGAGAAGCATTTACTCCTCATCATAGTGTGTGGTAGAGCTACTGGACATATAACTTTCAGATGATGATGCAGTTTTTTACATTGATTCCCGCATAATTCATCCATACATTTGAAACAAAGACAGATCATTTGCAGACATGAGGTTCCTCAACAAGGAGCCATTGGTATTTAGTGGATTGTGAGGCTATGGGAACTATTACAGCCCATTGCAGGAGGTTGGGGTTGTCTAACAAGCCCCTGCAGCCTTGAACCATTAGCGTGCTTGCTCTGCCCAGTGATCGATGTTAATTTATGTTCGCCGCAGTCAGCTACCCCTTTCGCTTTCGAGCTGATCAACTTTATTTCATCTACTTGCAAACACGTGTCCTTTGTTCATTTAACATTCAAAGTCAGGCATAAGGGGCATGATTGCATTTAGCCATAGACAGTAGTTATTATGCACAGTGCAGAAATGCAGAGACCACAGTCCCATGAGGTTTATAAGAGAGGGAGCTGGCACTGTTCTATTCCGCTGTCAGATAGCCCACAACTCTGTTTTAATGATGCATAGGTCCTCAGCATCCTTGGGGAGGATGTGTTTCTTGGTCACAGTCCAGAAATTTAAAGTAGTTGCTTGTGATTCCTATGATTAATTTATATAACCTAGAAAAAATACAATGGTAATAATTCTTATGCCTGGCGACTGGTGGTCACAGGTGTTGGAAATACCAGATGGGATGAGACCAAGCTAATGGTGCCTGGAAGGGAAACGATCTGTCAGGGATAATCCCTAATACTGTAACACTATTGCATAGATAATTTGCCTTCCCGCCTGTCTCCCTAGCCCGTGATATTGAGATAGCTGTGGAGAAATGATTAAAGGAGGAATGGATATTGACACGGATAAATGTATGTGTCCGGAGTGAAGTATTCCCTGGTTTAATGTTTAGTGACGATTAGCTCACCACTGAATATCCAAACTAGGCTAAGGAAAAAAAAAGGAGGGTAAAGGATGTCCTGTGAACTCTGGTGAGCCATGTTCCACTTCATTACACTCTGAGTAATTGGTTAAACACGTGACTGCAGAAATGAACTTTAACAGCTTTGTATGAGGTAATTAAGCCTTTTCTTACTTTCTTTCTTTTTTTAACCATGACACAACAATATTCATCACTGCACAAGGCCCCCATAAAGTCATCAAACTGATGCCATATTATCATGGCTCAGAGCGCCAACACTTTCAAAATACATAGCCTTGCTCATTGCAGTAATTGTTCAATAAGCTAATGCTCTTGGTAGGGTTTCATGCACAGGCTGCACAGCTCACAAAGTGTACCAGACTGTGAATATCCAGAGGAGTCTCCTGATCTCAGAAAGAGTGCTGTAGCTCAGGTGGCAGACTGCCACTCATTGTGCAAGTGTATATTACACATTGACTAAGAGAAGAAGGAGATTATTGAAAGCTAACACTCCGTCAATTCAATGCAGACTCAGCAAGCAGAAACTTACATGGGGTTTGGGTGTGGAAAGATCTTAAGATGAGAGGTGAATACTTACCAATGCTACAAAAGCCTTGGTGGTCTTTTATCAGCTTTGACTTCTCATTGGGAGGAGCTTTGTCAGGTCAGTATTTATGATCAGCTTCTGAGTCAAGTTTTGACTTTTATTTAAAATGAAACAGCATATCAGTGAAACAAGTGTTAGGCATGGTTTGTCCACCTGAGCACACTGACTGGAAGGATTTTCAGTTGTAATGTTTCCAGCTCTGTACTTACTGTTCCATCCCAATTTCACAACACTGCATTCAATCCCAGTCTCCACCTGTGACTGTGAGTCAGGGCTGCCTAAACTGTTATTTTATCTTAAGGAGGGTTAGAGAGGGGCGATCGAGCATGCATGAAGATGGGAGGGTGCAACTTTACAACCTTAGCACTATAACACTGATCAACTCAACACCATAAAATAGTAACATGCTACTGCTTATACTTATAATGTTTCCCCCATTAGGTACAGCCAATCACAGGAACTCAGTCCCTACCTTTTTCTGTATGGTTCACATTTACAGTTTCCCCACAAGACAATCTGTGTTTGTGATATGTTTTGGGCTTGGTTTTTTACTAAGCATTCATCCATATAATTAATTATTTCGATTTTTATTTCATGACATTTAACACTTTAGCTGTTCATCGACCTGTCACTGTCAATGATGCATATCACATCGGTAACTTTAACTCTAAAGTAAAAAAAAAAAAAAAAAAGAAAACTGGATGCTTTTGCAGAGCAGTTACAATGATTGGAGTTTTTCATAGCAGACTGCATGTAATTTGCGAATTGAAAATTTATACAGACAACAAACAAACCACACACACATCAGGAGATCATTATATGCCACCACAGCTCCTCTACCTGGAAAAACAGCAATGGCTGCAGTCATTTATAGCTTGTAATAAATCACAAAGCCCAACAGACAAGCATGTTTCTCACTGATGGAGTACTCACAGATTAAGTGGAGTCAGCTCCACAGTCGAGACACAAGGAGCCCTTTGGCCAGCTAAGGAAGAGAGACAGCAAGAAAAAGGGAGAAATACAGAGATTAAAAAAAACAAAACAAAAATAAAAACTGAGGACATTGAGATTCGTTGTGACAATTTATCTAAAGACTGTAGACTCAAGACTGAGTTTAGTTAGTTTGCAGCAGAGAAGATACGATTTGGAAGACGCACCAGTTTGCATTCGACAAACATTGATTATACATATTTAAATATGCAGAGCTAATCTTTTGGTAAACGTGTGTTGGAACCTCTGCCTCATTGTTTTATGTCGGATAGGTTTATATTTCATTCAAATGATGAGTTCACTGCTAATAAAAGCCAAATACAATATTTGAATATGGACTCATTCAATCATCATTAAAAGATCAAACAGACATGCTGTTTGAGCAGAAACCGCTATGGCATTATTTTTATGAATACTGCCACCACAATAATCCTACAATATCTTATATAGCAATATAAATAAAGCCTACAGTAGTCTGCTATAGGCTGTATTCATCCCCATCATCTTAAAAGGTGACAGGCTAACCTTGAATAGTATTCAGCTTTGAATGGCTACAGTAAAAGAAAAAAATCAACTACATTGAAAAAGGAGGGCACTGTAGGCTATTACATTCAGCTCCTTCTTCAGCATCCTGTCTTCTCAAATGGTATTTGTTCTATCAGCAGCTGTGACCCATTTCAGATCAGACGTCTTTCAAAGAATTAAGATGACATAGGTGCCGCCTTTATATGGCAGACAAGGCTCCTGTGCAGAGCAGCTGTGCCTCCTTCCCAAGTGAAACACTTCACAAAAGGGATTAAGCATCACATTATATAAGACATGTAGTTTTGGAACAAACATTAGTCCCACTTCTCTGAATTTGAAAATTCACTTCCTCAAGAGATGACCTTTATTTGAGGAAAAAAATGGCAGATGTCACCAATATGTACTTCTAGATATGGACCAAAACTAATCATATCGACCTGGATGCCTGCACCGGCACCGTAGAGGCCATTTACTCTGTGTAATTTGGTTTCCAGCAAGTCAAACTCCAGCAGAGCCATCACCAAAAGATTGATTGATTCTGCAGGCGGATGGAGCCAGCCCTGCTTGCCATGGCCACCATAAGTAAAAAACATGGCCACATTCAGGAGAGCGGTAGCATTTCAAACATCAGGGGGAAAAGTTTTGTCGTACTTGATAGCAAATGTTAAACAATTTTACACCAGAGAGGTGTTTTTGAAAAATAGGTAAAATCTGTATTATGCAAGAGTTGTGCTTGAGGAAAACAGAATCTTCCTATAAACAGCTTTCTCTGGGAACTCTTTTGGGAGAATGGAAACTTTTCAATGAGTGAAATGTGAGACTCTGAGACATGTTCATCCACTAAGTATTCTGCATAAGCCAATTTTTGAGCGTTGATGCTTGAGTTATTCTGACAGGACTTCGCCCTGTTTGTTATATCGGAAACACTGAGTTAATTGCTGATCATTTTTTATGTGCCTCCATAAGATGGCTTCATTTTTTTTCCATGGTAATTTTTCGACAAAGTCAACAAATGTGAAAATGTTACATAGATCAACCCAAAGATTACCACCACCACAAATCTGAAGCTCCTTGGCAGTTTAAGTATACAGACAATGTAATGTAATGACTAAACAATGACTGAAAACCCACTGTAGACTAACCACACGCCTCGATAATAAAGAAGAGTGTAAGTTAATGTTGGTGTTACATATGTCAGGTGCATTCAGACAGAAGTCCAAATGTTAATATTGCTATTTGACAGCTACACACTAACAAGTTAGAGGTGATTCTGTGAGTTTCACCTCCAGTGGTCCCTGGAAATATTTGGCTGATGGACAGGTGAGTAAACACGGCATTGTTTTTGGTATAGGAATGTTGCAGTTGGGGCCTTTCAGATGTAATTTTCAACGTTGCAAGGAACACAAATGCAATTCCAGCCTCCTCTGCGGAGCAGCACGGGTGGACATGTCAAAACTTCAACACATAAAAGCAAAACTATTGCTGTGAGGGACCAAGTAAGTTGGGCTCAAGAGAAAGGGCAATTTCAAGCTTTTATTAACCAAAATTTCAATTTCCATGGCAAGCACATCACTTTAACGGACACACATTAAATGAACAAAATAATACAGGTCTCTCTACCTTCCTGTGAACTATGCCTGAGAAATGGAAACACTGAGACGACGGACTCTAACAGAGACAGAGAACATTAACTAGAGACAGAACGTTAATACATGTGTGGCCAGACAATAAGCGGTAGAAAACAGTGTACATCTGAAAAAAAAAATGCATTAACAGTAACTGCAATTTTCTTTTTTAACATGTTGGAATCAGCCAGTCATTCCACAGCAAGAATGCAGAGTTCAGATTTTCTTGAGACCTAAATAGGCGCGTGAGCATGAATAGTTGTTGGTCTTTCTATGTCGGCTCTGTTACAGACCCTGTCCAGGGTGTGCCCTGCCTTCGTCATGTGTCAGCTGGAATTTCGAGGAAATATGTGCAACTTTTAATTTGAAATTAAACTAGGTCTGGAAGAGTTCAAAGTGTCATAAAGGAAAGAAAGTAAATAACCAATGACATTTTCAAATGAATAACAAAGCTGACTCCAAAGCTGTTGCATGCTCTTAATTTAAAAGGGATCAATTGCATTAATTCTCTTTTCATCTGTTTCGACTCCCATGTTGACTTTGAGGCTTTGTGCCTAATGAAGGGGACTAGAAAGAGATGAGATGGCAATGCTGAAACACAACTTTCTGAATAACATGCACAACAAAAACTTTTGCCTTTTTTTGCTCCTGTCACTGGAGCACAAGGTCTCCAGCTGAGCTTCTAAAGTGTTGTGATGGTTTTTTCAGTCTACACAGTTCACTCCTCACCTATGACTGAAACTAGTACAACTATTAATACCGGAACTTATCTATTAGCTGATACCGTTTTCTAAAAAAAGGTTTACAAACATCCGTACAGGCCACCACCAACCCGTATGGATGTGATTTGATTGCCGTTATTGTAAAGCTCAGTTTTGTGAAACATGTAAAGAATCATGATTGCCACAGAATCTTTCCTTTACTAGCTAATCTGTCATAAAAATAAAAACATACATAAATGTAGGAATAGAAACAATTTCTTTAAAAAACAATGTGCACCCATAGTGCAATAGTAACTTGAAAATTAAAAGATCTTAAGATTGGTCAAATTATTATGAATGTTATAGTTTTTTTGGGTTTTTTTGTTTGATTGTTTTTTGTTTTTGTTTTTTTGGGGGGGGGGTAGTTCCCAGCATTTGCTGCTGTAGTTCGTCTTACCATGGGTTAGGGTTACGTTGTCTTGTGATGAGTCTTTTGATGCTGTAAAGTTTTGGTGGTTCTGAAATCAGCAACACAACAGCCTTTCTTTCTCTCCTTTCTTCCAGTTGAGCTTTCCAGAGTCGAGTGTTGCTAAATTACTGACATTTTGCTAATGGCTAACATTGCACTATTTACTGGAAATCAATTCACTACAGCTCTAAAAAAAATAGTTGCCAGTAGCTGCAAGGTTCCTGTGCAGGTTACGCTTTCAGTGCAACAAAGATGAAATTCTGATTAATTGTGTAACATTAGTATTAATGTTAGCTATTAGCAAAGCAATTACAAATTTCATGGTTTCAGGTTGATGCATGGAGTGTCATATCTGATGTACTAACTGAACCACAGTAACAATAAAAATAATTAACTTTGGTCTAATCTGAACATAGGATGATCAATATATATTTTCCATCATTAAAGCCTTAAATCCAATTGAATAATAAAATGACAATCATCATTTCACTGTCCTTAAGTACAAAATTGTGGGGGATTTACACTATGACCAAGTTGGGGTTTAGGATGAGCGTAAGTGAGTTAGTAAGTCAAAAGTAGCACATTTTGTTGTATTCACTGCTGTAAAGTGTGTGTGCGTTTGGTCAGTCTGGCAGAATAATACTGGCCATGTACAACATGAAACAAACCCCAGTGACTGTCCACACCAGAGACAACCAGAGTAATTTTATCAGCGGAAAATTCCACTGAGCAACGTGAAAATAAATTAATAAATACACAGGTGATACATCAAGGACAATCCAAATTACTTTTCCAATCTGTCAAGTAAAAATATATGACATACTTTTGTTTTTTGTCTCATCCTTTCAACTGAGGATGTTATGATTTGGCAGAGATTCAGAAAATGAATCGAGACGCATGACATGTCATAATTTTTCTGTCTTTCCTTGCATCCAGCAGGTAATTCATAATGTATGTGTTGCTTCAAACGATCATATATATAAGATTTCTTGTTCCTGAGGTCCCAGACAGTGTGTTGGAGACTGTTTCTCTAAGGGCTACCGATATATTACTCATCTTTGGGAGCCAGATGAAAATCCCAATAACTAGATGATTCGTGTTGCCTTTGATGTAATTTTTTGGCAAATTACACTACAGCCTGAAATAGTATCAGATATGCTGCAAAATTTCATTTTTTTTTTACATCCCCGCATGAACTGAACATTTATTTGAGGCTCAGGTATCACATGGCCTGCTGGAAACCACACTAAGTGCCCACAGCAAAAAAGCCACTTTACAGAAGCTGTACAGATTATGAATGATAGGAAAACTCTTTTCACATACATTAAAATGCCAGAAATGAATAATTTGCAGTTTCAAATTTCAGCCTTGCAAGTATTCAGCTATTAGGCCTTTCCTCTCCAGCTGATTTCTTGCAGGACAAATTGATGTACTTACTGCTCTGTGATCTGCAGTCCATTCGCTGAGAAGACAAGGAAAAGCTTTATATTTCTCTGAAAATTCTGACAACTGATACAAGGAAGCAAGTAAGCAGAAGCCACTTTGTTAGTCTTGGAATGAATGAGAGCTTCCTGTAAGTTAAGTGCAGTAAGTTTATGTTGTTACCCGCTGAGGCGAAATTACTTGTCTGAGCTGCCAATCATGATAATGATGTTCTAATTATGGACCTTTTACATAAGTATTTCACTCACTGTACATATTGCCCAAAGGGTCCAGATACCCGCCAAAAACCATGTCAGCTAGTTTCTACATGCAGCTGCTTCTGAGACAAAGCAATGCTGTTCTCCTCATAATTCAACCTCTGGCTTGTAAATATGTAAATACGAACCCTGCTTGCATTATCCGCATAAACTCACTCCTCCCTGAGGGCCTTGAGTATTTCTATTTCTATTTTTACTCTTTATGGAAGAATTGAATCACCAGCGTAAAGTGGCAAGTGCAAAGATGCTGGAAAAGAGATTTTAAAGTCTCTGGTATATTATTTCTGTTTGTTGGACCACCCAGTAGTAGCTCTAGACTACAAATGTGAATTCTTGTCTGGATTCTTGTTTTGTTCTTCACTTTTGTTATTGGAAAGATTTGGGTTCAATGGCTTTCACTGTTCTTGAATTACAAGTCTGATTTAGTCAGTACTCATGGACCAGCAATTTAAGTCACACTAAACCAAGTGTAACATTTGTAGCTATCACTTATTCTGACTAACTTTAATTGAAGTTATATTCAAGTTGAAGCTGCATTGATTAACATGTTATATTAACATCGCATCAAATTAATATTTACCTCAGGAGTTAAAGGAGAACATACATACATACAAACATCCTGCAACCTTAAGCACCATATCTGTAAAGGGTTTACAAAATGAGCTAAGTTAGCCACAGGTGTCAGCTTTTTGTAGTTGGGTGGTTCCACAGTTACATCACTACATAATGAGGCAACAGACTGCTTGTGGTTTCTGCACTGACAATAGGGAGAGCATGGAAAGGCAGACGTCTTCCATTTTTCACGAGCACCCATTCATCACACGTCACAGTGTTGTCATTTCAATGGCAGAAAATGCAATGCTGGGCAAATAAATCAAACTGACAGCTTAAATCATCTACAGTGGAACTCTAATTAACCTCTTCAGTTGCTTCACATTGACCAGGTGAGCATCAGCATGACCCTGCATGAATGACAATGTTGCCCTTTAACCATGAGATGCATAATTGAACAAATGCTCAATAAGAAGTTCACAATATTGACCAGATGAAATGATACGGAGAATACAACACTGTTCTGACTGCAGCTTGAACTGCTGCCTCTTCAAGGCCAAAAACCAAGCCTTCAGCTGTCAACTTCTCAGTCAGGCAATAATATTAAACCATCATTAACCCTTCTAAACAGAGCATGTTGCTAGCAGACACCGCACTTCGAAATACCATAAGTTTGTGAATGTTTGCTCTATCTGAGACATGCCAGCAGTTTCTATAAGCTGAGAAATTGCACTTCACAGCCAATATAGGGTCATTACGGTAATGCGTTCCTTCCTTGTTAACTGTTAACACATTCTTTCGACATACGGTAAACTGCCAGATATCGAAGGTTCTAAGTGCTCTGGAAAAATGGGCAAGACCACTTTCTGACAGGACACTTTCTGGCTCGTTTATGGTTAAAATAAGCAAAAAGTCCAGGAGGGAAATAGGAATCTTCAGTGTAAGAGGGTTAATATTTGTTTAACATGGTTTTCCCAATTAAATTAAAAGTGGTAAAACTGTAGGTGGAATAACATTTACTTTTATTGAAGCATCTCGTGAAGTTTCATGAGTCCTCTGTTACGAACAAACAACTTAGGAACAATTCAGGATACGAACAGCCCTTCGGAATGTAACTGGTTTGTAAGTTGGGGGGGTGTGTGTATTCCCCTCTTCTCTAATAGGACCATGAAGGGTTTCACTGTTGCCAATTCCTTATGAAACCTCCGTATTCTGCATCCAAACGATTAAGAGCCAGGAACATCCTCCATCAACCTTTTCCAATAAATTGTTTACAGCTTGTAGCGGCTGAATGACACAGTGTTAGTCGTTGTGCTAACTTTCCCTTGCTGTACCTACAAGGCCTCAGGTTTATTTTGCCCCACCCCTTGTCCTTCCAAGTTGAGGAGATTGGGTTCTCACTAATGTCATGCAATAAACTCTCCTTTCTTTTTTTTTTTTTTACGAGACTCTTTGGGTCACTGCAATTCAGGGGTGTAAATACGCAATCATGGCACTGACTTCTCATTTGGTTCACATGAGATGTTTTATATAATAAAAAAGCGGACAAGTTAACAAGGTTAAAAACTTTATGGGGTCTATAATGTTAGGGTTATAAATCAAAGGACATTATAGTAGGTACCCCAACTACTTTGTGAGTTTGGAGTACTTTTACTCGTCAAGCTAGGGAGGAAAATTGAATAACAATGTCACGAAAACCAATCAGCCCTTCTTAATTTCCCTAGTTAAGCAAACTAAAATCTAAATGAAAAGAGCGTTTAGGTAATTGCCTAAGCATATTTTATCCGTGCAGGGAAAAAAAAAGAAAGTCAAGGCATTTTTGGGAAGGAAAACGGTCCACTGAAAAGATGTTTTTTTTTTCTGTGAACTGCAAGAACAGCCATGTATACGATATGTAAAAACATCATGACAAATTCTTTATAGAGAAAAAAAAAAATGGCTCAGTCATAAATTGCTGATGGTCTAACACTAACATCATCGCTTCATACAGTATCATCACAGTGACTCAGTCTGGTGTCGACACGGCCCGCTCTCCTTGTCAGCTGGGGAATTGTAGCTGTCTGTCACCTGAGTGATATGGGAGACAACTGTGGCATTTCAGGCTCCCATAGGTCATACACCTAATGACTAATTGTAGTCAAGGTAGGGTGTAAATGGTGACTGCCTTCTTTGACAAGTCTTCAACTGAGCATGGCCGCCGAAGAAAAGGTGTCTGATTATCTCCCTTGACATCCTGGGAATGAGCCTACAAGGAGTTTGCTCGGGCTACAAAGCGTCACACTGAGAGGCTTCGGTGGAAAATGTGGCAGAAGATAAGAATAAACCTCACAATACAGGTGCTACATAAAAAATTCATGCCATTTCGGTGTTTCCAAGGTTGAATCTCTACAGAGGTTCCGGTGGCGCCATCTTGAGAGAAGTTTGATGAAAAGAAAAGCCTGCTCTGATTTCTCTGAAGATTTAAAATGTCATTCTCGGTGAGCCCGCGAAAAAGATCTGCACAAACCAGCTTTTGAGCTAACAAGCTGAAAAAAAAAATATTCATGATTTAGCATGGGCTCTTTCATGTGCATGTGCTGCAGCATGTGGCTCACATAGCTGCACTGTCTATTAATTCAAGAGAGAAAGAGATTGTCAAAGAGAAAGATTAAAGCTCTCAACCTATGCAAAACGCTGCAGTCGAAATTTAATTTGTAAGGATGAAGAGGCCTTTAAAGCCTCTTAAGACAACAAAGGCCAAAGGATTTGGAGGTCTAGGAGGCGGTCAACATCAATTGATAGCAATCCTTCCACTTAACCCACCTTATCCACCCACACACACAAACAAATACATGCTCCCAGCACCTCACTGTGCAGAAATGAGCTGGTGCTCAAGGAGACACAGTGAAGCGATTAGGATGTGATTTGAGACCAAATAATGTAGAAGAGAGACTTTACTGAGTTGAAACAATGAGTCTGTTTTACTCGGCAAGCTGTCAAAGTTAAGCCTCCTTCACCTCTTTACTAATAATAATAATAATAAAATATGATGGGTCGTGATTTGCACCATGCCCGAAGGGGTGGTTGCTCAGCAACAGTGAAGTGACAATGTGTCATTGTCAATCATCAATCAAACTGAGGGGGAAAACACTAAATGCAACCCAGAAATATGACTCTAAATGGTAATTATTAATGCAAGTAAGCATATCCACAAATATATTTATGATTCTCTTCCAACGCTCCACAGCTGAATCTAGCTACAAAGAGGACGTCAATTTGAGCAGCAGGTAGTTACTGAACAAAAGACAACATTCACAACTTGTCATTCTTAGATTAGATCATAAAAAAGTTGTACTGTGGCCACTGAGGAATCTTAGTTCTGATTGGCTGGAAGCTGTGGATTCATTTTACTATGTCGCAGGTGTTTGACACCACTTTAAAATTACCACGCCAGTTCTAAGCCTGCCGGCAAAAAGCTTGAAGTTAATCTTATGTAGACATCAACAGAGCTGCAGCCTCCCTTTGCCAACCGTGAGTTCAAATTTTGCCCTGCGCGCCTCTTTTGCCTAGTACGAGTTTCACTGCTACCCACGCTGTGCAGTACTGTAGCCTACACCACCCCAGCATCACATTTCTTTGTACTGTAGTAACATGTGCTCTGTTCCAAACAAACAACTTACGTACAATTCAGGATACAAACAGGCGTTGGGAACATTATTTGTTCGTAAATTCTGTACTACTAAGTTGCGTGTGTGCGTGTGATCCGGTTCACTGACTCAAGAGAACAGGATCACTTTAGTGAGTGACTCGGATAAACCCAAGTCCAAAAAAAGAACCAAGTTTACCACCACTAACTGAGACGTGACTGGAGAGAAAACTGTTGAAATTCTCTCCCTCCCAAATTCAAAACTTTACACAGGCACCCCTTTGAACCCCCTCCAGTTTTGCTTAGGAAGATGTCTTGTGAGGTTATCTCTATTTTTTTCCTTTGACAAAAGAGCTTCAGCAATATCTTCCAGTAAATTACTATCATCTGTCTCAGTCCCATACACTGGAGTGCAAAGAACATTTAGAAATTACATTCAATGCATTAAAACATAAAAAAAAATCCTGAGTCTTTAGCAACAAATTTTTTAAGAGAAAATGTCAGTATGCTATGCAGTAAATATAAGACAGTATCAGTAAAAGAAGAAAGCTAAGGATGGGAGACAAAAAAGAAACTACACAAATACTGAGGGAGACACCAAAGCTCACAGACCTGATAATTCACAGGCTACTTATTCCAAACATTAAAGGTCCTGTTTGAAAACGATTGACTAAAGTAGTAACTTTTTTTTCATGAAAACCTTCTGCTGTAAAGACAACAAACCAGAACATGTCATGAGTGCGTGTCATGAGTGCCACCGCTCATCTGCTGCAGGAGAGCATGCATCCATGTTTACCCTCGATATATCTGCTGCAACACTGATACCAGAACATTTCTCTTCGTTTTAAATTTCTTTCAGATTTGTTTTTGACAGTTAAAGTCACTGTCTCCAAAAAGATGGGCAAAGAATCTATTTCATGTCTGTCACAAATATCATATTCAATATAGACATAAACAGTACTCTGGAGAGTGTCAGTCTTGTGCCATATTGCTGGAAAGATGTCAAAATGGCCACCAATGAGACTTTTCTCTGTGGTTTTTGCTGCTAAACAGGCTTGTCATGCGTAAATTATAGCAACAGTGTGGATCTGTAGCTCGTGCAATACAGCTGTGACATGAGAGGCTCGTCACACAGGCGTGTCACACAGGCAGTGTGTTCACTCAAATCCTTTAACATGGATGGAAATGAAAACCAAGATGTTGTGCAGCCACTGTGTAGACATGCGATGCGTCCCGTGTGTTTCAGGCATCAGTGCCAAAATTCAGTACCCCATCACTGCGCTCAAATAATGTCTCCTACTCACACACACACAGGAGGCTGAGTTTGGCCTAACACACTACAGGGAAGAACACTTTAGAAAAATATGCAAACTTGATCTTTTACTGATTTTTATTGGATCACAAATTGTACTTTTCAACCCACTGAGCTCTTACTAATAATATGACTTAATATTTGCACTTGCATGTATTTTTTTGAACAGTTTTATTGGAGAGTATGAATAATAATTGTGATAATTATTTATAAACAAAATCCAGATGGCTTTTTTGATTGGACCCTCCCTGACAGATGCTTCACCCTAGACAGGTCACTGGTCTATTACAGGGCCAACATAAGATGCAGAGACAAATAATCATTTACACTGACACTCGAACCTACGGGATATTTAGAGTCACCAGTTAACCAAAGCCTTTCTTTGGACTGTGGAAGGAAGCTGGACTACCAAAAGAGAACAGACGCAGGCACAGGGGGAACATGCCATCTCCATCCAGGGCCCTTGGAGCCGAGCCTAGGACTTCCTCGCTGTGAGGCACCTGATGACATCATCAAGTTTATTTTCACCTACACCGGAAACTCCTCCACATCCGCAGAGGACACTTTACGAGTGCGTTTTGCAGACTAAGCAGCGCTCTTTGGAGCACCCTTTTCAAGAAACAACTTATCCAGGAGAAATGTATTCAAAAATCCGTGATGTCAAAAAAAGAAAAGAAAAGAAATGAAGTAAACTTATTTCCCTAGACCCTTGATGAGAAGTTAAGATGGATTACATCAAACTCTGATATTGATCTCTGTGGGAAATTAGGTAATGAAATTAGTTAATGGAGTACATTATTTTCTGTTTTCATTACTGTGCTGCTGAATTGCAGAGCACACTGATTCTCGTGCACGCTGGGGAGCCATTGACTCTTCTGCTTCTTCATCATTGCCAGTGCATGATCAACCTTAGAATTCATTTATATTCAAAATGGCAGACTTGTGGTGCAGCAATGGCCCGTTATTGAAGTTCATAACAACTTTTGATTGCTGAGGCTGTTTGAACAGTCCTGGTCATATGAATACATAGATAGATGATGAAATATTAAATTTTATACATATATTTCGTGGAAACGTAGCCAAAGTCAGAATAAGTTTGGTGTCGCTGCTAGAATGAGTGACATAAACTTTGATTTTGAAACTGTCAGTATTTCCTGATAGCTACTCTGGTGAAAAGCAGTTGACAGAACTACATATATTGAAAATCTGCACACAAAGTGGCTTCACAAATAGCCATAAACAGCAGTGCACCTGTTTTGAAAGCGGAGACATTTCAATTTCAGAATGCAAATGTCCTAGGACTTCTGCTGCTAAAGGGTCAAGCAGTGCAGAAAAAAAAAAAAAAACCATCAAGAATCCCTTTTCAGAGGGCAAAACAACAAAACAGTGTCTGCTCACTATTCAGTTTCAAATACAAAAAATTAAAAAGACTACATATCATAGTCTCTAATTGAAACTAAGGAAGAAGTGTGCCAAATGCCACAAAGACTATTGACTAAAGTCTGAAAGCAGAAGGTGAGAGACATTATTTACATGTTATGCTTCAGAGGCTACTTGAGATGATGAGCGATGTGTTCATTTGTAACAACGAGATGTTTACATTGCAATTTAAGCCCACAGTAAGTGGAAACCCCAAATTTTATGGCTGAAGGAGAAGTGTTGATCAGATCGAAACAAAGCCTGACTGGCTGCAATGGAAACAGAACTTTTGAATAAATTGAATAAATTGACATATATGTGACATAAATGCAGCGTGTGATGTCTCTGACGCACCACTGAAGGAACAAGTGCATCCAATCTGTGTGGAGTGATGGGGAAACTGAAACCTTCCACAGATAAATATATGAAACAAGCATAGTCACCAGTATGCTTTTTACATTGCTTTTCATCATATTGTAGTGAACATACATAATTCACCTTTGTTCTTAGGTGTGGTTCTACACACTGTTCATCATAAACGCAGTAATTTGTTGTATGCATATCATTTTACTGTCCTTACTCACGTCACGTAAGTACGGTTGTTCAGGGATCGTGGTCCCTTGAAATGTTCAGAATGTTTCATGACGTCTAGCTCCATGCTGGTTTTGTTGCTGGACAGCGCCATTTTTGATTTCTGTGTTTTCCTATCGTTTTATTAAACGACACACGCATCTGTGTGCTCAATGTGAGAAATTGTCTCTTGAGATTTCTACAATATGAGATTTGGTCTGCATGCCTGTTGAGATGCCAACCGTTTCTACGACGACTTAAAGGAGCTATTTGTATGTTTTGCTATTGCTACATTGCCAACATTAGCACTGAGAGCTGTTTATTCACCAGGTCAGAAAAAGCGTTAAATGTTTGGCATCAAACCTCTTTGGAAAGCAAAATAAATAATACAATCCCAATAATCCCATAAAGGTAGTCAATGAGTTATTGTTTTTTTTTTTTTTTTAAGTTTATCACATATGAATGATCAGTGATGTTGCTTATTCATGACATATTTGATTGATCTATGTCATAGATCTATGTCAAAGTATGTCATACTTGCTCTGTTGGGCCTCTACTGCTATTAGTTACTGACTACACCTCTGTTTTAAAGTCTAAGCAATTAACTGACTGAATACAAAGCTATGTGTAACCCAGGTTACTAAGAGTTATAACAGTGAAAAAAGAGATGACATAAAATATTAACAGTAGTTCCATTCATATTTAATTTTCTTTAAAAAGAGAATAAATAGGAGTTAAAAAAACAAATAGATAAATTATTAGTACACTGTGGTTCAATAAATAACAGAATAAAAGATTTCAAATCTTTATTACAAGGATATTATTTTGTCAAATGATATGAAATGTGGTTACTTCCGGCTTTTTGCAGATACTGGGTGACATTTTTAGTGAAATAGACCATTTTCACACTTCCGCATTCTTTTAACTGAAAGTCGTCATAGTAGACATAAACAACTCGACAACATGACGGCGCCGTCTGATGTCAGACTTTTCTTTTCAACGTCATTAAAACAACTTCCAACATTCACAACAAAAGATGTTGTTCGTCTGGTGGACCACTTTTCTGTCACAGAGAAACAAAAGCCCGATAAAGGATATACAAGCTATTCTACGAAAACTATGTCCATAGTTTTGTTTACACATTTGTTTTTAATTTCAGTGTTTTATGTCAGGGATAATATATAGTGAGCTGTGACTTCTGAAAAAATAACTCCCGACAGGTGACCCCTGGAGTTATATTTCCAGTAATCCCCGGCTCACTATACATTATCTCACTTATTACACGGCTAATTATCAGTGAAAAAAATAATCAGACTGAATATTGATAAATTATACGATTTTTATTGATTTTATAGGCTAAATTAAACCAGGAGGAGAAAAAACTGCCGGCAACAGTTTAACTAATCTGCGCCCACAACAGGATGAGAAAAGTCTCTATAAGGCTTTATCAGAGCGATCCGTTAGACCTACTGTTTCCTGAGGACAGGATCCTGCTCCACTTTGCCCGATCCGAGGTGGACGGAGCCCAGAGGCTCCTCAGACTGTTGTCATATCTGTGCCAAGTCACAGACATGATCTGTGGCGCTGTCCCTAGCATCGGTCTGAGCTATTTGAATACTGAAGTCGGGTAATAATATATTATTACATTAGGAAACTGGTGAAAAGCTAGTTCTGGCTGTTTTTTCTTCGAGTTGCTACAAAAAGGCACATTACAACTGCTGTGACTCTGAGAAGTTGTGTTTGTTATCTGTGAATTCATGTCCGCCGCCATGTTTTCGAATTGTTTATCCCTACTATGACGACTTCCGGTTAGTGGGATGTGGAATGGTCCATTGGCCTTTAGGTAGTGGCTCATGTGACTTCCGCATGGCAACAGAGGAGCAGATGCAGCCAGCCAATCAGGAATCTGCGTTAGTGCATAATTAACGAGCTAGACCGCAGGAAGTTGCCTTTTTTTTTTTGTTTTACTTCTCTCTCCCGGCACACCTGAGCTAGCGAAGTGCAGATGACACACGAAAGATCCTGTCTCAAACATTGCAGTGGATTTTCTGAAGGAACCTTTAAGTTTTTCATTTATGTTTTTTTGGCAAGATATCAGTTTGGTCGAACACTATTCCTGGATGCTAATGAATGAGGAACAGACGAAGATAAGCTATTGTACGCCGTGTTGCTTCGGTGAGGACCGGACTGCTAGCTGCATTGGATTCTTCGTGTGTGATTCTACTGTTGCTCTCTTCACTGTGTTTGTGGTGGTGATGGAGTTCAGCTGTAGTGGCGAGCCAAGCCAAGTAGATGAGACGATCCTGAATCCTGAACCGTGTTACCCTCTGGAACTGGTAGGACACATAATTGCCAGTGTTTAAAGACAAACTCATACTGGAGACAATTTTTTTGTTTAATTTCATTTTTGCAGAAGAAAAAAAAGAGAAACAAGGACTTTGAAACTGACTGTTGTTGATATTGTCAATTGAGAATACATGTGATACAAACTTAAAAAAAAGAGAGGTCTTTGATTAGAGGTTTATTTTTGAATATGTGAATTCATACATGTGTGTTTAAGGTTAAAGAAAAAATTTAAAGGACCACAGTGAAGTTTAAAATACATAAGGTTTAGTATAAAGTTGTTTTAAATACTTAATAAGATAAGATAAGTTGTCTAAATAGGATTTAAAAGATCTAAATAGGAAAACACATGAAGGGTGATCAAAGCCACAGTTTAAAAGGAGCTAAACAAGGTTAAAAGGTTGTTAAAAGCTCTTAAATGCTTAAAAAGAAGAGTTCTACATTCAAACAATTAAAAGGCAAATTAACGGTTCAAACCAAACCAAAAGAGGGTTAAAGTTAATAAGATGGCGACTGATCCTTGTGTTGTGAAAGGGATTTGATGTGACCTAGAAATTGTATCAAAGAAACCTTTGGTTATTGTTTTTTGTGTTGTTTTTTTTGTTGTTGTTGTTGTTGTTGCTGTTGTTTTTTTCATGCATTTTTCCTATTGTCAAGCAAATAATACAACACAGCTTTTCCTTTAAAACTTGCCTGCTGTCCATGAGTGTCATTTTAGTCTTGCTACTCAACTGTCAGTGTTTAATTACTCATCTCATTTTTTTGTTTTTTAAACTCAACAGTAACAATAACAGCTCCCACCACCTACATATTTATGAAAAGAATGGATTATTCCACATTAAATTACTCGTCCGAACACCAGTATTCCCTACAATCCCCTTTACCCTTGCCGTTTCATGCACTCCCAAACCTGCTACACCAAACTTCAGTGCTATCAATTAATTTGGCTCTCAGCGAGTCACAGTCTAAGAATATCAACAGTGGAGACAAGACACCCATTACTGCCAGGTCCCCGACTCCATTTAGACTACACAGCTGAGGAAAGAACGCTGTGACACTTTAAGAATAACAACATTTTATATGGTGAAAAGACAGTAGTAAACACACTGACATCTGAGCCCGTTAATGAAAATCTACAGTGGCATTTGTCATTCACTGGGAAATTTGGATTTGGAATACAGCAGTAAAAAAAAAACAAAAAAACAAAAAAAAAACAGGTCAGTGCATTGTGTGTTATGGCAGGACAGAAGCATGAGAATACCATGAGCATTGAGGTGTGCTGAAGGTTGCAGGAGGGTGTCCTTGCACTTCGAGGTGATTGGTCTATATTTGGACAGCAAGCCACCTGGATCCCTTGTCAGACACTAACAAGCTAACTGCCTGTCATTTGAGCAAGGGACGCATATGCCAAGCAGTGAGAATGAAGGTGATAGTATTTTTTTTTAAACAAGAAAATGCCAGAAATATACACAAAAAGTCTGCAGAAATGATTGTAAAAGGGGAATCAGCAGAGGTTTCATAGAATTACGCAGTGAGCTAAGTGACATCTACAGCGAAACAAAAGAAATTTTTACCCTGGATGAGCTAATTGAGCATTTTTCAGTGGAGGTCTGCGACTGTAAATTATTTGTCGCATCTTTAAAAAGGCAAAAGAAAAGATGTACACCTCACCCGCAATGACTGCATTTGATGCTTATGCACATAAGACAGGGATGCCTTCAGAGGGAGGAAATGCAACAAACCTCCGTCTTTCAATGCTTAAGTGAGCAAAAATAATCCAAGAGGTGTGCAGACAACACATAGCTCAACTTGCTTGTTAGCAGTACGCAGTGACACAAGTGTGATAAACATAAAATTGTGCATTTATTCATTCCACATATATATATATATTTTTTCCCACTTTCATTTGCACTCAAGGCTACGAGAACAACGTGCAGTCAGTGAGTTCTGAATAGCTGTAGCCATCACACTGCAAAGTGACAGATAATTACATCTACAGCACACTGTGGGTGAGAAATCTTGACGTTTCCTCGCTGAACTTGAAAAAACTCTTGAGTATCATTTCTGTCTAGTGAGTTGAAATGTCAAGTTTCTGGCATCTCCGAAATACAGCACTAACTAAAGTGCCACTGGTGTAATGCTGACCTAAAACGAATGACCTGATCCTTTCTATAGGTAATTTCACCAGTTTGATACATATCAGGGCTGCATTGGCACATTACGCCTCCAGGAAACAACCACACGCTCCCAATCTATAGTCTGACACAGACAAGGGTTCTTACCTACGTGGCTTTTATACATTACCAAATGAATTGCCTGCCATATGGAAGCAGTACAACCTCAATTAATGTTACAAACTCATTACAAGACTGAGTGACAAAGTTAAGTTTTTTCTAACAAAGGGGGAGTTGAGTGAGTGAATCAGGTTTTCCCCTTAGGGCTTATCATAGCTATATGCATTCACTGGTGACAACGTTCCGCACTACAAGACTTTGTCCTCCAGATTGCTCACGTACCAGAGCTGAAGGACTCAGTATACATAGTAATACATTGTAATGTATTAGTAGTCATTACCAGTCAAGTAATACATAGTAATGTATTAGTAGTCATTACCAGTCATCATTACCAGCAACTCAGTGTGTGTGTGTGTGTGTGTGTCATCATGGCAAAATATGGTCCTGTAGACGCCCACTGAAAGACGACACTACCACAGATGTCTTAAGTGTGGACAAGTGGTACAGTCTGTCAATCACCAGGTATCACTGTGTTGTATTGAAGAAAACTGGAGACTGGGGAAATAAACTCATTAAAAAAAAAGTTTACTTCAGTAATAAATTGAGTGAGAAGTAGGGCCACGTCAACATAGTTTTCAATACAATCTGACTTCTATCTACAACATGTGGAGTTGCCCCCTGATGGTCATTAGATAGAAGGTTTGGCTACACTTCAAAGACCTGAAGTTAAAATTCATTTTATCTACAGCGTCTGGCTTTCTCAGGAAGAAATCCTAACAAAAGCACTCTAACATTCACATTAATAACAGAATAACAACATGTGAGACTGATGAGCATGTCATTAATTTAACAGACTTCTTAGTTATGAAAAAAGGAAGAAACAATAACAGAGGGAGAGGTGGAAAAAAAAAACAATGTCATACACCCGAGTAACAAACAATAATTCACATCCAGTAACCATGAGACTAAAGGTTGCTTAAGTAATGCGACACATGACGCATCATCCATTATACATTACAATATAAGTAACAATGGGGCTTCTGGGGCCCTGCAGCTACTGTGTATGGAGATTATGAGTCAGTCTGTATGTGTGTCTAAAAGTCACAGTCCCTGAAAGCCCAGTATTACTCTTCTGAATTCCCCAGAATGGCTTAAGTCGGTGACTTTGATCTGCTAGCCATCACTTAAGACAAGTTTTCTTCCAGTTCTGTTTGAAGCTCAGAGCCTTCACAGTTTGCACTGCTGAGCCTTTCACATTCGTAGCCTCCCCATATTCTTCATGTTGCTGCCCCATTAAACAAGTGCGGCCCTTAATTGCAGTGGCACTATCTTGCACATACAGGAGAAGGAGGTGCTGCTGCAGTCAGCAGTCCACAGGCCTCATTTTTACTTTCCTGTCTGTGCTTTGACACCACATAAGAGAGACTTTCCGTGGAGGCACCTTTAACATCCTCTTGTCACTTTAATTGATGGCAAAATTGCCATTGGTGATCATTAACAACTTAGAGCACTCCTGACTGCAGGTGGCTTCGTGTTGAGAGGTTTCATCTCGTTTATCATCCACTGAGTGTTCCTGTTGGGGTTAATCTTCTTACCTCAGTTAATGGCAATGAAAGCGAGATTTTCTCCAAAGCTGTCATTAATTGTCATATCATTTAATGGGGCAAAAGTAAAAGCAATTTTTTACAAATAGTGGTAAGGAGAATTATAAAATTATAATTATAACAAATTATTATTAAAAAAAACTGCAAGAGCAATATTTGAAAACATAAAAAAAAATTATTGACTGTATCTCAAGCAGTCCTAATTTGATGGAACATGCTCAGTTTTCATCTGGTGCCTTAAGTCCAGGATCATTATGTGAGAACAGGCGATTAACCACACTTTTCTGTTCCAAAGACCAAAAACCAATCCCGGTATGCAAGTCGTTTAAAGTAGCCCTTCAGCCAAACCCCTGATTAAACCCGTTCTTTTCTTTTTTAATACATATGTATAACATTAGCACCAATTTTAGAAATAGCTCTGTGTTAGCATTAGAATTGTGACTTCTTTGTTACGGGTCTGTCTGCCTCTTCCATACCCATACTCTCTGCCTCACTAATGAAAGGCCAAAGTATTATGTGCTTAAATTGTAAGCCACAGACTGATTAGTTATCAAGACAGAAAAATTATGTTTTGACCTATCAGTAGGCCCCGTATTGGGTCTCATGCTATGCTATCAGAAATATACAACCCCCCCACCACCATGACAGATGAAGTCAGATCCCAGGCCCAGGCCCTGACCTGACATATCTTTTAAATGCTTTTGAATTGTGCACCTACAAAAGTAAAGAGCAGATACTCTGCTTTTTAAAACCAGATATTCTTTCTACATTGTATCTGCTGAAGCTAAACATACATTGGCTCAATGGGCAGTTTCACCTGTATGGTATCGACTCAATAGCCCAGTCACCATCTTGCTCATAGCACTATAACTCACGAATGGTTACCATTATCTGAGCTTATGTTTTTTCAAAGGTAATCCTTGAATCCTATCATCACCTCAGCGAAGCGAAATTGTATTATATGGCCCATGACATGTAATTATTTTATGTCAATCCAGTGGCAACCCGCCATCACTTCACCTGGTGGTTTGAAGGACATTGGAAGTGCCATTTTAAAACCACCCCTTATTGAATACTGTATTTTATGGTCAATTTTCTCTACACTGGACCATTATTTAAAAAAAAAAAAATTATGACAAACTCAGTCCAATAACGATTGCTGAGGTAATGAATCGAGTAAAAAGTGAGGCCATTTTCACTTTTGGACTTCAATACAGCCTGATTTCGTCCTATAACCAGTGGCCTTGCCCCATCTTGGTCAAAAGATAGAATTAACTTTTAAGGCTCTTCAACACTGCGTTCAATTTTCGGCAATGGAGTCCATTTTTAAATAGTTTATGCGCACACCCACACACACACACAAACATATGTGTGTGTGTGTGTGTGTGTCTGAATCAGTTCAGGATTAACATCATGATCCCCGGTTCAGTGTAGTATGGAATTTCTTAGCTGTGCATTAATAGTAGATGTACTGACATATACGGAACCTCTTGGCTCACATCAGGACAAGGAGCTGATTGTTCATGATCTCTATAGTTCCATGAATGCTGTGGTGCCAGAAATTGGACCAATTTTAATACTCCTACTGGCTTCAGCACTGCGGAGGTGTCCTTGGTGCTGACAGGTTTCTTTTGCCTTGCATGCAAAGACCACATGAAGATACCACTATTCAGCGTTAGATAAACTGACTGGAGGCCTCCGTTCACCTGTAGGCTATATGATAACTCTAGAGCCAAATTAGTTTTAATCAAATTGTCCTGAGGCATTAGTTGCGGCGAAATTTGTGTTTGGCAATTTCCTGCTCTGAATTAATGAACTCATGCTTAAGCGAGAGGAAAGATACAGATGAGATGCTGATTAGTCAAAGCGGAGCAAATATGGTGTTCATTTTGGCACAAAACGGTATTCGCATTAAAACCTGACTACTTCTCACTGCAAATGCAGAGAGTTATTTTGACTTTACTTGGCTGAGGAACATGTTCACATAACCTCCAAACTGCAACACCTTTTCATTATTGCATATATTACGGACGACCGACACCGCCATAAAGTTAATCCATGCTCTGGTGTCGATCAACCAATAGGCGAAAAGTTGACCCCATGACACATTTTGGACCGTCTCCTTATTTGTATTACAAGCCTGCAGGCAGTTCTGCATGCATGAAGAGTTCAGGAGGGAATGTAAATATATGAATGAAAGTAAATGTATAAATAGTACATAGAGTGCCTGAGGGATTGTAAATGTAAAAAGAAATGACACATTTTATCAGTTAATTAATGCCTATTTTTTAATATAATGATATTTATTAATGGACGGCACTTAGCAAATTCCTATAGGGGTGCTTTCTCCTACTACTTATGTAGCACTTCTACCATGCATACACTGACAGAACGGCAAACAGAGGCAATTTGGAGGAGGAGGACGGTATTTTTCCTAAAAGCACTTGTGGACATGTGGACTAAATGAGTTAGGGATTAAACCATCTCTTCCTCCTAAGGGTCAGCCATCCCATAGACACCCTTCCTTCTTGCGCTATGTTTCTTTTACATGCAGCAGGTTCATACATGCATGAAATACACGTTTTAAAAAGACAGAGAAAAACAGTGAGTGGAATGATGTGATGAGGAGTTCAACAGGAGAATCAATACTGCTGTTCTAAGTGATGAGCGAGCTGCCCACAACAACTTGTAGAATGGCAGATATTTCCTGTACAGTTCATTTACCACCTGTGTTCATCACCCAGCAGGGGAAATGATACGTGTTTTCAGCTGTAATTTCACTGATTGTTTGCACAGCCATAAAGAGCCCCGTCGATCTTCCAGCAGCTGCTGCACCAACATAGTTCAACTGTCTGTTAATTTGACTATTGACGGTCTATTTAGAGCAGCACTCTGTTTATCTGTATTTGTTTTGTTGTTCAATGGGATTAACTTTTGTTGCTCAGAGAAAACAGTCTCTTTCTCCTTTTCTCTCTCTTCTTTTGCTGTTGTTAATGGCAATTTTAGGAGCTCATGTGACTCGTCATTAAAGAAGCTCGGCCATCACCACCTGCTGATATGTATCCCTGTATCCCTCTTACTAACAATGTATTATGCCTCTCTTCCATGTAGGCCGCTCTGCTTCATCGCACCAGCCGCTGTGGTCACCAAAATTGCCAAGGATTTGCCAGCCATGCCCGTTTCTGTTTGCGCTTGGAGATTTTGCTTTTATTTGCACCTCATTTCAGGATAATAGAGCCTCACTAGTCTACAGCCAGGCTGGCTTCCACACAAAACCACAAATGTCAGCCCCGTGGTGGTGCAAGAAAAAAGTCAAAAGATCATCAAGGTCATAAAGATTCATTTTTGGCAATTACAGGAATTCACATCAAATTTTATGACAAGCCGATAACGGTTGAGTGATAGTTAGGTTGTCTGAGTGATGACCAACAGCTCTGAAAAATGAACACTCGCATGTTACCATGTTATAATCTGATCCTGTTAAATATGCATGTGTTATTTAAAAGTTTGAAAGCTTCTTTCTTGCTCTTCACTCCTGACAGACAGAGTTGGACTCAAGTGGCGGGTTTAGACTCTTTTGGCAGACACAGTGAAACACAGGAGGGCCAGGACTTCAGCACCATTGTGAGCTTTTACAGCCAGGTCGACATGCTGACATGCAGTCAGGTCACACAGTCCATATGCCTCTCCAAACCATCAAGCGGCTTCAAAGCAACGCTGAATGAGCCAGCTGCACATGTTCCTGCCAGGTCCCTCTCTGTGACACATTAAGGAGTAACTGGGAACAAGGATGCTAATTTGGTTTAAAAGACGAAAATAAAATTCTCAGTCAGATAAAATATGCATTTCATTTTTCAGCGTCATGGTAACAAGAAGGTTCATCTTATAGTCTGATATTTAAACTGTAGCTGGTGCATCATGAATA
This sequence comes from Remorina albescens, assembly GCA_034769265.1. NCBI lineage: Eukaryota > Metazoa > Chordata > Actinopteri > Carangiformes > Echeneidae > Remorina > Remorina albescens. The sequence goes on from CM068494.1 coordinate 6,911,784, forward strand.
ATGTCTCAATTTGGCTCAGAGGTCTGTTGGTAGAACTGCATCTAAATTGGGGTTGAAATCATTTTAAAAAGTGAATAAAAAAGTGACAGTGAGCCACAGCCAGGATTGTGTTTCATTTTTATTATCTCCTTGTCACTTGTGATGCATAATTTAGTAGCTCTAAGAGGAAAAAAATGCCACAATGGAAACTATTGATTACCACCAAGGGCCCAAAGATGAACTTCAAAGTGCTATAGTCCCATTAAGGCCTTCTTTACTGTTGTAATCAGTTTTTTTTACACTGATCATCCCCTCAAAAAAATCAATTAATAAATACAATCCGTGGCAGAAAATTTCTATAAATCAATTTGGAAGAAGTGATTTGATCTACAATCTGACATGAAACCTTGGCTCCAGTGTCAGAAGTGACCAGATTATATTATATGCTAATATCAGCGACCACCATAATTATAATCTTTCACTGCTATACCTGAGTAACCCTTCTTCTGATTATACATGCTTGAGGAAATTGAATTACTAATGTATGATTAATCAGAAATTCAATTATGATACTTGTAATGTCTGATATCTATTGAGTTGAATAATATCTATAAAAACACTGATCTGTAAATGAACCTATCATAAAAATATCATAATAACCATCCAAATCATCCAATCTGAGACCCCTCTCCATGCACTGACCATGAAGTTAGATTTCGTGTAAATGCTCCAACAGATAAGAACAAGACAAGACATGGAAATGAAATCTCGGAATATATGAATGCAATTGGAGTGGTGAGGGGAGCTGAGGCAGTAAACCAGATCGGCATGAGCAGAATGATAGTTAGAAATATTCAGGTTATACACCTGCATGAATATTATTTATGTGTTAGTCACTTTGCAGCCGAACAGTTGGTAATTTGAGGCAGTGATTTTTAGGCTTGAATGAACCAACTGATGCCAGTTAGCTGATGCAGATAAAACTGCAACCTTAAGCAATATTTAAATTAGAGGTAAACATTCACCCTGTGATTTGCAAGGCTGCCAGTAAGTCAAAGTATTCCAAAGGGCACAAAAAGTAACACAAAAAACACCAAGAAGTCTTTGGAAACATCCCAAATAGGTAATTCAAAGTGCAAATGTACAAACCTCACTAAAATACCACGAAGACTGTTTTGCATTTCAGAGACAAATGTTCTGAGAGGCAGAGGGTTGCTGAGCTCACAAGCCAAAACTTGATCGCATGCAGGGCTTCCAGCAACACAGCAGGAACTCCAGCTGTGGGAACAAAAATGCAGACCGACTTGAGTAGGCATAATCCGAATCAGGGCAGAGTTGATCCTGAAAAGCAGTTAAATCTTTTTTTTATAGCTGATATCTTTTAGCAAATTTTAGTATAAAGCAATTTCCTCTTAAAGTATTACCTTTTTGCTCAGTCACTGGTCAATGCAGCGTGAAGCTGCTGTGGTGTGATCATATGTACATCGTGGGAAAGTCTGCTTTGTCCCTGTTATATACAAGCTTTGTCGATGACCCACTGGTCATTGTCCAGTGAACCGGGTAATTGTAGAAAAAACAAAAAACAAAAACAGAAGTCACAAAGAGTGCAAAACCAATTCCACTGCACTCTTCAAACTCTACAGTATGTGGTAGTGATTATTACACCAGCCTCCCAGCAGCCCTTTTTTCGGGCCATTTGCTATACTGTAGCTGGCCTGATTATGTCTTTATTCTTAATGAACCTCACCAAAGATCACCTGGAGGATGGCGTTTCAGATTTAGTGCCATGTTAAATCAAACAGCTTTGTTCTCATATGGCAAATAAATCAAACTGAATCAGCAAAAACCTGAGACATTGATGTAATATGTACCAATTCTACAGCCCCCCATGATTTTCTGTCTGTTGATCGAGGTTATAGATCTGTAATATTTCTGAGAGGTCCAGTGGTAGGAAAAAGTGTGATATTTTATCTCTGTAATATCCATTAAATTTAGTTTGGGGATTTTTTCTACCACTGGATTAGAGGGAAAATGAATACTTTCACACAACGGGTGATTTATCAGCACTAAGAACAACCTTTTCGACAAATACGCGACATATCCACAATACTGGAATGGGAAACTTGTATGACTAAACAACTTTTACAAAAACAAAATATGGCCCATAGAAGATGCCACTGAGCAGGGAAGACATATGATGTGTTTTCAGGGGCCCTTAATTAATTTATTTGAATTGCTTGCAACTTTTGTCCAGACCTCTCTAAAGCTTTGTGATATAAACAAGATATTTTCCAAACGAGGACACAATAACAACCTGGTGGGTCAAGGGAAGTTTTCTAAAGTAGGCCTCAACAAGCTTTCGGTCCTGAGCTACACTCCAACAGGAGCTGGATCCTAACTAGATGCTGCTCCTGAGGTTGAGGCAGATAGATGAAATATGCTCTCACATTATCAGCAAATTTGACTCAGTAATCTTAAAGCCTCTCAACAGAGGGATAAGAGTGAAGCTGCAAGGCTTCTGAAAGCGACATTTTCTCACATGGCAAGACCTCACGCCCCAGGCTAATAACCACGGTGGCTTTCTAACCTCCTGGTTGATTTCATTTCCAAGAATAAGACACCTTGCAGATGGAATTATATTCATCTTGTGGGCTTGGCTGAGCATTCAGAAGGCCTTCACTTATTGAGTTTACAGCCAAACTCCAAAACCTACTTGGACCTCATAAAAAAAAAGAACTAAAAAAACTTTATTGGATGGGGTGTATTTTGTACACTACGCTCCAGGGCCAAGGGGCTCTCTCTTCAAATGTTACTCAAATCGATTTCTTCCGATATCATAACCAAATCATGTGAAAGAATCTATTCTTCGCTTCAACATGGTTGGAACACAGTTTTCCCTGAATTCACACAAAGCAATGGGCAGATGTGAAGCCACATCTTCACACCTGTCCATCACTTGTGGTCTATTTCTAATGCCGTAAAAAAGGGGGTTAGCATGAACACCCAGTCCGGTCTGCATCTATATGCACACAGCCCCATTCACAATAACCTGTAATGCTCTGTGTGTTCTGACTCATTTCTAACAGCATAAACTGTTTCAGCAGTAGCTCTTCTGTTGGATTGGACCATGTGGACCTGTTGCTCTAAAATAGCACTCGTACTGTGTAACTATGACTAAACTCAACTGCACATTTAATAACAATTTACTAAAAGGGCAGCTGTTACATTCACCAGTTTAAACTGGGCCCAGGCCACAGTAACCTTATGAAACATAGCGAGGAAGCATCATCTGCAACACCTGGGTGCGCATATAATCTATTTAAAGGGGACTCATTTTAAAAGCTCATATAAAATCGAACAAGGTCCAGGTGAGTAACACTTAGCCCACCTCATATCCATCAAAAGTTTAACATTTTATTTCTGACTCTAGTGGTAAATACCTTATGTTTACTGGCCAGATCCATAATATTCATGTGAATTTAAATAATCTTTATGTCCATTATTGCAATGAGAAGGTATTTTTAAAAACACTTTCCTTCACACATTCTGATGTCTGCTACTTTTTAAAACCTTTTCAAAAGGGGAATATTCCTTTTTTCAATATACTTTTACCCATAATAGCTTTTTTTCCTGGTTGAAAAAAAAAAGACTAATTCTATCAATGTCAAAGAAACTTTGAGATCATTCTCCAATTGTTTGTGTTTGTGTTTCCATTTAAATTAAGTGACCTGACTGATTCATACATCATTGTGGAAATGATCTTTTTGTGAAAACTCAACTTTGCACTTGTTCACATTTGGGCACCATCTTAAATGAAATGAATGACCCCAGAGTAGACTGATCTTGTTACCTCACATGAGGAGTGATGGAGCAGCTGTTTAGACATATCACTGACTGACTTCCATCCACAGAGCTAGAGGACTCTCTGCAATATTCACAATGTGCAGGGACATACAGAGAGGATGAGTGAAGTGATTAGTGAACAGAGCCAGTAAAAACTTGACTGATGCTTGGACCAATCATCTCTAGGAGTTCTTCAACTGCTCCCATTGGTCAGTCTGACTGCAACAGATGGATCTGTCAGTGTGATTATCCATATGTGTGCGAGAGAGAAGGAATGAAGGAGCGGGGATACACTAAATTAAGGAAAGCACAGCTTTAGAGAAGGTATTGTGAGATATGTAAAAATATTTCTCCAAACAGATAAGACTGTGGCAAAGGGGAGATTGTATTGTGTGGAAGAGAGCTGCTGACTTGGATTGGTTGGGGGAGTATGATCCCGTCAATGGTGATAACCGACCAAACTGCTTTCATACACAGCTTTTTTAGTGTAAGTCTAGTGTAGTAATGCTCCATTGAAGTCTGGTGGATGGTATAATGACGCGTTGAAAATGTCATTAACTTTTGCATTCTGGAACTAGGCCATTTCATATCATACAGACGTGAGAGTTGAACCACTTTTATTAACACATTTGCACAGCAATTATTAACTGGAACAATTGGTCCACTTGGACCTCAACAGTTGGACAACTAGTCCATGCTAATTCAAACATTTTCTTCAGGATAAACCCTTCAGAAATGCACTTACAACGTTTATGAGCAGATATCATGGGGGCACTAGTGCCACGAGCAGCAGGTCTCCTTTTCAAATCACAGTTGGATGGACCCTTTGCTGCATGTCATTCCATTACTCTCTATACCTACATTTCCTGTCAATCTTCAAGGTCCTATCAAGTAAAGTAACAAAAAAGAAGGATGTGTATATATGTGTGTGTGTGTGTGTGTGTGTGTGTGTGCGCGCGTGTACATATATGCAGTGGGGGAAATAAGTATTAAAATATAGCAAACCTTTGAGTCAAAATATTTGCAATGAAGCTATTCATATGCAATTTTCACCAGACTCTGATTTTAAATTAAAAGAATCCAATCATATTAATACATCAAAATATTAAAATCCATAAGTAAAATTTGTTACAATAAAATAGAATGAAACAAAAGAAAGAAATATTGAACACACTTAGAAAAACAATATACCAAGGCAAGTAGTGTATATTCAAGTGTGGAACCAGCTAAGATCCGCAACTTATTAGAATGTAATTCCACCTCCTATCTGTTCAAATGACCATCAGCTGGGCTGATGGGCTATAAAAAGGTTTTTGTAATTAAGGTGTCACACAATAATCATCTAATAATCTCCCAAGATGTTCCTGACCTGACTGTTTCAAAACATACCAATACAAATGTGTTACAGGTGAATTTTAAAACTTCTGGATCTTCCACAAACACAATCCCATGTGGAAGGAACACCATTCCACCATCAACTCTCCAAACACAGGAGACCCTGGCAAGATTTCTGACCAGGGAGACAGGAGGATAGTCAGAGGAGTAGCCCAAGAGCCGAGGACCACTTGGCTCTCGCTGCAGAAAGACTTGGAGGCAGGAGGTGCAACTACCAGAAAAAACAATAGGCAATGCGATCCACCAACATTGCTTCTATGGGCACTCATCCCACAACACTCCACGAATAAAGAAAAGCCATGTTGAAGCTTGTTTAAAGTTTGCCACAGAACATTTGGACAAGCAAGCAGGTGAGACAAAAATTTTACATTTTAGCTGTCACACAACACACCTTATTTTGAAGAAAAATGGCACCGATCACCCAAAAAAACATGATACCAACAGTGACGCTTGGAGCTGGAAGTATTATGGCATGGTTTCTCATCTCATGGAAACAGCAGACTTCATATAACTGAAGGGACAATGAATGGAGCCATGAACTAGGAGTTGGTTGAAAAAAATCTGTGGGCATCCACCAATTAATGAGAATTTGGTGGATCTTCCAGCAGCACATTAGACCAAAGCATAAAGCAAAGGAAACTCTTAACTGGTTTAAGAGAGAGAAAATCAAGGTGTTAGAATGGCCCAGTCAATCACCTGACTTAAATCCGACTGGGCATATGTGGAAGGAACTAAAGGTCAGGGTTCACAAAACAACGCCTTGAATCCAACTAAGAGGATGTTTCTTCATTCAGGAAACATATTTAATCTGTCATTGCAAGCAAAGTCTTATCTTAGAATTAAATATGTTTAAGGAAGTATTTCCATACTTTTGTCCTGTTTTATTCCACTTTACACATAGCTCTACAAATGGCCTTTAATCATTTCATTTATTTCCATGTGTTGATTTCTTGAGTTAATGCCAAAGTCTGGGGAAAATGTAATGCCTGTTGCCACATTGGAAACACATTTACTAAAAAAAAAAAAAAATGTTGACATGTTCAATACTTATGTCCCCCAGTGTGGCTCCATTTCTCTTCTTAGGCAGGGCAAAAAAGCAAAGATTTCATGCACCTCCTGCCACTAAACAAGTCTCTTCAAAGTTAACTTTAAATCACTATCAAAGTTAGACTTTGAATAATTTCTCCAGTCTATTAATTCTTTGGATCAAACTGTTCATTCAAAAAAGGTGTTGCTGTCTGTTATGATAAAATTGACAGTGTTTCCACCTTTAATACATGAGGCTTTGATATCTTAGTAATCAAGAAGGCCTGAGGTGGCTATCATTAGCGTGGAATGGGATTATATTGCATTATATTATAATTTTTGAAATTTGAATTTGGCAAAAGTTATATTTCTTATTGTTTGCAATTACCATGTAACCTCTTTTAAATGTATTTTCCAAAAAATTAAAAAATAAAGAGCTGAAGGTCTCCCTTATGCAGATGACTGTCTGTTGTATGTTTCCACCCTGGTCTTTTCATCCCTACTTCCCTTGCTCTTTATCCCTCTCTCAATATCAGGATTCTCTACACAACCTGCCCCTCTGCCCCAATTAGCTTTAAATAGCTTTGATTCCACATTAAACTCAAATTTAAAGACCTTTACAAGGCTAAAATTGCTCTGTATTGACCCAAATTAAGGAAGACTGTGCATACTCTTTTGTGTTCAATCCATCTTTGAGGGTACCAGTAATTTTTGTCAGAATTTATATTCTTCCACAGATCTCTTGCTTGTTCCATTGCACAATATTTCTCCTCCGCCCTCTGCTTGACCTTCTTTTTAGTGAGGAGGTCCTTAGGCTGTTGTAAACAATACTTTAAAAAATGCTTGGGGATGGCTCTGAAAAATCTCAGTTTTTACAGACTGCCAATATCAGGATTTTCAAATATTGGCTTTGATATAAGGTCTTTGATCCTCCCCCAACCTGGCTGTTTTAAGAGTCAAACTCCTCCAAACATGAAAATGTGACTGTTAGTGAAAGCAAGCGCTTGGTCTACAGTAATTTTCCCACTACGCCCCACTAGCTGCTTTTTAAGTTTTTTCCTAATGTGGTAAAATCAATACTTTTAAATTTTGTTAATTATTGACAATGTACTAATACTTCACATGCAACATAATTTCAGATAGTGGTGTACTCATAACCATGTTTCCCAGCCTATGTGATCGAATGATTTAATTAAGAGATGTAAATAAAAATTCTGCCAGCAATCACACCTATAAAACTTGGTAAAGATCTGTGGTTTTCTACCACTAATTTGCGATAGGCAAATCTGTCAAATCATAAATTTGACAGATCACAATCAGAGGTTTTTAAAGCACTAGAATTGAATCCTTTCAGTGCATTCTTTGGGACCTTCCTAAAATTGAATCCCCTTTCTACATCCAAAAAAATGTCTGAGCTTTTGTCACCCTACTGGCTGGAACATTGCTATTGACCTATGGGTGATTTGAAAAAAATCCAATACATAAATGTCTTACCACATAAATTTGGAGAATTTTTATGGATTTCCATGCAAAAACACCTCTTTGACTCATTAGTTTGATCCCAACAGGACACGATTACAAGCCTTCTGTCACTCCCCACCCCTGCACTTTCAACAAAAAAAACTGTTCTGTTGGATCACAGCTGCCAATTAAATTACTGTGCTTCACCTCCCTGTGAGAAAAAAATATTCAAATTTTGATAATGGCAAGCAGCAGTAAATGGGTGATTACCTGAGGGGTTGGTAAAACATTCTTCAGGACATGGCTACACCTGGCTGTTGTTGCTGCCTCTGCTTGAAAATGTGGTGAGGCTGAAATTAGTATGCAGAGCTTTTGTCCACTGAACATGGCGTTTGCAGTCGGTGACAAACCGTAATGAACTGAGCACAGCCTCATCAACCACGCAGAAACTGGGAATGATCACAACTCTCACAACGGGCGGCGGTAGCAGAAAGGAGTGAAATTACTACGAAGCGAACAGAGGCATAAAACCGTGAGGACATTCTGGTTTGTTTGTGAAATGTGACCAAATGCACAGACATGTTAGTCTGTCCTCATTTTATTGCCACAGTTAAAGCAGTTTTTTTTTTCTTCAAAATCCCCAACTATGTTAGATAAACACCAAACACGGTTTTTTAAGGATGTGCAACTGCATTTGTAAATTATTAACCCAACACAGAGATTAATCACAGAGCATAACCTGCTTTGTTGTGACAGGAACCATGAAACTATCAGTCACCCTTTGATCTTGTGGTGAATTTGCTTGTTCTTTTTAGAAAGAGGCTGTAATACGAAAGAACACGACATATAGGATGCACACCTCTGATGCATACCTTCAATAAAAGACAATTGAAATGACAATAAGATTTACTTCATTCCTCCTAATAGGTGCAGAGATTGATGTGAGCCTAAAAGAGAGAAGCAATCTTTTGCAATCCAATTATGTAAAGCTGGCAGGTTCCCTTTTCACAGTCTGAGATCAATGGCACAGCAGAGAAACCCAGATATGATACTCAAGAGGCTGAAGGGGAGTGTTGTATTAGCAAAGTCAGGGACGGAATAGATCACACATATATCAAATAACTGCAACAACACTGTCAGTAATTACTCTAAAATGTCATTTGTGTTAATAGCTGGCATAGTTACACAAATTCTGTCCAGCTTTTAAAGAGGTAATAAACGAGCTTTTCTATTTGTTTGCTGTTGCTATTGCCTGTATGAACAGCAGCACAGTCCAGTCAGTGACCTTGTTGATCAGGTGGAAAAAGAAAAACAAAAAGACATTTTCTGTTAATAATTTATCAAATTTGGGTTTTATTTTACCTATAAGATAAATACACAGCTGCAACTCGTCATCTCCTAGCTGTCAAAAACAGAATAGTAACATTTTTCTTTTTCCTTTCTTTTTTTTTTCCTCCCCAGTATCTGTGACAGTCAATGGCGCTAAATTCCACACACACATTTGAAGGATGTTGAACAATTTGAGGTTTCACACCAAGCCCAATTAGTTTGGTGGCAGGACTTTATTGGAATGGAACAGCCGCAATGCAGAATAAGAACCAAAGTAGTTTCTGGCAAAAAGGAATGTCAATCAAACACATGTCGCATGGCGTCAAGCAATAAATGAAACAAGGTCGAATCACACTGCTGCTTCACTGTGGTATAACCCCCAGCAGTCTGTTGATGCTCAGAGTTTTCTAGGTATATAATAAAGAGGAATTCAAGCAAAATTATTCATCACCAAAATCAACACTGATTTTTAACTGGACTCATACAATGCCATGACTAAAAGTGCAGTATTATGACAGGCAATACAGATAGTAAACTCAAGTGATATGATTAAACTGTTAGGGTCACTAAATAAAGAAATGGCCACCTCTCTGCATGTCACACAAACAGAAAGAACTTGATCGAAAAGAGAAATGACATTTGATTGTTAAAGCAGCAAAAAAAATCTTCATAATCATTGAGTAATATCTGGTTCAATATCAGTATAATAAAAAGGATGTATTTGATTAATCTCTAAGACATTTGGAATAAACCATTTTGAAAAATTTTAGATAATGTTGCATTAAAAATTGAAAACATTGACTCAGGTGAATAGATGTATGACATTAAACCTTTCATGTGGCAGCTGGAGGGAAATAAATAGTTGTAATAGTGTGAGACAACTTAGTTTCGATGGCCATCAGTTATCAGACGACTGAACTCAGAGATCAAACTATTCTGAGGAGAGGGTGGGCCGGTGTTCATGGGTTGACATCCTGCTGTGAGCTGTGGTAAGATTGGATGTGAATCCATGCTACTATGACTGGCATGTTACCTCCTCAGCAGGGATTGTATTTCTTGATCTGAGACTGATCTGATCTGATGTGACACAGGTGGTAAGAAAGTGGACCACACTAAAAATACTAATTCAGGGTAAAATAAAGTAAAATAAACAGGAAAATTTGTTTATGGGCCTGCGCGTTGCTTCAACTAGGAACTCAGCAATCCATTACCCCAGTCCCACATAATGCCTCAGTGGCCATTCTCAGCATGCACTAAGTATGTTGGTACACTGATGGGATAATATGTGCAGTTTTGTGCAATACAAATTACATGCTCTCAGTTCAGTCATGTGGTTTAAAAAGCCTGCAATCTTTGGTTGCTGTATAAAGTGTTGTCTAAGGAACAGCCACAGAGATTTTCCCTCTGAAGCAAAAGACTGTTCTATTTTTTGCAAAAAGAAAACAGAAAAAATGCACAGAGAATATCAAATCAAAAAATTTTAAATATATGAAACCAAAATCAACAACTTCCTCCTCTAAGTAATTCAAGCTCCTGTAGAAATTAACATGATTTTTGCCTTGCAAGCAGCAGTTCTGAAGGCAGACGCAGGTTGCTTTAAATTCCATTGCAGATCCAGTCTTGTAATTGGATTTGGTAGTCTGTGACCTTTGCTGCAAGCTAGCTTGTTTAGAATGGAGCCCTTGTAACCTTTGACACCCCTGAGTCCTCAGACTCTTCGATGACAACTCACCTGAGAGGTTACTTCGTTAATTTGTAAACCGTCTCCGTTTAAATCGCAGCTCAGATCTAACAATAAAAATACTAATAAATGCAAAAATCTAGGTTCAAGATCATTTGTGCTTGTTGGTTGGTGCCCTCAAATCAAACTTTGATTCATTTATGCCAGGTTGTAAATTTAGAGTCAGGTGGATTTATCCACTGAAGGTTCTTTGTAAATCTGAATTTGTATTCAGGGATTTCTAGGGCTGCTCGGAAAATTAATTATTAAAGCCTGTCCAGTGGCTGCAAATACGAGCAGCAACCTCTCACAGCTCAAGAGGATTTAACATGCATCACAGTTAATGGCCACCACATGAATGTTTAAATGTTTCAAAAGGTTATGTACCCTGTAGCCTTTTCAAAAGGTTATCCTCCACGCAGTGTTGAAGCCATCACCTAGTGGAGGTCCTGGAGTAACGCCGCTGCTTGGCTTCTTGTTTCTCGCAGCACCTGCAGCTTCGTTGTCCACCACCTCACTATGCCTTAGGGCTATATTTGTGTAGAAACTCACTATTAAATTCTAAGTATTTAAGGGAGCAGAGGTCGTGGCCTGTTAGAGGCGTCATGCTCTGCGCTCTTAGGGAGCTCTGTGGCTGTTTTGACTGGAATGATCCAGCTGATTGTCTGATAGATAAGACTAAACAATCACTGTGCAACAGTGGATACTCGAGCCCTTAAATAATGTGATGAGTACCTGAGCACTTTAGTAAAAATAAAGTATAACAAAGAACTACTCAAGAAAAAGTCCCAATGATTAAAAACTACTGGGAAAGCATTGGGTGACATTGCCCTTTTGTATCTGAGCTGCTGTTTTGAAACCTCCAGTATGTAATTTCACCATCTCCATCTTGGTTATTTGAAACCAGTAACAACCATATTTTGATGATAAATTGGAGTTGAGGAGGAGTGAGGGCTGGCTCTGACCTGCTCTGTTCTCTCTCCTGACTGTGTGGTACAGTCTGTCAATCCCACAGTTGTCACGACTTGATGCATATCCTGCTTTATGGTCCATTTTCTTTGAAATGGAACCATCATGCTCATTTTGATACACAGTCTATGACATAACTGCATAGCAGTGAAAATATTGTAGATGTTGCTATTGTTATTTGTTACATGAATATACATGATTAGATTTTATGAATTAGATCGATACAAAGAGTCTTATTTTAACATTAATGTTAATAAAGTTGCACCAGGGTCAGCTTTATTTCTTTTCTTTCTCTATAAGTGCTAATATTGATGGTTCACAGAGAGAGCGAATAACTATAGAGGATGAGCTTGCACATGTGTCTCATATGTACTTTGTATGTTTGTCTATGCTTATGTGTTGACAACAATGAGAAAAAAAAAAAACAAAAACAAAACATCTAGCAACAGGAACTGAAAATATTGAAAATGAAATGACTGGATCGCTTTAGAGAGCTTCAAGGTGTCCCTGCCTTCCTCACATTCCTTTTAAGTCGAGGACTTCAACCTTTTGTCCGCCACAGCTACCTGAAATAAAAAAAGGTTGTTATGGAGAAGTTCACATATCCTGCCAGCTTTGATTTCAACCACAAAAGGAGAGAATCTTAGAACTGCAAAGAATGATCCGCAGTCTCACTTTCACCCATATTTCACCCGGTTTTGTATTTAATCAGATCTAGAAGTCTGATATATTCATTCTTCCCCCCACAGGAACATTAAATCAAAACTAGCAGCATTAGTAGATGAGAGCTGTCCGGATAAAGCCAGACTTATTAACATCCCTCGCTTCTCTTTGCTGTAAAGCGTCTCAGAGAGTGCAGCCTGAGCACATCAGACTGCTGTGAGTACTTTTTTTTTTTTTTTTTTTCCTGACAACACCTTGCAGCATTTCCATTTTGTACCCATTTTGCTACCATTTGGAACCACTAACACAGGGGACTGCCTTTTGTTGGACAGATGTGGAGGATTATGAAATGGCTTACTCATTACACGTTTCACAGGTCGGGCCACTACACATGCAACACATTGCCAGCATTTGTAGACAGATCTTTTTTAAAACCTGTGTTTTATACCTCTTAACATCAATGTTTTTCGTGAGAGCACTTACAGACGTCAGCCAAGTGAAGCAGAGAACCGGAGTTATCGGTCCAGTCAACAATTACACATCAAAGTATTACATGAAAAAGAGAATATTATAGCAATTATACTGTTCGGCACCAAATGTAAACAGCTTAGTCAAATGCTATTTACAATCGGAGTGAAAACTGTAATTATATTGTTGTTTGCGTGTAACCATAATAAATGAAGTTTTAAGATGAGCATCAGTGTGAGCCAGTGTGATTTTATCAGTGCGTCTGCATTCATAGTCACACAGCATAAAAGGACATGAAACACATCACTGTATACATCATCTGAAAGAAGTACAAATTATTCTCTGAAATAACAACAAACAGATTCATCAGATTTATCGCATCACATCTCATGAGTTTGGATTTCACTTCATCACGGCCCATCAAGGCGATAAGGCACGTATGCACAAACAGAGAGGCTTTGATATGACTACCTGTTCATATGTTCTACGAAGCACTAAAGGTCGGATTTCATTTGAATGTGGTCTGCCATGGTGTTTTGAATATTGCTTTTTATTCAGAACAATCTTTCAAATGGGAACATGAGGCAAATACTCATGTTGCTCCGAACATCATTGAGATGCAGACGGAGAGACCCATCCAAGACAAATTCCCATTCGACATTTATAGTCCTTGAGAGCATAATGCAATTCTTATCTTTCTAAACATGCATAGATCTCAGTAGAATTAAGAGCTGCGTATTTCAGATGCAGCTACCTGTCCGCTTGTCATTTTTAACTGACGCTGAGTGCGGTTGAAGCTCTGCTCAATCGAGGAAAGCATTAAGGAAAAATTAACTTTTACTCAGTTGTTACAAAGTTATAATTAATTCAGATAATCAGTACAAATGAAGCACAACTTCCATAATAAAAGAGTAGTTACAACCGCTTATTTAAAATATCATATCGTATGTAAATGAATGTAAAGCTGGAGTCAATTGCGATTGCTTCAATTTGATTAACTGTTTGTAAACAAACTGTTTGCCCCTTTAAGTCATCAAGTATGCTGACATCATCAATAATGAGTGATGAAAATGAAGCATTATTACAGGGACTACAGAAATGACGAACAAGACTGTGGCTTCATCTGTCCATATTAAGATAAGCTTGAGTGAGAAGTGAGGAACTTAGGGGAGGCCTTCAGTGGCATGCTGATTTGAATTTGATTAATGGAGGGCCAGGTCTTCAAATCCTATCCAGCTCCCACAGCCAGTCTGCAGCTGATAGGCTAGCACTCAAAGTTGCCTCTGCTATCAAGGCTCACACTAGCGGTCTGTCTCTGCCCAGATTCAGGAGGGGGAGACATCTGGGTGCTGTCTAAACCCAGATCACAACGTATGGGGTCAGAGACCACTCTCTCCAGTTGGACAGGAGCTCAGCGTCGCAACAGCCAAGCCAATAAGTTAGAATCAGAGGCGTTCTGCTGTTTTTGTTGCCCTCCATTCAGCCTTCACCCAGTTCATAAAAGCTTTTACATTCGCTATTTCTAAACCCCCAAAATCTGATAGCTGTTTCATGGAGAAAATCTGCCAAGGACAGGAAATGATTCCTTTATCATGGTAGTTCCATTTGAATGAGTCAAAAAAAAAAAAAAAACAGACAGCGAGTATGAGAAGAATTAAGTGGAGCACGCACTGACTGTGTCACATACTGCTGAGTCACATAGCATTGTGTATTCTACAACGGCGTCATGCACACACAGCACATGTGCTGCACAGACAGAGAGGCATCATTGTAAAGTAGCTTGACTGTGATTTGAGGTTTGAGGAGCAAAGGTGGTGAAATTATTTTGAACTCAAACGTCTTCAACTTGTTAGCTGCGGTTTCTGTCCCTCTCTTTTTTGCTTAATTAATTATGTTTTTAAAAAGCATTTTATTCTATTTGTATCCATTATTTCTTTAAAAATTAAGTCAAGTTTTTTTTTTGTGAATGTCATTGTAGCTGTCTAAACTTGAATTTAGTGTCACACTGTCAATCAGTGATTGACAGTGTGTGCACATTTCAGTTCATTTAAATCTCTCCTTTGAAACCATTGCCCCTCCCAACTGAGGGGCCACCCGCTCATGAGATGGCATTGTGCTGTACGAAGCATTGTAGCATTGGAGGAATCTACTTTTTCATCTATAAATGACAGCAGTCAACAAAGAGAGAAATGGGAGCAGAGCAGAGATTGACTTACAAGGACACACAGCTCAAATCCTGCTCAGCTGGTGGAGAGCTGGCTTTCTTCTGCCTTTTGCACATCTATTTTCATTAGAGACGGCTACAGTTGCATGATAACCGCAGCTCAAGGGATAATTCTATCTTCTTAACTGTCAGCATTGCTGCGTGGCATATAGCAACGATGTCTGCTGACTGAAGGGATGGACGACTGTGGCCAACGACACACACAGTGTCGCTGTTTTTGGTGTGAGTGTACATCTAGTGGCAGTGACGGTCTTTTACAGAAACCTTAAGGTTGTCCCACCAGCATAGAACAGCGACTAGCCAACATTGTTGAATTTAATGTGCGAATTTCCGTCCTCGTGAAATTCAGCACCTTATTGCTCTCTGGCAAAACCTGCCTCAATCAACTTTAGGTCCGACCCAAGAACCACTCAGTTAAAATGATCACTTTGAATTTCACTCACTTCCTAAACATTATTCAAGCGTCACATTGGTCCTCAAGATTTTTACTTTTGCATGAATTTGAATTTATCTTACAAAGAAGTTACAATCATGTCAAATCATCTCAGAGTGCATTGAACAGGCAGCATATCTAAAAACAACACAGACGTCAGTGATCTGTCTCAATGAGTACATGAAGAAGGGTGCCCCTCTTTGGACAGGGATTGTGGTATTTGCAATAAAAGCAAAGCTTATGAAAGATGATCAAACGTATTGGTTTCCACTTCCACATGTTGGGTTTTATCATACGTAATCTCACGGTGCCAAACTGACAGCAGCTCACAGAAATGCGGCCACATTGAAGGAAGGTTAAGTCAGTTCACTGCTTTCTCATTTGATGTAATCTCATCCCATCTGTCTCATATAGTCCATTATGAGCATATTCAAAAATGACCTGGCCTTTGGACATCTGCAATCACATCTCTTGCTTTCTGCTTGAAGATTTCATCTCCGCAGTGGCTTAAAACTGAAGCTGAGGATGTATTTAGCTGAAATTACATGGATGACCTGTTTGCAAAGAGAATAAATTACAGTGTGTGTGAGCCATACAGAAAAAGCTCTGCTGCTAGACACTCTACTCTGTTGACCTGTTGCAGACTTAAATTAACCTAACATTCTTCATGTGCGGCACAGAACAACCTCCTATGCCTAACTTTGAACATTAAAACCATTTTGATGCATGGAGGGAAATGGATTGCGCCACAAAAAAAGTGGAAATGAAATCAATTGAAACCAGGTATGTCGTCTACAGTTGGCGAGTCTCAATGGGGACTTGAAACATGGTTTTTAGAAGGAGTCCTGAGAAGTTTCTTGCTGTGTCTTAATTTCTTACACAGGACAAAGTCAGTCAAGAAAATTAATGATGATGAACAACTTAAGGAACCTTCTCACTTTCAAGCTTGATCAAACAAATTCTTATATCTACATTTCTTTCCTTTATTCCTTTCTGCGAGCTTGCTTACGGATGGATGAAATGTAGCTGAATGTGCACATGAAATTGCTTTAATTTTTGACCAAATAACAGAAGAGGTGATAGGCAAATTTTCCCTTTCGGTTCTTTCTGGGCGGAGTTTGTATGTTCTCCCCTTTTCTGCGTGGGATTCCTCCGGGTACTCCCACATGCATGTTTGGGTTAATTAGTGACTCTAAATTAAAATTAAAATTTTACTCTCCCTCTGCTGGAATCCTTTTTATGTTAATGTCATCAGACACTTATAACAACAATCAGTGTCAAAAACAAGCACCTTAATGGTAAAAATGTATCTTTATTGCACTGTAGTGACCAAATTGAAAATGACTTTTGTGCCTGTCAGTAAATGACACCCTAAAATATGGGGACAAAAGATGTGGGCTGAAAATCCCAGTGTAATCTTTTAATTCCCTGCTGGGGTTGTAAAAATCTGTGCAACACTGAATTTGCCCATGGATGCTTTACTGTTTCTTTCACTGCTTTTCAATTTAAATACTTTTCTTCTGTTTGTTTTAATTTTGGCTATTCTTTAGTACTATTTCTTGGCCTTTTGCATTGTCTTCTGTTTTTTTTTTTTTTTTGTTTGTTTGTTTTTTATCTGGACTTATTTCGATTTTAAGTCTTACATGAACAAACAAACAAGCTCACCTTACTGGGGCCATTTTCACGCCAGACACTAATATAGAAACAAACACAAATGCTCCACTAGTTCATGTGATCATTTATATTATAATATACATGTGTGAAAATGCCTACTGTAAGAATGATAACTTTACTAAGTTGGTCATAGCCCAGCAGTTGGAATAATTGTAGCTGATGCAGTCTCAGTGATATAAAGAGATTGGTTTGGGGAATGGTGAAGTGTTGCTTTAAGGGAAGACCGTGCTACCTTATGGTGGCTGCTGAGTCTTGCCTTCTTGTTCATGCCACTTTAAAGACATCAAAGGCAATGTCAGCAGAGAGCATGTCATCCCTATCAACCCATACACGCATTAAGGTCAACCTGGATATAGTCAACATCTTTCAGCTACTGAACTGACCCAACCTGCAACCTAGAGCTGACAGAGACATTTTTGGCTGGGTTCACATTGCCCCCTCTGCACAATGCTGAGTGCACTGCTAACAAATTAAAGCCAATAACTATCCTAATCAATTTAAAAAAAACTGCACAGTGAACACTACAGCCTCGAGTAAACATTATAGTATTCCACTATAGAGTTATTGCTTATTCATTTATCCTGCGGGGCTGCTCATCACTGTGAGACTCAGCAACTACTACCTACCTACCTACTACCCCCAATACTCTCCTGTTTACAAATTGTGATATGATATGTTTTGATTTGAAAGTTCAGTTGCTGTTCAGTTGCTGCCCACCTAATGCCTTCCTGTCTGAAAGCAGAGCTGCACGCTTGCGCTGGATACAAAAGTGGATGTTTGAAAAATAAAGCCAGTAGTGATGAGTTACTTTTGGTAATGATCTTATGGATAGACTTCGGATTCACCCCTCCTCCAAATACAGTTCAATACACTAAGATGTCAAAGTCCAAACTGCAAACTTAAGTAGCCACTTGGCTACCACATTCATTGAGGCAGCAGAGAAGAACATGAATTGATGTCTCCAGCTGCAGTTAGAGGGCTACAGCTGGAAAAGGAGTTTTTTAAGATAACATGCCAAAGTGATCTTTAAAAAAAAACCAAAAACCTTGGATTAATAACATCATTCTTTTTATGTGTTCCGGGTTAAATGTAGCATTTCGCCTACCGCAGCAGTGAAGACCATGGCCCAGGATGATGACCTGCTTCTTTCCTGCCTTTGTGTGTGTATGTGTCTGTCTTGTTCTCTGTTCAGACTTCAAAACCTGTGTATTGGTATTTTTCAAATTGTTGCAAACACCCAGATATTTTATTCTGGTTGGTTAGTTGTTGGTTTACAAGCGCCAGCTGTCATGATTTCTTTTTTTTTTTTTAATCCAACATTAAATAAAACCATATGAATTCAGTTTTTGGAATTGAAAGGGACTTGCCAAAATAAAACAATTTTTTGACTGCCTTTTCATTTGTTGATCATTTGTGGGTATAACAAAAGCATTTTATTCCATTTTGATTTTGAAGCCCATTAAGCAGTCAGTATTTTTTTTTTTTTTTTTTTGTCCTTTTGTTCTATTATATTTTCACAAAACACCATTCTGTGAGCTTAGGTCAAAAACATGTTGAGCTCTGCTCAAGTGTCACAAACATGCATGTCAGGGAGACAAAGGAGGCATTCCTTTGCTAAAGTGTTTGTGAAGAAATTATGGATCAACATCCTCTTATTTGATTTCCAGGGGCAAAAAGGCATTATAACTTCTCCACACTGCACATATTTCGCACCTTGTATCAACAGAAGTTACAGCCACCGCCCCAGAGGAGCATCTGATCCACATTCACACACAGATGAAAAAAATAACACAAAACTATAGAAAAAGCACCCGTTCAGCTGTGATGCATCATAAAACCATACCAGGTGAGTCTAACAGTGGAACATTGTATGATAGTCAGGGCAAAATTTAAACCAGGTTTCTCCAGTAAACTGCACAGAGCCACAAATGCATTGAAATTCAAACTCCATTAAAGCATAATGCTATAACCACAACATGAAGCCTTTTTATGAACACACCTCAAAAATGTGCTAAAATTGATTTTCTGGCTCGATATAGACAATATAAACCTCACTGGTCATGTTTCTGCTTGTGAGAGCCATCATTTGGCAGACTGGCATCAATACTTTCTTTGTCAAACCAAACTAATGAGGAAAATCGACCTTGGTAGTGTTTGCTGCAGTTTTGATGTTGAATTAATAAACAATTAAAACATGACCAAACAAGCTGGATACACAATATCCAAATCATTCAAAGCAACTGTTAAGTTTCCAGGTAATGACAGACAAATTCGCTTTGAGTCCTGGCTGCTGATGTGGGATTTATTTGTTACACAGCTATTGTTATTGTTAAAAAAAATGAGGGCTTGTGATAATTTCTTTTGTATAACCATTTTGAAAATGATTGAATTATTTCAGAGGTCTGGTGTTATTTTTCAGTCGATGGTCTCCCGTGTGTCTGATGGAACAGATGTGTTTTTTCTTGACAGGCCAGGCTGGAAATAGCGTTTCACTTTGTCCTCTACACACATTTTAAGATACAAGTCTATTTTCTTCTGTTTTATGTGAGTGATTGTCACTCAATTCAGTGTATAAACACATTGTGAGTGTAGACTGAGGGAGGACTGAAGCTCCACTATCTCACAAAGGCATAAATATTTTAAAAGCGGAAAGGACGGTCAGTACATTTACTCTTGACTTGTATCAGCAGCCTGAGGGAAACATTATATCAGTGGCAGTGACTGAAATCCAGCTTCTAAGACTTTGGTGTGAAATTGTAAGTTGGATGTTTGAATTGATCAAAATATCCTCCTGAGAACCAAAGAAAAAAAGTGTCTTACAATTTCTTTTTTTGTGTGATTTCCTATCTATTTTGGCCTAAAAAAAAACACCTTACAATTTTAAGTTTTTGGAAAATATTTTTTTATTTTAATCTTACAGCATGTCCACTGTAGAGGACAACAGGACGATTTCCATGTGAAAATAGAGCTGAATTTAGAAAATACAAAAAATGAGCGGATTATGTCTTTAGAGTGATGTTAACCCAAGAATACATTTAATTTGATCAAAAAATAAAATTCTTTATCACTCTTCCATTGCTTGAAATATGTATTAAGTTCTACAGTGAACTTTAAGACATAGAACATAAACAGTTCTGCATTTCTTCTTCCTCTGGATATTTTAGCGGTGATAATCCTGGAAGCATGTTTTCTTTTTGGTGATGCAGAGGAACATTTTGCATTTGGTGCACCTCGTGTATGTCTTGCCATTGCAGCCCTTATGTCTGCATCTTTCTGCATGTTTGATGTCCATCATCTCTGGGATTTGCCTGGCTCCTAGTCTGCGTACAGATGGCTCTGGTTGTGGGATCCTTGCTTTGGTTGGTGGCTGATACTCTTCCTCACTGTCTTCACTGCTGTCATCAAATGGTGGACTATCCAGCAGCTCTTCAGCCAGGTGCAATTTGAAATCCAGGTACTGTTGGGTGTTCTTAGCTGGTCGATTCAGTGCTTTACTGTCAGACTTGTACTGGATCCAAGCATTTGTGATGGCAACATCAAAGAAATGCATCATCACACGTGACGTCCACTTCTTAGTCCTGGTTGGACATGCGTTAGAAGCTCAGCATTCGGTCACAGAGGTCTACGCCACCCATGTTATCATTATATTCCCTTATTACTGCTGGTCGTCTCACCTGGACATGACCTTTGTCTTTGTTGGACCATCTGCTACAGATATCCACTGGATCTCTCCCATAGACAGTGGAGGCCATCAGAACTGGCCATTTTGTGAGTGCTAGCTCAGGCCCCCTCCGGACCAAGGTCACTGAAGCCCATCCCCCTTCTTTTCTCAGCTGCTTATTAACTGGCAGCTGGCATTGCTTTGGAACCCTGTTCTTCATGATAGTTCCAGTTGCTGGAAGACCCTTTGAGAGCAACGCATCCATGAGATCGATCGTTGTGAAATATCAATCAAAGAACACATAAGTTCCTGTAGGAACAGACTCGACCATTCACAAGACCGCTGCGGCCCCCGAATGTGTTCTTGCCCCGATAGACCTCGAAATCCAGGACCAGACCATTTGGTGAGGCAAGCACAAAAACCTTTAGGCCAGCGGGGTTTGGCTTTCCTGGCACATACTGCCTGACTGGGCAGCGGCCTGTGAACGGGTTAATTTGCTCATCAATGCACACCTTGTAATACCTTGGAAGGCTGAGACGACCTTGCCTCACATGGTCAAGCAGTGGTCTCACTCTCCAAAGAATGTCTGACTCCTTTGTCTCTTCAGTAACATCCAGGTTATTGACAATCTTGAGTGAGCTTCTCAGCTTGTAGAACCCATCCCTTGTCATTTTCCTACTAATAACTGGCACTTTCGTTTTTTTAGCCCAAACATTTTGACTCTGGTATAGCCAAGGCAGGCCATGTGTACTGATATGCCGAAGAAAATCTTGATTTCTTGGGCAGTAGTATTCAGTGACACGCCTGTAGTTTGCAGCTGTCTAAGATTTGTAAAAGATGCCAGATCTTCAAAGATTTTGTCATTGATGTACTGTGAAAAGTACTGGATTGGACTCCAGTATTCACAGATTTTAGGGTCATCTTGATAGGCAGGAAGCCCAGGTAGCACAGGTGTAAATCTATTATGATGGATGGAAAAAAATATCAAGTTAATAAAAGGAGTAACAGTTAATTTTTTATACATTAATTTGGATTAATGCATTAATTTCAGTGTCAGGGATGTGATATGACTCGCTATTGAACAACCTTATAAGCATATTATGACAGCAGTAACACATAGTACAAATACTACAATATTAACAATATTTATTTAATATTACATGATCCCCGTGCCTGCGTGGGTTTCCTCCGGGTACTCTGGTTTCCTCCCACCGTCCAAAGACATCATGTTTGGGTTAACTGGTGACTCTAAATTGTCTGTAGGTCTGAGTGTGAGTGTGAGTGGTTGTTGGTCTATGTCTGTCTCTGTGTGTTGGTCCTGTGATGGACTGGTGACCTGTCCAGGTTGTACCCTGGCCTCACCCAGTGTGAGCTGGGATTGGCTCCAGCACCCCCCACAACCCGGAAACGATTAAGTGGTTGAAGATGAATGAATCAATGAATGAATAATGTCTAAACTGGATAACCTGCGACTTGTTGTGTTGAATGCTGCCAAGGGCAGAACTTGTAAAGGGAAGCTGTGCAGTCCCCAAATGTAAAACAAAGCTGCATTTTAGTTCTTTATTTACAATATGAAATCTCGTATCAGTGAGAAAGACTGTAAATCACTGTATATATTTTATATCGCTATTACACCTATTTACTGGCGTCACTTACTTGTTACTTTGCAAGTAAATATTTTACACACCTTCTGATTTATGAGGCACTGTCATAGCGTAAAATGCTGAACAGTATAAAATGTAGTTACAATCACCTCCACCCCAAAAAGCTGTAACAAATAAATGCTGCATGACAATAAGTTATATTAAGACTGGAAGATATGCAAAAATGTCATACTACAGTTATTTTGGCAGATTGGATTTCAGTTACAATTTTTCAATTTTTCCACAGAAAAATATATAAAAATGATGATATTATTTCTGTTGCATTACACTTTACATCTAGAGAATATGATTTGAATGTCTCAGAGAATCTCTGTAGCACCACAATATTTAATTTATGCTATGTTGTTGTCTTTCATTTTATCCCTTCTATCTACAATATGTAGTGATAATGTTGCACGTTTATGTTGTTAATTCCATTATCACATTACCACTGATCCCACATAATTCAAACACTCCATTCAAACATGCTGAGCTCAGCAACCTCTTCCTGTTGTGATTTTTCTGTAGGCTACGGTGTAGGTATGTGTCTCGCTAAACTACTCTGTGACATCTGCCTTTATTCTTTCCATTCTCATCTAACAAGGCATGGTGGGCTTATGAGCTCCCGCCTCACCACACACTGCTGAAACATGAGGCACTCTGCTGCACCACTCAGATATGAAGTTGTGCCTTATTTTAATTAGTGCGCCCAGAGGTACGATAAGCTTGGTTCTACATGTTCAAAGCCACAAGAACTGACAGACACTTGCAGATTTCCTGATTATTATTTTAATCTTCTATTTATACCTTAATTAGAACATATGTTGTCACGAGTCGAACTAATTGTGAATATGAAAAAAAATAAATAAAAAAAATTAGATGAGGTTGAGCAGGTGATTACCCCTCTCTTGCAGTCTTACCATGCATCTTTCATCAAGTCAGTGTAATATTTACTTACAGTATTTTCTAACCATGCAAACGGAAGAAGAAGAGGTAACAAAGAGGCTGTCAGAACTAACTGTGCAGCATAACTGAGACACCTGAACATCCGCACATGGCGGCACCTGATTGTTTTAGTGTATAAGTGATTCATCAAAAGCAGAGTGCAAATACTACCCACTCTATTTTTATGAAATGTGTTATTTGGCCGTATCAACAAAAATAAAATAGGCCTCTGAACTAGAAATACCTGCATCAAACTGTACAAATTCATTGATGCTAACATCAGATAATTTTTCTTGTCTTTTACATCAAGATCGAAACATAAGTTTTTCACAAACTAACAAAATGTATTCACTATAATAAGGGAAGCAATGATCCCTATTAACCCAGGAAAATCCAATTATGTTTAGAGCATTATTGCTTTGCATTGGTTTTAGCTAGACATGTGTCCAGCTGTGGTATTTACTTCAGTCTATAGAGTCATGAAAGAAGTTAGGTTAAGTCTGACTATTTGACTGGGGCATTGCTGCTTTACTTCTGTATGTTTATCCATCAAATCTCACCCTCCATCTTTGCTTATGATCTGTAGAGTCAAGGTGATGCCACAGCCCACCAGTGTCTCCTTCCGAGGCCCTGCTGCCAGCTATTTGTATAGCTAAAGTAAATGCCATAAATCCTGAATTTTTTCTGATCTTAGACTGAGAATTTGGTCTGAGTTTTTTTTTTGTAGCAACAGAGAGGCATGGGAAATAAGAAAATTAGAGCATTGGAGACTTTAGAGATAATTTTTTTATGTTTAGTGCTCAAAAGAATGAACAGAACTCGTGTGAAACTTTCTGTGTTGAAGTTTTATTTGCTTTGGAGTGTTACTGTTTCTATTGTTTAAAATGCAGTGACATCTATAATTGGCTGGGGTGTGCTCATTGTGTCGATGGTGATATTTTTAAACCTGACAATTTTATTTGGAAAAATGCAAAGCCTTTAAAAAAGGAGAAAAAGCCTTAATGTGGCTCACAAAGGGTTCATTTTTGGATTTGGCCAGATCCAAATCAAATGAAATGGGTTCTTCGCCAGCCCATTACTGAGTTCAGTACATTTTGTGTAATCCTGCAGAAGAACACACAAACAGATGAGGGGTGAAAACTTGACCTCAAAGGAAAATGTATATTTTTAATCAGGAATATGAAAACTCTTATTTTCACTTTTTTAGTCGCAAAGTCCTCAACTCACCTGCATAAAATCATCAGAAAGAACATCATGAATAATAATGTACATAATAATAATAATATCTGTGCTCCTCCCTTCTTTCTATCATATCCTATAAATACACGCACAAACACTGGTGGAGCGTGTAATGCCTCATGCGACACGCCTTTGGGGGGGAGGGGGACTCTGCGGACCTGGCGGCTTCTCATTGCTGGGACTGTCCACTCGCACAAAGTAATGAGATCATCCCGGGTGAAGTGATGCTGAAAATGAATCATCACCTCCCTATCCCCTAACGGCACAGTGGGAACATTTCTCCTGGACCTTGTACTCTGAGGCCATCCATCCTCCACCACCTCGCAGGGCTGTGGCTTCACTCATCACAGCCAGAGACCACGCACCTCCAAGAACCTAACAAAGGCACCTGACAGGAAGCTCGCATCTAATCCAGTCATAGCCATGCAGGTCAAATCCACCAAAGCCTTCCTTTAAGGAATATTGTGAATTTTCTATTTTGGATGCTCATTCACTTGAGGCTTTAAAATCAACAACAAACAGCTGCAGCTAAGGTCCAGTTACAGCTTGGCCTGGTCACTGTCTATGTTTGCCGATAAAGGTATATCAGTATGGTACATACACAGTATATTCTATCTTCAGGACATGTTTTCTATTAAGAGGAAATAGCTATTTAACTTTAACACATTTTTGCTCTGAGACAAAAGTCTGATAACACTCCTTGGGGTAATGAAATCACCATGCACAATCAGTGGAGGGGTTGAGAAATGGCAGTGGTCTCAGTCTATTAGACCTTGCAGCCTAGTTTTATGCTGCCTAGATATTAGGACAAAGCGCTTAGAAGAATCCTGCAAGGGGAGGCTTTTTCTGGACAGACACAAACATAAACAATCCAGTGAAAAGAAAAAGGGGTGCAGTGTGGCCATGAAGATAAAGCTTAATCTATCACAAAGCAGTAAGTGTAATAGGAAAAGACAGTTTAAAGGTTTAGAATAATCACAGACGTCAGGAGCTATTTTTCACTCAGCGAAAGATGTGAGTTATCCTGGAGATATGATGTCTTGGGGAGTCATCCTGGGATATGGGCTAGGGTTGGGACTGCTGCCTGGGTAAGTCAGGTGGAAATGGTGCAGGTCACAGGACCACATGAGCCAGAAAAAGGCAGCGTGAACACAGCCAGACTGTGGGGGCAGATACCGAGCTGAAAGCAAACAGGCCTTTGACCAGACGACCTGCTCCAGAGAATGAGGAGATCATCACACGGTCTAGAAAGTGGCTGTGAGAGAGCCAAGCCCTGTATTTGTGATGGATGACTCACTCTGGTAACACATATCCACAAGGATAAGCCTAATGTGGCTAAACCATGCAAATTCTCACATGAGCAGGCCAGGAGGAGTCACGCTAGCGTGGGTGTACCAGTTTATTGCGAGTGTAAGCAGCTCATCACATGATTGGTTCATTGCAAATCCATTTAGTGTGCAGTGCATTAATCATGCTGCAGACTGCCAAGGTTCACCATTTATGCTACTCTGTAGATTACAAGAGAGGGTACTGGAAATAATTCTGCTTAATAGCAAGGAAGCTCTGATTATTGTCCTGCATTCATTCATTTTTCCAGTGTAGGCTAGGCAACACATGCACTCAGTCAAGGGTTTTAGAATAACACTGACTTCCTCTTTTTATTTGAATGTAGCCAGTCCAAGTCCAAGTAAAATACCTTAAGTGGCACAAATGTAAGCTGTTTACAGTGCAAGGAACAAAAGCAAAGGAAGTTTCCAGTTTTTCTGCTGCAGTGGAAACAAATGAAAACTCTAAAGTTGATCCTACAGTTCCCACAAGTGTCCAAACTTTTGTTGATTACTTACAAACTCTGTCTGAACAAAAGCTGCGCCCTCTGAGGACCTATTAGGACAATACAGTGCTGCAGGAAGTAGTGCTGTATATTGTTATCAGAATGGGGAGAAAAGGGCGAGTACCAAAGGAAGACAGACTGGTTTGTTGGGGATTCATCCAACAGCAAGATAATGATCCAAAACATTAGACGAACAGAACCAGACGGTGGCTTCACATGATGGAAGAGCAGCACAGTCTCCAAACCCAAACCCCATGGAGCCGGTTTGGGATGAAATGGGCAGAGGAAGAAAGTGAAGTATCCTGCAAGGTGCAAGTCAGCCTTCACAGCAAATTAAGCACTGCCCTCACAAAGTTTAAAGCATATTATTGTGACATTTGCGGAGACAGTGTGCTGTACAGTATGTAGATGTCATTATGAGAATCTCACCATCAAACTCCCATGGGCTTTCTCACAATTACACTCTTCTGGCAGAGCTGCACAGAGTCAATTTCTGACAATATATTCCTTGCTAATGTTCTATTAGCACATCACAGAATGAGATTGCATTACGAAAGGGTTATATGAATTAACCCAAATGGGAAAAATAGCACGCAGATTCATACACACAGCAGGCAGACCCACGTACCCCACTGATACATACACCTACCCCAGTGTATGGTTACCTATTACACTAATAGTTTTTAATTTCGAAAGCATACACAACAAAAAGCAGCTGATTGTCAAAAGAAATCAAGCTCATTTACTGAGTCTCAAACTCAAGCTTCCGTCCTTCCTTGAAGCAGAGGCTCACTGCTCAATACATGTATCTTCAAAATGTCTATGCTGCATGCGTCAAGCATCAAGGAGCACATGGATTCATGAAACACACACACACACACGCGCGCATTCTTCATCAACATCAGATAGGACTAAAGACGGGATTTGAATGACAGGAGTGCCAGAGGGAAACTAATTTCTCCTAACTTATTCTTGCTGCTGTGAAAGAACAGGCAAAGACTGAGCTGAGCAGGTGGCCACAAAGTCTTAAGATAGCATACGTGGTTGTACATATTTGACGTACAAGGTCAAGAGTTTAAGGCATGAATTAAACAGTGCTTTTTAAATTAAACTGGTTTGCATGCCTTGCCAACCAGCTCGCCACCTACTATAGCAGCGGTGTTCTTCACGCTAAAGCCATGGAGCATTTCATACATTATTTTGTTGAGATAAATGTCACGGACGCTGCTCCATCTGAGTTTAGATGAATGTTAGCTGCTCCGTCCTGCTCCAAAGCCAGCAACATGATCATCCATGAGTCATCATCCTCAAAGACTTTTCCCTCCTAAACGTAAACTAAAACTTAAGGGAACCTTTTGATTATTGAAACAATAAAGTATTTAAGCAGCCAAAAGGAGCAATGTTGGCATGAAATCTTATATGATTTCCTTAACATATATTCAGACCAGTAGCTCCACAATGAAATGCTAGAATGATGTTTGCTGTTTCCATCTTTCAGTCTCTTCTACATGGATGAGCTTGGTAGGATGCTGAATTTTTCGCCTGGTATAATTCATAATCTGAGTCTCTTAGGCCAATGTCTCTTGCTATATTTAAGGCCCCTATTACAATATTTTCATTTTAAAACTTTATGATTGCTTTGTAACTCAGTTCGGGTGACAGCTAGAAATATTTTCTACTGTGGCTCATGGCTGCTCTGAAGTCAGACGGCTCCTGTAAATTCAGTTTGATTCATATTCTGCATGTGTAACTAATAGCTGCATATATTGGCAGGGAAATTATGTGAAGGGAAGGGATAAAATACACATTCCCATCACAGACACAAGCTTCTTCTTCCAGATAGTGTATATAATGCTCCAAGGCACAAAGCTGCTCTAAAGATTGCACAGCATTCTCCACCAATATGTCCTCAGCTGGGATAAACCAACACTCCCTGCAAGTCAAGGTTTTATCTGACTAAACAACTGTCAGTCTTATTTTAGACCTTCCAAAATTCCTCACATCACTCGACTTAGACAGCACACCTTTTGAGGACTTGGAAGGACATAAATTGTCCCCCAACCTTCTTTTCTTTTTCTTTTTGGGTTTTCCATTTTAATGATGAGCTGATACTCAGCCTGCTATGAATATCATCTATATATAAGAGTTTGCAGTAAGTGCCTGTGTGACAGGTTCATATTGCAGACTTTCTATCAGTGCTGTGCAGGTGCTGCGCCGGTTAAAGCGTTGTCTTCAACGTGCACCACCACTAATGTGTTAGTTATGCCAGTGTAACAGAAGATTTGTTGGGGAAAACTAAGTCCCATCTTGCCTCTGAGGTATTATCCACGCACATCTTTCCCTCATACCTCAGAGTCTGGCTGAAAAGCCTGTTTGTAATGTTCAAAACTTCGCTGTGGTGGATTGGTGGTTTGTGCAGGGTGCAGCATATTTGTTACTTTATTTACGCAGCGGATAAAACTTCCTTGCGCAAATAATTTTGAGCGTGAGGTTGTTTACTTTCAATATTGCTTCAGTAATCCTGTTCTGGACTGCAGCTATGGACTTAGATTAATATAAAACTCCAAATCTGGAACATTGGCACTAACACAGAGGTGTATAAATATCTAAAGAAAGACTAAGATTATTACGGTTACAATCAGCGTCCTGACAAACGTTAATCAAAGAGAAAAAAAAACTCACAAATCAGATGGTCCATTTTTTGGGGATTTTTCAGTGAGAAAAAAAGCTGGTTGTGCAAAATCCTGACACAAAAACCTGTGGGTTCACAGCCATGTTTACATGAATAATTGATTGTAAAGAACACAATAAGATGAGCAGAAATTATTTATGAAATTGTGTTTGGTACGATGTATGGGCAATCCTTTGCTGCACTCGGGCTATTTATAGCGCACACGTGGGTAAAAAGAAGATGAAAGTTGCTCCCAGTTCAGTATGATACAGTATATGGCAATTCCATTGGCTGGGCAAATATGTGAAAGTGAAGGCTCTGATTCATTCATAAGCCAGAATTCTTCCTCTGCCAGGGAGCATTATACAAAGGCAGATAGGCATATTACAAAAAAAAAAGAAGAAATCAAACCGCAGTGTGAACAGTTTACATGCTGCCCTATACAGGTTTAGCTGCTGAATTCAACAGTTGACAGCTGAAAAACATCAGAGCAGTAAAAGATGGTTTGTTTCAATAGCCTGCTGGTCAAGATTCTCTCATTAATTCCAATACTTTGGCGTAAAATGCTTCTCCCTGGCGTTAAAGTGTCTTGCATCTCCACGTCAGGAGTAATTCAACAGGATTTAGGCTGCAGAGTCTCCATCAAGTTTCTGTCAGTCTCTATCAGACAGTGAAGGTCAACACTCTGCCCTGTTTACCTGGCCTCCTGCAGCCTGACCAAATGTTCTCACCCTGCACCTTCAGCTTCTCTATGAATCTCTCCTGACTACTCTGACTGAAGATGCTGATAAGATACTCACAACAATACTGGCCTTTCTAAATGCTGATACTGACACCAATGCCTGAGATTGGTTGGGATTATTTATTTTTTTGTACTTTACAGTTGGAAGTATTTAGTATTTATCCTCAATCAAATCCATGTTGGGCTAAAAAAAAAAAAAAGCCCCCAAAACACAGTTTTTCATCATTACGAGTCAAAAAAATATTTCCACTGATTTAGAGTTGAATTAAATTTTAAGGCAGGCAGCTCCAGGCATTGCAAATACATTAAGACTCTAAATAAAAATGTATGCTGTGAAACCAATCTGCTTTGGTTGAACAGGCTGTTTGAATTCTGAAAATAAGACAAGATTATACAATAAATCCGTTAGTCAATCAACATAAAATGAAGGTGCAACGATTTTAGTCATGGATTAATCCCTTCAGTCACTTGCCAAACAAAATCTTGGCTCATTAAATGTGAGGAATAGCTGCTTTTTTGTGTATTAGCTTATTGTAAATTGATATATTTGAGGAATTACTCAGATAAAGACAGCTACTCTATGTAAGCATGACTTAGAATTTTTAAATATTGTGAAGTTGAATAAGCAGAAAACATACATTTTATGTTATTAGATATTAAGATGTTACCTTATGAAACAGGGTGGAAATGTTTCAGAAGCAGATAAGAAAAGAAGTTTCTCTCAAGGAATGTCCAAATTTCACCTCAAACTGTATGATAGATGAATATATCATATTCTGAGGTCTTGATTAATTGTGAGCAACACAAGACAGGTAAAACTGCACCTTCGCCTGTTGAATCATTAACAGACTGAACCAGCTGCTGTTTTGTTGGTGACGTTTTTCCCTCAGCTTGTTAAATTCCTTCAAAATGACACACGAGTCCGTCCATTAATAAATCTATAATTGAGCTGTAAAAATCACAGCTTTTCTCAGGATTCATCCTAAAGTGACAGCAGTCAAATGAAATGACAGCGCAGAATAATGTACGCTGTCTCTGGTGAGAATTTTTTCACGTAGTTGGGCCTCCATGACTAAAAGCTTATTCTTAATAATAAAAAAATTCCTTTTGCTCCAGAGCACTAATTAATACAATCAGACCAAAAGATCAGTCTTTCCTTCTTGTAATAATCAGCTAACATCAACTAAACATTCTGAAGTTGCACCAAGAGCAAGGAGGCAAATATGACACAAAATCTTCAGACATTTCAAACATAACAGATTCGCCTGAACCCAAAATTGTCAGTATGCTAACATTTGTTTGCAATGTTACCAAAGATAACAGGCTGATAATTAAATATGTGTCCACCACCAACCATTCCATCTATGCTGTTTGGCTTAGATGGGTTCATTCCAGTATGTTGGCTCGCTTGACAAAAGCAATGAGATTGAACCAAACTATTACTAAGGCAAAGAAAAACATTGAGCGAAAAGACGCTAAAAATGGTCTGTGGTCATTTCAGAATCAAGTGAGTTCATCGTGAAGTGTCACATGGTTCATTCATTTTCAACAACTTATCCGCCAGAGTTGAAGGAGCACACTGGAGCCAATCCCAGCTAACGTTCCAGGCGAGGGCTGGGTATACCCTGGACAGGTCACCAGTCTATCACGGGGCCAACATCCAAATCTCACTCTCATTCATATCTTTAGAGTCACCAATTAAGCTAAATGTGCATGTATGTGGACTTTGGGAGAAAGCCAGAGTACCTGGAGAGAACCCACACAGACATGAGGAGAACAAGCAAACTCCACACAGAAAAGCCCAGGACTTAAACCCAGAACCTTCCTGCTGCGAGGCAACAGCGCTAACCACCATCCTTTCTGCTCACAGCTATTTGATAAATTGTTTCATGAGTAAAACTTTAACAGCCTTGCAATATTCACATAGACCAAGTTGCCCAGGCCATGTGCGTCCTGAATTTCAATACTCACACTACAAAGTTGCATTTTTTATATATATGCTAGAGCATAAATTCCATCTTTACAAGGTGGTTGTGTTATTACTACATACCAATTTAGAGATAGGGTAGCAGCAATAAGAAAGTTTTCTGTCTGTCTTTCAGA
This sequence comes from Remorina albescens, assembly GCA_034769265.1. Classification (NCBI taxonomy): domain Eukaryota; kingdom Metazoa; phylum Chordata; class Actinopteri; order Carangiformes; family Echeneidae; genus Remorina; species Remorina albescens. The sequence continues at coordinate 6,943,803 of CM068494.1, forward strand.
AATAACAGAGCCATCACTTTCACTGTAAAAAGCGTCATAACCATGTGACTGCTTGTCTTTCTGGCTGCTGGCCAAGGAGGCATTTTACTTGGAAAGCAAAAGCAACTGACAGATGCCGGAGCTATAGCACAACATTCATCAAGGCATCTGTAGCCTGTGAATACAGAGGCCGCCTCTGGTCGTATCCACCTGCAGCTATTAAGACTGCCAGATCCCAGGCATGAGAGGAGCTGGCTGAAGCAGTAGTCCGGTATCACAGACCTGACCTCGCTAGACAACAGTCAGCTCTGGGTGTTAAACCACCCCATCCGCTCCATACATCACTGTTATCTCTATCACCCCGGTGAAGATTAGCCTTCAGCTTGCACTACCTACCTGCTCAGACTGCTGCTGTTCTGCAAAAATCCAGAGAACTCCGGCAACATGAGGCGATAACCACAAAAAAAGCTTTCTGCTCTGAAACGTGCATGACAATGCAGACATGCACTAAATGCCTATATTTCTTCCTCAGTAGAGAAGACTGAAACAATATGTTGGATTGATCCCTGGGTGTCAGCATTTTGAGTGTAGATTTGCATGACTTGAAGCCATTTCATTTTCTCATTCGATTGATAATCACTCTGTTCCCCTCTGGTAAATAAAATAATGATGGATTAAACCCCCATCCTGCTCAGACTCTACAGGATCACACTGAAGAACACCTGGAATTTACTGGACCCCAAATTTAGAAAAGATTGCATTTCTTTAAAGATACTGAGAATGCAAATAGTAGAAGATGGATGAAACTTAATGCTGGTTTATCAGCTGTATTTTCTGCAGACTACATCAGCATCCTGCACTGTCTCTGGCTTTTGGCTGGAATCTGCCCACCTATGTCATTATATAGCGATAAGGAGCTTAAGCCGCCCTTATGTATTCTCTAGATGCCCCTCTGAGAGTAATCGATGGGACTACATGAATGTGGCAGATTTATTAAGTCGATGCTTAGAAATTAAGTCACAAAGTAGCATATTAATCATCATTCCACTAGACTAAGTGACGGAGAAATGTGATCATTGAATACAATTTGGGGAGTATTGCATCTGAATGAAAATGGCTAATGGCATATTTATTATGCTGTAGTACCTTCGTGTGTGGGGAAAGGAGTGAGTGAGTGTGTGGGTGTGAGTGTGTGCGCAGGGGGTAATTTTCCTTTTAATGATCCTTGTATATTAGCACAAAAACAAATAACTTGAATGGCTTAAGACATCTGAAGACAGAAGCAAGGCCCTTATTGGCTACAACACTTCAAGTGTGAAATCAACACCAGGAAAGTGAAAGCACATCCAAGACCAGCCTACCCCCCCCCCCCCCCCCCCCCCACACACACACACACACACACACACACACACACACACACACACACACACAGTCATTGGATGAAACAGCTACTATAGCTGGGCATGAATTATCACCTTCCAAGGATGAGCTTTTACAGCATTTGCTGCCAATCTCTTCATCACAAGCTCATCTTAAATTACTAAATAATATGAACCCATAGTCCGGCTGTATATGCTTCAAGCACATAAGCCTGTTATTTCTCAAAATTTCTCACTGTACTTTGCAAAATATTACGGGGGATATAAAACGCTACCAGAAAAATTCCAGGGGGGGGGGGGGGGGTCAGTTGGAGAAAACCTGTGCTCTGGCTCTCTGATCTCCCGCTGCAGGTGTCTCAGTCATCTACATAGGAATGGAATGTGGAAAAGACGCGCGTCGTCTCTGCCACATGTGCTGCTCACATCTGCACGGTGAGATCAGTCTCAATCTGCTATTAACGCTCTCATTTCGGCGCCGCTCCGGCTCCGGCCCGGCGGAATGCGCTATTGGATCACGATGTTTTAACTCCTGAGCTGATAGATAATTATGACACCGTCGGCTGCCGACACTTGAACTTTTTTTTTTTTTGTTTTGTTTGTTTGTTTGTTTGTTTTTTTCGTCATTCTCTCCAGCATGCTTCAAAAACGGACATGCATGTGTTAGGTACTGCCTGTGTCGAGTGCAAAGCGCATCAAAGGAGGGGAACCATCTCCCCCTGCACGCTTTTGCACATGCAGGAAATGCATGTGCAAAAGCGTGACCAACGAATAGAGGAAAAAAAAAAATGTTTCAAAAGGTATTGAATTGAGCGCTGCGACGCGCAGGCAGGATACACACTCAACTCCACAAAGATCGCACACCGCTGCGTGGCACAATAACTTCAGACTGATGCCTTACCTGTTCGGCAGAGGAGACGCGAGAGGCGGCGGAGGAGGAGAGGGGAGAGAAGGCAGGCAGCACCGGGGATGAAAGCGCTGCCAGGCGCCCCAGCACTCAACTCCAAAGTGAGTCTGTGTGTGTGTGTGTGTGTGTGTGTCTGTGAGTGTTTTTTTTTTTTTTTTTTCTTCAAGAAAGGACAGCGCGATCCAGACCACTCCCCCCTTATATCAAACTATTTCCTCCTCTTCACCGAGCCATCTCACTCAGCGGTCAATTATCTATATACACACGCACGGAAGCCCAACATGTGGTGGGCAATCATTCAGGAGAAGGAGCGACAAGAAGATGCGAATCAAAATCAAATAAAGCACACGCGTATTATTTCTTAAGCAGGATACTTTTTTTCTCAAAAGCATAATATATATATATATATATATATATATATATATATATCCACACCTAAAATGATAATTATTTTGCTCCTAATAATAATCATTTCAATGCAGCACCAGCTTTATTTCCTGTTTGTAACTCCCATTAAATCTTCAAAATCCAAATCATCAAATTAAATCATACCCTGAACTCTCTCTATAAGTAATGTGAGCAGCAAAGCTAAAGCTATACTCTCCCTCCATGCATTATCTATACTGATTATCCTTCAGGGTCGCAGGAGGGATGGAGCCTTGACGTGGGGCTAGGGCAGGGTGCACTTTGGACAGGCTGCTAGTCTATCACCAGGCTGACATATAGCAAATGACAATGACACAAAGCAATTTAGATTCATCAAGTAACCTAAAGCTGCATGTCTTTGGAGTGTGGGAAGCCAGAGAACCCACACAGACACATGGGAGAACATGGGAGAGCTGGGGTAGAGCCCAGAAAGTATTGATCAGCACAAACACAAAAACTTCTTCGTAGTTACTGCACGTTTTTTTCCAAAACAAAGGTCGATGCACAAATCATGAACACTTGCTCGACAGTTTCCCATGATTATGAAAGAATTTCTTTTATTCCGTCTGGAGTAAATGAGAATACCAGTTCACAATGTTGCTAAACAATTTATACTCACCAGTCCAGGAGAAATATTGGGATCTCAGCATCAAGCGTAACTTATTTACAGGTGGAAGGCAATGCCAGCTCTTGGCAAACTTCTGTCTCTATCACATCCTTTCCTCTCCTGAAGTTACCATGCTAACCAACAATATCATCATCGCAATATCATTAACCTTTAAAGGTGAAGTTGTTCGAGGTTCGTATTTCAGCTCTGTTTCCGGCTTCTCTAAACTTTCGGGGTCTGTTAACCGGGTTACTGTGCTGCACACAGACACAGGGAGAACATACAAACTCCACACAGAAAGGACCAAGGCCAGGAACCGAACCCACGACCTTCTTATTGTGGGGCGAGAGCACTAACCACTATGCCGCCGTGCTGCCGAACTTTGAATATCTTTCTGTGCAAATAAATATCAAAAATTCTGGCTTTATAGAAATGAAGCTACCCTGCCTAAATCTAGACTTCACAGTACATTAGGGCGATTATATTAACATCTCCATGATGAGGAGAAATATTTAAAAAATGCTGAGACACGAGATTTTTTGCCAGGGCTTTCACTTTGTCCAGTAGAATGGAGGAATTTGGTTTCAGGCCCCCTTCTGAGGACCTTGGTCAGTAAGGCAGCAGAAAGAGAGAGAAGTCATTATCATTACGGATAATAACTCCTGGGGCCATTCATGTAAGGACAAATCCCAGAGGAAGGTACGCCTGCACTATTCACATCATTATCAATGTAGTCAACTCCCTTGTGAAATTCCACGCCCCAAAAATAGAAAGGAAGTGGTGAGGGTAGATTTCAGTTTCATGATCTGTGGAGAATGTGCTTGGGATCCAGGAATACAAACTACACCAAGGGCAAATATGCACTTATCAGAAGCGTCTACATAATTAAAGTATTCATTTCATGTAATTACTGCCTAATCCGGTGGGACGCCAAGTGTTACATTATGAACTTCCTGATATTGAACAACCTGGCAAGTGTTTCAGAGCTCAGTAATAATAGATGGATTCAGTCACCAGGGTGAGACTGTGACTTTTAAATTCAGTGTTTGTCATTGTCTGTCAGTCTTGATTTTAGAAACAGAAAAGACAAATTCGGTCTGATGGGGGGGGTACAAAGAAAAAGCAAAACATCACAGTTGTAACTTTTTTACAGGATGTTTAAAGTCTTTAAATGGCAATGGGAGAAAAAATATCGAACTACTGTTACTATTTATCTTTTGTACAACGTTTATCTTTGCAGCTTTAGATTAAATCTAAATGGTGTACAGACACTCCCAAATAAACGAACGAGTTACGTTCCGAATGCCCTTCGTATCCTGAATTTTTTGTAAGTCGTTTTTTTGTTCAGCATTTTAAGGGTACCGAACTCTACACTAAAACAGGTACAAATAACTGTGATGCTGAGGTGGCGTAGGCTGCGCAGTGTGGGTACCAGTGAAATTCGCACTAGGCAGAAGAGGCACGCAGAACAAAATTTGAGCTCACAGTCACCAAAGGGAGCGTTCCGAACACAATTTTAAATTTCAGCTCCGTCTGTTCGTGTCTCATGATCATGATCATTAAACAAATGTTCATAGTCACTGTAAAGACAAAGTTAAAAGTTCAGTAATACTACTCTCATTAAAAACATTTTTCATTTCCAAATCAGAGCCTTGAGGAGGCTCATGGAGTGTTATTTTAAAAAATGTTGACAACCTTGGTGTGAAAAAAAATCTTACACCAAGACAACTTCTCTCACCTCAGCACAGTCTTGCAAATGGGTCTTGTGGTAATCAGAGGAGCTCTTTAATACTTCCTTAATGGAGGCTATGGAAATGACTGCAGATTTATTTTGACAGGGACTGCGGACACCATGACTTTCTTTATAGCAACAACTTACCTTTTTCACCATTCCAACAGAATAAAACCAGTGTAGCCTGCAAAGTTAGTTACAACATAGGACGCAGTTACTAAGGTTGTTGCAGTGTAAAAGACACAGATTACAGAGGAATATTTCGAACAGTGGACGAAATGGTGTCCTTAATTGCTGTAATCCCCTCATCCCGGCAAAATATAGGGGGAAAAAAAAGAAAAAAATCATTAAAAACAGATCGCACTGTACAGAGAGCCAGAAATAAAAACTATGATATGTAACATTTTTACATTAACTACACGTTGGATACTCTTGGCATTACACACAACATGCTGGTCTGAACAACACCAGCAGTTTCACAAACATAAAATGACAGTCAACATTCCTAAAGAATTCACACATCATATTTTAGCAAGCTATGTGCATATTTATCTGCTTGGTGTAACTGATAAATTTCAATGGGCAGCCACTTTATTCTGAGTTAACAAATAAACTTTTATTGGTATGTGTAAAAAGAAATGAAGGAAAGGTGAGCCGTGTGACAATCAGACCGCATCGTTATGTCATTATGGGAAGAGACAGTTAGGGCACCAAAAAGCATCTGACACCAGCTGATTACAAGAAACGGACTGAGAGAAAGGGAGAGCAACGAAGCATTGTGAATGGAAGAGGTATAAAAATAAAATTCTTATTGAACTTACTCTTTGCTTCATTAAACATAAGTGCCAGCCTGTGACTAGAACTCACACCATCAGTCAAACTGCACATCAATGGATAATATACATTCAAAAAACTTTAACAAAGTGACATTTCCTTTAGAAAACACTCTATGAATTGTTGACCACCTCATTAAAATGGATGCTAATTCTACTATTGGATGTTATCCAACATCTCTTCATTAGGCTGTAGGAGCTAGAAGAATGAGTGTCTGATGTGACAGGCTGGGTTCCCACATTATGTAGTTCCTCCAAATCTCTACTGAAAGGACATGTGTAGCATGAAGCTAATGCCCATAGACTGGTTCAATAGACAGAACAACAAAATTCTCATGGGGCTACAAATAAGGAGGATGAAGTTGTCCACAGAGTGTTCAGGATTAGTTTGTTTTCAAATTTCAAGCGGATTAAGCGCTCAACAATAACAGAATGCACCATACTTGTTGTTACTACAGGAGTAAGACAACACTGTTAGCATCCACTGAAATGAATCAATCAGATGGAGTAAACAGAGAAGTAGAAATTCCTTCCACACATGGTTGGTGTGAAAGTGCAATGAGATGAAATGTTCTGTTACAGGCAAGTGCCACCAAGGTCAATACACTCCAGTGTCACCTGCCCCAAAGCTGAAATGCTAATCAACACACTATTTGCCCATGTCTGCATTTATATGTGCAGCGTTTGAGGTGTACGTGAGTGAGACTGACACACTCAGTGTCAGCTTTTCCTCCAGAAGTGGGGCCAAGACCTATTATATTCCAAAGACTGTTCTTTGATTGAATACGTGCTCGTCTTATGACACAGAGGACAGTTTAGTCCTGAATTTCAACCAAATCTCACTGCTGGACTCCAAAGAGAAAATGAGACAGCTGCCTTTTGATGTTCCATTTTCATTTGCATATTCACATTCATTCAGCAAGGGTTAAATTGAAAACATCAACCTCTTCAATGTTAGACCCTCAATACACGTTTACACCATTTTATTTTTTCCACTGTTCCATTACAAAGAAGCATGCCAAAATGCCACATGTAATTTATTCGACTGTTGTGGTGAAAACAGAATACTTGTGAAGTTCAGAGTGACTGTGTACACTCCACCACAAATTTGTAATTATAATTCATGGCATTTTAGTGTTCAAAATGGTACAAAAGTCCTGCTGCTTTGCAAGTCTGTGGATCCTCACTGAACATTTGTTGTACTTTGTGATTATCTGTGATATTTTCATAAACTCCGCACGAAAATAAAAAAGCCTCTTCATTATCACAGCAAACCGTCAGGCAAGTTTTCATGATTTATTGCATCTATCTTGATTTGTTTTAGAAAAAAAAAAAGTGCAGCACCTACCAAGAAGTTTTTGTCTTTTTACCTTTCCCTGATAAATACCTTGGTTTTGAACATTACTGTTTTGGTTCTAAGTCTAAATATTGTGTAAAAGGTGGCACATTCGTGTTGTTCACACTCGCAGCAAGAAGGTTCTGGGTTCAAACCCCAGGCCTGCAGCTTTTCTTTGTGGAGTCGGCATATTCTCTCTAACTGGTGGGTTCTTTCAAGGTTTCATCTTCCTCCCACTATCCAAAAAAAGTACATTCAAGTCAGTTGGTCACTTTAAATTGCCCGTAGGCCTGTGTGTGAATGGTTGGTTGCCACTATGTGACACAATGTGTCAATATTGTGATAGACTGGTTACCTGTCTAGGGGATAGCCTTCCCTCACCTTCAATGTGAGTTGCTGGTTGCTGATAATTAGTAGCTTTTAACATCGGCAGTTAGGTTAACAATATATCAATCAGGAATAACATCCTGTCCACTGACAGGTGAAGTGAATAACACTTATTACTAACCATGTTTCCCCGAAGTCTCTGTCTTTCCCAGTTCCTCTTCTCTCTCTCCCTGTCCTCATCCTGCAGGTGATGAATCATCAGCATCCCATGTTCCTGCAATGCCTGCTGTTCCCACATCTTCATGAATTCCATACAGCATCATTCCTATGAACTTCATGCAGCATCATGTTCCTGCCTACACCTGTTTGAATATCCCCTCCTCCTCTTCTATTTCTCTCCCTATTATACCCAACTTTGCCCCCCCCCATGCCTCTTTCTCTCTCTCTCTCCCTCTCTCAACCCAACCGGTCGAGGCAGATGGCCGCCCCCCCTGAGCCTGGTTCTGCCCGAGCTTTCTGCCTCTTAAAGGAAGTTTTTTCTTGCCACTGTTGCCGAGTGCTTGCTCATCGGGGGATCTGTTTGGTCTCTTTAAATAATTTTCTAAAGACTATTGTCTAGACCTGCTCTATATGTAAAGTGCCTTGATGTAACTTTGTTATGATTTGGCGCTATACAAATAAATCTGATTTGATTTGATTTGATTTGATTATCTCTTCATCATGACACCTGTTAGTTGGTGACCTATATTAGGCAGCAAGTGAATTTTTTTTCCTTAAAGTTGATGTGTTAGAAGCAGGAAAATGGGCCAGCATAAGGACTTGAATGAGTTTAACAAGGGCCAAATTGTGATGGCTAGATGATCAGGTCACAGCATCTCCAAATGCAGCTCTTGTGGGATGTTCCCGGTCTGCAGTGGTCAGTATCCATCAAAAGTGGTCCAATAAAGGTTCAGTGGTGAACTGGTGACAGGGTCATGGACAGCCCAGGCTCAGTGATGAACCTGGGGAACCAAGGCTGGCCCACGTCAGGGTGCCCATGCTGACCCCTGTGCACCTCGAAAAGCCCAAACAGCATCAGAACTGGACCACAGAGCAATGCAGGTGAAGGCAGTGTGATGCTTTGGGCATTGTTATGCTGGGAATTCTTGGGCCCTGCCATCCATGTGGATGTTTCTTTAACATGCTCCACCTACCTAAGCATTGTTGTAGACCATGTACTGTACACCTTTTCATACCTCAGCTCACCTTCAAGGGTCCAGTGGAACCAATACCTCGACAGGTCAGGGCTGCAAAAGAGGGACCAACACAATATTACAGTAGGCAGTTGGTCATCATGTGTCAACAGTGTATACAGTTAAAAAAGGTGTTTTTAAAGGTATGTTAGCTTGGCTTCTATTTGCTATGCTATCTATAATTCCATCACTTTTTTCAGAGCAACATTCCACAGAAAAATTATTAGACAAGAATAGCAGACATAGCCAGACTCACTGACAGAGGAGCTATATGCCAGCTGGTAATTCTGATAACTTGCTGGTTGGCAACATTGCAAATTTCAATTTCAATGAAAAATTGTTCAAGCCTGTTTGAAAGGTTTCTAAATGTCTCTCGATAATGCCATGAGCTAATTAACATATTTTTACTTCTCTCCTGCTCTCTGTTCTCAGATATACACTATGCAGATACAGTTCTGCATATTATTTTCTGTCTCAGCTGTCAGGCAACAGAACAAGTATGATATTAAGCTACATGTTAAACCAAAGTCTCGATTCAAGCCATTTTAAAGCTGCTGCTCTACACACTGCTAAAATTCTGATTTAATGACTTGATGACCACAAACAAACCAACTCGCCAATTCAATAACAAGTTAAAGACACTGGCTGTACATGTAAACTGATCAACCAGAATAAGACTTAGAAGCAACACTGAACTCTTTTTTATCTGGAAAGCAACTCAAGATTGTCTAAAAAATTGTTTTTGATACCAGGTCCATTAAAAAAAAAAAAATCCAGCAAATGAGTCCATAAGTTTCACAAGAAAGTTGCTAAATTGAAATTGTGAATTATTGATGAATAACTTCTGTTCAAAGCTGGAGGGCGTGATGTGTAGAGTCACTGCGAGGACACAAGGTTTGAATCTAGTCACCCAGGGCTGTAGCTATATTTGCTGTTGAGGGTTAGTAATTAACTCCATACAGCTTGTTAAAGTGCAATGTGTTTTATATATATATGTGTGTCTGTGTGTGTACTGTAGGAAATATTAAAGGGCATATTGCAGGTTAATTTTTTTTCCAAATTTATATATAATCTGGTCTAAAAAATACCATTTGAAAAGTTAGTGGAGGTTTCAAAATTTTTTTCTAGACATAAGAGCGCAAATTTAGTCCAACAAGTGACAGTTTTGAGCTAAGCCTCTAAACACGCTCTTTTTTTCAACCCCGCGTCATATGACGTAGGCAGAGGGAGCTATATGCTAGGATCTGCCACCACTAAGTGTGGGAGTAGGTAGTTATCAGTCCGAGCGGTCGCGTTATAGAGAGTCTCTGTGTTTTCAGTAGTGTTGTGTTGCATTCATTATCATGGCAAATTATTGCGTTTGTGGAGGTTGCACAAACTCCAGCCTGTCAGGACATCGAGTCCACGGCGCTATCTTTCGTGCCTGGGTGCGTTTTGTGCAGCTGAAGAGACGGGACTTCACGGCTGCATCAGCTGCGACATACGCGGTCGTGTGTGGCTCTCACTTTAGACCGGAGGACTATCAATCAAGCAATCTGATGGAATTCAACGTGGGATGCCGAAGCAAGACCCATGACAATGTTAAAAGTGAAAATAAACTTCATAAATGTATTTATGAAGGCAGAGCTGTTGGCACAGATGTACCGCATGAAATGGCTGTTGAGTTTATATATATATACATACATACACACGTGTGTGTGTGTAATTACCTATACCATTTACTTCCATTCTATTTCAATTTGGTAAATCTAAAAATTTTGAGTTTTACAAATCTGCTGAACATTCAGCCTGATTACGCACTTGTTATCCTAGTTCATATATGGAAAATAGAACATGTAAGTAATAAAGAGAGTAAAATAACTAAATAGAGGAATTCATTATTTCTGCCCTAAACATAACATACTCGTGTCAGCTGGCCTGGAGAGGTCCATGCTCCTGCCTGTAGTGCATGTAGGCTATCTGAAGCACAAAGTGATTCAGACAGCAAGCATCAAATCCCAGGTGCTGTGTGAAGCACTGCACTTGGAGCCTGGGGGTGACATTCTCCACTAAGGCCCAGTAGGCATCTACCTCCCTGCAGCACATGCTCTCCTCGGCTGTGGTCATGGCCTCGCATTTCCCACACAAGCACCTATCAAACAAAACGTGGATCACCAAAGTGTTTCTCTCCCGTGGCAATAGTACAGCGCTATACCTCATAGTGTTGACGGATATTACGAGTATGAGACACTTCATCAAGGTCATTAATTTTGATTATTTGTAAGTATCAATACTCCTGCCTGTAATAGATGACCATTAATAATTTTGCTATTGCCTGACATATGATGGCAATCTGTGCAATATTATGACGTGAACACAATATTACATATCCTTAGCTGACGTGTGTAAGCTAAAACCAGTCTCTAACCGAGACACCTGCCCTGCTCTTCACTGACTGTCCTGACACCACAGCTCTATCTCTCTCCTCTGACCATTTACTCTCCCCCTGCTCTCTCCCTGCTCTCTGGGGCGCATAACAGGCTCGTAGTTATAGGGCTGCAGTCCGTAATATGTGTGATAGTACACATTTAAAGTTTCTTCTGTGTCCAGACTGAGATTGGGATCCATTGTTTTCCTATTGTTCAAGTTCACTGCTCTCTCCATGCCCATGTCACTTCCGCTTTAGCTTTTTCGGATGCGGAAGTAAAATTTTCTCACAAAAACGACTCCAGAAGCCTAATTAACGTATTTACCAATATATTTTGAAGAAAAAATAGTTCCTATGTTATTTTTCTAAACATTGATTCAATGGGGTCTCTAACCTGCAATATGCCCTTTAAATAAAATGTGTCTGCTGTTAGAATGAACCACAAGCAGGAGTCTGACAAGAGACTTGACCATAACAAATAATTCATCTGTAACAATAAAAACTGGCCTGTAAAAAAAAAAAAAGTATAGGATCTCTGTGCAATAAGTGATTATGAGCTGTAGCAGCATTTCTAAGTGACAGCTTGGTGCTGTTGTAATTATAACGGGAGTATGGGAAGAGGAAAATAACATATAAATACCATGATAGGAGTGTTTGATTCCCGTTTGCATAAAAAAGAGTTTATGTTCGATCATCCCACACACCTCGGTGGTATTCTTGTGGCCATGGCAACAAACAGTAGCTCATTTTATCAAGTATCTATTATTCTGTCCGGCAGATACGTCAAGTGTACTGTTGAGTAGAGAGTGAACATAAGACTCAGTCGTTTCAGTGTTTTTACTGAAATCTTCTAAGTTGTTTGTAAAGCTGCAACACAAAATGAAAATACACAATATGTTACAATCAAATAAAATATATGCAACATTGACATCGATGGAACACTGACAGGAGTCAGAACGCTCCCTCCTTTATATAAACATTTTATACCACTATTCACTCTGTTATCTTTGATATATATAAAACATTCATCATTAATAGGCCTAAAATACTCCTTAACTGCCCCTTGGCATGACCTAACAGACCTAGCTGTCAGAGCTGGGAATGCCCTTAACTATCAGTCCAAGATACTACCTGGAGATCAGGCCTCTCCTTGGTCCACTTCCTCCACGGCTGAAGAGCTGCCATGTATTCCAGTGTCAGTCTTTTCAAGAAGGAATCTGCAAAACTCTGCACAGTACTTGGCATCGCTGCCCTTTACATAGGTGGCCCAATTCGAAGTCTCCTGGGGGTATGGGAGTAACACTTGCCTTTTGGATTAGGAGAGTGGCAGCATAGGGAATTTCAAGTACCTCAGCACCATATGAGATTGGGACTAGCAGTCTGGCATCCACGATTGCCTTATCCTCTGCCAACAGGTCTGCCAAACCCTCTTAACAGACGCTTCCTACTTGAGAACTATTCAAAACTTTGTGACCCAAGAGACTGCTCTGTGACCTTGGTTGCAAGAGATGACTTGAGGCCAGATGTCTTTATCTGTGTCTGGTTGCACAAGCTCAAATGATTCTGCCTCATTAATTTGATCAGCATTTGGCTGACTGAGACATGGAGGGCCACTGAACCAACTGGAGGAAGCCAGGTAAGCTAGTGGAATTTCCCTGGTTCAGTGGTCTGCGGGATTTTCATCAGTTATCCTGTACTGCCACTGTTTTGGTTGGTAAAGTTAAGAATGCGAGCTGCTTAGTTATGTACAGAGGTGTAGAACCATCTTGAACTGTTGGGGGATGTAGTCCAGCGATGCGACTGTCTGTGAGGGACCTGACTGTTTGGAACTCTTTATCTATCTCTGACTGGGTAAGTCTGCCACCTTGACCGTTAAGACTGTTGCACACAATGTGGTAAGGAACCAGCTACAGCAACATCTGAGAACACTTTGTTCTGTCCACTTGCGAGCTGACATGGAGACTGGAATGTATGCTCTCTGAATATGAACCTGTTCCAGCTCAGTTAAGGAGTTTGTCCATACTTTGCACTGTGCTTTTTTCTCCAGTGGGACAGTTGTGTCCCATTCATACTGCTCAGAAGAAAGGTCTTTTAAGTTGCCTTGCACTGTGACGGGGGAAGCAAATCAAACAGGATACTAAAGGCAGTTTACAGTGGACAGCAGGGCTTGCTGTGTGAATGGTTTATCTCTTGACACCCTGAGGGTGAAACAGTCAGTCTGGAGTTTCCAGCTTAAACCCAAACTCACCTGAAGGGGCAAGGGGCCTCTTCCTAAATGTACATCCTTAAAGTCACTTGCCTGCTCTTCTAGACGAAAGGCCTCCATGACCTCTGTGTTTTTATAAGCTATTTTATGCAGTCACTAGTTGGACTCAGATAGTAGAGCCTTGGTGCGCTGCAGGAGATTGATAGCTTAAACTTCTTTTGCCACTGAGGCGAGGCCATCGTCTTTGTAAAAATTTCTGCAGACAAACTCCTTTGTTTCTGTGCCATGTTTGGTTTGTCCATGTTCTGCAGCTTTCCTAATCCCATGTGTTGCTACACCTGGAGATGGGGTGTTCCCAAACATGTGCACAATCATCCTGTATGCAATTATCTCCTTATCCAGATCACTGTCTCTGTGTCAACGAGATGCTGGCTCAGATCTCTGATCTGTCTTGGTAAGTTGTTACATTCAAACAAAGTGGGAAGTTTCACCTTGGTTTTCCCATCAAGTGACTCCACCATAATGTTTTTCCTACTTTTCTCACTGCAGGAAAACGTTTAGAAGGGATGTACTGCTTTCAGTGTGGGATATGTTGGGTCTCCAACAACTCCATAAAGAGTTTAGTCTAGACCTGCTCTATGTGTAAAGTCCTTTGATGTAACTTTGTTATGATTCGGCGCTATATAAATAAATTTGATTTGATTTGATTTTTGAATGGCCAATAGATTGAAGAATTGTGATTTTATTAAAGATGGGTTGCTTTGTTCATCTAGTATTGCATAGACTCTGTGAAATTTATCTAGATGGTAGGTGTGGTAAACGTTGACCAAGCAGATTTTTCAGCAGGATCTGGGCTTGGGAGCATCACTACACCGCCAGGTCAGAAGTCTGAAGAGTAGCAGCTTGATGCTACTTTGCGTTGTAAGGGGCCACAGGTGAGTAATTCTGCTTTGGGAAAAATACTTTTGGAGTAGCGGAAAGTGTGGATGGGGAGTGGGAGTTTTATCTTTTCATCGTGTTGGATGGGCTGCAGCTGCGTAGCATCTTGAAGCACCTGTCGAGTCCGTTGTTCAAACACCTGGGTTTCTACATAGCCTCTGGTGTGTTTTATTGTATCTGAAAGAGTTCAGCTGCTGCTGCCTTTTCTTATATCGCTGCCTATTTTGATGCTGACAGATGTCCACTTTGAGGTTTTGTCGGACTTGTGAGAAACCGAGACTTGAGACCTTGTCTGCAGACTGGCCTGTTTGGTCGTCGGCGTGTCTCATCTCTGAGATATTTACTGACTGAGTCAGAAGGTTAAGGCTTCTGTTCACAAAGTTTTTGCCTTGTCTTTTCCTGCAGTGTGGATATCATTTTACTATTCTGTCTTGGCAAATATGTCCGCGGAACTGTTAGAGAGATAGTGAACATAAGACTCAGTCATCTGTAAATATTTTGTAAAACTGTCATACAAAATGAAAAGACACATCACAATCAAATAATTAAATGCAACATTAACATTTATAACATTTTTTTTTCTCTTTTTCATGTTTCCAATTGTGGTAAGTATAATACCCAATAAACATGAAACGAGGACTGACCATGAAATACGGATCCAAGCATCAAACAACTAGTCTGTAGTGGAGCAATTGGTCTGTGTGTGCACTGGCCAATCATATTCTAAGGCACGACCCCCAAAATCACCACCAGAAGTCACTAATCTTACTCAAATGCTGACAGGAACACCCATTTTAACCCGAACCACAGTCTTTTCCCACACATTACCAAGTCATCACTGTATTTTATTGTATCCAGGCAACTACAGTCCGTATTTCCTGACAACACATTGGCTCTATTCAGGGAGGTAATATCAGAGGTTGAAAGGATGGACCTTTGGTACGCAGTTGTTCATGTTGATTGACATGGAGAATATCAAAGTTAATTGATATTATGGGGTTAACATAGCAACCTTCCTGGAAAAGCCAACTTCCTCACATCTATAGCTATTTACCTGTCACTCTTTGACTTTTTGCTCACCCTGTAAATGATACTGCTCAACTATTTCTGTCTGATGAGGTGTAGCCTCAGTCCTGCTGTGCGCAGTGGTTGTGCATTTGATGATTCATTGCATTTTGTCCCACTCAGATTGAGCAACATTTTAGAACAAAGATCAGACTTATCAGCAATGGTTTTTTTTTTTTTTAATTTTTATATCCAGAACTTTCAGGACCTGATCTGTCTATAATAAGTGGCACGCCAGCCTGGCTGTGTAAATTGTGTGCTGCCTAGGAAAATTGCTTCACTGCGGACTGGGGACAAACGATACATTTAAAGATGATGATATGAAGACTTCCTTCTACACACAGATGTGCAACTGCAAAGGAACACAATGACTCTGATTGTAGACAACCCCACCCCCATTTGTCATATTATTATGGCTGTTGGCGCTTTAATCAGCAGACCTCTGGGTAATATGTCTGTGGTGGATTCTGCTATTGTCTTAAGTCACACTTCTGTCTTATTATGGCTGAGATTTTTTTTTTTTTTTTTTTTGCTGTTTTTATTTTTATTTGCTCGCTGATGCAGCACAGGTTTCTCTCTCTCTAACTGCCTCTTCAGGGAGCGGGATCTTCATGTGTGAAGGAAAAGAACAAACAAGGATTTTTGACCAGCTTTTATCTGACCACAGAAGATGTGGAGAAATCGTCTGGTTTCTCTGATTCTGATTCCCGGGAACAGTCATATTGAAATTATATATATACATGTTTGATTTATTTTTTCTTTGAAGACAAGAAGCTATCCATGTGACAATGTCTCTGCTACCTTGTCTGACTAGCCACCCCCAGAGTATCAGTCAGGGATCTTTAGGCAGGTAGAAAAGTACACCGGGAGAGTGGAGACTTCCTCAGAGAAGCACATCAGCAGATCCTCGGTCTGACACCCCCCCAACCATCCTCTTTCCCTTTCCCTACACCCGACCACCACCCTCCTTCATCCCCATTAAAAACAACAGGTGATGGAGCTGCTGTGAAAATCTGCCTCAGGAGAAAAACAATTAGTAACAACTCAAAAACAATTTTATGCAACCTTGAACTCGCATGGCATGTTATTGCTCTAAATGTGCAATAATTGTTATGCTGATTTTTTAATGGATTCTAAATTTCACCGACTGGACTGTTACTTGCCAGAAGCATCAATTGTCCCTTTGGTTTGAATCATAGTGCGTCCTCAGCAATCACTCCGGAGACCTGTGAAGTGGATTTTAAACCTAAAGTAGATTAATTTATATGTAATGGAAATAATATGGCCTAAGCCCCATATCAACCAGAGGTCCGGGGAGGGAGGGTTCTCTTCTAAAACAATAACTACTGTCAAACCACAGAGATTAGATAAGAGAGGGACAGTTAAACTGTCCAATCAGAGAAATCTAATCCATATCCCCTGCAAGAACGCACCATCCAGTTCAACTCCAGCTAATCTTAAACACGCAGTACTCAATGTCAGATCTTTAAATAACAAATCTTTCTTAACTAATAGTTTGATTTCTTCTTAAAATCTTGATTTTATGTTTTTAACCGAGACATGGCTCGACGAAAACACAGCTAATGTAGTTTTAATTGAGTCTAGTCCAACTCACTTCAATTTTGTGTCTGAAACATGACAAAACCAGAGGGGTGGAGGTGATTGTGCCATATTCAGAGACAAAATACTCAGCCACAAATTGTTATTTGGGGTTTTCTCATCATTTGATTATGTGTCATTCAAAATGGAGCTAAAACAATCTGCCATACTTTATATCACCCTCTACAAACCCCCAGAGAATTGCTTTATTGAGGCACACTAAGGAACTCACTGCGGTCCTTGAAATGTTTGGTCTAACTCAGCATGTGACTGAGGCCACCCACAGCAGAGGGCACACTCCGGATGTGCTCATTACCAAGGGTGTTATTATCTCAAATGTGACTTGTCTGTTACACCCAAACAGGCAGTTGGGTCTGCAGTTGTTCAAGGAAGACTCATAAATGACAGTACAGGGACTCAGTTTATGGAAAGGATTAGGTTTGTAAATACCCCACGTTTTAATGTTGATGATCTTTTGAACTCTTTTACAGCAAGTGTTTTACATGTTTTGGATACCATTGCTCCTGTCAAGGTTAGAATGGTTAAAAGTAGGCAAAAGGCGCCATGGAGAAAAGAAGACTTGGTCAGGGCACAGAAAAAGGAATGCCGGAGAGCCGAACGGAGATGGCGCAAGTCAAAGCTCCAGGTTCATTTTGAGATTTATAAAGAAAAGTTATGTGTGTTCAACCAGACTTTGCGTAGAATGAGGGAGAGTTATTTTTCAGAAATCATCACAAACTGCAGTAACAACTTGCATGTCCTGTTTGCTACAGTAAACAGATGAACAAACCCTCCAGTTTCACTGCCCTTAGACCTAATATCTACATCTAAGTGTAATGAGTTTGCAATATTCTTTAATGACAAAGTTCAAGGAATTAAAAATGCAATAACTTCCACACCACAAATAACTACCCTGCATCCAGCAGGGTAGTTATTAGTTAGCATCCAGACACCTAGAGCTGACACATTTCACACCTGTCACTGACAAAACAGTCAAAGAGATCATCTGCAGTCTGAGTCCATCAACGTGCTGCCTTGATGAGTTACGCACTAGATTTCTAAAGTATGTGCTGAGCAGTTTGTTACCACAACTTGCTCAACTAGTCAACATCTCACTTCAGACTGGAACATTTCCAAAGGCCTTAAAAACTGCTGTCATTAAGCCTCTTCTAAAGAAGAGCAGTCTTGATGGACCTGAGTGCTGCCTTTGACACAGTTGACCATGTGATCTTATTACAGAGGTTAGAAAACTGGATGGGAATCTCTGGTACTGGTACTAAACTGGTTCAAGTCCTATCTGGAGGACAGGACGTACTTTGTTGAAATTGGTAACTGTGTCTCAGACCAAATGGCTATGACCTGTGGGGTTCCCCAGGGGTCAATCCTCGGACCCCTATTGTACATGCTTCCATTAAGCCAGTTTATACGCAGCTATAATGTGTCCTACCACAACTATGCAGATGACACTCAGATCTACGCGTCACTGACGGCAGGTGAACATGGGCCTGTAGATACACTCTGTCACTGCATCGAACAGATCATTGTGTGGATGCAAAACAATTTTCTCCAGTTAAACTCAGACAAAACTGAAATCATTGTCTGTGGCCCACAGAAAGAAGAAAAAGAGTTATCAGTCACCTCGAGACTCTAGGGGTAAATCTAGGGGTAATTTTAGACTCAGACCTGAACTTTAACAGCCACATTAAAGCAATAACATCAGCAGCTTTTTATCATCTAAAAAACGTTGCCAGAATCAAAGGATTAGTGTCTAAACCAGACTTGGAGAGACTAATCCATGCATTTGTCTCCAGCAGGTTAGACTACTGTAACGGCCTGCTCACTGGACTCTCTAAACGAGCTGTAAGGCAGCTGCAGTAAATCCAGAATGCTGCTGCTCGAGTCCTGACTAGAACCAGGAAATACGACCATATTAGTCCAGTGCTCAGGTCTCTGCACTGGCTTCCTGTCGCTCAGAGAATAAACTTTAAAACAGCTCTGCTTGTGTTCAAGTCTCTTCATGGTCTAGCACCAAAGTACATCTCTGACATGCTAGAGCCATATGAACCATCTTGGGCTCTGAGAACCTCGGGGAGTGGTCTCCTGGTGGTACCCAGAGTCAGGACTAAACATGGTGAGGCTGCGTTCCAGTTTTATGCTTCTAAAATCTGGAACAGTCTTTCAGAAGATATAGACAGGCCTCATCTCTGACAATGTTTAAATCCAGGCTGAAAACAGTTCTATTTAGGTGTGCATATGACAACTGAAAGTATTTTGTCTGCGCTTTTTTAGCTTTTAATTGATTCAATGATTATTTTATGTTTTATGTAATGATTTTATCTGCCTTCTTGTCATTTTTTGTATCCGTAAAGCACTTTGAATTACCCTGTGTACGAATTGTGTTGTATAAATAAACTTGCCTTGCCTTGCCCTTGCCTTAATAAGTCTTATTCCAAATGATTGAAGAGGAGGCCAACCATTTAAGCCCTTGTTGAGCACAGTGAAGAGCTTTCAAACAAGCTCAATGGATGAAACTCAAGGAGCATGTGGAAGAACTGGCATGCATCCTCAAAGTGTTCTCTGCTATGTTACTCTACAGATCTGGACACAACCAGCTGTGAGGCTATATGACAGTTCTTTGACCAGTTTTTTTTTATTTATTTATTTATTTTTTATTCCAGGCTCCTTTGTGAACCTGTTTTCAATAGTTTTTGCACTTATATCAGTAGCAAGATTGATGAGAAGTTATGTATTTCTGTTGAAAAACTGCTTATTCTCCTGCTGTAAGATGACATGAATCTGAATTCTCATCTGCTGGTGTGATAGGAGTACAGCCCTATTGTTTTTGCTTAGGTTTATTATTATTTTTCTGCCCGATGTGCTCAAAATCCTCTGAGCTGGAATGTGTACACAGGTTCAGCTCTGTGCCTGAGAAAAAAATCAGTTAAACCATTAAAGTCTGTTTGATATATTTGTTTGTTTTTTGTAGTTTTTTTTTTTGTTTGTTTGTTTGTTTGGGTTTTTTTTTTGGCTATTGTTGTTTGCTAGTGTTTCAATCAACAAAAATATCTCTGAGAAAGGCAGGCCCCGAGAGAATATTGGGCATAACTTGTTAATCTTTTGACAGACCATCATGAAACTTGGTAGATATCCCTAGGTCATGATAGGGAGTGGGTCCACCAAAGCATTTTGAGCCTGACTTCTGGTGTGAACCATAAACACCAACAAAACTGAGGGACCGAACTGGGTAAATGTGTTCTGGGGGCAGGTATTAAGAAACTAAGAAACGTCATACTGATTATTGAAATTGGATGGGGCCTTGACATAAGTATGTGCCATCTCACACCTTTGTTTAATTTGCAGAGAGCTGGAATGAGCCACAGACATGAAAACTGGGATGTTGGCTACTAATGCATCTCAAAAAATATGGTCCCATTCGGCCATATGGTGGTGCTATATTTAACAGTCAAAATTTTGAGAAGGCACAATCCCATTATCTTTGAATGTAACCCACAAGTACAGGTCAATTAATATTTTCTACAAAAACCTTCTGTGATAAAAATGACCACGCTGGTCCCATTTGTCCATATGGTGGAGCTACGATTAAGAGTCTAACTGTATGAAAGACTGCCCCCACAACACCACGAGTCCTACTGACTGAATATACACACACCTCCTGAAAGCAATATACTGTACAACGAGCCTCTGAGAAGACAAAGGCCACAGTGACAGGATTTTACCTATTTTGCATAACTTGCTAAAATGTGGCTGATTCTCTCTGTTTATGTTAAACAATTAAAACCCATAGATTGCCACAAGTGGCAGTAATACAAATTATTTCTATAGTCAGCCACTTGGTTTGTATAGAGCACAGACTTTCTCAGAACTTCTCCATTGTACCCAATATTATTGTGTATTATTATTTTTATTTATTTATCCATTTGTGTGTGTGCGTGTGCTTTAGTCTGGTCTGTGTTTCCAGCTGTATATAATTTATCTTATTATACGTTCTTTATCAATATTATATCTAATCTATCCTATTAATCACACGTTCTTATATCTTAATAACTTATTTATTAATCAGTGTTACAGTGTCACATTCTATCGTCTCTTGTGTTAAAGTGAAATAATTTCCCCTTCTTCCAAAAGCAGATTATTTGGGTTTAACAAAACTAACCCGGTGCCATTACAATCTGTCTTCTTCTTGCATGGAGTAAAAAGGGGTGGTGGTGATGTAGCCACATGTGTCTCTGAGTTAACTATCCCTGCTGTTGAACATTTACATTTAATGTGTATTTTAAAGGTAACTGCATGATAATAAGGTCCAAACCATTGGAAACCTTTATTCACCTCCCTCTGCATCATCTATGACTGCTTGATTTTCAGAAAATTCTCTTACTTGCAAAAATGTAATGATCATGTGTTGACTTTAGTAAAAAAACAAAATTGATAAATCTTTGAAAAAAGAGAAAATCATGTTTGGAAACCTGAAGTTCAGGCTCAATTAATTAGTGAGCCCACTTGTGTTATCGCTACATGTCAATTACTGCCTGACCGGATAGTGAAATAGATTTTCATAGCAGTGCCCTTCTCAGGCATCATGGGATTGTCTACCATCTCTGGATTCAGGTTGTCACCAAAGTGAATTAAAAACAGTCCAGTTCAGCAATTCGAATATCAGTCAATTTATTAATGACACTCTGGGTCTTTCATATTCTGAATTCACCTAAGTTATAGATGAATGTGCTCCTGTTAAAGCCAAGGATAGGCACCTCCCCTGGATAACTTCTGACCTTGTGAGTATTTCCAGGCAGATAGATAATGCACAGGCCCCATTTCAAAACTCCAAGGATCCCGCTGACTGTTAAAATCCAGACAGTTGAGAAATATGAGCAAAACTATCACCAGAACTGCCACATCCAATTTTCATAAAGAACAGCTTGCACATGAATTTAAAAATGTAAGAAAATTTGGAATAAAACCAAAACTATAAATTATGTATCTCTTTCATTGCATATACATTTTAGAGATCAATTTTTAGGCACCCCAGTATTTAATCAGCATTTTGGTTTATTCTACCTTACAACATTCTTCTACTGGTGATTAATTTAAATCCTGTTCTAAAAAATGAATAAATCCTGCTTTTTGAGGATAACAACTGTTGAGGTACGTGTGAGGAGTGGTCCTGGGCTGGATGGCAGTAAAAGGGAAATTTCTCGTGCAAAAAGCACAATTTTCAAATGGGAGATCTTACTTACCTTAACCCTACTATTTCATGATCAACTGATGTTATATTATCTCACAAAATGCAACGACTTGGCCAATGTTTTTAGAAGTTGCAAATTTGCTCTGCGTCAAGATATAAAGAGCTACTAGGTGCTATTTCAGTGATGCATTGTCCCCTTAGATCAACTTTAATTGGTCAGTCTGTCATGTATTGCCTTACTTTAGTCCTTTCTGGTGTCTTTTTAATTGTGTGTCATATACACAAATCTGATGCATTAATAGAAAAGCGAGATCAATCGTAACTTCTTTCGTCCTTTTTTATTAATGATGTTTCATTGACTTGTTCAGGATGTCTTGTGACATGTCTAAAATGAGTTTAATACACATTGAATCAGTCTTGCAATCAAATTTTAATACCCTACAGCACTGGATCGCTGCTAATATATTCCGACTCAATAAAACTAACTCTCAACCTTTTACCGTCATTCCCCATTTAGGAAAAGGGGGAATTTTCAAGCCCCACTTGCCCCCATTGCCCCAACAAATTGATAAAGAAATATGCAAAGTTTTTATTTTTTATTTTATTTTTTTATTAAAGTCAAATTTATCCATTTTGTGACGTCATAGTCGACACTAGCCTGCCAGCACTCTGTTTGAAAGTTTCTTTATTGTTCCGCTGCAATTAACATTCTGACAGTTAGCATTATTTTCTCACGTTGGTTCCAGGTTACATTTTATCTCTGGGCCTCCCATCTAACATTCTTTTCATTTGGGCTGCATGTAGGCTATTAATGACTACTCTGTTTGTGTGGGGGTGTTTTATTTTGAATGTAGGATCTTTGTTGTCAATAAAGATAGGTATGATAAGGAAAACTTCCTCCAGTGTGCCTCTATTCACCACCACTAGCATTAAGTTAGGCTATAAAGGTTATTCTGTCTTAATGGTACGCCACTGTGCACTCTAAGGAGATGAACATGCCATTTACATTGACCTGTGGCCTCACTCTCATTTAAATGTAATATGTTTCATGTTGAAACAAAAATGGATCTCAGCAGTGTTTTATTGTTCCAGAAACGGCTTTTTCATTCACGTTGGTAACGATGTAAAAGCTTTAGAGCTCATTCCACCAATATTTTCCATAACTTCAACTTTTCTTTTCCTGCAAGATAATTTATAACTTTCACAGAATTATAGAAATATTTTTTAATATATTTCATTTTAGTACTGTTTAATTGCTTTATTATTATTATAATTTTAATATTGCAATAACATGGTACGTCACAGGGTTGTTTTTTTTTATTTAAAAAGAAACAACAAACTTCATTAATGGTTATTTTGTTCATTATTTTGTTACTAATATTAGTAAATTAAATTTTTACCCTCTTCACCATATTCTATATGTTGGCAACATTCGTTAGTTGAAAGACAAAGTACTGATGAGGCTAATGATAATATTGTAATGTACTGGCCAAATTTTTATCTAATGACAGGGCTACAGGGAAAGTAATTGCCAAAGTAAATATTTAATCTAGAGGGAAACATTCATTGTTAAAATGTAACATTTTTCCCCTCACAGACAACCACATAGTTCCAAACACCTAATAGGAGAATTCAGCTTTTCGATTTACATCAGCTTCTGAGTTTTACGAAATTATTATGTATATCTTATTATCATATATATTATTTATTACACTAAGCATTTACCATATGGTTGGAATTCAGAGTACAAAACTAAAAGTAATACCAATGTCATAAGAAAATAGATATTACTTTTGTTATTGTTTTGTTTAAAACTGAAGAACTAAAAAATAACTACTTTGATAAGTAGTTCAGGAGCAAATACTGACTGTGATTGAGGTGCTTTTACTCTCAGTGATAGTGAATAGGTGATTCTTTTGCCTTAATCACTCTCCACTACAGAATGGCATGTGAATGTTCTGGGAGAGTCAGACTGAAGCGAAAAGATGCAAAGATGCGCAAACAATGACATTGTCAACATGAAAGAATACTAAATGGGTAGCAAGCCTCACACACACAAAACATTTGAGGTTTCTATTTGATTCCCGGGAATCATCATGAAAATGGTCAACAGTCAAGAACGTAATACCACATTTCTCTGCAGAGCTTTGGCAGAAGCAAAGGTTTTCCAGCTGTATATCCAACACAACCTAATGAACAACATGAGGAAACAATCTGTGGACAAGAACCTTGAAAACAAGACTAAGTTTTCTGGTGTTAATGATGAACTTTAAAGCTGCAGTAGTCGGTATTTCTATATTAAACACAGCTAAAATGAATGGTCTGATGTTGAATTGAAAGGGAACAAAGGGAATTATCAACTGACCTGAGTTGTTTTCAGCTTTACAAGGCATTTTGGGGGGTATAAAACCTCCAGCTTTGGCTTTCCAACCTGTTTTCATTTACCACCAGCAGCAGACAGCTCTATTCAGGAAGTATGATAAACCCATGATACTTTACGGCAGTCGACAAGACCAAACTAGAGCTAAAAGAGTTATTGTCCAGGTTTTTATTTTATCTTTTATCCTTGTATTCATGTTTTTACTTAATTCTGAGTTTATTTTGGTGTCGATTCGGAATAAGAATTTAATTGTATGGTCGAATCCTCAGATTTTACAGTGCATCTACTGTAATTCATTTTAACAGTATAATACTATTTTTTGGATTAGAGCATACAGGTTTAGAATTTTACAGCGCATCTATCCTAATTTATTTAACAGTATTTTCGATTACTGTACAGGACAGGACTGATGGTTATGGTAATTTGACAGTGCATCTACTGGATTTTAATTCAACAGTATACTATCATATTTAGGGTCCAGGAGGTGGGGATAACTTGCATTGCTAGTTAGTGATCAGTGTTAGTCTATCAGGTTAAGTTGGTGAAGGAAACAGAGAGGGAGAGCAGCACAGGGAGGACATTACAAACAACAGCAATCACTCTGATGCCACTTTTAAGAAACAAGAACCAGAACTGACAAAGCACTCAATTTCTAACTTAACTGTTTACTTATTTAACCTAATTAATAACTTTATTTAACCCCATAAAATAATAAGACAAACTTTTATAATCAGACTAACTACGATTTTTATTAACCAAACATTAACTGTTCATTTAACTGTGAAGGATGACTATTTACCAGCATTTTCCAATTATTATAAAATACAGTAAGATACCCTTGTAATCCACCGCAAATCTACAGCAATATAATACAAATACTGGTTTATGTTGTTGAATAATTTATTTACAGTTATTTTTAAATTAGTGATTTAACTATTGATTTACATGTAAGGGATTAATATTCATCAGTGATTAACAATTATTCTAAAATACAGCAGCATACTGTTTTAAATCCACAGTCTAATGTTAATCAAATTCCTGATAAAATGTAATTTCTTCACATCTTAGCCATAATACCTTTTATATGTTAGTGCTGTGTGGGTAAAGGCATTTTTTTTTTTATATCAGAATTATTCTTTGAAGAGACTGAAGGACAACACTTACCACCCCCCCACCCCCACCCTGAAAAAAATCACCAGGGGTGTCTGATTTTTCAACAAACCAAAATATATAGGATTCTATAAATCTGCATCAGCATTTCATGGTTCTAGTTACGTTAACATTACTATGGGCAGGGCGTGTGTGCCAGTTCCACATCATATTTTGACTGTTCTTCAACTGAACTATGGAAACTTTCAAATCGTGCTGTGTGTAGACACAATTGGGTTAGGATGTCAGCCGCTGCAGCATGCATGGGGCAGACTGAAGCCGCTGATTTCATGGGGCCAACCTGCTTCTCAATTCCCCCTGTTTGATCACATGCAGAAACATGGGCAGATAAAACTAAGGCACAGTATAAGATGAGCCAGAAACCCCAGCATGACAGAGTAGGGAACACCAAGGCTCATTAACAGCCGCCGCCTGGACTGATCCCGGTGCTCAGTCTGGGGAGTTCGAGCCAACTTGCTCTATTGCAGGGAAGAGAGAGACTTCTAAAGGGCATGACCATCTGGAGCCAACCTCCCTCTTATTTTTTCTTTTTTTTTTTTTTAACTGGGTAGGAGGCAGAGCCCAGACTCATCAAGCAGGTTGATAATCAGGTGACACCGAAACTCATTCACGTTGCTCTGCATAGGGTCAATTGTTGCCGCCGGTGAAATGTATCATCTGGATGGAAAGTAATAAAACAAAAAAAAAGGGAAAAGAAAAGATGATTGTTATGCAGCGTGGGTGAAATAGCTCTGTGAACTCAAAGCAGCCCACCAGTTCAAAGCAATAGAACTACACCAGATAGAAGTAGGGTATGTTTTTAAGTAAGAATAGTGTAAATATAATCAAGTCTTTTCCCTTTGTGTCATCCAGTGCCCAGGAAATGTCAGTGGAATGCCACTGGGACAGGTGAAAACTCAGTATCCAGTGTTGAGATGACATTCTTCCCCTAAGGACAAATGGCTGCATATGAAAAATTGATATGGGGCAGAAAATAGACTTCCAGTCTGATATAGAATAAGGGTGACCATGAGACTAGTACAGTAGGAATCCAAATTAAAACAGCACAATTTTCCCAATTAATTATTCACTATGCAGGAACCTGGTATCAGTAGCTCGACACACAATTACAAAGACACAAGGTTGGGTTTGTCGGAGGATACATCCAGAAGAAAATTAATGAGGAATGACACTGATTGATGGGAGAGTCCTGCAGCTATTTGTCTGCTCTCTGAATGTAGTTCTTTGTGCAAAATGCGTCTGGATAATGCTTTTCCTGTTGTGGTAATCCAAGACAAATGAATGAATGTAGCCATAATGTTTTCTGTGAAATTAAAGGATGGGTGCCTCTGCAGAAACAATCTACCTGTCTGACATACTTTCGGCACAGCAGCGCATCCCGAGTAAATCCTTGGAGTCCGAGAAATAATTACCTCTTCAGAAGCACACTGCATTATGTCTATACATGAAGTGCTCTCAAAATGCTGCTACAATAACCCCATTGCTTCGCAACTCAAGGGAGCTCGTTCAACATGTGCACAAGTGACAGCGAGCCTTAATAAGTCAGCCGGCAACCAGACTGCATGGAACACTGCCTCCATGCTCGGATCCATGCTCAGGGCAGATACATAGATAATCAAAGCATGACAGTAGGTTTTACATTTCAAATAACCCGTGGTGCATTGCCAGCAGTTATTTACAGTGTAAGCACTCCTCATTAATTTTTAAACAGGCCCTTAAGGCCTGGTTGACAGACAAAGCTGGCAAGCAAAAGGAGGAGAACGAACTGTTGCTGTTCCTCTACTCACAATATGAAGCAGTAATGGCACCGTGCAAAGTGCTGCTGAACGCATTATTAATAAGTTGATGATGCAATGTGTAAAGGTCATGGCCAATGTATCTGCACACACTCATTCATCATACAATGTGTTTACATGTGCAAATGATATACAGTATGAATAGTGGTATCAAATGTACTTTTTAGATGTTTGGCAAGATGCTAGAAGTTGCTAGAGAAATAGTTTCAGATGCATGATAGTAAAAATTACAAATTTGTCTCAAAATCTCTGCTGGTAATTGATAATCTGTAACAATATCTTCTTTTTTTCACTGCAGACTGTACTCATTGCTTTATCGAAATCCCTCAGAAGACGAACAGACAGCCAGGCAGATGTCTTTCCTTGCAACAAACCTGACGCCACTGAGAGCAGTGGGAGTCTCAGACACCACAAATGAGATCGCCCAGCTGCCACGGCATGAGTTTTCGTGAGTGTCAGTCATCAGGTTGTAGTTCAGGTGTTTCCCCTCTCTGTTCTGCAGAAGGAAGGCCATGACACCATATACCTACTCCTCCTTTCAGACTTACCCTGTGATACATCTTTGTAATCTCATTACCCATGGATGTCTCATTAATTCCCATCATGACCAAGTGGCCTACTACTTCTGTTGTCACCACCTCCAGCCACTGCTCGCAAACTCAAGGCCTGTAAACAAAGCAGGAGTCTGGAAGAGAAAATGGTGGCCTATGTAGGAGCCACAAATCATTGACTGGGGTCAGGCCACCTTAAACTGTGAGAACTCACCTTGGGCTCTGCTTCTTGCCGCCCCTGTAAATGAACACTGTTGTGCTCTCTGATGGATGAACTGCAACAAACTAGAAATGAATTGCAGCATTGTTTGGCCATGATAAGAATAGTTTTAAGCAGCTGCAGAGCCACGCTGTTCAATGACTGGTACACTCTGTGGATTTTGAGTTCACTTGCTGAGCTATCCATGCTGAGTCGAGTTAAACTTCACAGATCTGTGGCTTGAACTTGTTATGTGTTGTGTAATGAGGGTGGTAATAATGCTTTAACGGTGTTTATTGAAACGCTCACTACTTAGTGCTCTATTCGCTCTGTCTTATATGGTTTGGTGAGCAATTTCAATATTCTTAAATGACAACATTTGTCATCGAGAAACAAAACGGCAAGGCTGCTCTCTTTTTCATGACAAACTGGGGCTATTACTACTGCTATTGGAGTGAAACTGCCAAACAGAATTTCATAGTATTCCATGTGCAATGACAATAAATAAACTATATGTAAAACTGAACTATCGCACCTAGAGTAATCCTGTTATATATTCAATCACTGTAAATACGAAATTCTTCATATCTTATAAACGTTTATATCTTACATGGGAGTCTGAGTTTTAATTATATCATTATTTCTTGTTGGAGGAACTAGGATTAATTTTCACACTATTTAATTTCACATCGTGTGACATGTGGCAGCAGTTAACAGCATAACAGTTCCACACTTCCTATAAGGAATTATTTTATGAATTTGCAGCTGCATTGGGGTTTATAGTTTGTTTCAGCTCATTATTTAGCTGCCTGGGCTAATACCTTATTGTTTGTTCAAGACAGTGACTTGCTGGTCAACATACGCGACCATCACTTGAAGAGTTGGAAGAGTTTATGTCAGGGGGGTGATCATAAATATGTCTTTATAAGAACAATAATGATATTCTATGAGCTCTGGTGTGTAAACACTTGGTACCATTCACATTCTCTATGTCAACTGATAACACAGTGATGTTTCTGCTCCAATAGTCCCTTTATAGTAAAATAGAAATAGAAAGCATTTATTGTCATTGTACTGTGCAAAATACAGCAATATTAAGAGTGCTGTTCCAGGTTGGTGCATTAGAGTTACAGTAGAGGAGCTACACCAACAACACAATAGGTAAATAGATACATACAAAGGGTATTTTTTCACAGTAGAATTGCACTGGAATGATGAAAGTTGTGGAAAATACTTTTTTTCCTTTTGTAAGATCATGTGGATTTTTGCAGGCTTCCTTGGACTTCACTGACGCGTTTAAAGTTGAAAATAAAACTGAGGTGTAAAACTATCAGAGTGTTTTCAAGATACAGACGTCCCTGCTCAACATTGTCTGACGGTGGACTGTAAAGCTTTCTTATGGCGAGGCACTTAGCTCAGATTATAACTTTGTTTTCCCACCAAATAGATATGGCTATTTTCATCTGGTCACACATTTGCAGTTCATTGACACCACAAACAGAAGCAAATAGAGTAAAGCCATTATAATACATTTTTGATATTGGTATTGGTGAAAAGGAGCTGTCAAAAAAAGGAGCAGTCTTCTCAGCATTACAACTTCAAGGGAGCAGTTTTTCCCACTTAGCTGTCCGCTATGATGATGATGAGGATGATTATAATATAATCATTACCGTTAAAATTACAATTTCAATAGGGCATTACAATTGTTTACTTTTTCACATCAAAGACCACATACTATCATTTCAAAAGGTTTTTGCAGTTTGATATTGAAAGCCATGACTAAAATCATCATACATTATGTCATTATCTTACTCAGAGAATGAGCTACAGTGAATATCATTCCTCTATTTTGGGGGTTCCAATAAAAGGCTTCTACTTTGTGAATCTCAGCTTTAAATAATCTGAATGCACTTATTTACACCCTGATTGTCTGAAAACTTATGTTGTTTTCTGCTCGTACTATGTGAACAGATCTGAGCAAAATACTCGAGTCTGCACTGCGGTCACAACCAATTAAAACAAAACCACAAAATTAAGACTAAATATGTTTGCTTCAGTCTTTGGCACTCATATTGTAAATCAACAGTTCCAAACTTGGAGCTTACTGACAGGCAAAAGGAGAATAGTAGCAGCTTCAGTCTGAGTGGAACCTTGAGGATTCTTTGACACCATGTCACTTCTGTGTCTACTGTGTTTTTTTGAGACCTCATTCCACCATTTTCATCAATTTCACGACACAATGGAAATGTATTCAAAACCTTTACCAGAGAATGCCACCTCCTCTCGTTCCTTCTCGGTATGTTATACAGCCACATGTCTTGTCATGCCTGGTGCAAAGGTTCAGTTTATATGATGTGATAGGAAGTGGTATGTTTTGACAGTCAGTCCCTGTTCATACTACGAAACATAAAAACTGTTCTTTGAGCAAATCCAAACCATGTCCCAGGTGTCATAACGTGTTGACACTGACAGTGAAAGTGTGGAATTGACACTTTCAGTAACACAAATCCTTCAAAAAAAAAATACAATTGACTTGTGGAAAGGGCATTTAGTGCCGTACGTGTGAGATCAGTATTTGAAACATTTAATATTCCAGACACAATCATACTGTTGAGGATTCGGGTTATCTGATGACCATTTTCATAACAAGTGATGAACAAGATCATCGACATCATTTAATCTTGACTGATGGATTTGCTAATTTTAGATTATCTTTTGAGACCTTGAATCTCACTGTGGCATCTCTTATGCAACCAACCAACTCAGCTCTATATCTGGTATTAATATTATATTTTATACATACATTTTCAGGAAATAATCAGAAAGGCAGGAGCAACCTTATTATTATTTTTTTCAGCAGAGTAATTACACCAAAAATTCAGGGTGAGCTGATTACTTGAGGCAGAATGAAATGGATGAAAAGTCCGAAAACTGACAAAGAAAAATAACTCTCAAACTGTTTTGGGAAAATAACAAATATGTGAGTTTAGTCATGATAGACACTCAGTGGCTCAAGTCTTCAGCTTCTCTGCCCTGGTTACTGTGCAGGAAAAACTGCAAGTAAAAAGATCAAGTCATGCTTCTAATGTATCTGGTTATAATCTCCATGGTCATAAACAATCTCTGTTAATTCAAATTTTAATACTAAATTGGCATTTCTGGATCACAAGCAGGCCACAAAGGATCCTGGGGATTGGCTCTGTGGTCAGTTCGTTTCTGTACGTACGTGTGGTCCTGTAACAGTGGCCACAATTTATATAGATTTTATCCCAACAGATTCTCTGAACAACAGAGCACTGAGTAAATACAACTATTAAATAATACTGTATTGATGGGGGAACAGCAGTTGAAGTGAAACATCAAGTAAATTCATTTTACTTGAACTGCTTTTAAACTGCAGGACCAATGCTTTGTGACTAAAAATAGGTATTTACACTATATAACAGAAACACTCCCAGTAGATCCACCTGTCCCTCCTGTTGACTTAGCTATTCTGTTTTCCAGAGGACAGCAGTGCTGAATACACTTGGATTTAGTGATGAACCGATTAGTTAGTGGTCACAAGTTCAGGTCAATATGAGAACATAAAACTTGTGGAGATGAAAAATGCTGGACATTGAAAAACCACAGTTTGTCTGGTAATGATCACCTTAAGATGATGCCAAAAGTGCGTCAATCTTCACGGATTCTCAGAATAAAATGTCCATCTCTATGGCTGAAATAAACATATTTACAAAAACCATTCCATTGTGTAACTGTGAGGGGGCTAAATCAAGTGGTGACCTGCTCTGGTGTCACCCACTGGTTTATAAACTGAAACCTATTGAAGCCTTGAATTGGTAATTTGGCCATTGCCATGGTGGACATATTTGAAGGAGAAGGTGGAGCTGGTGAGGGGTGATGGGTGGATCTAATCTGCTCTGTACTATATCCTGATTGTTTGGTCCAGTTTGTCAATCACATGGTAGCCAAGCCCCCATACATACCCTGCTTTATCATCTATTTAACTATTCCACTCTCATTCATTCATTCATTCATTCATCCATCTTCAACTGTGTATCCATTTCCAGGTCACGAGGGTGCTGCAGCCAATCCCAGCTCACTCTGGGTGATGGTGGGCTACACCCTGGACAGGTCATCCGTCCATCACAGGGCTAACACACATAGACAGACAGAGACCAACAACCACTCACACTCACACTCAGACCTACAGACAATTTAGAGTCACCAGTTAACCTAAACATGATGTCTTTGGACAGTGGGAGGAAACTGGAGGAAACCCGCGCAGACACAGGGAGCAACTCCGTACAGAAAGATACAACATCCTGTTGTATTGACAAAGATTTGGAACTTCAGACTGAGGCGGTCAAAGGTAAATTGAGTCATTTTAGCAAAGACTTCAATGCATATCTTCTTTTGACAAACAACTAGGCCCTGGTGGTCATCAAATAGAACTCAGGTTTTAGATCACCATGAACTGGCATGCACAGAAGCATTTTCTTCACTGGCTCCACCTATTTTCCTTTTTTTTTTTAGTGAAGTCAGGAACCAAGACTGTCACTCTGAACCTCAAACCTGCTTCAGAAACCTGTGGGTGCTGCCAACGAGGTCACTTCTTGATACAGTCTTGATATAAGAATTCACACTTTAATTAAATACAACTGGAGTGTTTTGTTTTTTTTTTTTTTTAACTACTACTACTTTATTGAACCAATGCAGTCAGATGAAAGCTATAAAACCAAACCAATGAACTGAGAACAGCAAACTTAAAGCTAAGGGAAACTGGGAAGTTGGGTGGTAATTAGCAAATAAGTTCTTCATTATCATCGACCTGTTTTACAAAATAGTCATTTGGCCTTTAAAAACAATGTGCTGATAAGGATAATGTCTATCAGATACTTTGATATTGCCAGGGTGAAAATAATCCTGTTGAAAACGCTGCTTCTATGAGGATTATATCATATAGTTCCAGATATTTGAGACTCTGAGGGGTTGAAGGCATGCCTGTGAGTGACACAGAAGCAGAGACCCCACCGACCTCCAGGGGCTCCATCACCAAACATTTCTGTCTGACATCATGAGCAATGAGTAACATTTTTTGCGGAACGGGGTCAAGGTCGGTTGTGTTCGGGTTTTGCGAGTGCTGAATGAATGGTCTGACGCGTCTGCCCTGGGGCCATGTGGGGCTGGATTTGGCACTGAAGCTTTTGTACTTGTTTTAAACATCCAGACAAAGTAGGTTGTTTCAGCCGTGTCTTTTACTCTGTATGTGATTATTTCAACTGAAAGTACACAAATTGACCACTCTCCTTCAAAGAAATGGGTTTATCAAAAGATATGACAACAAGTCGCAGCCTTTACTTGTCCTTTCACAGAGTTAAAAATACATTTCCTTCACAAAGAGCAATTGAAGTATGGACTCAGTAACTGTCTTTGATTTTCGGCTGTCCTTTACCCTGTACCATCTGAGAGAGGGTCAGAGATGACACATTCAAATGCGGAACGCTACTGTGGCTTTTCAGCAGACGCAAGCTGAAATATAAAAGCAGCATTATACATAAATTCTTGATAAGAACTGTCAGGGATGATCTGTACATGAAATTGTGCAGCTTCCATGGGATAAAACCATGTGGGTATATTGGAGTTCGCAGCACGATGACACAGGCTGTGTTGTTACACATACTGTAAGTTAAGAGACAGTGGATAAGAAATAGCTGCCTATATATCACAAATCCCATTTTACAGATGACAATGGCAATAGCTTTTTCTGCTTTTATCAAGTGGTTCGGGCTCACTTAAATGCGCCGAACGCAAAAGTGTGGAAATTGTCAGCAAAAGCAAATCCCACCCCACAGCAAATAAGGCGTTTCCCATTTCCCCAGTGTCAGTTGCATAAAAACAGTGAACAGCCCTGACGAATGTTTCTCATCCTCATTCTTTTCCTCAAATCGTCTGTCAACAGATCCAGGAGAATTTCAATTTCATGACATTTGTGGGCAAGCAATTTGAAGCCCAGACTCTGTCGAGAAAAAAAGCACTGATATCCTCAGAGATTCAGAGAAAATGTTCTTACGTTTTCCTCCCAACTCTAAACTCACAATTGGAGTTTTCAGAGAGGAGGGAAAGGCCTCAGACACAGCTCAAAGACATGGTTACTGGACTGTTCAATACTAAACGAAGACTTTTTCTCAGGAGACCACTGAAGCCTTCCTGGGGCGCTGGGCTGCAGACTTCTCCTCTGTGGCAGCCTTCAAGGTGCAGAAGATAAGAAAAATGAAAAATGACACTGTTGGAAAGCCGAGCACTCTTATTCTCTGAAAAAGCAGACTTGCTCACTCCAAAGCATTGTTTATTCAGACGTTTTGTCTCCAGGAATGCTGTCTTTTGCTGGCTTTTATGGTGTTGACTTTACCTCACAAAGCTATCCACAGTGAATTTATGTTCTTCCTCATGTGCCCTATTTATGTATTTAAAAGGATTTCTGACTGAGATTAAAAATGTGTCACTGGACAGTCCCGACAGTGTCGGGAACTCAGAGGTGGACAAGCCAACACATCGATGCTGCCGCATTAGCTCTGTGTCACAATATTCAGTTTGAGACATCCCTGTTTTTCTGAAACAAAAGAGACTTTGGTATGTTTTAAAATAATTGGGATGGCATACGTCGCTTCCATTGAATTGAACTGTGATCATTTGAATCCATCCAGCTGCAACATCTTTTAATATTTTAATACAGTATCCGTCCACGGCAACCACATTATGTTAAAGGTTTGGGAAGTATTGTGTTGATGATCAACAAATTGCAGCAAAAAAACCAAAACAAAAACAGGATGCAAATGCTGATGCAAAGTCAGACGTGCTACAGTAAACACCCATCCATCACCTTGATGTGCAAAACTTCTTGGATGACACACAACTCATTCAAAAAAGGGTAGTGGTGGACAAATGAGCATGCAATGGACAGGATGGTATCGTTGTAAATTGGGGTTTTTGTCCCCCGAAGGGATAAGGTTACTAACTTAGGTACATCAGGTTTATGCTTGGAAAAAGTATTCATTATTTAAAAAAAAACAAAAAACAAAAACAGTTTTGCTGGTTGAAGGAAGTATATAAGATAAAATAAGATAATCCTTTATTAGTATCACAACCTAATTTGAGAAAATCCAGCAAAATCCTTCTTAAGTTCCAGTGGTGGGAATAACGGTGTTAAAATATTACCGCTGTTACTTTTTCAATAACAGGTAATCTAACTCATTATTGTTTTCATCATTACAACGCTGTTGCGCTCTCTCGCCTTAATAGGAGCTGAAAAGTTTGTATTTTTTGTTTGTTTCTTTTTTTGAGTGGGGAAACGGTATGATGAGTGATGATGATTGGCTAAGGTGAAGTAAAGTTTCATGGTAAGCCAATGAGAAGCAGAGGTCAGTGGGTGTTCACACACAAACTACAAACGCACACACACATAACAGTACACAATAGTACAATAGTTATTTTCACCGGTAACTAGTTACTTTCATAAGGCTGTAACCCAATTACTAACTCAGGTACATTTTGAAAGAAGTAATTAGTAACTTGGTGGTTTCTGACTTGATCTTCTACTGCAGAAAGTTTTATGTTCTGGCTCCATTTCATTAAGGGTAAGAAGAGACTTGCAATGTGTTGGTGAAAGCACCATCTTGTTTGGTGTGGCGTGCTGGAGTCAGGCATCGAAGCCAAGAACGGCAAAAAAAAAACGTCACAACATCACTGGCATGAGGCTGGCCAGACTGAGGAAGTGGTTGACTATAGCTTGTTTGCAAAACTGGTAAAAGCTCATTCATTCATTTATCTTCTACCGCTTATCTGTTTCCGGGTCACAGAGGGTGCTGGAGCCAGTCCCAGCTCACTCTGGGTGAGGCCAGGGTACACCCTGGACAGGTCACCAGTCCATCACAGGACCAACACACAGAGACAGACAGAGACCAACAACCACTCACGCTCACACTCAGACCTACGGACAATTTAGAGTCACCAGTTAACCCAAACATGATGTCTTTGTATGGTGGGAGGAAACCGGAGTACCTGGAGGAAACCCATGCAGGCACGGAGAGAACATACAAACTCCACACAGAAAGGTCTCAGGCCGGGAACTGAACCCACAACCTTTTTATTGTGGGGCAACAGTGCTTACCACTGTGCCGCCCTACTGCCCATGGTAAAAGTTATAGAGAATAATTCCCATTCCCTTCAAAAAAATTGTGGATATATTCAAAAACACCATCAGATTGAGGCAAGTTGATCCAGTCACACTGTATGAAAAAATTATACAGGCAGTCATTCCTGCCAGCTGCAATCCAACTTTACAACCCTTCAGCATCACTGAAGGGGAATTTAACCTGACCTATACCTTTTCACATGCGTTCTCAAACGTCCTGCTCTTTGAACCGGGTCTCAGTACTTGATTTGATTTGATGATTTCATTGATTTTATAATCTGGATTTTTTAAAATCTCTTAATTAAATGTTATTTATACACATTTATGTTGTGTATTTTATTATTTATTAATTAATTATATATATTTTGAACAGGTTATTTGGCTGGTACCTATCCAATAGTTTTGTCCAACCCAACTAAGATCATAATAATCATTAATCAGCATACTAGTAAACATTTTTGAAGTGAATCTGTCTGACCATCTTTAACAAGAGCAAAATGGTTTTGTTCTTTGTCTGACTGTAGGCAGCAGCTGTCGTGATTATCAAGAACCAGTGACACAAATTGCAGAGCAACACAAGGGCTGAGCTTAATCACAGTCGGTTTCTTCCAAAAAGGAGGTCAAAACCTGGCAAGCAGTCAAAATCAGGCAGAGGTACTGAATCTCTAGGCTCAGGCTAGAGAGCGAGGAACAGAATCAGGCAATACACTAGAAAGACACACTGAGGAATGCTGGAACACTGACACAAGGGACAAGACGATCTGGCACAGGAGGAATGGGGAGCATGGCTTTTAAGTTGCAATGACACGGGACACCTCCAATCAGAAAAAACACAGAGTACTAATACTCATTGTCCGAGTTTCCAGTTAAACTGTCTTCTTGCTAACAAAAAAAGGAGCCACATTTGAAACTACAAGAAAAATTTATCACCAAAAGGGTTTTTTGGGGAATGATTGCAATTGAACTTTGCATTCATTCATCTTCTACCGCTCCGGTTTCCTCCCACCGTCCAAAGACATCATGTTTAGGTTAATTGGTGACTTTAAATTGTGTGTAGGTCTGAGTGTGAGTGTGAGTGGTTGTTGGTCTCTGTCCGTCTTTGTGTGTTGGCCCTGTGATGGACTGGTGACCTGTCCAGGGTGTACCCTGCCCCTCGCCTGCAATGTTGGCTGAGATTGGCTCCAGCACCCCTGCGACCCAGTAACGGAAAAGCAGTAGAAGATGAATGGATGGACAAAGGTAAGATGCAGACTTCAAAATAAAACAGAAAATGACAAGACAGGACCAAAACCCTAACTGAAACCTGACAACAGACAACATTACCGAGTGGTCTTACACTACTGACAGCTGACCTTATCCTTCAGCAACACGGGCTTAAAACAAAATGAAGGAGCGGCAGGAGGAATTCTGACCGAAAATAAAGAACCACAACCTCCAAATTTCTGAACTAAATACTTGTCCCGAGTTGATCAGCTTTGTGTTATCCACAGCACGCACAACACATCGTCACTTCTCTCAAGCTCAGGTATTTCATAAAATTCCCAGTCTTCAGTGGCCTTGTAATTAACCTCATTTCATTCAACCTGCAGGCAGTGATTATCTCGTGAACACACCCGTTTAATAGGCATTTACAAAAGTATTATTTTGTTTTATGCCTCATCTTGAAGCAACAATGCAATTATGGAAATATTTATGTATTATTTTCGTCACGATATGCCACTTTTTATTGGCTTGATGAGTTGCATTTTGTATGTCGCTCCAGCACCACAGAGAAAATAAAATGGTTGCAAGTTGCAAAAGTTTGTAGATTAAAAAAGATAAAAAGCCATGTTTCTATCACATGGACCCTGGCAGGTGCGTGAGGAGCAATTTTCAGTGCATCTCACCCTTCTGGCAGAAGTCTGAGCCGAGTCACGACTCTCCATTTTGAAATTGGCTTCAGAGAGAGATCGGTGCTCCCCTGCACTGGCAACCATGTTGAAGGGAATGGACAGC
The DNA here is from genome assembly GCA_034769265.1 of Remorina albescens. Classification (NCBI taxonomy): domain Eukaryota; kingdom Metazoa; phylum Chordata; class Actinopteri; order Carangiformes; family Echeneidae; genus Remorina; species Remorina albescens. Next base: position 6,982,262 of record CM068494.1, read on the forward strand.
AACTGTGTTCCTAAGTGAGTTGACTTAAACCTCCTGGTGAGACTTTCATTCAGCAAGCAGCTGTGGTGGAAAAAACACAACATTTCCCATATTTCCCCGTTTGTTTTTGAATTACAGGCTTTCCTTCAGTCAAACTTCTTTCTGCTTGTGTGTCTCCTTTTGACGAGACGTACGTTGAGGAAGCCTTCTGAAAACCTTGTTGCTTAGCAACAATGGTTGCGGTCAAGTCAGATTTATTCATGGTGTTAGGTTTATAAGAGTGTTTGTCCAAGTTTGTCATACTGCTATCCAGAACGAACATGAGGGAAATAGGTACAAGAGAGAACACAATGAGAGGACAAGGAGTGTTGCTGGCCACCTGAGCCTTTTTGCAGTTGTGTTTTGTGACTGATCACTTGGTTTTTTTTTTTTGGTTTTTAAAAAAAAATCATTTTAGCAGTCTTCCTGCAGTAATGGCAGCACCAGCCATGTTTGTAACAATACACAAAACACACCCAAATCTTTTCAGCTCGGAGAAATGATTTCACAGATGGTTCAGATTGCACAGGATGTGATCGCCCTTCACAATATGGTCCACAATTGTTCTTGCTTATGAAGTTTCCTAACTGACTGAAATGATCCAGAAGTGTTTACGTACAGCCATAAAAAGAGTCAGTCACATTCTTTAAAGGCTTCCTATCTTTTGTAAAGGATGCACTGGACTAAACACACTGTTGGCTACAAGATAGTGGCATTATATCGATTGTGACCTGATGATCTGATGTCATCAACATAAAAATCATGCTACATACTTGAATGTCGTGTCACTGGGTTCCCACCTAAGATGCTCTATTGGCTGTGAGATGGAAGGGTTAAAGGACTAAACCCTGAAGCTGGATGACAACTGTACAATGTCAGAAAAAATCTGCCCACCCCTGCACTGAGCTTAAAATACAGGGAACTGAACCTTCTGCAAGGATAGTTTACTTTTAGTTTAATGCTACAAGATGCAGATCTCTAGGTTTTGAGTAAACTATTACATCGTAGTATTAGAGAAGAATCAAACTCAAACCTTTCAGGAAATATCTCCTCAATGCCGCAGAATTTTCAATAAGTCACAGCGCCTCTCCACAGTGAGAGTGGAACATATTTCAATTGAAATGATTAAAAGAATAAGTCTGAGACTAGTTTATATATGTACCTTGAAAAAAAACTTACAATATTTGAGACATAGCTAAAATATAGAAGTTGGCTCAGTCAGAGTTGAGACCTCAGTGAATGACTCCTCATGACTGCTACTTTCCTTTCAACCTCCAATAATCCATAACATGAACCTCTCCGTATTGACCCGCGGCAGAAAACTGCGCCGCACAAATGCTGTACTTCAGAGAGGAAGCAAAAAACAAAAACAAAACAACAACTGTGTCTTCCAGCATATACAGTATGAACTATTACGCCACCCTTATTGGGAGCTCTCTACAGTTTCATCTAGCCATGAAGAAGACGAATGATGTGTGATGAAACCCTGTGGAAAGCTGGGGCTGTGCAGAGCGGTGGCAACACTGGCTTTGTTTACTGTGCTTTGTAGTCACTGGGCCCACTGCCATTTGTCACAATTTTTGGTGCATTGGCATACAGTACAGCTCACACCCAAGCTGCTCTCTCATTCATCAACTCGAAAGCTGATGAGAGATTTTTGACTTCAATTAGGCAAAACTGAATGTAGCCATTTCGTGTTGTCCCAGCATGAGCCTCCTTTGTCATTTAAATGCATGATTTCATATGACCCACATTTTTGTCCCAGCTCTCTGAATGCACTGAAAAAAACCACAAAATTACACAAAATGATCATTTAAATGAGACGTACTTGCATTATTTTTTATAATATCATTATCTTCAATTACGCCAGATGTCAAATTGCAGTGCAAATTGTAATTTCAGCACTGTAGCATGACGGTGATACGGTTCAGTTTTAGTCTTTAGGCTGATGTTTGACTAGTTTGTTTGAGAAAATATGAAAATGAAGTATAAAACAGTACAGAGATAACTGGTCACACAATAAGCACAAATACACGTTTTAGACAGAGAAGTGAGGTTTAGTCCAATAATACTTTTCTAACACAGAGAAAAGCTCTCCGCTATGAAACTGTGTTTATAGATTGTTTGCCCCACCTGCCATTTCATATCTATTTAAAAGTGCAAGTGGTTAAATTTCTGCATCTATTTTAAATGTAAAAATAGCCTTGATACATAAAAAAAAAAAAAAAAAAGACATAGAAAACCGGATTGTCCGGATTATTGCGTTTTTGCCAAATTTAAGGGCTAGAAATAGAAATTTCTTCACAGACTGTCTTGCCATACGAGACCATTACAGCCACAAGATGACATAATGTTTTTTTTATCTTTTCATTAACTATTGCATTACTTTTTTGAGAAAAACAAAGAAATCAAACCATGTATTCAACACTGGACAGGAGGCTCGTAAATGTAACTAATATTGTATTCAGGAGAGATTTTAAGTCCTGCAGACTTTTTAATATTACATTTCCTTACTTATTTATTTATTTATATTTTTTTTTTAGGGGAGGGGGTCCTTTTATTGACATCTTGTCAATAAAAAGACAAGATGGAATGTTATTAGGTCCAATTAATAAACAATGAGTTTATGCTAACTCATTTAGTGATTGATTTGCTGATAAAAGGCCATCGTTTTGCACCAGGTTTATTTTTACAGGTAGACAATCTGAAACCGTTTTTTGAAAATATCCATATATATGATATAGAGATATGATAATATCTAGGACAAAGGTAAATCTAGAGTTGTATTTTTTCATAAAGCTGATGGATTACTGGGGACTGGGGAGAAAGCACACATACACCTGATCGTTAGTTAAATCATCAAGTGTTCCATAATATTCCACGAGATCAAATATGATCAAGTTTATCAAGTTTCCTAATTTGCAAATTTAGATTGTGCAGCCTCATTTCCATGAAGCCAATGTGACTCCAAACTTGTGCCAAGCTAATGCCTTGTAGTTTCAACGCTTGTAGTGTCTCAGTTCCTTTATCTTCTGCTGTCACAGTAAAAGGTCCTTACATGCAAACTTTAATTTGGCTAAACAAGGTGTATAATCAAGGCACATTTCACTTCTTTTCAGGTTTTTTTAAGCATCTTATTCCCCTGCTCATCAGGATACAAATGCAATCACGAGATTGCATAGCGCACAAGAAAAAAATGTATGCAGATTGAAAACAACAATTTGCTGCACAATAAATTGAACTAGAAAACAACCAAATGGTGGTGATAAACACGCTTTAAGTTTCGAATAGTAAATTTTACCAGCAGTAGAGATTTCTCTCTTTTTAAGATATGAAATACTAAAAAAAATTTATTGTCATCATTTTACACCTTGTTCTGTCTGCTGAAGTTATAATGGAGGACAGGGCAGGATGGGACAGCGTGGGGCAGAATAGGGCAGGATACCTTCATAATACCAGGGGATTTTGTGTAGTACAGTATGAGAATAGGCCACTAATGAACAATAAACTAAATGCACATAAAAGTAATAAAAATAATAAGGCCAAGAGAAAATAAAAGAGCGGAAAACGGGCCCATATAGGCATATAACTGATAGCAATGACCCATTTTAAGATCAAAGGTGTATAATAATTGTCAGATTCATCCTTGTGTAAATCTACCAGTGTTTTTCCCCTTGCAAATGGGCCCCAAGAGAAGGACATGGAATAGTTTAAATCTTTAAATTAAATACATCTCCCAGGAGCTGAAACGGGACATGGCATTGTCCTGCACTGCACTGTGATACTCATTAATAGTAGTTAATGTGTAGACTTCCTGTTTCTAACATTGGCTCCTGCTGCTTAGCCCCCAGACTGGACTTTGAATCGTACGTTCCTCATTTTCACTAACTGCTCTAATGTTAGCTGGGTGTGGGTGGGACGGCATCGTTTTCAGGACATAATATTGCGACTAAAATCCAATCAGAATACTACAGATGGAGATATCCACGGGGAAATTCTGCCCATGGACACATAAAATAGGTAGCAACGACAATCTGAGCATATTTATTAGCCCTGGATTTCCGAGCACTGAGATGAAAGACACCCTGGATGTACATCAGTGAGCCCCTTTTTCTTTGACACTATCCTGTTAAAAGGACATTGGTCTTTTACAGGAAATGTTCAAATTATAATCCCTAACATTTTCTAAGATATCAAGCCTTGTTTTTTAGGCATTAACATGATCAGATCTGTGTATAGATTTGTTGTTTTTAATGGCAGACTCCATCATTCCCCCCTTGGATTCAAAATACTTTAACACATATTTGAAAGACATTCACAGGAAAAAAGTGAGCAAAGGATCCAGCAATACTGTTTTGGTTTGTCTTGTACACCTCACATGAAGGCAATCTGCAGATACTTGCTACAGCACACATCATCAGGGGCCCCACATAAGGGCAAAGGCAGACTGGCTGTCAGGAGAACCCTGTCAGGAGTTTTCCCTGTGGGAAACTGGACAATTGGAAAGATAAGTATCAACATCGAGACAAAAAAAAAAAAAAACTCCTGTTGAAAGGGGGGTTTGGGTGGCACGGGAGAAGGTGCCATAGGTCAGTCATGAATGCCAGCCGGGACCGACCCTGACTCCCCACCAGAATAGGACCAAACCCCCAGAGCCCTAGTCTGTGTATCAGTGCATAAAAAGTTGATAAGAGGAAAAAAAGAAGTCTGTCTGCAGAGGTGAAGCAAACTGACTTTTCAGATGAAGGTGATGTCGCTAGCTCAAAGCACCATCGGGTGAGTTCGGCCCCAGTGGCAGCACTGACAGGGGTGAACAAAAGCGCCGTGACACAGACAGCAGACACAAGGGCATGAACAAAACAGCAGAATCAGAGTGCGTACGGACCCCAGAGTCAGATCCAGCTGTTTCTCAGGTGTCCAAGCAAAGGACCAGGGACATGGTGAAGTTGATGATGATGAAGTTTTATTCAGCGACTTTGCTTTTTAGCCATATCTGTTGCAAATGAGCTAGCTAACAGTACCACAAATATCAGTGAGACATTACTAGGATGGTTTATTGTTTGTTTGGGTTTTTTTTTTTTTTTTTTTTCGGTAGTTTAGTTTAGAGACTATCCACCAATGTCCCCCGTTCCAGTTGGGGGCTCCAAACATTTGTTTGGTTTGTCTCTCCTGATCATTGGCTTCTGGTGGGACTTTTTTGTTAGATTTATTCTCTCTTTCCTCCCTCTAAGAGTTAGAAATATTATTTATTAAAACTTCAATTTCAAAGTTGTGTTGTGAGCAGTTCATCCATTCTGCAACTGATGGGATGGAACTTGGCTGTCTTTTGTTCTCAGAGCAGAATAGCTTTAAATATAACTCTGATGCTGGAGAGTCTGGTAATGGCTTTATTTATCAGCCCAAAATGCCAACCAGTACTCCAACATGTTTAGTTTGTTTCTCACAATCATATCAGTCTTTGACAGGAAAAGCAGTAATTCTGGACAAAGAAGGCTCTGACGTGTGCTGCCTGGGTTTATTTTGCCTGAGTAACAGCTGTAAATACAATAATCAATTTTCCCTGAGCAATGAAATCAAAAAATAATTTACCAGGATCACAGATGAGGGTCTAAATTCAGTACAAGAGTGACAGGTTCTCCCGGCGGCTACAATGAGTTACGGAATTGGATATTGTGGATGTGTTGGGTTTGTGTCACTGTAACAGTGCTGGCATCACCTTTTTCAGATGTTACAAAGCCTTTAATAACACTTGGATCCTTAATTATTATGTTGAGCTGTATGCTGTATGCCCGAGGATAAAGAAACCACAAACACAATTTCTATATCTCACAGCAAACACAGTATTAGTCACTGCTTAAGTCTTTTGCCCTTTTGTCAGTTCAAATGCCATCTGGTTAAACCCAGGTCCTGCTGCCCATCTGCTGCCTCTGATTTATTTTTTGTTCAGTTTCAACACAACCACAGTGCACTCTGCTTAGCTCACAACCTGACAGGTGGGAAAGGTTTGAAATTGGCCGTGTGCCAGAACATCACAACCAGACACTCAGATTTTTCTTTGTGTGATACCTTAAAGCATTTTATTGTAGACGACAGACATCGGACGTTAATGATAATCAACATTGTTGTCAAAGTTTTTCCGTGTCAGAATTGTTGCTTGATTTAAAAAATAAATATAAGTAAATAGGGCAGCAAGGTGGCACAGTGTTCAGGGCTGTTGCCCCACAGCAAGAAACTCACAGGTTCAGTTCCCGGCCTGGGGCCTTTCTGTGTGGAGTTTGCATGTTCTCCCACGCATTTGTATTGGCATATGATGAAATGTTTCGTGGCAATAAACCGCTCTTTGCTGGCTCAGCAAACATGAGATGATAAAAGGATGGCTGATGCACGTTCGATTGTGAAATATCTGCCATAATGGATAAAGTGATTTTAAATCAACCATAAAATTGCAGATGGTAATCCAGTGTACGCCAGTAAATATGTTAAATGACTATCATCATTATTGCCTCTCTCTGCCTGACCCATGGCATACATCATTAGCTTATCAATGAGACGGAACTTCATCCTTCTTGGAGAAAAGTGTTTTGTTAGATTTTAACCCCCCCCAAAAAAGGTATTATTTTGTCTTAGCGTCATGCCTGTAATTCAATTCATTTTTAATTTCCCTAATAATGCGATTCTCATTATATGAGTAATATAATATCCCTCTTATCATATCTCCCATATCTTCAGGAAAGTTTGAGCTATATTTATATAGATTAACCTTTTACATTTGCTTGAAGACTCTGAAGACATAAAAATAAACACAAAGCCTCAGATTGATTTATGGACTGAGATCAGGTTAAGATATGTGAGCTGTGCAGGAGAAAAAGAGCAGCAGCAGGATTCCGGTCAGTTAGACATTGAAATCAGATAATCCGCCCCAACATCAGATAAGCGTCACCTGTTAGCTTGTTTCATCTCCCCCCCATGTAGATGAGATCAATGTCAAGGAGGTCATCATTCCTGAAAACACTGAAAACAATCTCTCCAATGCCACTGTCGGTGTATCAGTCCATCTTTTTGAAGTGTTTCAAAGTTTGTGGATGACCACTGTATGAAAAGAACAACACATTGTGGGTGGGCCGGATTGTAGGAATGCTGGAAGTCGACCCAGTGTGTGGTTGCACGACAAAAACACAAATAAAGGCGTTGCAGCTGGTCTCCAGGCCTCACAGAGGAAGTCCAGAGGTGCATGTAAATTCTTTGAACATTCAGGTAGCTGTGAAAAACCGCTACCTGAGGGGCATCCTGAAGCTCTAAAGGCTTCTATTTACAAGGGTCAGGTAAAATAAAAAACAATAAATAAATGTTTCATTTCTAACACGTGATGTTGGTAGTTAAAGAGTTTGCTCAAAAATTTGATGAAAAAGTGTTTTGTTCTCCTTGCTGTTGGTTCAACTGGATCTAGTTGTGGGACCAAAGGGTTAAAATTTCTTGGCACCATACTGCCAAAAAATTCAGTGAAAGGGTAATTAAAGAGGTGGATGACTTTATGATCCTTTGTTTGTGAAATTTATTTTGGAGGAGAAGGCAAAGCTGAAGAGGAGTGAGGGGAGGATCAGATCTGTACGGTCAACCAGTCATACTGTAGCCACTCCCCCTAATACGCAGTCTGGCATATTAGAGACCGACACCATGAACTCCGGCTCTGCAATGGACTGGCCACCTGTCCAGTGTGAGCTGGGATTGGCTCCAGAACCACTGTGAGCTGGAAACGGATAAGCATCAGAAGATGAATGAATGAATGAATGACCATGAACTCATGAGGAAAACATTTAGTGAGCTAACAAATCATATGAGAAATATGGCCATTTTAACATTGATTTCAATACAATCTGACTCCCCCGATCACATTTCAGCATTGGCTTCACTTTACAGCCCAGAGTCCACATATCTCCAGTCAGTGTCAGTTTGACATGGTAAAATAACATTCCGATAATTGTCATATTATGATATCAATATGATCTTGTTTTCATCCAAAAGTTAATGAAATTTAAAAGATTAAGATGATAAGAATTGAAGGGATTTTAAAAATAACACCTTATCTCCATCTTGGTAGTCCATCTCTGCAATAAACATGCAGCGTTCCAGACGCTGCTTTGCCTCGAGTTGTTAAAGAGAAGATGGAGGGCACAGATGTCGCTCTGGTTACCTGGTGACACACCGGGGGGAGGAGAAATGGACAGACGGTCCGGAGGAAGTCATTAGAAGAGATTGAGGTTATAAACGATTCAGAGCTGGTCGGTGTACGATAATTACAAGACAACAAAAATGACAGCTTTGATGTGGAGGCTTGTTCGCACTTCTGTGCGGGTAACTTGAAACTGAACAAGTGGATCTGCTATGCATGTGATAGTGACAGCTTCCCTCCTGTCAGAGGGTGGAGGTGGAACAGATCCTCCCACTGGAGCTCAGGGCCAACCAACAAGACACCAAACCAGCACAGGGGAGGAAATGACCTCAGTGCACCATTACAGCTTCCATCAAGTGAGTGAAGGTACTGAACCATGATACCAAATTAATAATAAAACCCAAAATACCTCATTAAACCGTGTCTTATATACTGTATGTTGGACACACAGTATATAGGTCTTGGCATCTTGTCTGGAAGCAAATAAAGTCATGTGAGTTTGAAAATAACCAAATGCGGAGCATGAGCTCACGATGACGGACTTGCCGTCGGCTCTGACAGACTGGTACAACATATTGGAGTGGATCCATGCATAACAAATTTTTGGTGTGGGAGAAAGGAATAGGATTTTAATATGCATGCCCAAGATGAACAACGGAGCTAGAGCGGCATGCTAATGTCAAGTGGAAAAGGTGCCACGGGCCGAGGACATTGGAGTTTGCAAGAACTCTCAAACAGAGAGAGTAAAGGACAGAAAGTGAGTTTTGACAAGCAAAGATCTTACCTGAATTTTTAGGCTACTGACCAATAACAGCGTTCAGTCCCCTGCTGATTTATTATAGCTGCTTTGTTGTGACGTTCAGTCAAAAGGAATCCTTGTTTATTCATTTTTTTGCTTGCTTTTTTATCCTGCCTGTTTTCCTCCTGAAGGTCAGAGTGATCAGAATCTGAATTGCTATGACTGAAGTGCACCAATGATGAGGGAGTTTGTCAAAGTGCTCTCCAAGATTGAAGGGATCTTTTCAGAGCTCAGCCTGAGAAATGTGGACCGAATCTCTGAAATCTCTGTAGCCGCCCATCTCTCCACCCTACTCATCCCCCTCTCCGGGTGAAGTTGTCCGTGCGGGAGGTTCGCCTGTGATGGTAAACCGGCAGCAGATAAAGATTGGGTCAGAGAGGAGGAGCACTCTATAGCCTAAGCAGGTGGGGAGGCCCACAGTGAAGCTGAAGCCAGTCAGGTCAGGGACTGTGGCCCAGGGGACACACCTCAACAAATACCAGGCAAGGTATCAGAAAGAGGCAGACTGATTACACTACATCAGTTGTTACACATTAGCAAAGCTAAAGTAATAACCTAAGTTCATCTTATGAGACGTGCTGATCACATCAGTGAAGACGTTTGATTGATTTCTTGGTTCAATTAACCAAATCCATCCATTTGAACATCAGGATTTTACACTGCACATTTGATGGCTCATTTTGACTTTTAAGTAAAGATGGATTTTTCTTTTTTGGACAGCTTTGAAAATAAAATCTAGCACAGGTGGAATGTCATTAAATCGTGATGCCCCCCCCCCAGTATTCCTCACGGCACTGGGATAAAACTTTACTTGGAGGAGAGCTGCAAACACTCGCATCAAAACTCCTCGTATTCTAATAAGACTATCTGGATTACAGCTCCCCAGATGTCCTGTAAATTGTCCCACGAATGCCTTGAGAAGCTTATGACAACAGATTCAGTAGATTAACATATGGATCACCACACACTTACACTGAGAGCTCTATTTGTCCTTTGTAGAGGACTCTGTATGCAGGGTAATAATTGTGAAACCCAAATACAGTGAAGCAGGATTTGCAATGAGCCATTTGGACTATAAAGAAAATTTGTTCAGTGCCCTCAACAGCACTTCAATAAATAATACAAGAAGCTCTAAAATTGCATTGTAATCGAATGCAAGCTCAGGGCAATTCCTGGATTATACTTTTACCCCATGTATCACATTACACACAGATGGGGAGGATTTACTCTGGAGGAGTTTTATGGGATGTAATCATCATTAGAACTTTTGACTTTTTGTAATTATCCACTAATCTGCCCATTATATGTAATAAGTGCTGGAACAGTGTTTTTACGATTCCATGTGACTCTGCCATTTTTTGTGGCAGGTTAATAGTTTCAGTGGTGATACCTGACATTATGGGCCATGTGTAATTATTGTTGTTATTACTTTTTAGTCAACTCTAGCTCCATTTAGTCTTTTGTTGCAGTCTTTCTGTGTGGAGTTAGCATGTTTTCCTTGAGCTTGTTTACGTTAATTCCAGGTTCTCAGCTTCCTCTTAGAGTCCAAAGATGTTCAGATTTAGGATAATTGCCTGTAGCTGTGAGTGTGAGTGGTTGTTTGTCTCTGTATGTCAACCCTATGATAGACCGTCCACGATGACCCACCGCTCATTGCCCGCTGGGATGGCTCTAGGCCCCCCAAAAGCCTCACTGTGTGTAGCACAGTCTGTCAACCACACTGTAGCATACATGTAGCATGCATACTGCAGAGGAAATCTGGACTGAGTGTCCTGAATTGATTACTGCAAGTTGTATAAGCACTGGTCTGAGTTGATTAAGCAATATTCACATCCTTCAGCATACTGTCAAAATAAGGCTCTGTATCTCACAGCAGGAGGGACGAAGTTGACCTCCATCAAACAATAGACAGAATACTTATGTGATATACGATCTTTGACTTTTGTAAACTCCATGTATATAACTGAGCTCAAACCACAGAGGAATCGTCAGACTTCTCTAAGCCACTTCAGAGTACAAAGAACTCTGTCCCTGTTTAGCCAAATAGTATTGATATGACACTGGCTCCTTTTTTTTGCCTACTGTTATTTCCTGGTATATTTTTGAGATTTTGAAAACATAAATTTTTTTGCCAGAATATTATAAGAATTTCCACAACATGTCCCCTGCTTTATGGTCTGCTTTCATCTAAATGGGACCATCCATTGAAAATGAACATCAGCTTGTACTGAAGAGACTTGAAATAAGAGACTGAGACACATTAGGTAAATTTTTAGTGAGGCAATTAATCAAGTAAGATGTAGGGACATTTCCATATTTACGTACAATCTTACTTCTTTTTATACCCAGTGGAGTCTCACCCTCATAGTCATTAAATTAAAAACAAGTTTAAGGCTCTTTGGCATCCACTTTGTTTTATGGACCCATGTATGTCATAAAATAAAACGTAGAAATGTTTGTAACTTGTTTAACCACGAACCTTTTATCAGCCAAAGACCTCATGCCAAGGGAACTGGAAGATTAACCCTAACCCGAACTCATTCAACCAATCTCAGCTCACAAGATAGAGCGCCAACACTTATCGTCCAAGTTTCTAGTTAAACTGTCTTTTTGCTAGCAAAAAGGAGCCACATTTGAAACGACAAGAAAAAGTTATCACCAAAAGGGGTTTTTGGGGAATGATTGCAATTGAACTTTGCATTCATTCATCTTCTACCGCTTTTCCATTTCCACGGCACAAGGGGTGCTGCAACCAATCCCAGCTAACACTGGGTGAGGGTGGGTTACGCCCTGGAGAGGTCACCAGTCCATCACAGGGCCACCACACAGAGACAGAGAGACAAAGAACCACTCACACTCACACTCAGACCTACAGACAATTTAGAGTCACCAGTTAACCCAAACATGATGTCTTTGTCTTTGAAACCCACGCAAGCAGGGGGAGAACATGGAAACTCCGAAGAGAAAGGCCCCAGGACGGGAATTGAACCTGTTGTGGGGAAACAGTGCCAACCACTATGATGTGGTGCTGCACCCATATAAACTCTTAAAAGTTCATTATATGTCAGTGTTGTATTTTCAGGTTGTTTCTATAAAATCAGCTAATGCAGCTTTAACGTGAGACAGTTCAAATGAAAAAAAAATGAAAGCAGCTTTCTGGTTGAAATGACACTGCGGCTCTTCAGAGCACTGCAGGATGAGATAGGAACACATGGCTGCAGATGAAGATGATGCGAGGTCAAACATGGAGCCACCTGGATGTGAAGTGGCCAGTGCTTCACTCTCTGACCTGGCAGTGTTGGGCTGCCTCCAGCGGGAAGAGAAGCTCTGTGAATTGTCTAATACAGGCCCATCTGCCTGCCTCCCCTGGGTCCCCTGCTACCTTTGCCCCGCCATGTGTTCCCCCATAGCCTACATTCCCAAATCGGTGGCAGCTGAGCCCACATTCCGCATCTGTCTGTGCTAGATACGTCAGTTCGTGCTGGCTCTCAACAAATACTGAGTGGATATTCTTGCACTCCAGGCTTCCCACACTTCTCCAGTAAATTATCACCTCCCCAGAAAGAAAGCACTGCTATGCCCGAGAGTTTGGATGACACAACATCAAGGGCTGTGCCCAGACAGTTGACATTGCTGTGTAATCATCATTACCCTTGCAACTGTCTCTCGAGTAGGGTCATTGAGAAGTCGGCGCTCAAGTATCAAACAATAAATTCAGCTTAAATGCTTGAATCTTAAAAGTGCTGTCTGAAAATGCATATATTTCAGCACCTGTTTAGAGGAGAAGAAAAATCACAAAAGCAGACAGACTGTGGCAATGGAAAGGAAATTGCTGCATATATATAGACTTGATATATGTAGCCTGAGAAAATGGACAGTACTTTCGAATCTTAATTGTCTTATTTTTCTAAGAGCATGTACAATGTTTCAAATTCAGTGAACCACATGCAATTTTCCTTAATAGTAGTCGAGCACTTTACATGATTCAATAGCCTTTCATGAAGATGTTTTTTTTCTTTAAAGATATAAAAAATGTCATTGGGTCAATAGATGAGTTTTTTTTTTTTTTTACACAAATTTAAAAAATCATTTTAAGTGGTTGAGTTAATGTGTGCTCTCACTCTCACTGGCTGAGTCACACTTTAACCTGAACACTGCACAGAGAATGTCCTGGTCGGGTTCAGCAGTATTAATACACTGCGTCGATGATAGAGGAAAAACTGGCTAAATGATTATACATGAAAAAAGGAGCATTATTAAGTAAGGATGACACCATGAAGGTTTGTAGGATCTACAGTCTTCACTCTAATCTAAATCGAAGGAACCTGAACCCCGACTGACAGAAAATAAACTATAAAAAAATTACAAACCAATCATAAACAAAGAAGTAGAAAGTTTAAAATTCCAGTCATAGTCGGACCATCAGCAAAGTAGGGAAAGAGTAACATAGGCTACATTTTCATAGAAAGAAACAATGTTCAACAAATGCGAGGTTCAGAAGATAAACAGAATTTAGTTCTAGGGAACAATTTATATTTTCTTGGTTATAAATGGGCTTATAATGTGACATTATATGACATTCACATTTTCCTCATAATTACCACCAAATCCCACTGTCTCTGCCAAGTAGCATCCTTAGAAATCAATGACGCGTAACTATAAGATGATTAACCTGACGAGACTCGCATGTATCAATGGGAATGAAGTGCATATGTTTTTCATCATTCGAAGAGGCTAGAATATTAGTACTGGGCCACTAGAGAAATACAGTGGCCTGACACGCTTCAGTCTTTGATTTAGTTCCATAGACGTCCCTCAATGCTGCATGTATATTCAGCACCAAAGAAGGACAAGTAAAAAAAAAAAAAAAAAAAAAAAAAGTCTTGCTGTATTTCTCACACCCTTGCCTTTTTTTTTATTCTTCTTCTTTTTTTTTAAAGTTGCTGCTTGGGAAAAAAAAATGTGTTGATGAATGAAGTTCTCATACAAAGTGAGTTGCTGACAGCTCTGGAGACCTGGGGGACCAATTCATTTGCAGCGCGTGTGCGATATGTTGAGATCAGTCCCTCAGATGTCCCAGATGCCTTAGTGCTTTGAAAGAGTCACAGGTCTGTGCCGGCACCGGAAATTCTGCAGCGCTCCAAAATGAATCAGTGCTTCAGAGCGTAGAGCCCCTCGCTGCCGCTGTAATGCAGGTTTTCTCATCGGCTGACATTATGAATCAGAGTCACCCTGCTTTAATTCCCTCCTGTAATTTCTTGTGGAGACTATATTAGGCCAGTTAGTGGCTTTACATTTTTGTTCACTGGAGAAACAGATTGTAATATCTCCTGCTTTACCACGGAACATAAAGTCATTTGGCACGAGGCAACAGCGTGCAGCTGATTTATCACCCCCACACTGTGAAATGATAATTGGATCCACTGGTTTCCTGTGCTTTTCCGATGTCTGCCTTGCCTGCCATGTTTTTGGCGAACATGGGAACGGCAGGGGACGGGTTTCTCCTCTTTACTTAATGCAGCTTTTTTTTTTTTTCCTTTCAATGCAGGACCTTCAAGGGAATTGCATTCATTTGAGACTCTTGTTATTAATAGCTCTGGTTTGGATGAAATATTGTTGGAATGCTTTGTCTGAGAGAAGGCTCTCTCTCATCACTGGAGCTTAAGTCCACTTTGTTCTTTCAGTCATTGACCTTCCCTCTCTTTTATTCATGGCCTAAGAAATTGTGTTGTCCCAAGAAGGACTCTCCTCTAGTGCCTGCTGTAAATTCCATTAGAGGTACGGACACACAATGGAGTGTTATTTATTTATTTGTTTTTAAGTCTTTGACGTTGCTGTTGGGGGGGCTGGGGTCGAGGAATGATAAGTAGGATATAATGTTTGAAACACTGGTTGAATACATGTGACTGCACTATAGGCCCTCACATTATAGGAGAAGCCTTTCACCTCTACTCTCAGCACTGCTCCAGGGATGTCACATTAGAGTATACCAGAATGCATCATTGTCAAATTAATTATGTGACCGACGTGATCCAGCCCACACTTGCAATGGACCAGTGTTTGTGAGTGTGTATGTGTGTTAGTGTGACATTCATGTTCACAAGGTTCTCTTCTCTTGTGAATACAAAACCAGTGAGCGGGTGCTTTAAGAACGTAATAGGCATATGTATCACCCTCACTCATTTTCTGCCGCTTATCTGTAAGGGTCTCTGGGGCTGTTTGAGCTGATCCCAGCGAGCAAGGGCATGGGCATATGTGTTACTTGTTATTTATTTACTTTAGTCTATTTATTCAATTCATGTAACATTTTCCACCGTGTATATTGGTGTGATATTTCTAGATAGAATTTAATTGAAAATCAAAGCTGTTCCATTATGATGTCATGCTGCGGCTGTCAGTCAATAAGCTGCACACTTCATCCAGAGAAAAGGATCATTGCTGTCCATTAGCATAGCACAAGAGTTTGGCTTAGCGTTATGAGTGGAAAAAACTCTTTGATTAACAGTTTGTCTACAATGTCAACACACAATGATGTCACCTATTGGTTTGTGAATGGCCATTTTGAAGTCTCCAGTTTGTAATTTGGCCCTCACTATTACTTCTTTCTGAAACCAGATGAAACCATATTTGGAGGAGAAGGAGGAGCTGAGGAGGAATGTGGGCTGGATCTGACCTGCCCTGTTCTCTATCCTGATTTTGCGGTAAAATCTGTCAATCACGTGGTAGCCATGCCCTAATGCATACCCTGCTTTATGGGCTATTTTCCTCAAAATAATCATCATGTCGTATTGAGGACTTTCAGTGTTCAGGGTTATGACGAGACTGACAACATACCGCTGTAACGAAAAGAGAGCTGAGCCGGAAAGCGAAGCTCTCGATCTTCAGGTCAATCTTTGTTCCTAACCTCACCTATGGTCATGAGAACTGGATCATGACCGAAAGAACGAGATCACGGGTACAAGCGACCGAAATGAGCTTCCTCAGAAGGGTGGCTGGCTTCTCCCTTATAGATAGGGTAAGGAGCTCGGTCATCCGAGAGGAGCTCAGAGTAGAGCCGCTGCTCTTTTGCATTGAGAAGAGCCAGTTGAGGTGGTTCGGGCATGTGGTTAGGATGCCTCCTGGGCGCCTCCCTTGGGAGGTGTTCCAGGCACGTCCAGCTGGGAGGAGGCCCCGGGACAGACCGAGGATCAGGTGGAGAGATTATATCTCCAGTCTGGCTGGGAACGCCTTGGGATCCCCCAGTCAGAGCTGGTCGATGTGGCCTGGGAAAGGACAGTCTGGAGCTCCCTGCTGAAGTTGCTACCCCCGCGACCCGACCTCGGATAAGGGGGATGAAGATGGATGAAAACATACCGTAAACTCATTGGGAGAATTTTTAATTTTCATTTTTATATGCAGACAGTTGTGTAAAGAGTTGTACAGCGGGGCGCCCTTTTAGTAAACAAAGGCCAGATGCAGAGAGAGTGCTGCCAAATCCAGGTGGATTTACTGTTGAGAATTTGGCAGGTTTGGTTGAGTTCTAACCCTAACTAACCCTAAACTAAAATTTGTCCTGACTAAATGTATCTGGCAAGATGAATGGATACACAGGTTTGTCATGAAGCAGTTACTTAAATTTCATCTTGAAGGAAAAAAAGAATGGTTGTCTATACTTCTGCCTGAAATGAAACCACGAAACTCAATTAAGGTGCTGCAGGTTGGCATATTTTTTGCCTTTAAACCAATCTTTGCTTGCCATTTCCACTTGCTTTCAGACCTAAAATAGACTAACTACATCCAAATTCCAGATCAAATGGGCTACTCCACTCCCAATGAAGGTTGCTGATGCAAAGTTAAAAGGTCACATTGCTTCATTTCTTAGATTTTAAGTAGTGACGTACAACAAAGCAAAGCAGACGTGTTGGTGCTTGTAAATATTCGGGGACAGCAAACACACATTTCCTCATTCAGTGCATTCTTACGACCTTGTCAAAGAGATATTTCATTTTATAAGGCAAAATGTCACTAGCAATGCGCAACATCAGCTCTTCAAAAATGAAACCATTTTTGAAAAACACCTGATGTAACAATTGCAACTCCAGTATAATAATATGGTCTTTTTTATCTATTGGGTTGGAGAACTCACAACTAGATGCTATGATAAGAAGCACAGGGGAAGTTATAAGCATTAAAGACTCATTGCACAGAGGCTGACTGTTTTGTATCATGGTTTCCTTTTTTTTTATTTTAAACTACAAGCATTATTAACTCTTGCTAATGTGGAAGCAAAAAGAAAGCTCAACTGAAGAACTTCACTTCCTGTATGGCAAAATGTGTTTTCCAACTGGCTCATTGCTTGTTAAATAATAAGGAAAACCTTTAAATGTGTCCAGAAACAGCTTGTGAAGTGAACTTTAATTTCAGTGTTCAGGGTTATGATTTTTGAGATCTTTGTATTAAAGGTCCTATATAGTCTAAAGCTAGGTGGCCATGTCTTCATTATAAAGCAGTTCTAGGCTCTATATTAATAAAGTGAAAAGTATCAAAGGTGTCGGTCCACAGAGAAATGGTCACAGCGTGTACACAGAAACTGAGCCTTAAAACTAGCTCTCAGGACTTCTGGAACTCTGCGGTGTCACAAAAAATGCATGGCCGTAAGCCCTGCCCCTGCCCAGCTGGACCCAGCATCCAACCTAGCAGGATCCACTTTCTCCAAGTCCTTACCTTAAACTACCTCCAGAGAAAAGTGGTTAAAAGCACAAATATATTCCTTCTGGATATTAATACTTCAAATGAAACACTTAACAAGTGTTAAATACAGGATCTTTAACAAGATCAGCAAATAACATAGGGGGCAGGGGAATAACAGCCCCATAAAAGAAAGAAAACTAAGGAACTACAAAAAAAAACCACATATTGTAAATACATTGAAAATGGATACAAATGTATTAATTAACTATTGATGTTCCATTTTATCTTATACCCATGCTGAACAGGAACAGTTGAAAAGGTTTGTGTTGAGAGTTGGCAAACAAGCAAATTTTATTTATATTTACACACAGGATGAATTAAATGAAATTGAAAAAGGAAAGATTGAAATTAACGCTATAAACAGAAGTGCTATATTGTCAGGTATATGAATGTTTGACACCTGCTGTCAAACATTCATATGGACACTGATGGTTGTATTTATCTCTTTTCTTCTCTGGTACTATTGTATTGTGACTGATGTAAATCCAAATCCTTATGTAAAGCCACATCTCCTCCCAACATTTAACTGCTATGAAGAACTTGTGCTTTCTTTACCAACAATGAGCAAGGAATAATCCTCATAACCTAACACATGATCTTATTTGAACCTGAACTTGAACATATACATAGTAACTGGGAATGCAAAAACATTAGCCACTTGTGACTATAGTTTCTATGGGATGAATTCCTTTACTGCAACTAAAACAAGCCTGGTCCTGGCTGCAAAGGTCAGAATATTCAGACGGAAAGAAAATTTTCAGCTCTTATATCCTGCGCATATGTAACTGTGCAAGTGTTTGTCTGACTGTTTGCGTGACACGGCAAATAAGTTGTGTCACTCAGTCAGCCTGTGCACTCCAACCCCCTCGCATGCAGCATTGTTGTTGCTTGGTGGCTCTTCAGAAAAGACCAAATGTCTCTTTATGAATACAGCTAACTGTTAGCCGCCTGGCATCACAGGCGGTGACATTTTGATGACTCATAGGACAGTAACAGCTTTGACAATGACACAGTGGAAACAATGCACCATGAATTATGATGGATAGTTATATAATAAGAAAAACATCTTGTTATTTTAACTGTAACCAAAACTCAGACAGTTTGGTTGTAAAATGCTAAAACCGTGTTTTTTTTACTGGATTTTCTGGAACCTAGGACAGTCCTGGATCTCCGTGTTGAGCATGAGTGAATTGAATGCACAATCTTTTTGCCGAAAATTGACCTGTTGAGTCAGTTTGTAACTAAAAAAACTTGGAACTGAGCACTTCCCACTCAGGCCTGAGTTAAAAACACTCAAGCATTAGATGATGCATGAGGTGATGCATGAAAACTCTGTTTACTAGCTGCCAGAAAAACATCAGACAAAGAAGAACTCAGCTGTATAGCGTGCTTTTCATTGTGAAACACGAAGTTTTTATTACCTTTTCAAAGGAATTTTAAGAAGTGTTTTGTGCAAATTCCTAAAGGAAAAATGGATCCAATATTATAGTAAGAACTGTCTCACTCACTTTCTACTGCCTATCTGTCAGGGTCAGAGGGGGTGCTGGAGCCAATCCCAGCAAACATTCTGGGCGAAGGCGGGGTACAACCTGGACAGGTCGCCAGTCTATCGCAGGGCCAACACACAGAGACAGACAATTATTCACACTCGAGCAATTTTAGAGTCACCAATCATCCTAGACATGTATGTCTTTGCCCTGTGGGAGGAAGTACCCGGAGGAAACCCACGCAGACATGAGGAGAACATGCACAAACTCCACGCAGAAAGGCTCCAGGCCCAGGAATCAAACTCACAATCTTCTTGTTGTGAGGAAACAGCACTAACCACTATGCAGCCACAAAGTGAAAAGCATGGTGAAAAGGTTCTACTCTCTTTTCTAAAAGCATGAGGTAAAATTTAATTTGATTACTTTAAGCCTCATATTAGTTTCAGCTGAGTATTTTGTCCCCAACAGGAGTTGTGGTCTGAGTGAGATGGACGATGTGTCTCCACCTTGCCCAGGTGCTGATTGATGGAGTGAAGCCACCCGTAAGCCTCCACCAGAGTCATTCGCAAATTAGTCACAATTGTCAGTCATGATGTCGCAACCCATTTTTTGTGTAGCTAAACCTAAAAGAATCGATCAAAGCTCGGGTGAAAAAAGTCGGTCAGCCACGGATCTGAAGTCAGGGGTTCGATTCTCAGTGGTTTCTGCATTTGGAGAGAGATACAAAAAGCCAAACATTAGTGTGAGGTACAAAATCATTGTTGTGTGTTAAAGCTGTATGAATGAACAGGTGAATGTGGCTTTTGAAATATTTTGGGGGAATTAACTCAATATGAAGATTGATTTTCCATGAATACATGGAGTGGGCGGGGTTTAAGACCTAAACTGCCACCAGAGGTCAATCAGCAGCATTTGGCTGCACTTTTGGTGAGCTTTGATATGATCCATCTGAATATTCAGGGACTAATTAGATCATCTCAGTGATCAGAAAATCTATAATAAACATCAAGTGATACTGTGAGATGTTTTGTTTGTAAATTCTAATATGTTTTGATCGAGGGCAGCACAGCAGTGTAGTGGTTAGCGCTGTCGCCCCACAGTAAGAAGGTCGTGGATTTGGTTCGGTTCCCTTTTGGCCTGGGTCCTTTCTGTGTGGAGTTTGCATGTTCTACCTGTGTCTGTGTGGGTTTCCTCCGGGTATTCCGGTTTCCTCCCAGCGTCCAAAGACATGTATGTCTAGGTTAACTGGTGACTCTAAATTGTCCGTAGGTCTGAATGTGAGCGTGTGTGGTTGTTCGTCTCTGTGTGTCTTTGTATGTTGGCCCTGTGATGGACTGGCGACCTGTCCAGGATGTCCCTGGAGCCAATCCCAGCCTAACGTTGGCTGGGATTGGCTCCAGCACCCCCGCGACCCGCAAACGTAAAAGCGGTAGAGGATGGATGGATGGATTTTTTGATCTATTCGCCAGGACACTTTAAAGTGTGTTTGTCTGAATATTGTTGTGTTAGAGAATTGTCCCCTTGAAGGAGCTTCTCCGACACTCATTGCATGTGTCTAAACAAATCCAGCTGTCCACATTGTTGAGACGCTCCAGCCCTCTATCAGAGGGTCCACGTAGAACACCTGAAGGTCGCATGTGGAAGTCGAGGCCTCTATCTGCAACAGCTAAAGCAAACCTGGCTGAGTGATGAGAGAGTATTTGAGGCAGATGTGATCCACACATGCAGTGAGAACCCTCACAGCGACACTCTCCACTCCCTACTATCAACCATCAGACATGATTACAGCTCCCGCTCCTTGATCCAGTGCCAGCCTGAGCCCACTCCTTTGATTTCTCGTGAATCTCTCCTGCAAAGTAATCAAACAAGATGCTCAACTGAGTGAGAGATTTGAACCCGGTGCGACATTTGTTAAAGTCACACTGCAAATGGGAACAATCTGTCAAATATCTGCCATTTTATTCAGAGTGAACGAGGATGCTTCTCCATGTACTGCTTCCCCACGCTCACCTTTTACACTGACTTGAGATAAAGGCAGAGATGCAGTTGCTCATATAATCACTCTCCATAGAGCACTGCAGCTACCAAGTCTATTAATAATCCTCTGTCATTGACGGCTGTGGCCAAACAAGCAGTCAAATCACGACCAGAGTGTAGGAAAGTAAAGCAATTTAATGACAACAAAAAACACCAATTAACATTCTTACCATGCAATGGCTGAACTTTTACAAAACATCGAGATTGTTCGGATCATGGTTGTCCTAAAGTTAATCCTGAACAGCATATTGATTGTTTGGAATAGCAGTAGAGCATATTGAAAGTTACAGAATAAGGGTCGATGGCCACAAAGTATTGGATCAGCAGGGCTGAGGGTTGTCAAATATGCAACCAGCTTAATTAACAGTAATCTGATTACAAAATCCATGATGCCTTACAGCTGCAATGTCACACCTCATAATACATACAGTGAAAATGTGGAGAACTACTCAGCCAACAAACACAATGGTGTTTGTCTGTGGAGCTCAAGTCGACTCTGAGGAATAACCTTGATGAAGTTGTTGTGTTTTCACAGGGTTATCTCACTCTGGACTCGGGGACCACAGATTTATGTGCACAAAGTCTGCTTCACAATCCAGGGAACAGGAAAAATGTTATCAAGTTGCATTATGGGAAATGTCTCGTAGTTTTTCTGGAGACCAAACAATGCTGAGGGCTTAAAGTCAGGATATCTGGACCTCTGCTGCTACAATCTTTTCTTTAGTCTCTGCAGAAATCTTGAACATTTCAGAGAATCCCCTTTAAAAGCATAGTTTGACTTCTTAGGAAAAAATTTATACATGCTTTCTTGTAATGAGCATATAAATGCCACTGTGTGTTTTAATATAAAGTGAGAGCTATCTTAGCTGTTAGCTTATCTCATCTAGATGCAGCTCATGTGGTTTTATTGTAAAATAGCAAAATCCACCTCACACCACCTTTATGCTCACTTAGTACATGCTATATTTGATTTGTTTTTATTTTAGCTTTATTTTTAGCTAGAGATTTAACAAAGGAATTCAAGCATTTTATGAGTTTTAGAGGTGCAGGGAGATGGATTTTTTTTAACTTTAGGAAAAAGACAAACTGTCCCCGTAATTGCAAAGTTAAGCTAAGCAGCTCCTCTGTGTGTTTTATTTTTTACTGTACACACCAAAGACTGGCCTCAACATCCTCATTTAACTCTCAGCAGTGTGGGCATTTCCCAAAATGTCAAACTGTTTCTATGAGACTCATATGACTACTTGTAAAAAGGAAACTCTCGTCAGGGGCTATATTTAAGAGAAATTTGTCACTGGTGTCAATTTTTTAAGAACCAGCAGTTGGCAGCTTGTAGTACTGTAAAATCATTTATCAAAAAAACTGGAATAAATTGTAATTCTACTTGTAGTTTTAATTGGAAATGTTTTCAAGATTTTGATAGAAATGTGAAAAAACCTATTTACACTACAAGTTCGTATCACTGTAAATCCAAGAAAATGGTGTAACCTGTGTGGGGGTACACTTTTTGAAGATAATTCATATGCAATTTATACAGTCCAATGGATTTAAATGTTCATTAACAAGGCATGACAAACTAAGTTATATCTTCTCTAGTACCACAGAGCAATTTATGGTTCAATCATCAATGTTTACAATATGAAATGATATGTAAATTTCCTTGTTATAAAACCACTGAGAAAAATAAGTTAATAAGCAACTTTTATACACATCTTACATCATATTTAATGAATCCATTTCAAATATAAAAGGTCAGTAATATTTGCTCCAATTGCAAAATATCAGCGTCGTGTCCCCACTTGCGCGTGGTTTGCTACAAGATGACATCAGAGGCAAAGCTACATGTAACCATGTGCAATGGGGAGTAAAATTTTCCTAATGCTTGTACAAATAGTACTGCAGCTGAAGTAATGAAAAGGAAAAAAAAAGAAAAAGAAACTCCAAGCCCTCTAAATGTTTTGCGTAATAACAATTATAAAAAAAGTCACTCCACACATAGAATATACACTATATATACACAGTATTTAGTAATGGTCATTCTGTTGCAACTTGACAAAACAGAGCTTCATAAAATGGTATAGGCAGTGTGCAGTTGGCAATGACGCATTACATTTGACAAAAAAAGTGTGCTCAGTATGGATAATGTCTGTTTCCTGTTTTGTTTGTTCCCTCACAGCAGGGTTAATGAAAATGGTGTCCATGGGAGGATGGGTGGCGGTTCCTCTCCTCATGCCGGGGTCTGAATGGTGGCTTTGATCTCAGCAGACACCCTCTTCTCCTTTCGCCCCGCATACTCGCCGATAAAGGAGCCATCCTCGTTGAACTGAGCGTCCTCCTCACCGTAGTCCACCAGACTGTCTCCGCTGTCCCCTGCTTTGATCTCTCTGCTCAGGGAGTGTTGGCTGCCCTTCAGCGGCTTCTCGTCGTTGTCGCTGTGAGAGGCACAGTGGATTTAGAATCACCTCATTTCACTCATGGCTTCACTCTATGGCTTATTGGAGAGGAAAGGGGTTTGTACGTTTGAGCAATCACTGGCTGTACGATGAGTCAGTGTGATTGGCTTTAGTGTTTACCGCTGGCTGAACCAATAATCACACAGATGCACATGTTGAGACAATATTAATTGTTACTGTTTACATCCATCAGTGCAACTGACAAATTGATGACTAAAGGAGAACTGAGATACTGAAGGAGACATTAAACTGGTGCTGATGTTGAGGCTGCAGACGATTTGGGTCTGTAATTTAACTGCACTTCAACTGTGAGACTATTAAATACTTTTATTTGATTTGGTTCATAATTAACTAACTTTCTCAACACTGCCTTTGAGTGCCCTGTCAGTCAGCAGTCGGCTGTGTCCATTCTTGTTAAATTGTAACTGAGCTTAATTATAACGAGTGATTACGAAGTGCAGATTTACACTTCACTAAATTTAAACACCAGTGAGCCCTCGCCACACTTTTGCGAACACCAGAGGACAGAGTGGAGATCCTTGACTGCTTCATTCCTTTGCCAAAATGGCAGTGAATAAATTAGCTTAGTGTGTAAAAAATAAACATGTAATCTTTACATTGCGAAATTACAAAAAAAAAAAAAACAACATTGCTTAAGTTTGTGCAAATGGATATTTCTAAGTGAACACCGTTTCTAAACGAACGTCTTAGCTCAGACACTGTCAGTTGTGTGACAGCGCATCGTGCTACTGTTTATTCTTCATGCTACAGTGTTAATGAGAGCTTATCTTGGAGTTAACAACACAGGGAGATGTTTGATGTGTTACTGTTGGCTACAACCCGCAGTAGCCAAAACACTGTTTCTTTACAAATATGGAGAGAGAAAGTATTTATGAGTGAGAACACACACAATTCACCTTATTTCTATCCATGAATTTTCACCATAATTTTGGATATAAGGATGAATTAGTTTCCTGCCTATAATTACATGAGAAAACTAAACAATTTCATGTTTTTGTAGTAAATATGAGGCTATACCAAAGAGTTAGCATAAAGCCTGAAAACGTAAGGAACTTCTAAAGCTCTCCAATTAAAATTGCAGCGTTTTTTTTTTCTTTCAATTTTTTAATCAATAAAAACAATCATAAAAAGTAAATATATGGCTGCTGACAGCTACGTATGACAAAAAAAAAGTTGGTTAGATTTGGATTTTATTTGTAAGCCTTATCACCCAGCCCTAATTCCCACTCACTCACAACATTATGATCTCATAAGAGTTATTTCTCAGAGTGAAATGCAGCAGTTAGAGTAAACATGATCAAGTGGCTCACTGTGGCAAGGTTTGTATTTTAACTTCACCCTATCAGCATTTGTGTTGTGCAGATCCCACTGATTGGGGAATTAGACTGGGAGTCATGCTGCTGTGGACTGATATGAATTGGACCACTAAAGGATTAATGAAACGTGCCCAGATATTACTGCCCTGGAGATGAGCTGCTTTCAATTACACTGATTGGTTTTATCCTCCTGCTGTGTGCTGGGCAGCCTGCGTTTAGCTCCATGAGGACAGGAAATGACAGCACTGGACTGTCGCTGATGCTCCTTTTATGAAGCCACATCTAACACCAACACAACACTGTAACTAAGGTCACAATGGCCTATAAAGGGAAGCTAACAATCCAACAACACTGATGTGTAAACAGCTCAGGGATGCTGCTGCTGTTTATCACATACATTCCAGTTACTCAGGCCGTCAAATGTTGTGAACAGAAGTGTGAGGCTCCACGTGAACCTGGTGTATTCTGGGTTGTCTTTTCAGCAAAGAAAAGAAAGGCAAAGAGAATTACTGAGAGAAGAGGATGGAAGCGACTTCCAGCAGAAGAAATTCATACACTGTTGCTCTTGAATTGCAGTGGAGTGTTGAAATAGTGCTCTGAGGATTGCGCTTACCTGTACTCGCAAAATGTGTCGTCATTCATGCCCTGGGACTCCACGTCTGGGTGAAGGTCTTCTTTCTCTTTTACTGCTCACAAAATGAAGACAAGATATCAGTGATTTGCTCAGGAGACTCCTGCCAATGAAGATCACTCTGTCCCCTGACTGGAAATGTTGTTTGATTCTCATTCCCTCACTCCCTGGACTTATTCACTGGACGAAAGTTCCATATAAGCTATAGAAAATATTGCAAATTTTCAATTTAAATGTACATTTTTATGGATTTTTTTCCAAGTATCAATGTAATTCCGACGGAAAATGTCGAAAAATGTTCTTGTTGTGTAAAATATTTCAAATAAAATACATTTTTATCTAAATATGATAAACATGTTGAAGACTGTGAATTGACACACATAGTCCTATTTGTTGTGGAACAAGAAAACAAACAAACAAAAAAAAAACCAAATGGCTCAGGCAAATCAAAGAAAAGGTTGTTGGAGCTACGGGCGATAATGAGAACTTAATGAGAAAACAAAGGACAGAGCTGTGCCTTGCTCTTTTTCTGCTGACAAGTGAAGCGATGGCTGCCCAGACGACAACCTGATGGCCATTAGCTGTGAATAATAAAGCTGATAAGGACTCTCATGTCCCCGACAGGAGGGATAACACTGGGACACCACAGAGCTTATGTCATCGCTCCCTGTGCAGCCGCTCCATGTGCAGCATTTGCATTTTGCCTCGCTGTATGCTGCGCTTTGTTTGAATAGCCGCTGGAGAAAGCTGCATGTCTAAATAATGCAACATTCAAAAGCTGGACATACGGTGCAAATGCCCATTTTCTTATCAATACACAAAGCTATTTTATGTATAAATTTGCATTAAAATAATTTTGAGGCCGGGGAAAAAAAAACAACCTATCAGCTTACATGTCCCTGCCCCTACCGTGACTTCAAGGATGATTGATAATTTCTCTCCTGGCAACAAACAGTGAAATGGAATTATAATGATGCACCAATTAGTATTCAAGAAAGATGAAGTGTGTGTGAGTGAGCACCTACCGGAATACTTTCCTCCTTTATTTCTGTTGACAAAGCAGGCGATCAACACAATGAGTGTGAGGAGAGCAATGGCACACATCAGGCCGATAAACCAGCCCTGGGTGGATATTCCTCCATGGATGCTGGCCAGACCTGAGGAGAACAATACCCAATGACCTTTTCATCGGGACACTTGATTGAATGTTTACATTGACAAAGCCTATCTGATGCAAAGGCGGAACCGATGTTGGAGCACGCTGCTGATGGAAACGGTCCAAAATTAATATTAAACAGCTAATCCTGCTTGTCTAATTAATCAAGTAAGGGACATTGTACCAAAGGTAATTCCTCTCAGCGAGTCTAAATCCTACTGACACCACAAAGAACCATGCGCCATGGCTTGAGTCGCAGCTCAAACACTCGACATGCACTCTGTTTAGTGAGAGATCAATCAGTTCTGATGCTTGTCTTTCTGTTTGTGTTTTAAACTGATTTATTTATTCAGGTTGCCGCCTCTTGACCCAGTCGTGATAAGATCTTCCATCTCTATACTAGAATTCTTGACCGTTCTGTTAGGAATAAGGCGCAGAGTCGCACCCATCCTCATCCATACACCCATTAATTATATGGAAACTATAAGAGGCGTTGAAGGCCTCTGAAACCTTTTAGTTACCTTCACCTGTGCAGAGGATCAATGAGCCGGATGGGTTAGTACTCACAAGGACACAAAAAACTCTTCAACATGTTTCACCTACAGAATCTACTTCAATGGCTCTAACAAGGTCCAGTAACTAGTAAAAAAAACAAGGTGATATGGTCATCTGGTTTTTCACACATGTAATATAAAACTGTGCATGCTATCCTCCAAATATTTATAATCTATGTAATTTAAATATATATACATATTTGCAAAGCTCTCGCTAACAGCTGAGCTACCACTGGACAGGGCAGATGCTGATGGAGAAAAGAGAGAAGATGAGGAGAGCAGGGAAACAGCAAGGAAGGATTAGCAAAGGACAAAGAAGGCCAAGGTCATCATGGACAGGAGTTAGGAGTGATGTCATTATGGAATGAAGGATGTTGCTCTTCACCTTCTATGAAAGGGCTGAGCCTGCTCTTGTGTTTTGTAATACTATCCTAAGGACACATCAATTACACTTGACAGAGCAGGAAACTGGATGAATCTCTCAACACAAACAGACAATAGAGGAGGATTTTAGGTTTGGAAATGGATTCATGGGTGGAGCCTGGAGAGCTAAATGAATATTTATGGAAATCTTGAAGGGATTTACAATCACAATTGTGCGATTATTTCCGCATGAGTCAAGGTCAGGGCATTCAATTTTACAAATCACACTGTCCAGCACTAGTTCTGTAGAACTGTGTGATAGTAAACCTGTAGCCAGGAACTACTCCTGGCTACTACTTCTTTTATCTGGCCAGAAAATCCAATAACACATCATGTTTTTCTTGTTCTATGAATTTCACAGCTCACTTCCATTTCTTTGGTTTTTTCCTCTCTCCACATGATGATTTAATTGCCTTCTGCACTTCAACATACTACATACTACCTGGTAGAGAAACACCAAGTACCTTTAGCTTATAATTTTATTTATTTTTACTTTTAAACGGTTGAAGATGTTTAGTTGGGCTGCAGCAAATAATTGGGAGAATAAATATTTAGTCAAGAATAAAAATGCTTCTATCTGCATTATTTAATTCCCAGAAACAACACAGAGGACATAAATTCATAGATATAGCTCTGGTTATTTTATTTGTAATATCCACTTATTTATGCCTTCAAATTATTTTCTTTAAAGGAAATTCAAAGCTTCATCTGACTCAGACATGTGATATGGCCTTTTGATACGCAACAAAAGGGAAAAAAAGTAGTGAATGATGTGCATCATTAGTATGGGAGAAGTATAATTTGACAGCAGCTGTCTAAGCTAGTCAACAAAGCACAATCTACTTCATTTCCCCATGCAAATCTTGTGCCATGCCCTACCTCAGGTGCATTACTTGTTCAGGTGATAATTCAGCACACAAGGACACCTGTGTCTGCGCTGCTCGCCCCCACCACTGCAAATGACACTTTCTGACTAATGTTGATGGATTAGTCTGCAACTATGGTAATTCCGATTATTAGGACTGTGCGATGACTTCAGCTGACAAAGGCCCCTGAACTGAAAATATCTCAAGGCTGTCTGCTGTGTTTTGTCACCACACTCCTCAGCTTGCTATTACATGCTGCAGAAAGCAGCTGCTCACCCAGTGGGGTGCTGATGCCCTGGAAGACGCCCCCTTCAAAGTCAGGAGGCCTTTTTATTGGGAGAGACCAGAAAATATTTTGATATAGGAGCTTTCCTCAGTCTCCACTTATCCAGTTATCTCAGTGTCCTGTAAATATCACCCTCCCAGTGTGAGCTCACACTTCCCATGGCCTAGAAGGACATTTCTTCTTGCTCTCAGCTGATCTGGGACAGACTTGTGTCCCAGAGCTGTGTTGCTGTTTACCCACTTTAAGATTTCATGGAAATTTCAGGTGAGTGCTGGGTCAATATGCTGCTGTGTACAGAGGGACTGGGGCCCAACAAATCAATCACTAACAATTCGACATATTTGTCCAATTTAAGCTTCTGCACTCTGCAGCTCGGCTGTTCGGATTCAGGATAGATCTAACATCCTAGATTTCCCTGTGGCACAACATAGAAATTAAAACCACCTTCTTCACTAGCATGCACTTGACAAATAACAAACAATAAAATGGGGCTGTTTCCTTATAACTTAGCTCCAATTGCCGCTAGAAAAAACTTAAACTGTCGAAGAAAAACAGTAAATAAGTAAATAATTAGCCTGCACAATACAGACATACTTTTTTATCCTTTTTTGTGTTTTTGCAAGGACAGTTCACTTGGAGCTCACGGGGCTGTCACGACACTGTAGAAATGTTCGGAAATGCATAAACACATATTTGTCATCTATAATTTCATATATATTTCACAGCTTTTGTTTGACTCTGTGGTTTAATGCTTGTTGTTTCAAAATGTGCTGCAGTTCTACCTATGGTGGAACGAGTGGGTTTGGTCACTGGGGACTTTGGAGTGCTTGGAGGTGAGGGGGAAGCTGACTTGCCTGAAAAGAAAGACAGATGTTGTGGTTATCGATTTAGATAGAGGCCGCCCCCCTGGGCGGGCAGAGGGGTCAGCGCTACATTCTACTGTTAGCACGCATGCTATTTTCAGCTAAACTATAAAATTAGTAACTACATATCTACGATGGAACGTGCTAATAAATAAATAAATAAAAATAAATTTTTCAATATTTAGGTTGAGATGTTGGGATTCTTAATTTGCGTCTCAAAAAGGAGTTAATTTTCTTTTTAATACATCATTAAATACGGAAAGGATGAATGTGTGGCATGTCTGATCTTCTTCCTAGGTTTGGCTCTTAAAGCATCATTTACTTCCTCAGCTTGAGTTAAACATGCTGCACTGAGTCTGCTGTTGCTAGGATAAAAGTCAATATTCGTTTACAGTCACTAATGAGCCAAGATTAATATGAATTTATAATTAGGTTACTCATTACCATTGCTAATAGCAAAGAAACCACAAACTTTATCTTGAAAGAATTTGACATTTTTCTAATGAAAGGAGGCATCAGAGTGCTCTCTGCTGATGGCAAGGGCAAACAGCAGACAAGGTCAATTATGTGCAAAGGAGCACAGTGTTTCACACTTATTATTTCTGAGCACAAAAAAAATAAATAAAATGTGCTCGAGACTCAACGCTGTCTGATTTATTCAGGTTCATAGCATCCACATCTGTCCACTTGTCTATATCCGACCATGCACTGACTACCTAACACTACTGTGGCTGAGAAACATGTCACACCAGCAAACACATACTTCCAATTGGGAAGCAGTTGAGTGTGTGCAGGTACGACATGCCACTGTTTCTACTTTAACAGAGATCTACATACTGAGGCCAACAGTGGGAGCCAGTGTGGAAGCTGCAGAAAAAGGAAAGAAAACAAGAAGAAAAAAGACAGAAGGGACAACATTGCATTGCTAAGCAGACGTTTCCACTTTTGCACACATTTACAACACAGACTGTTTGATCAAAGCCAATGTTGAAAGTGAAGCACTGTTTTAGTGGCGAGAGCGATGGAGGTACAGTTGTAACAAAAAACTTCTCCCACACACATGTAAAAGCTCTAAACATAAAAAATTAGTCGCCCTTCCTGTCATCACTGGGGCTGGCTGTTGCATGCAAATAAACAACCCCTAAGAGCCAATTAGGTTTGTTTTTCCAGCACTAAATAACCACTGGCATATTTAAGAACTGCAGTGTGTTTCAACAGCTTTTTTTTTAATTCTTTTTTATTTTTTTTGCACAGCACAGCTTAAGTGATATGACAAATCTCTTTAGCCATAATATTTCTGTGGACACTATCTGATGGGGACTGCTCGAATGACACTTAGGTGGATCTGGAACGTATGGTTTCCTGTTTCATTTCCTGTCCTACTGTTCACATTGCTTGATCTGAACTGGGACCAGCTGAAGTATGGCATGCAGGGCCCAATAAATGATATGTAATCAAAGGGAAAAAAATGATATGCTATGAGGTGGCTCATTATCATTACTTACACACCAACTTGTTCGTGATCACATAATTCACTACCAAAACCTTCAGTTTCCCTCCTGCTAAAAGCAATTTTCTTTCTTAGCTGATTGTTTCATGGACGGTCTCTGTCCAATCAATAAGCACTTGCTCTCTCATGACAGTGACAAATGAAAACCTCCACCTCACCCGTATGAAATAGTTTATCCACAAAAATTACTTACATGGAGATATGAAAAGCTTGGTTGCCCAAGCATATATCATATTCTGCTAGTTCAATGCCATTTTGAAATGGTGGAATAGCTTCGTCACCTTGTTCGCTTTGCCCGAATTCATACTGAGCCAATTGTGCACCTAAAAGCTTGTCTGTCCTCTCAACGTACTCACTCACCCATCCTGACACCCACAAGCCGATCCAGACACATGCCACCCAGCTGCTTGCTTTCTGAGCCCTCCAATCACTCACTTGTTTCTAGGGTGGTGGTGCACTCCTTGCTGACGACAGGCCCACAGCCAACGGTGGTGCAGGAGCGAAGATAGAACTTGTATTTGCTCTTTGGTTCCAAGTCGCGCAGAATCCATTCGGTGATGTCAGGGTTGCTGATGTCTACTGTCTGCAGTGGACCCATGTCCTCTGTGTCATTCACTAGAAATAAAACACAGTGTTAAGGCTGTATATTGCATTCAGAGCTATCATACTGTACTCTGAGCCCATTAGGAGATAAAATTAGCACAGGAAATCAGAAAGTAAGATGGAAACAAATTCAAAACTGGAAACGGCTTATTGTCCGTATTTATATAGTTCTTTCTCCTGACTATATAGTATTATCAATATAAGTGCTATTTGTTTTAACACTGTAA
Source organism: Remorina albescens (assembly GCA_034769265.1). Lineage (NCBI taxonomy): Eukaryota > Metazoa > Chordata > Actinopteri > Carangiformes > Echeneidae > Remorina > Remorina albescens. Next base: position 7,014,412 of record CM068494.1, read on the forward strand.
TAATGGAATGATCTATTACTAAAGTCCCACCCCTACATATAAACATGTATTGTATTGTATATTTGCTACAGAAAAAGTAGGTGAAGAAGACAGCGCATTATTTTACAACTGCCTTTAGCTCAGATGTGCTCTTCGAAAAAAGGTGAAAAACAAAAAAATGTTCCTAAAGAAAATATTCAGGTGCCTCATTTTTTGATGATAAATCATCGGACCACACTCAGCTTTAAGTCATGATTTGAATGATCAAATATCAAATATCGTATGGTCACTTCCTGTCTTAACCTCATATTTTGTTCCCCACCAATAATAACTGTACCAATTAGAATTTTTTATGGTAAAAGTCCACATTTCATGCTTTTTAACTCTTATTTCATTTTCTTTTTAATTAATTTGATATCTCACACATCTGTGTCCATTATTTGTTTTGTCAAGATTTGTAATAAATAGATTTATTTATTTATTTATTTTTTACTTGTGATTGAGTGATTGCTGTACTTTGCCACACACTAAAAGATGTTCACTCCTGTCCTGCACAATTAATGATATAATAACTTTGCACTCAGTCTGCCAGCATTGTGATGTGAGCTCTCATTTTTCATTACGTAAAGCAGGCCAGGAGGTTATGGGGTGGCATTTATTTTCTGTGTAACAAAAACAAACACACCAGGTGTTGAGGTGACCTTTGCTGTGAAAGTGATACTGCGTCTCTTTGACTAGAATGTATCAGTCTGCTTCTCTTTTTGCCTGGACACCAACCACTGTTATCAGACATCATGATTTTCTGTCATGCCTCAAGGGATGGCAACTATCATCTTGCTGCCATCTTGTAAAAAATCCAAGATGGTAGCAGCATGTACTCTTTCTCTGCCTTTGTCCAGTAGCTTTTCATTTTGTTTATTTTAACAAGTTTGTACTAGATATTTAGCATATTTGTTTTGGGCTTTTAGCTTTTTTTTATCACTTTCTTTTCAACATATTTTACTTCGGAAATTACGGCCATTTTTTCCTGCTTTTGGAGGCTCCTTTGTATGACCTACCCTATGTGCTCTGCTTTGCCAGCAGTAGCTAACTGAAGTAGCCCAGCAGTGAAAATCTGATATTCTACCAGGCTCCTTTCTCCTTTTTCCAACCAACAGTGGGGTCCGTTTTTTAACCCAAAGCTGCAGCTGGAGCCTACTGTGTTGAGGCCTGAAAGAGCGACCGCAATCTGCCCTCATGGACCATCTACAGCCTGGTGTAGCTAGCCAGCTAGACTCCAGACGCTAGCCCCCTTCAGCCCTGCTGCTCTGCTACCTGGCTCTCAGCTAGCCCCCAGAAGCTGGCCTCCAGCAGCCCTGAAGTAGCCAGCCTTCATCAGCTAGCCTCCACCAGTCCTCCAGCAGCTCTGGCAGCCCGGCAGCAGCTAGCCGGAAAGAGCGACTGCAATCTGGCCTCCTGGACCATCTACAACCTGATGTAGCCGGCCTGCTAGCCTCCACCAGCCCTGCTGCCCTGCTACCTGGCTTTCAGCCAAAGGGCGACTGCAATCTGGCCTCCTGGACCATCAACAACCTGATGTAACCGGCCTGTTAGCCTCCACCATCCTTGCTGCCCTGCTACCAGGCTTTCAGCTATCCTTCAGTGGTTGGCCCTCACCAACAGCAGCCCTGAAGCAGCTAGCCACCAGGAGCTAGCGTACAGCAGCTAGCCTCTACCAGCCCTGCTCCTGCTAGCCTCCAGCAGCCCTGCACCTGCTAGCCTCCACCATCTCTGCAACAGCTACCTCCCTCTGTCTGCAACTGGGTAATATCTGGCTTTAAACTGTGACAATGACATCGTTCTTGGTGTTGCTTGTTGTACTTTCATTGTGTGAGTTTGGGTCCTTAAATCAGTGAGGAAGCATGGCTGTTTATTCTCCAATAGTGAGACCCAGTGTTGTGGGTGAAACATTATCTTACTCAAAAGCTATATCAGAGCTGAGTTTTTGGTATTCAGAGTCTTTTAACCTTGAGATGTTGCTTTCGCTTGCCTGCCTTTCTGTACTGAGGAAAAACTTTATATTTACAGACGATTGTCTCTGTGCTCATGTCAACAAGACTAAAAACTATGACTTGGGTTCCTCATGCAGTAACACTAAAGAAAAGGCATATCATTTTGCTACTACTTTTAATGTCAGGAAATGTCCATACAAATCCCGGGCCAGGTCTTAACTGTATCTCTACACCCGAGTAGTTCAAAGTCAGGTCTGGTCTAGGTATTATCCACATTAATGTTTGCAGCTTGCTTCCAAAAATTGATTCGATCAGAATTTGGGCTTGTTCAACGGATGCTGACATTATTGTTGTATCAGAAACATGACTTAGTAAGTCAGTTCCAGATAAAGATGTCAGTATAAAGGGGTACACTACATCGCTGCGATCACCCCAGGAAAGGAGGCGGAGTCGCTGTATATGCAAAAAACAAATATCATATTAGTCTTTTATCCTCAGTGTCCATCTGCAAGCAATTTGAATTGCTGGCTTTAGAACTTGATTTTGCTCAGAGCCAATTTATTAATATTATTGGATGCTACAGACCCCCTTCTGCTAGTGCTGAAGCCCTAACCTCATTAGCACATTATTTGTCTAATTTCGATTCAAATGAACTGCTGCTAGTGGGGGATCTGAACTGCGACTGGTTGACTTCAGCCTCAGACAACCTCAAATCAGTGTGTGACGCTTCTAATCAGACACAACTTGTTGAGGAGGCAACACGTCCAAATGTTAAATGTCCTGAGAAGTCATCATTGCTTGATTTGATCTTGACAAATGCTCCACATAAATACTCTGATGTAGGCATTTTTGCAAATGCTTTTTTACATGACTACACTTGACACTTTCAACTTTTGTACATGACACTTTGCCTTGTGCTGCTGGAACACTTGAATTTCCCCTATGGGGATCTATAAAGGATTATCTATATATATCTATCTATCAAATGATCTCAGTGATTGTATCATTGCAACTGTCAGGCAGGTTAAGCCCCCTATAGCCAAGCCCCGACTGCTTATCAAACGAGACCTTAAACGTTTTTGTAAGCAAGCTTTTTTTCATGATCTTTATAATTTTGATTGGAACAGACTTAATCTTATTGGGGAAGTAGAACTGTCCTGGAAATTCTTTTCTGATGGTTTTCCTGAACATTTTAAACAGACATGCTCCTTTTTACAAATTGCGAGTAAAAGGTCGCAACAATCCCTGGTTCTGTCCTGAGCTAAATAGTCTCCTTCAAGATAGAAACAATGCATGGGCCAGAGCAAGCAAAGTAAAACTGTTGCTGATTGGTTCAGATTTAGGCAACTTAGAAATCGCTGTACTCAGGCTGTAAAAAGAGCAAAGACAGCGTACTACCTCTTGGAAACGATAAAAAATTTAAATGATCCAAGAAAGTTTTGGAAAGTGATCGGGTCTTTTTCCGGCCAGGTTTCCTCCGCCAATCCACCATCCTTTATCAATAAAGGCTCATGCATGATAACTGATAACTCTGAGATATTAAACTGTTTTAATGAGCAATGAGCATCATTTCTGCAGGCTTTTTATTTGAATATAGCCATGAGTCAAACAGTCCTGATTCCCTTGTTGAAAGCGATAATGTCTTCCCTGTTTGTAAAGAAAATGTGGAAGCTCCATTTCAGTTTCTCCCTATATGTGTTGAGGATGTGTCTAGAGAATTGAAATAGCTGGACCCAAAGAAATCTGCCGGCCCCAATCAGTTTGAACCCTACTTTCTTAAGTTGGCTGCAGATTTCATTGCTCAGCCCTTATCAAATTTGTATAGCCTGAGTCTTCTTAATAGTGAGGTCCCAAGCATATGGAAGTCTGCCTTTGTTCTTCCCCTGCTAAAAGGGGGAGATCCCTCAACTGTGAACAATTACAGGCCAATCTCGAAGCTGTGCATTTTAGCAAAGGTCTTCGAAAGACTTGTCAGCAATCAATTAAAGGATTTCCTTGAGGAAACTAGCACCTTATCAGGACACCAATCTGACTTCAGGAAAAAACATAGCACTGTTTCTGCAGCCCTTAAGGTTCTAAATGACATAATTGAAGCGCTGGATTTAAAGAAAGTGTGTGTAGCATTATTTATTGACTTATCCAAGGCGTTTGACACCGTTGATCATAACATCATGATTGATACATTGCACAAAGTGGGCTTATCCGAGCATGCAGTTTCTTGGTTCAGAAATTATTTATCAGGTAGATCGCAGTGTGTCCAGATGGCAGGGTCCTCATCAACATTTTTGAGGGTTTCAAAGGGGGTACCACAAGGGTCGGTGTTAGGCCCCATTTTGTTTTCAATCTATATAAATCATCTTTGTAATAATTTGTCAGATGCCCTCTATCATTTTTATGCAGACGACACAATAATTTATTGTTTTGCATCGTCTTCTTTCACTAATTTACAGTCGGCCTTTGATGTGTTCCAGGCCCGTCTGCAAAGGCTGAAGTTGGTTTTGAACACTGAGAAAACAAAGGCTATGTCGTTTTCTAGTGCTACTGCACTGTCAAAAAATCCTCCCATCTTAACCTGTCAAGGTACAGCCATTGAGCTGGTCTCTATAAGTACCTGGGTTTCCATGTTGATGAACGTCTAACTTTTAAGTACCAAATCTCAAGCTTAGTGTCTAAACTTAAGGTAAAATTGGGCTTTTTCTTTAGGGATAGATCTTGCTTCTCTCGTGGAGCCAGGAAACGCCTTGTGTCAGCAACCTTTCTTCCACTGCTTGACTATGGTGATGTACTGTACATGCATGCTCCAGTCACATGTCTTTGTTCCCTGGACATTGTGTACCATTGTGCTCTGAGGTTTGTCAGTGGATGCAAAAATCTGACCCATCATTGCACTTTGTACAAAAAAGCCAAATGGTCATCCCTGTCTGTCAGGAGATCCATTCATTGGTTGACTTTTATTTATAAAGCACTACTTGGGATGGTCCCATCCTATCTCGGAATTCTCCTTGTTAGGAATCATGGACATTACAGGCTTCGATCCACTGACTTTTTTAAAAGGGAAAAGTAAAAAGGGAAAAAGGCATTTTTTTTTTTTCTGCTCCCTCTGCATGGAACTCTCTGCAAGATGTATTAAAATTGTCAGACCTGATCCCTCTTGATAACTTTGTTAAAATTTAAAACTTAAAACTAAGGAACTCGAAAGCATTGGGCTCTGTCACTGTTTTTAAATCAAATTTTACATTTCTTTCAACCTATCCCTGATCATTTTATTTTTATTTATTGAACTATTGTTATTTATTTGTTGTACTTGTAATTTTGCTGCCTTTTGGCCAGGTCACTTTTGAAAAAGGGATTCTATATCTCAATAAGCTTCACCTGGTTAAATAAAGGTTAAATAAAAATAAAATCTTTGGTAAATTATGCAATCTAGACTGGTGCTGAGAGAAGGCCACAAAAATCGTGTTTCTACTGTTTGTACTTTCTCACTTTTCTAAGACTCAGGCCTGACAGCCAGAGCACATGATCTTACAGGGTAAATTAGCTGAAGGCTGAACAGTTTGGCTTCTCCACTGACTTCAGAAAACAATATTTCCAAATATTCTTCAGCCTCCTGGGCCAAATACGCTTTGCCTTGTGTAGTAAGAAGCACACCAAGTCTTACCAGCGTTGAAATAGACAATCACCCAACAGCCAGTGTGAGTTTAGCCCAATGGGAAAAAAACGGAATACAGTGAAGCCAAGGTCGTTTTGTTGCCTGCTTGTGTTTTTAAGTGCAAACTTCACAGTAACTCTGATATAGAGGAAAATGGTCTTTGATCAGAGAGATAAGTATGAATACACAACAGCACAAAAAGACGAGCAATCTTCACAAAAATGAAAGTCTCTTTTATACCACAAAGCATTTAAAGTAGAAAGTAAAGTGCTCTTGACAAATACAAGGAATTTTTCAACACGAGACAATAAGCAGACTATTAGCCCTCTTCTTCACTTTGGTGACACACTTAGCTTTACCTTGTAACAAGCTACAACAGATTTGCCGGAAGGAAGGCTCCCGGTGGTTTAGGTCTAATGTCCTTCTGTGCTCAAGGCTGTGGAGTGGGTCAACAGGATTTTAACCTTACTCAATGGTTAGGGGGACTTTAGGTGTTACATTCAGAAATGTATTTAGTTGTTTAGAAAAGAATACAGAGTACGGGTGATTTCTCACATATGCAATGAGCAATGTCAAAGCAGTTGAGCTGAAGGTGTTTAAACACCCAGGTGTTACTGTATGCTCTGTGTCCTACTCAATGTTAAAATAGTTAAACCTGTGAGATGTGACGCTATTAAATGGTACTATGAAGGTGGGCGTAGCCCTCAAACAGCTGTGCTGCAGCTTGAGATTCCACTTATGTCACTGATGATACACTGGTGCTCAACATTTCGCACATGACTTCCTTCAAGGGGACTTCAAAAAAAGTCACACTTCAAAGAGTCCATCAGCTTTATTACTGTGGCACAATGAAAACGTCCTCTCCTGAAATACTGTATGACACTTGGCCCTCTTGTGCAGCCGCCACATCAAACTCAATTAGCCGGGAAATGCGGCTCTAAGACGCCATTGGAAGTTAGTCATTAGCTTCGTTATGACTTTTGTTTAAGGACAGCAAAGTGTGTGCACACATGGGATGTGTTCAGTAATGGTATCTCTTGAGGCCGTGAGCTATGGTAAGGATGTTACCTGCGGACAGTATGGGGTCAGTAAAACTGGACCTTAACAGACGGTGACACAGTAGCTTCGGTCAGCAGGAGCTGAGCCATAACTGTGACACATAGGCCAGCAGACATCATTCTGACATGTTTCCTATACACACACTCTGACCTCACTATGACCTGGCTTATATTAGAGCAACACAATGATTTTCCCGTTTGTGCTGAAGATCATGGGTTAGACACCATCACAATCACCAGTGAGCCTAAGGTAAGCCACCCTTACTTTACCCACACATTCTAGAGATACAGCATGTGCTTGCCTGCATATTGTATGGAGGGAGAGACTTTGCATTTAAAACTTTGTGGCTATTTAGGTCTCTAAATAGCTGTAAGTGTTGCCAGACTGAAATATGCAGCCTGTGCATTATGTGTGTACTTAATTTCTTTGTTGTTATGTTGGCAAACAATGGAAAGAAAAGAGAAGTTTGAAAGCACAATTGAGGGAAAAAAACAATATCTCTTGTTGGCAAGATGGGGGCATTGTCATTATATCCGAGTTAAGTAAGGATAAGTATGATGCGTAAGGATACTTACTGAGCTGATACTCAAGGAGGTACCCGGTGAGAATCCCATTAGGCTCCAACGGCGCAGCCCAGACCAGAGAGACAGTGTGCTTCTGAACGTCGTTGACCCTGAAAACTGGATTTTTTTCTGGGACTGTGGGGCCAAGGAAGGTAATACACACAAAGAGCAGTTGAATTCTCCAACCCAGTTTCCTTGGCTATTATTAGATTTTCTTTTCAGTAGTTGTGAATCAATAGACTTCATGCTGTTTTTCTACAATCCTACCTCCCTCTGGGGTTTTGAAGTTGACGGGATGGCTGCCAGGGCCATTTCCCCGCCCGTTGAAGGTCATCACAATGAGGCTATACTCAGAGAAGGGCATCAGTCCTGGTATCGTGGCATGGTTATGGTCCCCAGGGAACGTGAGTGTGTGTTTGTCCCCGTGGCTTTTCTTTGAGTCAACCAGACGACGCAGATGCCACCAGTTTATCTACATCAGGAGAGAAACACAGCGAGCCATCCTGAGTGGAGGGATCAAACTTTGTACAACACTGAATGTGCGAGAGAATGTTAAATAAGTTATTGGGTTTTTTTTTTACTGGTGGTGTGAGAAGAAAAAAACATTGAGCTACCCAAGTAAAGGAGACAGAGTGAGGTGAGAGGAGCAATTGTTTAAAGCAAGGTCAGGGCCATTCCTTTTAAACTGTGTCTAAAAGCAAAGGTCTGTTTTTGAGGTATTACCCTGTAGCCTCCCAGATGTCCATGTAGCTTGTCCTTGTGTACATGCATCCAGCTAACCTTGACCGCGGTGCTGTTCATCACTTCCACAGCTACATCATCAGGTGCAGCAGAGGGAACTGCAAAGGCAAACACACATTACAATCTACAAACTAAAAGTAAGTCAGGACAGTGAAGTGAGACTTGTAACAACAGTCCTGAAAATAACTCAGAGAACACTAAAAATAAAGATCACCTATTTTCAAGAACAGCTATTGGGAACTAATCAATCACTCAATGGATTAAAACATTTTGCCTAAAACCAGCTCGGCTAAAGGGAGTAAATACTGGAGTTTCTAATACCAGACATGAGTGAGAGTACAGTGGTGAGACATATCATGACCTGAGGTGACTTCCTGGGGACAAGTCCAGAAGAAAGCTAAAAAATAGGGAATACAACAACCCTTTGTAATAGTGCATCTCCCGAGAAAGCAACCTTTAATCCCAAAGTCAAACTTGAAGTTGTAAACATCTCATTGATTCACAAACATTTCAAAACAGAGTTTGTCCACCTGAAAGCAACAGGTGAAAATGTTAAGCAGAGAAGGAAGGCGCCTCTATTATGGTACTTAAAACTTTCTCTATATATATATGCTATGCTATATATGCTAAAGCAGCAGTGGCTACTTTGCACTGTGGCCCTGAGTGGGAGGTTTGTGTAGCTCTATGTTCTCACAGAGAGCATTTAAGTTCATCTCAGTAAACTTTGGGCAGGCAATCACTTTTATCCATCAGAATGATCTGAAATCACTTTACATTTGAAAATGGCTACAAAACAAAAGGGTAAGCAAAAAGCAAGGAAACAAAAGTTTATAGGTTTAGCTTTCTGGTTTTATCATCAAAAAAGCATTAAGAGAATCTATGAAGTGTTCTTCAACTTCTTTGGTCAGCTTTCCTTTAATAATTTCAGTATTTTCAAATATGCAGTAACTGATATTTAGGGGTGAGATGAGCACAAGTGTGGGTTCACAAGTAGGGAAGGATCACTGGTCCTCTTGAAACCTGCATTTACACACGTCTTCAGTGATCCAGTGACAAGTGAACAGCTGTAAGCACATTGTTTCACACCTGGCTTTATACATCATCCCCACATCTGTCACATGTAACTACTTGTGATACAATTTCATTTTCCGCTCCTAAACATGTTGTTGTTTTTAGTCAATCAGACAGACTGGTCCATGTGTTAAGAGTGTACATATATGAGAAAGGGATGTGTAGAGGAGTTGAGGGAAAGAACTTAAAAGAACTTGTGCAGATTTAAACAATGAAATGTCATCTACTCACAATCCTCTCCAGAGTATCCAGACACTATCTTTGGCTCAGGGCCCCAGCCCTGATGGTTCCTGGCTTGGATCTTGATCTCATAGGGAACAAAGGTGGGTGTGTTCTTCACCACAAATGAGTGTCTTTTCACCATGTGCTCCTTCCAGTCGTCCTCCACATCCTGTCTTCTGTAACTCACCTTATACTCCAGACCAGGACCATTGTGCTCAATGGGCAACAGGGGCTGAATGATGACGACATGACAGAACAAACTTGAATTAGCGCCAAGTTACGTGAACATATGGTCACAATCCACTTTAGTTCTCTGCTAGGAATGTTTTTGATGTCAAAGTGCAGTTGACCTTTGACCATTTAGAAATGCAATGTCATGGCTTCACAATTTTATTAGAAATGTTTATTAAATTGTGTAACACACAAGTGAAAATGTATTTTTCGAGGTCACGTCACCTTGATCTTTGACTTTTTCCACAAAAATATCATCATTTCATCTGTAAGTCTTCTTCTTGTACCAAATTTGCAGAAGATATTTAGTCGCAACATTAAGCTCAAAATAAAGAGGTGGGCGTATGTATGTACGTAATGTGGTATGGGTAGACAGATGGACATACAGCCCAAAGACTAAATGCTTTTTGCTGGCAAAGAGGCATAAAAAGGAAGAACAATGGAGTAAAGGGTTTCATCCAGACTTTCACAGTTGCGTAAGAAAATTCTTGTGTTTTGCTGCTCAATGTCACTGTGTCTGTGGGATTAAAATGACAAACCGGGTCAGTGAACTGTGCTTGGACCAGTGGCCATGTTTTATCCTGCTATCTAATAAACAATGGAACAATTGACCTGGTCTAGCAGATGAGCTTTTCTTTGATAATGGACTCCAAACATCACTGCAGATGAAAAGAGTTATCTTTTCACAGAAGTCAGACTGTGAGAAATGGAATGAGAAACCATTTTCCACAAAAGCAAATCATTAACAGTGGGAGAGCTCATGAATCCATCCATACGTTACCATGACATGGCAAGCATATAATAAGTGGATGACAGATTCATCTTTTTTCAATAAAACTGAATATATTACTGTACACATTAAAAGAAAATTATTCTTTTCATAGCCCTCCTTTCTCTTTCCAATCAAAGAAAAGGATCAGTTTTCAATGTGGGCTATTTTACAGTGATCCCAGGAAATGGCTTTTCTAAAGATCTGAACCTCGGAGTGAAATATCAAAAGAGGAACATTCCTATTTCTTAAATCGTTATTGGTAATTGCCTATGAATCATTGTTAAATCCTCATGTCTGTTCTCTTTGAGAAATTCTTTGACTCGCAGAAAAAAGTAGATGTGAATAAGCCGCTATGTAAAGGTAAGGGCACATTACAGAATGTGCAGAAAGAGGATCGTTAAAGACCGAGTTCTATGTCTTACCTCCCAGTTAATATCCATTTCATGTGGCAAATGACCTTCGATTTTGATATTTTCTGGGTTCCTGTCAGGGGCTGCAGAAGAGAAGGAATATAGATTGTGTTGGCATTGTGGAAGAAATCTCCAGTGAAACAGGAGCACAGGAGAGCAGATTTTCAACAAGAGTGAAATCAATTATGTAACAGGTCTGAGTGTTTTAAAGTTCACAGAGCAGGAGTGTTGGCAGCTCAAGTGGCCTAGAGGACCTTATCAGAAAGCATGATAAACATGAATGGCGGATGCCGCAGACCTGCTGGGGGGGTTTTGTATCTCTCTGTGGGCTCGCTGGGAGGACCCGTCCCCACATCGTTGACTCCGGAAACGCGGAAGCGGTAGTCGACGTGACCGTGGAGCTTGAGGATGGCCGAGTTTTGGTTCCCAGGTACCCGGAGAAGCTCCTTCCAGTTACCCGGCTCCCACTGGCTTTCCTCATACATGATAATAAACTCTGTTCACAGGTAAAAGACATTCCTTCACTGCAATGCTTCTCGCTCATCTAATTTTTTAATTACTAACCCTCATCCTAATTTATGTCAGATCAGTCAATTGCAGATTACCAATGTAAGACATTGTATTCAACAAATCGATTTATCAGCAAAATGATGCCCATTACGCATAAAACATATTAATGCCATTCATGCCAAGACGATCTGCACTATATAAACTGACATCTGCAGAAATAGATTTTCCTTTTACCTGTAATGGAGCTGTTATGATCATCCCCAGGGATCCATTTCAGTTTCACAGTTTTGCTCTTGTGTTCAGACAGCACCAAGTGCTCAGGCGCATCCGGGACGTCTGAAAACCATCACAACAATGTGGCTTTGGAAAATCACAGACACATCAATCTAAAGGAACAAATGTTCAATCGAGTCATCCTGAGAGTCTGGGGGTGCGGAACAAGCTGCACTGCTGCGCGGGCTCCATGCATTTCTTCAAGATGTCAACAATATCTTGAAAGGGGCAACTGGAGAGACACAGCACTGCACTATGAAATCTGTGGTCTGCATGTTCATGATCTCCTTTGGATTCCTGACATATTGATCCGTGTATGCCTTGATATAGCACCAGGGGTCTCTGATCCTTTGGATCTGGAACAAAAATACTGTTCAAATGTTAGCTCACCTAACACCATGAGCAGCACTGAGGCCATGTCTTGGTCCACAGGAGTTCTTGCCACACATGTGTACACACCCTGGTCCCTGTGGCTTACATTGATGATCTGAAGAATGCCATCCTCCACCAAATATCTGTAGGCAGAAACATGGAGACACAGTATTGCATGATGAAATTGTAAAACAAAAAAACTTTCCATTAGGTAGTGAATCTGCAATGGTCTAAAAAAGAAAAGAAAATTCAGGATCCTACCTTGAATTCTCAGTGTAGTTGAAGGCTATCTCCACACCATCTTTCTCCCATAGGAGCTCAAAGTCATTGCTGAAGGACTTGTCGTACTCTGCCATGCATGAGAGCTGGGCCGTGGTACCCATTAAGATCTGCTGGTCCTCTGGGGCTACTGCTATTCTAGTGGGATCTTTCATAGGCAAAACCACATTACTTACAACCAAGGACTGTGAACAACTGCAACACTGTTAATTTTGAAACCATTTACCTTTCACATAAAGCATGGCGTCAATGGCAGATGTTCCTTCTGTGTTTTTAGCTGAACATGTGTACTGTCCCATGTCGTCTTTTTCTATGCTGTAGATCTCCAGCGAACCATTATCATGAACGGTAAACCTGGGCTCTTCCACAGATTCAGAGGAGTCATCTTTGCTCCTGGGAAATATTCAGAGAGGAAAAAAACACCCTTTAAGGTCTCCAAATTCTCTCAGGTCCAATAAAATATGAACACAGCAGCAGTCTAAATGGATAAACACCACACTGCAGCAGCAAGGATGAAATAAAAGTTGCTGTGAATAGAACATAAGTTCTGAGGAAGAGGCATGTTTTAAAGAAACAGCAGGTCACACGATACAGAAACAGGGAGCAGGAGGGTTGTATGCCTCAAGCTCTTAAGATCTACTGCTCTCTAGTGGTGGGTAGGAGACAAAAACCACTGGCATCCTTACCAAGTGATGGTGGAAGGAGGAGAGCTGAAGACCTTGCAGTGCATCATTACTACCTTGCCCTCCACAGCGGAGTAATCCTCCCCCTCTTTGGTCAAAATCATGGGGGGCAGATCTGCAAAGAGCAGCAGAAGAATCTAGTAATCAATCAAAGTTAGTTAGCGAGCAGCTGATGCAACAATGACAGAACAAGGTGTGGCCCGTGACTGCACTGCTTTCAGGAGATTTTAGAAGGCAACAGCAAACAATGAACACTATCAAGTTTGCAGTCTGGCCATTTTAAACGTAGATTAAAAAGCACTGGAACGAAGAAGGTAGTGGTGGTTTAAATGAGGTGACAGCACTGCTGCTTTTACTGTCCGTTAATTGTGGGCTCCTACGTCTAAAAAAATAATTAAGCTGACAGGCTGTCAGAAATGTGTAAACATTAAAATGAAATCAAACAAGAGAAAAAAAAAAAGCTGTGGAATAATGAGTTAGGTGAGCGTGCGCATCTTATCAGTTGTACCCACAGCCTCCCATTAAAATGGTCTGTCTCCCCTAATTGTTTACAAAGACAGCAGCTGGGACTTAGCATTCAGAGACTGTCCACCCTTACTAACTCCTGTGTCACCAAGAACAAACTGTCCATGTTATGTGAAGAGTAATGGAAAGTTCTCTGCCTTTTGGTGCTGTTTTTTTTTTTTTTTACTTTATCTGCACTTATAAAGCAGCACATGTTTGTCTTGTGGTGTGCTGGAATTGGTATAGAATTGAGGGGAGAACTTGTTAGCATATAAATGTCAGGGAATAGAGCTTGTTGCTCCACAGGGAGAGACGCTAGTCTGGATGAAGGAGTGTAGCTTGTAGACAGCCCTCCTTCCCCGGGCTCCTCACTGCTTTATGTGCATATGCCTACATCAGCGCAAGCTCTCTAGCTTGACACATCTCCCAAGGAGTCCCTGCACTCACTCACAAACACCGTGAAACAAATGTTTTTCACGGTAAATCTTTTGATTGTGTTTCTCGTCTAGCTGATAAAATCACAACAATAAACCTGAGTAAAGGCTAAAGGCTGTCATACTCACTCATAATCATGATGTTTGCATTGGACAGAAGAGTTCCATGTCTGTTGGAGGCCTCACACTGATACACTGCACTGTCTGACACTTGGGCGTTATGCAGCATGATGGTGTCATCAAATGTCTTCCTATTGGTCGCCGGGGCTTCTGTGATCAATCAAAAATACATTCAATAAATCACCAGCGTTTAAGACAGCATTCATATTGAATACAAGTAATAGAATATTAACATGTAAAGGGCTTTAAATCTCCATCGTTTTCAAGTTCTGTCATATTTTCCACTATCTTACTCATACTCCACTGCGTCTTGGTGGCTCTTCCGTCCTGTGACACAACATCTCCATTAATTAAGACCATGATTGTACCGTCTTGGCTATATCTGCTTGAATGATAACCTTTCCCTTGATCATTGCTCTGCTAAAAACTTGTTTCTTTTACACCCTGATGTGCCTGTGGTGGAATTATCTCTCTTGGTCACACAGGACTCCAGTTTTCTCCTTGTACTTAGACCCACCTCTTCTTTAACCCCCCCACTGTCGAACCTTCATAGCATATCTTCCTATCACCCACATCAATTTACAGTTTGGCACCAGTTATGGTGGAAACAGGAATACCCCCACCTCCCTTTATTTAAGTAATACTGTAGAAAGGTCTGTATGATGTTAAGTCACGTCTTTGCACATGAACACTGAAATATTTAATCTTGGCTCATGGTCACAAATTGGTTGCATAATTTGACAATTGTGACCAGATTACCAAAGAGCGTTCTTGTTAAATTAAATAATTGACATCCAAATTAGGAAAAGGAACCTGCAGTAATATGCTATAAAACAAGTGTGCCATTTCTGCTTTCCTTTCTGCTACCTATTTTGCAGCCCTACTGGATTGTCATTATATCCATGCTTTGGGGCCCAAAACCACATGTTAGAAACCAGTGTCCTTAACCAGTTAGTCAGGACTTTGGCTGGTCTGTAGTAGTCATATTTAAGTCTGTATGACATGAAGCATCATGTTTTTCCTATTAGATATGATGTCTGTGCCTCACTGGATTGGATTCAGTTTAAAGAAACCAGTCACTTTGACAGCTCAGGATTACTCTAAGCATCATTTCACAGTGGATTTCTCAATCACCCATTCACTATTTGTGGCTTTGATGACATTCCAAGCCACTTTTAAACACTCTTCCCTAACATTATATCTTCCAGGATATAAAAAAAGATATCAACATCAACTAGCACTATATAAAACAGCTGCAGAAGGTTAAGGGGTTGTAGACCTCACCCTGGAGAGGTATGCCGTTCACCCTCCATGTTATAGTTGGCTGAGGAGTTCCTCTAGCAGAACACTTGATGAGCACTTCTGAGCCGATCATGTTAAGCTGACTCTCAGGCTCAAACACCCACTCCGGAGGCTCTGGGAACACACAGCCAGCCTGATGTTATCAAACTGAAGGGTGTCAGTTAAAGAAACACAATAAGCATTTACAAAGAGAGGACACAATCACGGAATCAGCGGTGCAATAAACGTTATATAAAAGCACTATTATAGATGTTGTGTAATTTACCTCATTTAGTTTCTAAGACTGTTTATAAACCAACCACCATTTGAACATGGATGAGTTAATATCCAACACAGAGTAGAGCAGCATCAATAGCAACATTTCAAAGGAGATGTTATGGTTATTTGGACAACGTCTAATGAAAACACAACACTTTCATAATGAATTCTGGTTTCCTCAGCAGAAAGTGTTTCACACCTAGCTCTGTCATCATCTCATTGTGTAATAGGTGTTATTTTTCACCAAGTGATCATAGTTATGTGTTTTGACTAGAGTGGCTCCTTTCTTCTTATTTCCAAAACATTATCTATATAGCTCAAACGTGTGAAAAACATACTCTAAATGTTCACTTTTTGTAGTATAACCATTTACTGTTATGCTATGCATGGCTGCTGCAGTAGTGCTTATGTACAATTTTGATGTACAGTACTTTTGCATTTTTATTTCATATTTCACTATTACTTGTACATCAGTATATTTAATATTCTCCTTTCTATTCTACAGTAACAACATATTAAAAATGGATGTGTTTTAAAACATACAATTGATTTCCAACGGACTTTGACTCAAGAAAAAACTTGAGTCAAAAAAACTAAGAAAAAAGTAGGGTCTGCTTGGACTTTATATATATATATTGACATTAGCATTCTGCAAAAACAGCAAGTTCTCCATTCATACTTAGAAATATAATTTAAATAACTGCTTGCACCCCAAAGAGTTCATTATTTCATCAACATATGACAAAAAAGCAATAATCAGAGAAAAGCCGAAAAAACTAAACAAACAACTGATGATGTCACACTAATGCCAGTCTGAGTATTTTTTTTTTTCATTGTTCATTGTTTCATTGTTCATACAACGACTCAACAACTTAAAGCGACTCCTTTTAAAGGCTCTTCAAACCCATTATGCTATTATATTTCTGCTCTAAATGTCTCTTTTAAGTGGGTGAAGGATCAGTGTATTATCCAAATGGAAAATAAGAAACCATTTCTGGTATGCTGGCTGTGACAGCAGCGCTGTAACTTTACTGCATGTTGTTACCTTCCACTGTCACTGTGAAGTAATGGAAGGTTTCTCCTAACGCGTTCTTTGCCTTGCACATGTAATTCCCGCTGTCTTCCTGTTCGACTGTTGGTACAATTAGAAGTTTTCCATGGTTCTCCAGTTTTGCTTTAACAGGGAGCTGTTGGCCCATTTTCACCCACTCTACCTGTGGAGTTGGACTAGCAGGAAGGGAACACATAGTGAGTCTCACAATTCTTATAAAAAGTCATGTTAGGTCATGAATAATTTAAGATTTTTTTTGTCCAACTAAATTCAGAAAAAGTTAAAGAGAATGAAGTTACTGGTAATCGTACATTAGTACTTACATTCCCTCAGCAATGCACTCCAGCTTCAGGTCCTCTCCTTTGACCAGCTGTGTCTGTGACTTAACACCAGAGGGCATTAGAAGAGAGGGCCTTCTCTCAAGAATTGCATTAGCTACAGGGGAACAACAGTTCATTAGTATGATACAAATGTGTATGCCGTTTCCTAAAGGTTACACTTTAACATATTTCATACATTGACATTGTGCACAGAGCTCTTAACAGACGAGGCATAGCACAGGCATGTTTTCATTCACAAAACTTACCCATTTCTGGATTCACGTCACTTTTTTCTGAAATGGAGGCGGATGAGACAAAAATACCATGAACATGAGGACAACATGGATGCATCATGACAAACATCAGAGTGATCAAAATCACAACGCAAAACCAAGAAATTGCACAAACAAGACAGCGTGACACCTGGATGGCTTTTGAAGTGTCGCTATGAGCGTGGACATCAATGAACATGTTGGAAATGATCAGCGCTCTCACAAGTCAAAGTTTGCATCAGACTGGTTTGAGAGGAAAACAGCGAATGAGGGGAGACAGAGGAGCCAAGTGACACCTACTTGTCTTGACGATGACAGACATGGCGGTCTTCTGAACGATGGTTCGTATACTTGGGAAAGCAGCAAAGCAGCAGTAGTCTCTTCTGCTGTCCTTCTCCACCGCGTGAGAGAAGTAAAGATCTCCATTCAAGCCCATAGAAACCCTCTCATCCTGCTCTATGTGCTGAAGATCTGAGCACACACAAAATGAGTTTAGACAGAATTCATCATATAATCAGAGCATTTTAAAGCATAAGAGTGTATGTACCAAAGCTTTATGTGCTGTCACTTTGCTCATGCACCGTCTTCAGTGCAATTTCCTTGTTATTTTCTTTGTGTATTTCTTTGCACTTCTACTGCACCATATTCCACAGAATTTTTCTGACAGCCACAGTTGCGAATAAAATTTGAAATTACACAGAATTAGATTCATTCTTATAAGCTGGCAGTCAACCATGTCTGATCAGATCAGACAGAGACAGAGAGACCTGGTTTTTGGCAAATTTGAGTTGGAGTTGTATGTTTTGGGGGAAGTGAGTCAAAAATATTTGGATTCTTTCTTGCAAGCCTTTTGAAGTTACTTATTGCATATTGAAATTCCTAACCCACCCAGGATTTATTGTCATACAGGTTTGAGTCTGATTGTCCAAAAAAAAAAAGAAAAAAGAAAAAAGAAAAGAAAAACACTACTGCAATCTTTATTTCCACCTGTGTAGGAGAACCAGTTGATCTTTGCTCCCCTGCTATCTCCCAAAAGAAGTCAAAAAGAAGGTCTGGGCTCATTCAACAATAGCCACTGACCTCAAAGGGGCATGGATGTATATTCAACTTGGTCTGGAAGATTCTCAGGTAGACTGAAAATCCTTCCTTCATATTAAAGTGGCAGTTTTGACTCCTCACAGAACCATCTCCTCTTCCCACACTGTGTGGGACAGCACCAAGTTGAATTTATGACACGAAAGAACTGCTACATCCTTATCAACCCAAGTTTCAGCACATCCTCCCCGGTTGCTTTCACCCTGACTCCAGATAAAAGATAGTCCAGACCTACCATAAATTCAGTTAAGCTTAGTTGAATTTCTGCGTTCCTCAAAACCAGAAGTTTGATTCAATGTTCCCAAAGTACATGACCATCTTCTAATCTATATATTATTGTTCATTAAGTAATGCCTGTCAAACTGGTCCAACTCTAATCTTTCCACAATGAAGTATAGTCAAGATAGAAAAAGGTTTAATTGTTACATAGCAATGGAACAACAGTGCCATCCAATGGACAACTTTCAGTTGGGTGAATGTTGAAATAAGACCTCCGCTGGATATATCATGTAAATGTTTTCTTATTGTGATCTATTAAATTCTCATTATATTCTATATAACTTAGTAGGAATGTGACATGCTTGAGGGATTACTTTGATTAGCAAAGAATCAACACTAGTAGTTACTGAGTAAGTTTGAGTAACTTAACATCAGCATGGTAATAAAAAAATATTAACTGGTTGCATTAAGGCAAAAAAAAAAGCATCCGGAATCTGATGAGTTAACAGTTAGATTTATGAAACAAAATGCATCCTTATATATTCAACAAGGAGTTCTCAATTGTTTTTGTGACAGATGTTACACTGAGGAACAAGTTTCCTTCTAACTTCACACATTTTCAAGTCACATTTTCCAATATGTCTCAAAGAAAAAGACAAATATACAGGTATAACTTTGTATAGCAACATTTTTCTTCTTTCATACCCCGTTAATGTCCCCTCAAACATTTTGAAAGGGCTGATCAAAAAGTGCATAAAGTCAACAGAGTTTTTAAAATTACTCTGGACTCTATGTTTGATAATTGTCATTTTCTGTCTTATTATCTCTGTCCTTGTGTGTCTCTTGTTGTTTTCTCTTTGTTTTGTTGCAGTTTGATTGTTTGACCAGGCCTAATGTATTTTACCTGCCTTCAATGACCTTGTGTGCATTATACCTTGTGCTCCCTTTTGTCTTGGTCAGTTTGTTTATGTGTCACTTCTTTCATTCCCTCATATCATTCTCTCAAATCCGGTTTGCTTTCATGTTTCCCAAAAATCATGCTCCTGTCTTTCCCTATATTGGAGTTTCTATGTTTTTTTTTTTTAGTTTGTTTGTTTCTGCCATTTGTTCTTTTCTAAGTTTCTGTTAGCAAATGCATTTTTGATACACTCCTTCTGGCTTTTGCAATTGGCTCCTCATCCCTCAATATGCAACAGAAATGGGGACAGAAGGACAGCCAGAACCACAATACAATACTTCTGTTGTTTTACTGTAAGTGAAAAGTCTTACTTTCAAATTGACTTTTTTTAGATGATTGCAATATAATTTGGTAATTGAGGGATAATTTGGCAAATACTTATTTTACCTTTCATCTGTGAAGAGCCTGAAAAAAATCATCTTATTTCCAAACCTTTTGGCCTCTTCTTTAAAACTAAACAAAACTAGGACTTTACATATTTCTTACCTTTGGGAACTCCCAAAATACAAATTAAGCTCTATCTCTCTCCCCAGTGTGTGTTTGCACACTATGAGTTTGAGATTTCCGGGATCAAAATCTTGTGAAGAAGCTAAAATATGTTATTGTCAATAGATGTAAATGGAGCGTATCATAGCAATAAAGACTGCCCACATTTGCATTTTGAAATATATATAAGGTATCACTCACTTATAGTCATCCAGTAGATCTGCAGAGGCGGTATTCCTTTAGGTGGGTCACATCTTAAGGCGAAAGGCTCACCCTCCTCCACCACGACAGGCTCCAATGTCTCTTTAGGAAACTTTGGAACATCTAGATTAAAGACAAAACCTACAGTGAGTAGACCTCGAGCGATAAAAAGTGCAATAAAGAGTACTTATCTTCGTCTCCAGCAGATGGCAGTAATGACATTCTCAAATTCTGTGATGAGCACACAACAGTATTCAGTAGACTGGAATTAATTTTGGGGATTTTTTTTTTTTTTTTTTTTTTCCATTTCTTGGCCTCCAGAAACAAGATGGACATCACTGACTATTGTGTGTGGCTGGTGACTGCTGCTGAGAAGTCTGGTTGAGCCCCAGTCAAATTTTGTCAATGTACCCCATACAGAGTGTTTTTTTTTTTAAGATGGGAACAAAGTGAAAAAGGAAAGCAAAGGAAAAGATGGAGATGCTGAATCCCATTCAGTGCTTACTCCAATACAGAGCTACAGATGATATGCTATAGGGGGGGAGGCGGAGCACAACGACTTTCTGCCACATCCAATACAATCAAAAGCTCACAATGGAGAGGTGCAGTCATTACACAGGACTGCTGGCCCTGAATCACTTTAAAAGCACTGTAACAGAGCACCCCCCTGCCACCACTAACCCCGCCCGACACATACACACACATGCACAAAGATGTAAGTTACTCACGGGGCACAATGAACTCAATCTCCCTCGATATGGCAGTCCCCAGGTTGTTTGAGGCGTAACAGCGATAGGTTCCCTGGTACTCGGTAAGGTTCCCATTATTGGGTATCACAAAGGTCCCAGAATTCTCTTCTTTCAAGAGCCGGGGGTCTAGAAAGGGGTCAAATTCCTGGCCATTCTTTGTCCATCTGAATCTACATAAAGAAAGCCAGTAGTGAAATGTCAAGTTCTACAGTTGAGACTGCAGCACAGCTTTTTTCCAAAGCCAGTGCACAAACTCAGAGCAACAAAACACAATGCATCATCCTAATAGCCAGCTGCTGTTGATGTTTGTTATTAGTGTTTGTTCGGCTGCTAACAAGCTATCTCATCCTCTCCTCCTCCCATCTGAAGTGATGCAAGGCTTGGTACTCACTCCGGCTCAGGATTCCCTTTGGCCTCACACGTCACGGGGAAGCTCTCATCAAATGGGAAAGCGATGAGAGAGCTGGGCGACTGAGCTGTGATAGTGGGCAGCTGCTCAACTGGGCAACAAACAGACAGCAAGCGTTGAGATGGACAAAATACTCAAACATTCAAAAGTACATCCAAACAAACATGATACTGCAACAGTGGTTCCCAACCTTCTGGGCCTGTGATTCCTTGCAATGCAATGCAATGCTTTCTTGTGACTCCTCACTTCAGTGAGAACACAAGTGTAAGCAACTGAGTAACTTTACTTGTTCGAAAGTAAAGGATGAAGGATTTTTAGCCACAAAGGTGTCAACTATTTAAACAGAAAAACTTATATCTGTAAGCATCTTGGTACAGATTGGAAACCACTGCACTACAATGTCAATTACCGTATGTTTCTATATGCTGAGTTCTATCCCAAATCGTTTTTATATTGTATATTGTCTGTTTTATAAGGTTCTATTTGCATTCTGGATGGTTTAGAGAACTTATGCTTGAAAGTTATTGAATTCCAGAGCAAAACTGAACTTTTTGTCTTATAGTCAAGGAGTCTATACAATTTAAACACAGCACCTCCCAACATCTATCTATCCAATTTGAGTTGAGTTGAATGTTTACAACTTAAACAAGCCATTAATTTTGTTTGTTTATATTTTGGCATTAAACTCTTCATTCAGACACAAATGATTATGGTCATGTCAGAACTGTGACATGTAGTAAGTATGGAATATATGAGATTATACGATGATTAATGTAAAGATAAAGCATGACTTGGGTATCAGAAGTTAAAATGCCAGTAGTATGGAGTCATGGCTGATGACACATGAGAATCAGATTCAGAGCATATGGCTACAAGCAAAGCTGCTGCTGCTGCAGCTCAACGGCGAGCAAACCAGGAGATTAAGTGACAGAGCTGACTACGTCACTAATACTGGCGACGGTTCGGCAGAGGGAACTTACTGTTGACATGTCCTAAAACTACACAATCCATGGCAGCAAGGGGGAAATAAACAAAAAACAAAAAGACTTGTCACAAGTATTCTCTGTACATAAACCTGTTTAAACATACATTAGTACTGAACACTACATACAAAAGACAGAATTAAAAAGATATTTTGACATTACTAAGCCCCAAAGATGCTTTTGCCTTTTCAGAAAAACATTGAAGAGACATTTTTATGAATTATTTAGAGGGAGAGGTTTGATGTGTGTTCTCAATTGAATCAGGGGCACACATTGATCCAGCACAAAGGAAACAAGTAACCTAATTCAAACAAGACAATAATAGATATTGCTATTCCATTCACAGAATGCTTGATGAGTGTTACAGCTCTCTGTGGTGCGGTTTATCTTCTTATTAATTATTCAACACTTTGATAAAAGCACTTCAAGTTAAACCAAAAGCAGGTTCTCTTTAGAGGAGGATGAAGATCCTCGAGAATCCTCAGACAAAAGCTCTTCCTGTTGAGATATCACACTTGATCCTGAGGGTTTGAGTCATCTAGGAAATGTCTTTATGAAGTCTTTTTATCTGGTTGATCAGAACTCTGACAGTAAATCACAAAACATTTGCAGTTTAAACTGTGGAATCAATGAATCTTTGGTCCTTAACTGAATCTAAATATCATTTTTTGTTCATTTATCCAAAAATATCTCCACGTCATTTTTCAGAACCATTTTAGAACAAAACAGACGTTTTTCTTTTTGTGACATGAAATTATGATTTTAATTTAAAATTAGTGTTCCCTAAGCTAAAGAATCATGTTAAGTTTATTAGCAGAGGGTTAAAATTCAATATATATAATGGGAGCTGGGCAGCACGGTGGCATAGTGGTTAGCACTGTTGCCTTTCAAAAACTGTTGTGATTACAACATTGACATAAAGTATTTAAATCTTGTCATCTTACAATTGCCTTACATGACTTCAAGTTCAAGTGCACCAAGATACTGAATGAACTGGTAGATCAAAATGTATGCATCAAAGTAAGATCCCCTTCAAACCGATCACCGGAGGTGTGTGTAGTGTAATCCCGCCCGCCACCTCGTACTGTATACTGCCCCAGTGCATGACAATACATGCTGGCCATATGGATTACATCATATTTTGTAAGAGTGACCTTACAACAGGAAAAGCGAATGAAAATTTGCCATTTCACCCAGGTGTTATGTTTAGACAAGCAGACTGCAGCCAGAGCAGGAATCTACCGTACATCACGTTATGCTGCTGCCAGTTGGAGGTCCCAGTACACTACAAAGCCAAGTTGACTGACTGGAACTGACTGACCAACTGTTGAACCAGCTGCCACAAGACCCAAAAGAAATTATTGGTATCAGACGTGGATTGGCCGACCTCATTCTGACCTTACTGTGTCTGCTATCTGTCTCTGTGGGTAGATGTGCTGTTTGTGGTGTGGATGTTAGTAAAAATCTGCAAATTCGACAACAGCATGGTGTTTTCAGATATAATCTCCTTGTTTTTCTGGATATTTAAAGGACAAGTGATGTTCACATAATTGAAATCTTTAGTAAACTGCGCACGGTGTGAGTGTAACAATAAAATATGCTCCTGAACTCTTCTGAACTGTCCCTTTTTCTACAGCATTCACCATCTATCGTTTGTAAAGATCCGATTAAGTAGCGATGTGCTACAGTGCAAATCGGCACTCACCCTCCAGTGGGATGTCAATGGCGGCGTTGGTATGAAAGGCACAAATACAGGTGATCAAGCCCAGCACGGCAACTGCTCCAGGCCTCCTCTGCGACCTCATGGTTTCGCTGTAAATCTCAGATGTCTTCAACAAATGAGCGCTCTCCTCCGTGTCCTCAGTTCATCTCTCTGGCACGCTGAAGATGCTGTACCTGCGAGAACAGCACAGACGGAGAAGGCCCCATGAATCCACCCACGCACCTGGCAGACAGAGGCAAACCCCCAACACAACAAATCCCTCGTGACTTGGAGCTTGATTGCTCTCTGCTCAACCAGGCATAACCAGGCACAGCAACATTTTCATTTGCATCAACAGGGGCTGTTCTGTGCTAGTTCAAATTTTGCTATGAAAAAGAAATATTCAGAGTAAAGCCTCCTATCATCCCCCTCCCCTGGGACTCAAATTGTTTTGTAGTTTGACGTCAGTGGAAGTGTGTAGTGTGTAGGGTAAGTGTAATTGTCATGCAACGTTGGAAAGAAAAAAATAAATGGAGGAGCCTGTGGATTTATTAATTCATGGCAGATGTTCAACATAACTGAGGCAGGAAAAGCAATTAATTCAAAACATAGCCAAGACTTAAAATCAAAATTACCATCAGAGTTGATTTAATCATCCTGCTGTTTTTGATCAGTGCCTGCAAGCTTGTGATAACAATGACTCAAAGAGATTAACAATGCAGCTACACATTTATCTATTATTGCAGCAAGTGTTGCTGCCTCAGGGGTGTGAGCCACAAATCGCACAGATAGTTAACAGTCAGAGTGAGCCGTCTGGCTGCGGACAGGCTGCGGAGTACAGGGCTCTGGATCATTTTCCAGCTAACAGCCCAGGTCTGGGCCATAATGAGCACATGATCAGTCCAGAGTGCAGAAGTGGAGAAGGGAGGAGACCGGAAGGGGAGCAGTGTATGGGAATTTCAGTGTCTCTCCTCTGTGAAACCCTTTGGAGTGTCAGTTCATTAGTCTTCCTCATGTTGGCTGTGACCCAGCTCGGGAGGTCATGCTGTGCTAATTTGCTCAACAGCTAAAATACACCATAATAACAAAAAACAGTGATAATAGGGAAACACTACAGTTTTACAATTGAAAATCATAATGCTTTTGAGTTGCTAAGACACAAAACACAAGTTAATTTTATTACATCATGGCATGAACAATCAAGAGAAAGCCAACTGTGCCCACTATAAACTAACACTTGAATACAAACGACCACCGTTACTACAATCAACATTGAAGAACAAAGTTTACAGAGCAATACCATGCAAGAACTACGTACCAAAAGAAAGGCAGAGGGTAAGGCCAGGCAGAGGCAGGACAGATATTAGGTACATTAAAGAGAAGATGTCTTTAAATTCAAATAAAAAAAAAAAAAAAAGACTGAGTAGGAGGGTTAGTAGTAGTGATGATGAGGGACTCCTGTATTACTGTTGATAAGGCAACCAGTTGACGTCAACGACAGCATCTGTGTGTTGTCAAGCAGTCATAATGAAGATATGAACTATTGCGGTAACCAGTGCATCTTCAGCTTTCTGTGACATTTCCAGAAAAGAGCTTGCTGTTCATGTTGGAGCTTGAATCAAACACTTGCTCTTTTCTAATCTTCTCACTGACTTTAACAAACTCCACAGGAAACACGTAGATCTAACTCCCCCCTCCAAAGATGTAATTGAATAATTGAAAAGAGAACAAAAGAGTCAATTTCATTCACTGGGTGAACTATGAGCACGCACTCTGAACTTTTCAACTATGCCTCATGGTAATGGTATTAACTCCGCCTGTGACTCAATATTGACCTTTCTGAACCAGCTCTTGACCGCTGCCACGCACACCGATAGAATCATCAGTGAGGTTTGAGATGCTGAGTGAACTCTACATAGTATAAGTCCACCTGACTCAATCACTATTCAGACTTATCGCTGCCTTCAAGTTATACAGCAAGTTATCGACACAAATGCCTGAGGCTTTCCTTTGTTTAATTCTTTCCCAGACATGGCGATTTATGCTACAAAAGCAAAAAGATTAAAATCAAAAGGTAAGGGCTTGGTTCTAATTGGCTTGTGCTTTGCTGGTAAGATTGGCCTGGTTAAGAGGAGAGAGGGGAGTAAAAATTCCCACAAGACAGTGTGCTCTCATTGTCCTATTGTGCTGGCTGAAATCCTTTACCAGCCCAACAACACCTTAGATGGATTACACTTCAAACTGTGCTTGATCATTTGCCTTTTGATTTAATTTGTTCTCCGCTCGTTAAACATTTATTGAGAACCAACTCGGCCATCTGGCTGAGGGAGGTCTGCTAAGAGCTTAACTGCTGACAATGTCTACACTGAAGTCAGAGGGTATTGGACCTATACGACGCACACCAAGGGGGCCCCCATCCAGCTCGGCTGATTTACAGACCACAAGGCTGTTCGTAATCCCCGCCCCTTTCAGCAGCGATCACACCAGTCTGAGATTGATGAAGCTGGCAGGAGGTTAAAAGCTGCTCACTGTGGGAAGTCCAATATGAACCCTAACCTTACTTAGCCAAGACTCAGAGGGGACAGAAGCTCGCCACTAAGGGGGCTTGGAGAGGGAAATGGAGCAATGTGGGCCAAGAAAAAAAAAAAAAATTTGCCTCCATACTTTAAAGCTCCCACTGAGTGACAGGTGCAGAGCAGTTCCTGACAAACTTTCTCCTTGTAAACAAGACTAAATCATTTTTGAATGTAAACTAATTTGATGCGAAGGCAATGTAACCTAATTTCACTTGTCATCGTTAATGTGTTTGCTAAAATCAAACGCATCTTTGACAGTTCTCAACTCCCAGCTTTAATAAATCATGTTATGCGCTACAAGTTGGTTCAAACGTATCACTTTGGACAACGTGGCTAAATAAATGCAGCACAATAACTTTTTCAGTCAATATTAATTGAGCTGCTGTGCTGAGCTTGAAGTTTTTTTTCTTAAGCCTGAAATTGGAAAAGGAGTACAAAAAATCATCCTGAATATTCAATCTTCTCTGTATAAAGTCTGAAGTGTGAATGTCAAGTAGCTTGTATCTTGGGTGTGTTTTGTATCAGTTACAACCCTTCATTTAAAATTCTACCTGACAATAAAATACAATAAAAAAGCACTTACCATATCGTTTGTTGGTGGTTCAAAACTAGTGAAACATTAATTGATCTGAGCTTCTTAAATGGGAGCAATTACCACTTTCATTCCATAATCTTAATGATTTTGTTAAAAATTTTTAATAATCAAAGTAATAATTATTTGTAGATCTAGAGCAAGAACGTGTACCTAAGGCTCCAACTGACCTCAGTTTTCATAATCAATTAATCTGTTGATTACATTTTTCAAATATAAAAATGTCCATTACAAAGTCCACGATATCATCTTCAACTCTTTTAAATTCTGTATAAGCAACAGAACCAAGTCCAAAGACACACAGTTTATTCTGTAAAACACAGAAAAGCAGCAAACAATCACAAACAGGGCAAAAGGACACAATTTGTTTGGGTTCGTTTTGCTTGAAAACTAAACATTTAATTTCTAGTGCAATGTGTTTATTAATTCTCAGGAATGTGTCTAATTGCTAGTGTAGGCTTATGCAGTCTGTGTTCTTTATGGGACAGTGATTCATCTCATAACAAATTAAGTCTTCGGTACTTTCAACATTTGCTGGCACGGGTTTTAAGTTTTTGTTGATAAGACATCCTCTGAGTCAGCAAACTGAGCTCAGAGCAGCCAGTCGGTTTACTAATGTTTACATGTAAGCTTGCCGTGATTGTTGAGCTGTGACTTCCTGTGCCAACAGCAACAGTGTCATCAGAGGGAGCGCTGATCTCTGTCAGCGTGTGGTGAGTTTAGCCTTCTGCACCAAGTGTACGGCTGTTACCTCTTAAAAGACTGGCAGATTACGTGATGGTTAATATTTGATACTTGTAAATTTGTCATTTTCCAATGAGAAAATGTTCTATGGCAACCTGTGTTTGTATGATTTACTGTACACTGCTTCACCTGTATTCTTCTGTCTCAGCTGTTCTTTGTGGTACCGAATAAGGCATCTGTGATTGCTGTCCAGCTTTCACTTTTTTTTCCTCAAGGAAACAATCCTGGCACACAGCGAAACTGTAACTGGCAAGTTCTGTCCGTTCCCTGACTCCTATAGTTCAGCCATCTGTTCTAGTCTTACACTTTCACTGAGCTCCATAAACAAATGTGAAAATATATGAAACCTATCACATACTGTTGGGGAGGTTATGAGTAAGAATTAAAACAAACAAACAAACAAAAAACTGAAAAACACACATATGCACCAACAAGTTGTTTCCCACACTTGTGGATGTGTTGTTTGCTGTTGGGGTGGGGTCCAGGCTCAACCATTCAAAGTTCACCACAGTGAGCTCTGGAACTGGCACCATCTGCTCCCTTCTTGCACAAAGACAACAGGCAGAGAAGTGTGGGCCTACTGTAGTTTAATGTGCAAGCCTGTAATAGGATTAAGCAGATCTTCGTCTTGTCAGGCCGGATTAAAATATTCTCTTCGTTAAAGGCCTGCAGCGCAAAAACAGCAGCTCCGCACTCCCCTCTCACGCTCCTGATAATGCCTGCACATGGATTCTTATTTGATCGTTCAAGAACAATTAAAACAATGACCAAGCTGATTAACGCTGAGCGCCAATTGACTTGTGCTGCTTCTCATGTGTGTAATGAGTACACGCTTTATTTGTCGTCATTTTGATTTGTTTTAGGGGTTTTTTTCTGCTCATTTCGTGACCACATCTGACACACTGCCTGGCTCTCAGTGAAAAACGAAGCTTGTGAAAGTGGAGGAACTTTTTATTTTTCTTTTAATGTACAATTGAATTCCCCTCTTTGTTAAGTGACTTTGTTTTCCCTCCTGAGCTCTGCTGAATCTGCACTAGATTCTGATCTGAACTTTGGTAATGATAAACACTCAGTTTTCTGCTACAAGCCTGGCAATGCAAGTCTTCTGTTATTAAAATATTAGGGGTGGGAGATATAACAGAAACAAGACACTAAATGAGATTAGGAAGTGGGAGCAATAATAGATAATATGCTTGTTGAAATTGGACTGGATTTTACCGCACTTCAGAAAGCATGACAGTTCCATTATCACGCCATTAATATTTCAGAGGTCTGTAGCTTTAGCATGCTGTGGGGACAGGATCTGGAGCTGGGCACAGTGAGTGACAGGAGGACGAGGGTGGAGGGAGGAGGAGAGGCGCTCAGCTGTAGAGGAATGGGGCATGGTTGCAGGCGGACAGAGCAGCTACACTGATGAACAGTTCGGGGTTTCACCCCTTAGTTGTCTGTGAGCTAATGAAGAATGACCTTCATGACCCCACGTGACCTTTCTTGACCATGGAGAGAGTGGGTTACACTATATATATGGTTCATTGATCCTGCAGTGCACTGTATACTACAGCAGGATGATAGTGTCACCAGCCCTGAAAAAAGTAACATTGGGAAAATAGCAGCGGCTTGAGGGCTCTGTGGCTGGTCCTGCTAGCTCCATCTAGCTACATACAGTTTCAGGATGACACTCGAATGTTGGATTTCATTTATTGCAATTTAATTGCAATAAATTTGTTTAATTTTAAGTTGTTTAACAGAAAATGACCCTGAAATGCCATATGTAGCAGCTAAAATGTAAAAAAAAAAACACTTGTTAGTTTTGTTTTTTCATGTCTGCGTCGCATTAAGATTGAGGCTAGACACTGAAACTGTAGAAGTCCATTTCATGTTACGTTGCTGGTATGATGACGAAATTATATCATATCGGGCGACGTGCGACACAGCTGAACTATGAGATCACATGATGAAGAGGCAAAATGGGAGGCACTAAAATCAAACTCAAGGCGTTCGGCACCCACCAAACATGCACCAGTATGTTGGATGTAGCTGATTTAAATAAAACTTTTGAGCCACTACAGGTTTCCATCTTGTCAGTAATGTGGATTTTCCTGAAAGTTGTCTATTTCTTCAAGAAGAAAAGAGCGGGGAGGTGTCAGCCTCCCCCAGCTCCTAATAAATTGTTTATTTTTGCATTGTGCAGCTGTTTGACTCCATAAAATATGAAATTCATCGGTGGATATTTAAGCACAGCATGAAAACTGTAATAAATAATGCCTGCAGTCGCCTCTGCACATCAGAGTTAACTATTATTTTGCCTCCTAATTATGACTTTTAAATCTAGTCCTCTGCATAATTTAAAGGCTGAATGGACACAATGCTCATCAGAGATCATCATGCCACATGACAATAATAAAATCAACTAAGAGATGTTTCACAGTCCTCACTTTGAACCTGTTAATACGTTTAAAGCACAAGAGAAGGTTTCATGAAATGCGCTGCACCTGTCTGCATCACAGCTTCCAGCTTTCCTTCTTTTTCCCTCTGATCTACTCTCTTTGAAGTCCCTCAGCAGTGTCCCTTGCCCAGGACAATAATCACATTAGTGTGTGATCCTTGCTGAGTAGCCGGCAGAAAGATGAATTCCCAACTTAGACCGCAGGGACTGGTATATTATTATGTGTGAACTAACACATTGTGCCGCTCTCCACATTCATTCACTTTGTCTGACTGATGCTGGCAATTTCCCTCGATGAAACGGTGCCACAGCCAGACATGATCGATGGCTCTTATATCCCAAATCCTTACTTCCATCAGACCCCGAAGCAATTTATTTCTGCCAACAACCAAGAATTTCTGACGTCCTACAGCACACACACTGCTCCAGTGAAACCAGGTTTTTATAGAAAAACCTCTGCTGCTTCATCCATTTTTAATCCCTCAAGGTGTCCAATTTACACACAGTAAAAAAATCATAATTTCAGCCTGCGAAATGAGAGGCTCTGCACTGACTGTAATTCAGCATTTGAATTTCCTGTTCCATGCGAGAGCGGAGCATCTGGACAGTGTCACTCTAGGTAAGCTGTTTGACACAGCTGTCGGATACATGGCCCAGTTCCTGCTCCTCTCTTCACTTAATAGGGCCGAGATGAGGTTGTGTTGAGACCAATCGAATGGAATGAGCTCAGGACCAGACACTCAAGATTTAAGATTTTCACATTTGACAAGTCAGTCTCTGTGTTTACACTGGATTCTGTGGACACGAGAACAAGAGGCCTGGCGTAATAAATCACTCAACTTACTGTTAATAAAACATTTTTCTTTCAAGAACTCACACCGTC
Source organism: Remorina albescens (assembly GCA_034769265.1). NCBI lineage: Eukaryota > Metazoa > Chordata > Actinopteri > Carangiformes > Echeneidae > Remorina > Remorina albescens. The sequence goes on from CM068494.1 coordinate 7,045,521, forward strand.
TTAAATGATGCTGATCAAAGTCACACCCACAGGCAACACAGCTAAAAACAATATTAAAAATAATATGAAAAAGATACTCCACTTTGGGTTTGATATTTAAGGACACATTTAAGAAAAAAGAGATGGGACGTTTCAGTGTTTCAGTATCTTCTTCACTGGCTTTGTTCTTGCTGCTTAGCAATGCAATGCTGTCACACACAATCTGGAACAAGAACTTTCACACTATACATTTTAACGCACAGTAAATAAAACTAACCAGAGGCCCACACTGATGCACAAGGAGGTCAGTTTGAAAATCATCACTCTTACTCTTCTATTTGATGGAAATTTGCTTTGGCAAGAAGCAGGAAACAGAATGAACCCCAATGAATGTTAACACAGTCTGTATTTGTTTAGTGAGTGCTCTGGAAATGATCCAAACACACTGTATTGCATCTGAGCAGAGATGTAGTTAAATTGAAGCCTCCTTGAGGTTTAATGAATGAACTGTCCTGAAAACAGGACAATTGAATCACCCCAGATTACATACAGTTAAACCGTGATCCATTTGGATCACTGCAAATGAGCAACTAGTGTATGGATATATGTACTTTGAACTGTATGAATGGTCTCAATAAGTGTTGCAGCAAACAATCATTTTTATTATTGATTCATGTGTAATTTCTAATAGTTTTTTTCAATCCAAAAAATATATAAAAAAAAAAAAAAGATTTACTATGTACTATTTACCTAATAATCTTAAAAGAAAAATGAAAACAAGCACTTGAATGTTGCTCAATTCAATTTTCAGCTGCCTCAGATGTTAACTAGACATCAGGATAACTATGAAGACACTGCCTTGTTCTTATAATCTCTCTACTGTGACAATCACAAAAAGCAAGATGTTGAAAAGAACTTTGTTTTGTCCTAAATCTGTTTTGGCTTCAGTTGTGGGAAATTCTCAAAAAGTGATTCTGAGAAAAACAACAATGACAAAATGTTGGTGTTTTCAGTTATGATTAAAAAAAAAAGGCACAATTTTTGTAGCATGCTGTAATGTCATTTTTTACATCTACAAAAAACTATGGAAGAAAACAACATTTTAATTACTTCAAAATGGATATCCACCAATGATTTTCCTTTAAGCTTTTACAAGATGAGAATCTACTGAGTGCCTCTCTGAGTGGCTCCTCTGTGTGAACCGATCAAAACATGCTGAACACAAATGTGCTGCCGCAGCTGTACAGACATCCTTAGAAACTGTTGAATACTTACAGGATTTTACTTCGCTCTCAGCCCTGGTCCCCATGTGAGGAGAAACTGTTCCTTTCCAGGTAATAACATCCAGAATAGAAGGAAACCGTGAATTAAGTGAAATCAGATTTCTGCAGTAATAAAGTGCTGAGCCCCGTTGTGCGTTGTGTTATACAGGCAGGAGATGGACAAGAGCTGAGCCACTGTAGTCACATATGTTGCCAAAGCCTCTAGCTTGGCAAAGACGCTCATTAAGCCACTGACAATCATTCCAACAAAGCCTGATCTAAAGGCTATTCAGCGGGCGTGTACAAAGGAGAGCAGTGGAATGCAAGTTCCATCTTGCCCCACGTTCGGTGTGGTGAAAGATGTTTGTTGCACCTGAAGCATGAATGCAAAGTGTTTATTTGCAATGATCAATTGGAAAAATGTGGGCAGTGAGTAGGGTGGGAGCACAGAAAACCTGCTGTGTGAAAATCTGTTTAGTTTTGCTCCTGCTGAAATCTTCTTCTGTCAGCCAGTAACAATCTCCTTAATTGCTAATACAGCTAAAGACTGTCATCCAGCATTAGTCCAGCATTGATGGAGCTTTTGAAGCACGCTCCCCTCTTTTATGTTCCTTATGGAGAAGGATATTTGGTTGAATCACGAATGCTTCCTTGGAATATATTTTAGATTTTTGTGTGTTTCTCGATTCAAGTGGACTTGATTGTTCCTTACAGTGAGCAGGGACCCAACACCATGTCTATATAGAGGGACATCAGTGGAGGCTGGGTGACATGTCAGGGGAAGGCTCAGTATGCTGAGACTGCTGAGGCTGTCGATAAGAGAAAGAAAAAAAAAATTTAGTCTCTCTCCCACAACCCATGATGGAGGGGGGATGGGATGGTGGGAGGAAGTCCTCCTAGTCTGGATGATGTATGGTGTGGACTCTAGTCCGAGGCTCTGGGTTTTAACAGGGAGAAAGGCAGAAAATGAAAGAGGGGAGGAGGGTCATGGTTGAATTATGCTGATGTGGGTCAGTACCGTAGTGAAAAAAAACCAACCAAAGTCAAAAACTGCCATCCACGAATAATAAGATTATCACTCAGACCTCACAAATGCTGACAGTCAGGAAATGGCATATAGATGATTCTGTACCTTAGACTGGACGGATGTATCTTCCTATATATCAGGTTTTGTGGCCAATTTAAATATATCCTTTTTTCTGTTCCCCTGAATTTGAAGTTTCTTGATTTAATATAGATTCAGCTTTGTTGCTCAAATAAATAGATTGAAGTGAACGGACTGGCTGTTCATTTAATCCAGTTCAAGGTTTTCATTTAGCAAATTAGGTTTAAGAGGCAGACTGAGGACATGATGGGCAGAATAGTGATATTCTAGGCTGATATGTGGAACCAGGGGGTGGTGGGATGGAGGGGGATGGGGGGGTTACACTGCTCTTTTCTTAATGAGAGCAGTCAGCCAAAGTCGGTAACCGAGAGCACTCACGCCTCTGCAGCGTCAGCGCCAGGCCCTCAGAGCCCATAAGCACTCTTTGAGCTACAACAGGATGGAGCTGCCATTATGACCACACAAACAGAGGGAAGCCTTATGAACTTTGCACAAATGCTTAGTGCTCCGGGGCTGGACAGCTCTGGAAGCCAGGGGAGATGGGTAGGTACCGGGGCGGGCTGCCAGTTCCGAAAGGCTTAGTGTTATGCGCTCAGGCCAGACAAACCGGACATTGTCCTGGGCACTGCCCCGGGGAAAGCCTCTTCCCTTTTCTCTCTGCTACTCCGGCTCATTCACATGTCCAACCCGGTTGATTCACTGATTTGGACATGATTTAGAGAGGCAAGAAGACAAACATTTATTCACACTTTGAACCAACTGTTAAAATGTCATAAAGGAAGTCAGGGTAAAACTGTATTTGGATCAAGGTTACTTAATTGACTCATAAATTTAACTGGTGATTCAACAATGATTCAACTGGTTCACCTGATGTGTAATTTTTCACTTCTCCTCATCTGATGCAGTTTTGAGCATATATTCTGTCTTCTTCATTAAGATACGAGTCATTCAGACATTCAATTTAAAACAAGATAATCCCTGCAACCACAGAAAGTCTGTGCGACATATTTAATTTAGAACTAACTCTTTCAAACAGTTATCACAAAATGTTATCTGGCCACTACAAAATAGGGGTCTGCAGCCATATCGTGTCATTAGAATTAAAATAACGCTTTCTTGACCCACTGGCCCCTGCGGGCCAGTCAGACTGAATGAGAGAGATCCACAAACCAAATCACACCCATTCAATACTTCAGCCATGACACTCCCTCACTGACAACTTTGACAACTAGAAAAAGGAAAGATTTAGATGGTTGCACCCATAATTCATGGCTACGCTAAAAACATCAAAATGTAGCAGCTGAGTGTTTCCACAGCATGTGCTCTTGTGACGCTGACAATCATCCTTCAACCTGTCAAGTGAAGACAAATGCTGATGGGATTCAAGGAAATTTTAAAAAATGAGTTAGAGTAGAGCCATCAATATTCCTGGAGGACAAATCAGACTGCTGAGGAAGCACGAAGACTGATTTACCCATTTCTCACCATTTGGCAAATATGCTGGCTACACACAGTGTGAAGCTTTTAATTGAACTTTGGGCATAAAGCCCATTTCACCAACAAGTCGTCTGTTACTCAGTCTGTCAGAAAGAGTCAATAAGCCTCTAACCTGGCACTGGCAGACAGTATCAGCCAAAGGCGGGTTCCTTCTATGTGCTCTGTTCTCTATGCTCGATCAATATGAACACCAGGGCATTTCTGTGTATGGCTGTCTTATGAGTTGCCATGGTAACAAGCCCAATCTTCAAACTGATCACTCATGCACTGATGAAAAGTTTTCTGGGCATGATGCATAACGGAGCTGTTCGCAGCTTCATCCAACATGATGACATATTCCAACATATATTTCAGGTCATAGTTGAGGAATTTTCTTCACAAACAAATTGTAACCCTGTTTGAACCGAGCCAAAACCTGCACATTATTGTAATTACTGCCATTATTATTGGGGTTTGTGCAGTTTACGACCTGTGACTGCAAATGAAAAACAGACAAAATTTCGGCAAAGACATTGCCCACATTTATGTGCAGTTCTCCATTATCCACGGCATTTTAATAGCCCCTTCAATTATTTCCAGATCTTTGTTGACTGCTGATTTATTCAGCGCAGCAAAAAAAGAAACAGATCAAACAGCATACACATAACTCAAAACAAAATGTGTGCCCCCATGTATTTTATATAAACTACATAAAATGCTTAATATTATAATGGTGGTGTAACTTTAAGTGTCCGCAAGCAAGTATTAAGTGGTTCCAGGTCCTTCAAGTGCAGAAATACAGTTTGCAGAAGGCAGAAGTGATTGCAGCACTGTGACGACAGGAGAGTCTGTTATCCAGCTCTCTCAGTCAGGCTGCCGGCCCTCAGAGCATCACAGATGGTGCTCTCAGCGATCATGGCAGTGATCAGGGGATCTCTTCTCCTGATTAGCACACCTACTGAACACAATGTGCACAACAACGTCTGTTCCTTCCCTGGCCTCATAACGCCTACACCAGCAAGCAAACACTGGTAAGCCACTTTTACAAACAATGAACACTAAGTCTTTTAAGAGGCTGTGCAAATTCCCATGTTAAATATTTTTTATTTCATTAAAACTATGATTCAAGTTTAACATGTTCTTAAGTGTCGAAAATCTGTTAAAATAATTTCAATCTTCTGGATTTAAGATTGTCAAGGTTATGAGAATCATGTATGAAACCTTTTTTCTTCAATTCAAACTCAGTAAACACAGAGGTTGAAAAGAAAAAAAAAAGAAATTAAAAGGGAAAAATTGACGAGGAAAACAGAGCCTGGACAAAACAGACTGACCCCTATAGGTTCTTATCTTCTCTCCTGCAGATAAATTCAGATGAAGTGGCCACTTACAACTTAATTTCATCATGTTTCCCTCAAGAATCAATAAGCTATTTCGCCCAGGTCACTTTAAGCAAAGGAAAAGGCCTCTACTCCACAGCTATTTAGAGTGTGTACCCAGCTGACAGAGAATACAGGGCAAATATAAGCCTGAATAATGAATTCATTAAGATAAACGCAGTGTCTCTCAGTAAAATGTGCGTAGGCATGGTAACCAGGCTCTGCTCTGAGGTACACCCTGGACACGCAGCCTTCCAAATGGTTAGGGGATCAGCTTGCACACATTGGAATACAGACAGTGTGTGCAAACATGCACACACACGCGCGCACACACACACACACACCTGCACTCACATATGCACAAACCTGCTCACACAAGTGTGCACTCTAGCCGGAAATCAAATCTCCTTCTCCAGAGAGGGGGGCTCAGTTGTAATTTAATGGAAAAGTCCTGCAGAAAGAAAGCTAAATGAGAAGATGATCATCTCCATCAGTGGCAGGCCACCTGTCAGAGAAAAGGTTCATCTGAAAACACTCAAGGCTCCATCGGTGTGCTCCCCTGAATATTATTATGCCAACAAGTAGGATTAATTATTTCCGGAAAATAACTTTTTTATGCCCATTGTCTTGTGACAAGGGGAAAGAAGGACAGATCATTTAGTTGCACGCCCACTCATAAGAAGCAGTGAGGATCTAACAGCCTTTTAAGGAGTGCCCTGCTGGCCACCTTTTCACACACACATCTCAAGGTCAGAGCTTTAGGAGCACTGAGGCAGAGCAGCCCGTTGCGCTACACAGTTAATCCTGCGCTGGAAAATGTTGGCGGGATCTGTCTCACATGGATGCACAGCAAGAGGCAAGGAGGCAGACCAATATTTGAGACGAATTAAAAATGTGAGAGCGTTTCTTTGTGTGTGGAGGGAAGGGGGTGTTGAGGATGATGTTTTGTCCTGTGTGTGTGTGTGTGTGTGTTTTTACGCAGACGTGCTCGTCAATAGGCCGGCTGCACAACTTTTCAAACTTCATCCTCACTGAGCAAATAAAAAGAACACTGGCTCAGCTACTTGAGTGTGTGTGTGGGCCGACAGCACTGCCTCCATGTTGCTTGGCCTTAGCAAAATTGAAAAAGGCTTGTTTCTCCAAATTTACCATAAAATGTAAGCATTTTGAACAACTACCATGAAACCATACAACATATTTTCCACTTGTCTACTTTTGTGGCGTGCACTGGTGGGAACTCTGTAGCCCTATTGTTCTCAGAAACTCTCTTGATAGACAATTAGCCAATGTCAGGTATAGTAGCCCACAGGCACAATTTCATTAAGTACACCAAGAACCACACTACCATTCAAATACCCCTTCTGGCTTTACTTGATGGATTGTGCTTATCAGTGTCTAGTTATATTTTTATGCTACATATGTTCCAGGAGATAACAAGTACAGCACAGGATAATTGAGGTAGTTGTGGTTCCTGAAACTTAAAATCGATCATTCATAAATAATTCACTGCATCTGGAGGGGCCTGTTGAGGAAGTGCAAGAACCTGACAATTGCCCACAACCTCATGCATGACACGGACACCTTAATAAATTTGGGGGTAGCACAGAAATTTGTCGATGGGAATAAAGCTACACCTGCTGACCCAGAGCATAGCAGCTACAGTTTCCTCATTAGATTTAATACTAAACAGCCAATCATAAAAATTCACTGTTTTACTGTTCAAGTGCTCTAGCAGTAAAGCGCAATGATGAAACTGTGGAACAAACCATAAAACAGAACCACAGGACAATGTAGGAATGCTTATATATCTACCACCATCAAACCAACATGGTGAATTTGGAAAGTGTCACCAGATGAAGAGCTTTGCACTCTCAGTGTTTCTAAGAGTTGGTTCTACGCCTGAGCAAATGGAACAAATGAAACAAATGTCTGCTTCAAACCGAAACACAAAGCACATCCAGAAAGTTATCTTTCCATAACTTGAAAGGACACATGGGGCATTAAAAAAATCCAGTGAAAAGGGCTTTTGGAGTTGGTGCCTTTGTTAGGCTAACACTGAAAGCTCTGCCTGAAGACAGAATCACTCTTGGTTTTCTGTGTGTGGGCGGAAGTCTGATGTTTGTTGTACTACAAGTCACATAGAGCAGAACTAACTGCAGCATCTTTCCAATATATTTATAAGCATGCCACTTTGTGGTTTGGCTTGCCATCTATTTTCTAAAATCCAGTTCTTTCAACCAGTAATAAAGTATAAACATTGAAAAGATAAGTCATCACAGCATCAGATGATGCTGTTATAGCAACAATCACAAAGAGTAATGTTTTCATTGTGGTGCAAAGCATTTTTCAAAAAAACTGAGTCCACTATAAAGTGCTGGACCTCTTGACCTACAAGAATCTCTCAATATGTGTCCAAACTGTGACTTATTTGTTCTTCATTGTCAGGAACTGTGGTCAGACACCTCAGTCCAGCCGAGATAGCTGTAGGTGGCCCATTTTAGCTATGAACTTGTGACCATCAAAGGACAACCCCTTGTTTACATTAGGGTTAGGGTCCTAATCTCTGTAATAGGAGCCCATACGCACACTTGGAAAGACGAACAACTGTTTTTATATTTTATATTCAAAAACAAACAATAGGGTTGTGCAAACGATCAACAATCATTGGAGTCGTCAGCAATTGTATCTGCCTTTGTCAAACAATATTTGTCTTGTTATACCGGTAACTCTGCCACTGTTCGATGAATAAAACCACATACTGAACCACTGAAATGCTGCTTGTTCTGTATAGCCATAGCACTGTGATTAAAAAGAACACAAGACAGATGAAAATGACCTGCAGAGAGCGGCAAGCAAAGTGAACCACACCCATTGGCTGCAAAATCCACCATCAGTGGCACTCATGTTCATAACAGCCGATTTTAACAAGCGGACTAATCAGCTCATAATATAGGTGATATACACTATCTGATTTCAATTACTAATGAACTGCAATGACAATACAACACAACAGAAGAGGTTCATTCAGAATGTTTAACTGGTGTAACTGCAATTAGCGCAAACAGGCTAAATCCCAGGAATAATATACAAGTAGTCCCCAGTTAGAATAATGGGTGTTTTCCCTGTTCATCCCATTCTGCCACCTGTCAGGAAGCTATTATCCAGCAGTCACATGATCGCACCTGAGGCACGGGGGGGTAACAGAACAGCTCCTGCCAGAATGGAAACAGCAACCCTGAGGAACATTCACTTCACCAAAATGAGAGGCTATTTCTGCCCATTTTCTGTTTAGACTTGATTTGATATGAACAATTCTGCCCCCTCTTTGCAGAGAATAAACGACACACATCCAAAAAAAATTCCACAAAGGAATAGAAATGAAATAAAATATTGAACAGCTTTGTATTTTGAACCTTGGATTTCTTCCTCATCTACGGGTCTCTCTCTCAAATGCATTCTGCCTGCCCCACCAGCTATTAGATGAGAATCTAATTTTGACAGTGAACAGTCAGGGTAAAATTTCGTGGAGACAGTTATAGCACCACCTTTAGCCAAACAGATACAATTTTTGGCCAAATTGTGTGTTAATGACTGGTGACCTCAGCTGGACTTTTCAGGTGTCCATTTATCAAACTGCCACTCAAGCTATACCAAGAGCAACTACTATAAAAACATGCATTTAGTTTCATTGCATGCTGTACAAAGGATTAAGCCACGGGACGTTCAGAGGTAATAGCAGTAAAAAGCTCTATGGTTCAAACGAGCAAAGAGGAGGATAATTCAGGTCTCATGAGGTCTCAAGCACTCAGCAACAGTATTCAGCTTCTACAGTATCCAGCATCAGCCACCTTCCCCAAGTTTGATAAACCTAATTAGTTTGGTCGTAAAATCAAACCTGCACTGTGGTGGCATGCTATCTCTATATCTCTACTCAAACCATTGAGAGCACACTACTTCAAACACCAAGGCAATATAGATTTTTTTTTGTGGTGTGGAATAAATTCTTGTAAAAGGTTGGCCGACAGCCATCCAGACACACAGCTGACTCCACGTACTGGCTGGATGATCCGGTTTCCTCAAGGTAGAACACACATTATTGTGAAAACAACAAAAGGCCATCTGAAGGCAAACAGCACAAATGTCAAGAGACTGTTTGACTGAGACATACCCGCATTAGTTCAGTCTTATTTCTTTTGATGGCCATGTCAACATATTGAAAGCTGTGTCAATGATATAATGGCGTAGAAAGGAGCTGGAACAATGAGGATGAAGGTGGTTCATTCAAAAAGATGTACTTCTAAGCAATTGGTACATTAATTTTTTTCAAAGCACAATAGTAGTCCACTTGTTCAAGACACAATGCTCAACCATCTGACCAAACTGTTATAAAGGACTGCAATGACTAGCAAACTTTGAACAGGGTGAGTCCCACTACTGACTTGCTGCACAATGAATATCAAAAACACATACGTTTTTAGATTTACAAAACAACCAAGACTTGGTATTCATTTAGAATACAAAAAAAAGATAACTATTCAAGATATTGAATGACTCCTCTCTATCTCGTCAGTGGATATCTGGTGGTAGATGGCCCTGTAGATCCTCCAACCATGACACTGTTCTGTACCAAAACAAGCATGAATGGCGGCTCACAGCTTGCACTGTTTATATGCAAGAAAAGGCAAAAAGAGGAGGAAAAAATGCAAAAGGAGGCTTAGTCAACATCCTCCATTTCCTCTCCAGCTGTTCAGAGAACAGCAAACACAAAGTTATGTCATGGGTCACGAATTACAAATATAACTTAGTAGTGCGTGTGGTCACATTAAGACAGAGTGGGCCATGACCGTGAATGTAATTGAAAGTGGACAGAGAATTTGAAACATTTGTACACAAACATGAAGTGATAAACCAACAGTGGTCTAGCTTGGGTTTAAAGACACAGAGCTGTGGCATTGATGGCTTCTTGTCACTCCGATGTTCCAGTGTTGAACAGTCCATTGACAACAATGTTAACTGTGTAGTTACTATTGAAACATCAATAGCATTATTTTGAGTGTAGCCTTCCACCTCATCTCCCATAGTTCAATAATGTCGATCTATTGTATGTCTTGTCAACCAGCAGCTGTTTTAAAAACTCTGCTGGTTGGATCTTGAAATAAAATTGAAAATGGAATTAAGAGTTGAGAGAAAACTTCGATGTACTCTCTTGACCAATCAGTCCAGCCGACTGGTCAATACAACATTGAACCCATTCCACATGTATACCAGAGCGCTATTCAAGAAATACATTTTGAGCAGTTGACATAACGTCAATCCAAAAGGGCCCGGAGGCTGGTACCTCACTCTGCAGGCTGTCTTCCAGCACGCATATAGATAAGGAGTAATTACTTTCTCAAGCAATCACTAAACCCTGCCCTTCATTTATTCGCTTGAGGAAAGTTTTTCTAATACAGAACCTTTTGTTACCAGCCGTTTACATATGGGAGCACATGGTTAGTAGAATTCAATATAACCCATTAGATTGGCCAAGCACTTCCAATTCCAGCACCTGTGCTATTGGTCACTTTATTGCTTCATTTCCCATGACTGTACTGATGTGCAGGCCATTGCAGTAACAAAACAAAATGGTGCCAGAAACTTTTTATAGATATTTCAAATGTCAGGACCGAAGTTATGTACCAGACAGAGGTTTCAGTGAGCAAAGTCATTGTAGAGAAAGAAACCCCAATGTGCTGTGTGACATAACATGCTGCTACATATCTTCTTGAAGGAAAATAGGGTTTGGGGTGCCCTGTTCCCCAGGAAACTACTTGTTGTCATATTTGTCATGTTCTGTAATGTGTGTTGGCTTTTTTATGTGGTCCACAAACACAGCCACCATTAGGGGTAGGCTATGCCATGTCGTGACATGGGAACCCTTATAAACGTGTTAAGAGCCTGAGGCATTAGCATTTTGGACGCTTCTGAATAGGGGCATTTGTTCCTCTTCCTGTGCCTCCCTGAAAGACTCTATTAAAGGGTTTAGGAATTGCTCTGTTTTGGACATATTGAAGTTGGGACAGCATGGAGAGAACATTTGACAGTACATTTTCCTAGGAAGAGTTTTGTTTTTATTTTAGTAATTCTGCACTTTTTGTATGTAGAAAAATTTATCAAATTAAAAATCCCCTTTCCTGCCTTTTGAATACATTCTCTTTTTTTATGTCTGGTTTTTGCCACCAGGGCCTTTCAAAGTTTGAAACATGGAACCAAAAAACTGGACTGTATGAACAGTGTTTGCTCTGTTAGAAGGTGGGTATGCGAGTGGAGGGGATTTAAATCAGATTTTAAAAAAGTCAGTACGAGCTGACTAGGCTTCATATATGACTTTCTCCAGTTAAGGACAAAATCAACCACATCCAAGAGAAATAAAATATTTAATCTTCAATTGCCCCTCTATTTTAACACATACCTACAGACGTAACATGTTACAAAGATAAAAGCACTTTATGGATTCCAGCATGTTTTTTTTTTTTTGGGGGGAGAGAGTGGAAACAGACCAAGCAGAAGCCCTCTCTGCCGTTGGCTCCATTAATGAAGGCTGTGATTGATCTCTGATTTTATCTCATGCTGTGGACACAGCAGGATCTGTGGTCGGTCTGAGACAGGCTCTTCACTGTCTGACAGCCTAGCTTTCATCTCCAAAACCTTTAACAGTTTACCTGTTACATTTGCAATGGCTAAATCATCCATAATGCATATTCCTCAGCTGTGTCTAATGATGAACAATGGTCAGTACGCAGCATCTTAGCAACACGCATACACCTCTCAGTAGGCGGTTTTGATTTTCTCTCACCAGTCGTTTGCAATGGCTGGGCACTCAGCCGCTAATCCAAAATGAGGCTACTGAAAAACAGAATTGATCAAAATGTAAGTGAATTAGATACAGTATACCTCTGCGACAGCCAAGTGTAAAACCATGTCAACAGATTTATTTTCTGTAGTGGTTTTTTTATTCTATCTAATTAAAACAACCTTGCTCTAACAGCTGTAGACATCTGCCAGCATGCTAAATTTTTTGTTTTTGGTTTTGTAAGACAAATGAGATTGCCCTTATTCATCAGAAATCAGAGGTAATTTGATTACAACCAAAAATTATAGTCAAACTCATATGTTAGAGGGCAGATATTATGGACCGCAAATGGCTTAATAAAGACAGATGTATATCTGAGTTGGCAGAGCAGCATATTACAGATGAGATTGTGAGAATGAGTTTGTTCTTTTGTCCAAAATATACTTTGTTTTATTGTCTTTGTGGTTAGTTTTTTTTTTTGACAGCCATCCAGAAAACACAAGGAAATATCAGGTGATATTTGGTTCTGAGAATATTTTGCTCCAAAGAATAATCAGCCATTGGCCCAGAAGTCCAGCTTTGGTCAGGCTTGAACTAAAAAAAATGCACCGGGGATCCCTGCCTCTGCTCCATGTAGGGGATTGATCTCCCTCAATATGAGCATTGATCAGCATCAGGTAGGGGCACGGCCCAGCCACTGGACTAATCATCAATGATGCCCTACTTGCAGAATCAAACTGGATTCAGAAGTCAAAAGTGTCATCTGGGCCAAATTCCTGATAAATGCAGCCAAACCAAGCAGAAAACCAAGTGATATTATTTTGCATCCTATTTGAGTAACATGGTCAGCGGCTCCCACAGAGTAAAATAAATCTATCAAGCCATGACATAGCAAACAATCTGTACCATGACATCAATTAACCAGCCTTTTCAGTGGCGAGGACAACAGGGAAACACACTGATTTAATTCTACCTATGACATACAGTGAATTTACTGCAAGCTCTCAGGGGCGCACCAGAGTTAAATTACTGTGAAAGCTTATTGATTTGTAAAGTGTACATTTGGAGGAGGGAATGATTGTGCCTAAAGCCAAGGAAAGGGCATGCACAATGACTGCAGGCACTTCAGGAAAGAGTTCATTTGGTTGGCTGAAAATCTATACTACTGCTACAAAACAGCAGGAACGGGGTTATACTATGTCTGCCTTTGCATGTAATTGGAAAAAGATGGCCATCTGAAGCTTTTCGCCATGACTGAACAAATAAAAAATGTGATGAATGTGCCTTGTCATGACCCTGTATTGATTTTCAAATATTACATTTAATTCTTTCATGAGAAATCGGGGTAATAAATCTTCAATTTGCTGAAATATGCACGAGGACATGGACCTTGAGATGCTGCAGTATTTTGCATTTGAAGATGCTTATATGGCTATTTGAAATCTTAAAACACAATTAGGAGTCCAGGGACATTTCACACATTGCCCATCAATTTTACCATACCCATCCCCCAGGTTAACACTGCCACCACTGTTTGTCTCTCCTCCTTGTTCTTCTCTTTTCAATATTGAATACTGAGCGAGAAAACACAATCTTTTCCCAGCTTTTAAATGATGACAAATAAGACTCCTCATTTAGCCTCCTTTGATTATTCAAGGATGTTGAAAGAGTAGGTCACACTTAAAGAACTCTTGGTCGCCCCTCGCTATGAGGGGCTTATCGCTTCCTGCATCTTGCTCTGAAGCAGGAACACAGGACCACTGAATCCATCTTTTTCAATTAATTCATGTGTTCACACCCTGCAGTCTCCGATGAGCCCTGAATGTGCTGAGGCAGCAGAACAGGGACAGCCATTAGGGTCCACAGCAGTGCAGCTTTAATGATGATGGCTGTGGACTTGCTGTGCTCTGCATTCTGGCTCTGGTCAGGCTAAGAAAGGATTCCCTAGCATGCTCCTCGCTCCTTGTTGTATTTTGTAAGTGAAGACCAGAACCAACTGGGTCAGAACAATATTGCTTTGATTTAGTAAACCGATACATACACCTTTGATCAAAAAATTTTTTCCTCCCACGTCCATACACTGCGGTTGAAGTGTAGTACAAGGAAAAAACATCAACACATTGCATCTACAAAAGTAAATCAAAGCAGTGGCAAACCTGAGCCTTCTACCTGGAAGCCTTTTACGAACTATGTAGAAGGATGAAAGCTACGCCATCAGTTTAATGGCACCACCAAATGCTTTAACACAGCACCAGGAAACTGGGGACATGCAGGTTTATAAATCAGCCAGTGTGTGTGTGTGTTTTGAGGGAGGGTGGCATTTCAATGCCATTTTCTCCATTTATTCAGAAAAACAAATTACTCCATTTATTCAGAAAAACAAATTGTTGGGGGTCACGAGTAAGGTCTCTTCCCCAGCCTAGTCTTATAAGCTAACGGTTGACTTGATGGATGTTTGCTCCCTTTTTCACATTTCACAAAAAAATAAACAGTTAGTTGTGACTTCACTGGCAAAAAATATACACTTTGTAACATTGTACTCCTCTGGCTACATTCAATATATGAAATATAATATAAATCGCAACACAGACAGTAGATGAATATCTATTATTCACACCACATATTCAGGAGTGTTTATTTCCCTCCAGGTTAGGAAGCAGTCACAAAGTGATGTGGCCTGGAGATAATAAATTCTTTATTTGTTTTTTTTTTTTGTTTTTTACTTATACAACTGGTTTACCATCGAAAACGACACAGAGAATTGAGATTAGGCTGTGTCAATGTGTACAATTTACTGATATTGTAAAGTAAGTACTAAACCCCATGTAGAGCTTCAAGAAAATGTGTGTGACTGTGAAATGAGATCTCAGCAGGTTTAACATTTTGAGTGACACCACCACATATGAAGTGTGAACAACCTTGATTTGGTAATTTACATCTCCCTGATGCAGCAGATGAAAATAGTGCTGTTGTGAATACTGGGAAAATCCTCCTCTTTTCACTGTGATGCTAACATGGCTCTGTCAGCTTATAATCACAGCATCGGTCCGTCTTTGTTAAGTTAAGACAGCACTCCCACACACGATGGAGAAGGCTCATTGTTTTTCACTCTGTTTGAATGAGTCTTTACACTCTGGTCATGTAGCGAATAAGAGGAAGGATGTTGTTTACTTCAAGACTGAGATAGCTGAACCAAAGCCGATGGAGGGCAGCTTTGGTCTAAACAGGGCTGAAAAACAAGGGGTGTGTTCATGAGAACGAAACAGTGTCCACTGGATGAAGGTTCTTTGAGAGCCAGCTAACTATGCCCATGCTCCTTGGAAGAAATGCAATCTGATCTAGTATGAAGAGAGGAAGAGACTGCCAGTGGATTGCTCCTCATAGAAAGGCACAATACACAGGGTTAATAGCAGCGCTGCTTCTGGCACACTTTTGACCCCAGGTAAAATCCCATCACACTGCAGGTGGTAAAGAAAGAGGGGAGCTCAAGTATTAAAGAGGCCTCTGTATGTCAGTAATTATATTCGACACGGAGAAGAGGAAGACCTGCTCGTAACCTTCAAACCCCCTGCACCTCTTCCACCGGAGAACCACAGGAAGAAGCAAAGCCATTTGCAACTTTGGTTTGGCAGCAAATGGGGACCCAGGGACTGCTCAGTGTTCAGGGATGTGATCCAAATGTTTCGACAGCAGGTGAGTTACAACACGTGGTGCAGCCAAGGGGCCCATACAGGACCAGTTCAGCAAGAAGACAAGCCCCCTGGGGGAATCAGACCTGTGCACTGAATTTCAGGAGGGCATGTTGGCCACTGTTTCCCCCACTTCACACTCTAGAAGGGATAATCACAAATCCATGACGCAGGGTGTAAACTGTGGCTCAGCTGGAGCAAGTGGTTGTTAGAAAGGAATTACTGAGGTGTAAAATGGTTTAAAAACAGGAGGTATGAATTTGTTATCTATAGTGGAGGGAAGGCGCACGTGAATTCACCAGCTGTCAGAAAACTGACAGCCCTCAAGGCTAATGGTGTCAATTATACTCACTGTTTGAGGTGATCTGTGCAAACATCCTGCGTCAACCTGTCACTTCCATGATCCCATCCCATTCCACCATGGTTTCCTAAATCATTATGACCCCTGCAGAGCTGACAGTCTCTAGTTTGGCTAGTTTTATAAGGTGAATAAATCAGAGGTGACATCAACAAGCATTCAAAGAGCTGCACATGAACAGTCTGCAATTTTTGAGCTAAACAGTCGTGAGTCCCTGTGTGCTGACACTGGATTGCATGCAAAAATGTGAGACCACATGAAAGTCTGGAATATAGGGGTAAAAGAGTCCTGTAAGTGACAAAGCTCTGTCATAGTGAGGTCTTCAAATCAAAAAAAGGAAAGAAAGTCTGATTAAATTCCTGAGAAAACCCTTCTTCAATGTGAAAAAATATTTTTTCTTTACGAAAGTTAATTCATGAAAAAGCCATCACGCATGACTGACTAGAAATTAATCTGCAGTTTTGAAAACGTTTGGGAGACTGAAGGGGTCCTTCACTAGCTGCTGTGTGGGTTTGGTGCACTGTGAAACAAAGTTAGACCACAATTTCACTGAATAATAACCTTGCTTCTGTTATCATACTTGAGGCAGATGCAAGAGAATTAGTGGAAAAACCGTTGATGAAACTGTCGCTCTCTCAAGAAAATAAATCACAGCGGCAGGAAGTCAATTTAAATGCAAATGTCAACGTTAAAGACAACAAACATGCCTACAGTTCTGTGTCTCAAGGGGTTGAGGTGATGAAGGGGAATCATACGACTGAAGACCACCTGCGGAAAGGAAGGGCCAGCAGAGAGCCATGGAAAAGTGAGCATCTGTACAGACAAAAAAAAAAAAGTATGTGTCAAATGTCACGTGAAGACTGATGAGAGCATTTCCACGCTGAAGCCTAGGATATGAAAGCAGGACTTCTGTAGGATCACCACTATATATATATATTTATATATATATATATATTAGGGCTGAAACAATTCCTCGAATAATTTGAGTGCCTCCATTACAAAAAATTATCAATGAATTTCCTCTACCTCGACGAATCGTTTATTTTTAAAGAGCATGGTATTTCGCCCGGACTACAGGTGTCTTTTGTCACTCTCCGTGTGCCACAAACAAACACTAGTTTCTAGTGTTTCTAGGAAATACAAACAAATGCCCAAAAGCTGCTGTGTGGTAAGATGCACTACTTACAGAGTAAAGAACCCTGATCTAAGTTTTTATAAGCTGCCGAACTGAAAAAATTTGACTTTAAGATCAGGGAAGTGGATACAGTAGGACGAGATGCGCCGTCGTCGGCTACACATCAGCCTCGAAGACCGGGCAGTCAGATTTGGCTGGTTATGTATATGTTAGGGCTGTTGCTATTGAATATTTTAGTAGCCGAGTATTCTACTAAAAATTCCATCAGTTAATCGAATAATCGGATAAAACGTATTTTTGTTTAGTTAAAAAGCAATTATAAATATACATGAGAGAATAAGACATTTGACTTAATAATGAACAACTGCTTTCCTTTTCTAGACAATCAACATTTATCTTTATCAACGCTTTCGTTGTCGTCACATCTTTCCTCCATAGAGACAGAGCACATTTAAGCCCCGCCCACAACAGAGGGGAAAACAATTAAGAGCTCTCCATTGACTTTGTATTGTGTGAAGGTGTCTCTTGTCACTCTCCGTGTGCCACTATATATATATATATATATATATATATATAACACTTCCTATTCTCTTTTGTTGATTCACTTTATCAATGTCCTATTAGTATGGGTGAAGCTTACCTAAAGCAATTTGTTCAGGAGACACAATTGCAAACCTAGATAAGAGTATTCTACATTGTAGAATGTGCACAGACAAACCAAAGCAACTAATTACTTGAGCCTGAGTTTTCAGCAATAAAGTATTGTTCCTCTTAATATCAATATGATTTATCTAAACCAAATCTCTTACCCCCTCTTAACCATGCATGGCAGAACATCCTCTTTATTTCCTTTTTAGTTGATCCATCTAACAGGACTTTTTCAAAAGCTTATAGTATATTCTGTATTTTTCTTTGAACTCTAAAGAAAAGTTCACCCAGGACTCAATGTACAAATATAGTTTCTAACTCTTGGGATCAAGGCCAGGAAAAGAACCCTGAAGCTGTGTTTCTGTAAAAGAGCAAAGACATGGGCGCTATTTCAAGAAAAACCTTTAAAGTGTTGTAGGAAGATCTTGCATTTCCACCACTGTAGCAATTGCAATCTATTTCGTTACTTTATTTAACTTCAAAAAAATTAAAATCTAACTCCATGGTCCAATCTACCTACTCTGCTGTTTTCAATTTTCAGTCCACTACATTACAATGTTTTTACAATATAAAAGGAAAATAATAATTATAGCAATTAATTAATTATAGCAGATGCATAAGTGGCTGGCATTTCATAATGAGCATTTGACTCAGAATTAGCTTTGCTTTTGCGGTTGTGTTCAGGAAAGTCTGAATTACACTGATTAACTAATGCAATTAAACAGTATTTATCCCTACCACTTCCCTCTTGTGTGTTCCAGTGATTCAATTTGGGACTAAAATGCTTAGTAATTTAGCACCAAACTATTTTCTTTAAGCCCCAGAATCATAATAGCTCTACTGTACCTAAATATAATGAGACATCATGACTGATCTCATTTTGACAGCAAAACCATCCCCCAAGTCATTAGAATTAGAATAAACCAAAAAAAATGTTACAAGGTGAGATCGTTTTCAATCCAATGTGAGGCCATAAAAACATGCTGTAGTGAGAAGTCATGTTTTCTGCCCAAAAGAATGTGGAGCTGTAAAAATAATGAGGTCAAAGCAGGTCTTCAGTTCATAACTGCTAGGTTGTGGGTCACACTTGTAAAAAGAAAAGAGAGCAGCACTCCCCCTAGCTGATGAATTCATTTGGATTCGGACCAAGTTGGCAAAGATTCTTTGACTCGACATTTGCTCTGCCTCAGTGTGAGTACATTAAGAAGGGGCATGCTGAGATTTGACTCTTGGAAGGAGACCCTAAAGGACAAGTGTGAAGACTTCAGGCAACTATTAACATGTTCAAAAACTCCTAAAAATTAGATTTATGATGAAAACAATTTTTAGTCACTGTGTACCTGCAGTCTAGTACTGTGATGGTGTACTTAATCATCAATAACTGAAAAATGTTGCAGACCCAGGTTGTTTTGATTAATATGTTACATTGTAAATAAACATATACACAAGATTGTATTCCCATATTCGGGCATTTGTTGTCTGCACATTCTATGGTTGAACATAAATATGAATTTGGGGCAAATGAATCAATACAAGGAGAACAAAACAACAATTATACTTTTGCTCATTTGTTGGTCCACTTAGTTAATTGACCACTCAACAGCTCAGCCTCTTTGTTTCATCATTCTAATCATGCTTGATCTGCTCTCTAATCTCCCATTTGGAGGATGGTGGTGTGCTTGACTCACTGGGCCAGTAAACAGCCTCTTACTATGCATAGCAAGAACTCGGCTCCCATGTTCACACCACATCAACACACGTGTAGCTGCACTAGCTTGGGGCTCTCAGCAGTCCACTTACAGTACCCCACGGAGCCTGGTGCAGTGTAATGAGGTCCCAGGGGAGGCCTGTGGACATACAGCACTGCTGCCCTCGCAGCAGACCTTGTCACATAGACACATATGACCCACCTACTTCTAGACAGACTGTTAGAGCACTGAAGGGATGGATTATCTCCTACAAATAATCAAGAGCTAATGTGTTATGTACTGCATCCCATTTTTGACACAGACTTTTTTTTTTAAATGCAAACAGAACTGGGTACTCTGCAAAAAAAATTTCCATATCTAAATAAATGTATAAAATATATTATTCATTATTTTCTCAGTCAGGATCTTGGCTACTTACTTAGTTATGACATATAAATGAAATCTAAAGCAAGCAAAATCCTAGGCTATATCATGAAATAGCTGATCAAAGAATCACACTAATCATTGCAAAACAACTTTTAATACTTGAGAGTTCTTTATGCTCTGGTCTTTGCCATGGACACATTTTGATCCATGTAAATACATTCAGACTCTGAATCCAGGTATAAAAAGTGTATGTATAAGTCAATGCTGAAAAGCTTTAAACCTGCCTTGTATCTAATGACTATTGGGACCAACTCTACTTGTTTTAAAAAGGAGGCTTGTATTGCTTGTATCAGAAAATGGCCGTGCTTCTCACTTGATTTATTAGATAAGTAAAAAAATGTCCTCATGGGTTTATGGTCTCGGTCTGTAGTTTCAAGTCTTTTCTAAACAACATCCAACCAAGCATGGTGACCTGCCTGACAATCAGGATAGACCAGATCAAATCTTCCACCCACTACTCCTCAGGTCCACGTTCCCCTCAAAATATAGTTTCAAAAGACCAGGATGGCAATGGCCAAATTAAACAGTTGACTTCAAAACAGGAGTACACAGACCAGTGGGTGACATCACAGTGGCTAGCCACAACAGTTTTCTCTGAAAGTAATGTATAGATGGCTGTATTCTCATACATCTCTGCAGATTATGATACAGGGTTAATTAGTCAACTCACAAAAAAATCATAATAAAGACCAAAATTTTAATCATTAATCATCTCTCAATGCAAACCATGAAGACATACTATGTCTTCGAGGTTTGCATTGTACAGTATATCTGCAGGTTACCCCTTTCTTCAGCAAAATAACTTGCTGTACAGTTTTCGATTGATTTAGTCAAACTACCAAGCTCTAATGCTCTGACTTATTAAACTGCAGAGGTTTCCAAAGGCTACTGTAACTTAATCTGAAAGAGGGGTTGACCTGGTGTTTGGTGTTTTGGACTGTTGGTAGGACACAGCAATCTAAGGTATAATAATTTGTTATGAGTCATTGGTACTGGCAAACAATATTAGCCTCACCAGCATTATAAAATGAGGGGTGTTTCGCTCCTGTCTTGGTACGTCCTTTCTGTCCTCTGCCTGTCACATGTGTCCTCCCCTCATCCTTGGTGTCCTTCACTTCCATGTCCCAAGGGTCTCCTTGTATCCTTATCCACTGAGACATACACAATACCCTTCATGGGACACAAAGCCAATGACACCACATTCCTCTGTTCTATTCTCTACATTTGTCACTTTTATTCCTATGGTCTTTGTGAGTTTTACCTCTGTATGCATGAGTTATCCCAGATTGAGGCCACAATTGAAATGGAAATAGTCCCTGTATCCCGTTGATTTTAAGGCAATAACTTCTTACTCTTCGGGGCATAGCTGTCATGTTTGTTGTTCCTGGATGAATCTTATGCTTGTGCTGCCCTTTTCACCAAGCTTTTTAACATAAACATTGAATTTAGAAGATATGTTCCCTGTAATTTAACAGCAGAATTATAAATCTGAAAAGGCAAGCAAAAAAACAGGACAATGCGATTGGAAAATGAGTTTAAAGCTGACTGCAGCACACAGAGGAATTAGAATTGCTCTCATAAAACACCCCCTTATCGGTTCTCTTAACTGTTTATGGTTTTCATGTGAGCATAATCTAAATTGATTAATTAAACTTACAATTCTAAAAACCATGTGAGGATAACTCTCAGTTCAAATCACTGTCTCTGCACTGATTCCAACAGAGAATGGAAAATTACCATCAAGATGCACTCACAAAGAGCCCAGAGGTAAGGATAAAAACGCACCAGGTGGAAGATGTGTATAAATGTTGGTTCTTGGACATAGCAATAAAGAGACATTCTAATTTTTTCTACATCATGGGGTGTAAACACAACACATTATGAAAGCATACAATCCCCGCAGCTGATACCAAATAACAATATGTCTGAGTTCCATGTAGTATTTATGAGAACAACGGGCTAAACTCCCCCCTCAGGCAAGGACGTATCTATAGCACATTTCCAGTGTTGGCTGCTGACCTCTCATTCCCTCCTGCTGTGAAAAGAAGCACTGAACACATGAGATAACATTGACCTCGCTGTGGATTTGTCCTTCAATATTAACTTTACTGATTAATTGTCCGTGCAGCACTAGAAACCATTGATCACGTTCACCCGGTGACATCAATGATGCAGTGGCCTGTTAAATAAGAAATAAACCTTGATTCTGATTATCAGCACCTTTTATCGTGGCATCCCCCTCCATCCCCATCAGAGGCTGGGGAATCATCATCAACACACCTCTATCTCTCCCCCAGTCACAGGTACGATAATAAAAAAAAAATCTGGTAAATAAATATGCACATTACCAGGAAAGCAGACAAGGAAATGAATATTTCATGTAGCCAAACACATTTCCAGAGCAGGCTGGCAAGAATGAGCCTCTTCCGACTGTCAGCGGTGACAAACATGAAAGAGGGGCTGGGGGGGCTAAGGTACGATGGCACTGCAGCACTCTCAACTCCCCCTGCAGCACAGGGAGCATGGATCGTCGCTGTAATTGCTTGTAGCGCTGGAGCCTGAGCTGAACCTCAATTAGGGCCTGAGTACTTGCTAGGCTCCACACCTTCCCGCCACATCCACCAGCCATTCTGGGACACACATTCCTAACATTTCAACACAACCACCTTTTACAGCAGTGTTGTGGTGTTATCACAGTTTAGGTTTTACACAGATTCTTCACTTATTTTCTTTATTTTTTTTTTTTCATTTGAATCAGCACAAGCGACACATTGTAGATAGGGCAGCTTAAATGGACGATTGATATACTACGGCAATTCTCTCCTGCTGACTGTCGTCGGGCTGCTTTCGCTAATCGCTAATAGCAATCTGATACCCCAATTCCATCCAACAGGCTGAACTATAGGCAGAAATTACACTGTTGATGCTGATAACAGATGTTTCTACAATTGACACAGAAGACAACATTTCAGAGTGGTTTAAATTTACTTCTGAATCAAATATGGTCGATTCAGGTCCCAGTTTTGGTCAGCTCATCTTACACTCATGTATCACCAAAGCTACACCGAATCTTGACACATACATCTTTCAGTCTGCATTGTTAAAGGCCAGGTGAATGCAGCCCTGTCGTAAAGAAAGGGCTCTCTGTGCTGCTTCCTTTTCATCCTCAACCCCCTTTATCGTGCACACCAGTGTCAAACGCACAAACAGGTCTTCAGCATTGCAAAAACAGCCTCCCTCTGTCTTTCACATCCTCAGTGCACTTCTAATACTTTTCTAAACACATTTTTATTGATGGTGCAAAAGATGAAAACAAAAGTTTCAATATGTGAGGAGAAATTAAAGCCATATATCACAGAGTGTTATGGAAGTTCAATCCAACACTTGCCATAACTGGAACTTTTCTCAACATGTGACCAGACATTTGTTCATCGCTGATTATGCCAGCCACTTACATATGGAGAATGAGTCTGTCTGCAGCTACAAAGGATGTTCTGTTTCCAGCATTTTGTAATCTAAATGATTAAAAGGATGAAAAACATCCATGAAATGTGCCAGGTCGGAGCTGCATATTAAGTGGTGCAAGGGCTGCCTGACATGGACCAGCTGGGAGATGGTCGACACTTTGCTTGTCCAATTACTGGCCCTTGTTCAAATTGTTTGGTGAGAAGCATTCGACCTACTTCTGGACACAAAGCACCACTGCCCTGAATACAGAGAGGCTTGGGACCACGTGTGATGACAAGTGCCATTAGAAGCTTTTGTCTCTGGCCTGGAAATTAAATTCAGGCAACTTACCTGTGATCATTCTGGCAACACTGAAAAACCTATGTGCTTTTGGCACAACCTGCTGAAATGAGCAGGGGGGCAGTGGAAATCTAGTCTAGTCCCTCCTGAAGAACAGCTTGACATGATTATATTCACTAATGGCATTTTGACCTTCAGAAGGTCCTTCTGTTACACATTTAGCAGCAGAACATTCAGTGTCAGTAGTGGAAGCACCACCAGCACTAAAAGAACTATTAGCTAAAGTGTTAGCAGGAGTGTGTTGACTACAAGAGGAGCACACTTCTTTTTTTGGAAAATGTGCCACAAACTGTGTTACAGATGATATAGGGCAAGTGGAGGGTGTTAAGAACAATGGGGAAAAAGCATCAAAAGGAATACAAATATCAAATTATGGGTAAACAATGTAACATTTCTCTGTTTCCTGGGATTCCCTCAGAGGCATCATCTGTAATGAGACACCACACAAAAACAACTGTGAAAACCAACACTTGAATCTGCAGCACTTCCACACAGTGTGCGATAAATTTGCATACAGGGTAAATATTCATATTGAGGGAATCATTATGTTAACCACACGAGATGCATCTGATCTATAAATGAAACAAACCCATCAAACATGCAAGCAACAACTGCTCCAGCTGCATCTTCATCAATTACCAAAGCTATAGGTAATGACCACAACACCAATCTTCTCAAATGTCAGTGTAATGTGATTTTAATCACACTTATTGAAGTCTCATCAGTCATTCTAATCTTGTGCTACGCATGCTTCACACTTCTGCAATAGCAATGCATGTAATGAAGCGCAATTACATTAAGTGTGGAAGGGGATTACAGTGAATGACTGGGAAAGGAGGAATTCTCTTAACACTTTTTCAGAGGCGCCAGCTGCAAAGGAAGTCCTGAAAAAGGGAATCAGATATTCTCTTTTATTTTCGAGTGTAAAACAAGCTTTTAAGGGCTTTCCAATGCTTTTTCTAGTGCCACATGACACCACTTAGCTTTTTCACAGTACAAGAATAAATCTGCTGAAATGGCATAGGTATTTCTTCCACATTAAAGTCTGCACAGAAAATGCTAGTATAATTCAACCTTCAGCTGGGTTTCTGCAAAGATGTCTATTTACATCTATCCTTCCAGTCTGTCACATCGCGTACAAATAAAGTACTGAGGTCTGCCAATACAGAGTGAAAAAAAAAATATTCTAGTCAGCCACGCTGGATGACAAGGTATGATTCAGTTCTGCGGTTTGGTCGTCAGCAGGGGAGGCAGTGATAAGGTGGCTGAGATCAATACTGTTTGATGGGCAGCGTGGTGATAAATATCAAAGACAGTTGGATTTCCGGACAGTGATTATTATCAGGCACTCACACAAATAAGTAAAAAAAAAACTAAACAAAAAAAAAAACCTTTCACCTTATATTACATTATTGCATCCAACAACTCCAAAACCATCGCATCATGTACTTCATTTAAAAGCTTCAGATATATTCCTATGCAGAAAAACAACAACAACAAAGTGAATAATAGCCTCTGCAGGTGGGTGAACCTGGTTTTAACTAGCTCAGCCCCTCCACTGGTCCTTCTCCTGTCATCACTGCCTGAAAATCTATTTATTATTCCACTCATGGAAAAACTGGAGATATCGAACAGAAATCGTGACTACATTTCCCTCTCCCCCCTCCGTCCTTCCTTCCTTTTTTTTTTAAACCTTCCTTCTTCCCTTCCTTCCTCTCCTAATTATCTTCATGTCCAGCCACCTCGGTCGGAGGTGTGAGTCGGAGCTCCGTGTTCGCCGCTAGCTAACATTTCTAACAAGTGCCACAACTGGCAACACTTACGGGGGGGGGGGTCTGATGTGGAATGTGTTTGTTTGTTGTTGTTTTTTTTTTTGTTAATGAATAAATAAAATAAAATAAAACACACACACGCAAAGAGGGAAAAATGCGGAAACTCACCTTCAGGGGCTGCTGAGAAAGTTGAGTTCTTCCCCTCCGCTGGATGAGCACCGGGCAGAGAGGGAGGGAGCTCTGGGTGTCAGCGCCGCTTTGCTTCGCACTCGCTCTGAACCGGAGTGCCGGTTTTCCTCCTCCCCCCTCCTCTCTTCCTCCACGCACGCGCACGCACGCACGCTCACGCACGCACACACGCACCACCTCCACAACTCTATAGGAAAAAGTAATAGTGGGTTTCTTCCTCCTCCTCCTCCACAAAGACAAACTCACAGAAAAGAAAGGACCCAATTGCAGTCAATAGATTTTTACAAAAAAAAAAAAACCATGGCAACGTTGAAAAATCGTGCGCAACTTCCACACGTTGTGACCGGGTTAAAGCTCCCCAGCCCCCCAAAACAGTGACAGCGACATTATTCCCAAGTCCCAACAGAGAGAGCGGCTTTAACTGGGGACATGAAGGAGGGAGAATGGAGGGGGCAATAAACTCTGCTCCAATATGGATGAGAGCAAATCACATTTCCATTTCCATTTGCTCTGGGTCCAGTAGATTATTGGCATGTTCATCATATCCCAGTCTATAGTTAGGTTGTTGGGCTACTGGGAGTTATCTACTGATGTAATTTTTTTGATCTTGCTTTCAAGCACTTTTTGTTGTATTATTTCTAACCATTGTTATTCAATCCCCAACGAGTCAACACTCAGACTCAGAGGTTAAATGTCTTGCCTAAGGGAACCTGAATAATGCAGTAAGAACAGCACTGTTTTCTTTCTTATGGATTTTAACTGAACTACAAATTTGAAAAGGCAATGTGTGAAAGAACTTTTGAATCAACTATGTACTACAGCCATAGATGATATTGCAGGCTGATACAAATTGTTAAATATATGATAACATGGTGATATGTCTTACCAGTGATGGTGCGCTTAAACTAATGGCCTCAGTTTGGTGCTCATTTGAGTTTAATACAGAGGATGGTGGGGGGAGGTTCTCTGTCCTCACACCAAATCTGAAAGAGCAGTATTTTGTGACATCAAAACTAATCTACGGGCAAAACGTAATCCATTATGCAACATAGACAATTGCGATGCTGAAACTATATTATATAAATATTTACATGATTTTTTTTTTTTTTTTCCAATATAAGAGACATCTTGCATCCACCAGTCTAAGGTAATTGGTATATTCTCAGTCTGGATTTAAAAAAAAAAAACAATTATTAAACACAGGAAGCTTGAATATTTCTTGAAACGTGTGAGGAGGATCTCTGAATATTTTCATACAAATACCAACGTTTTCATGCTGAGAAATATTACAAAGACAGGCACAAGGCAAGACACTTTACAATTGAAAAATATAGCTTTGCACACTTTGACAAAAAACATGAAGGGCCACACCTTATAATGAATTCCACTTGCTCTAAACACCACAGACTAAAGGATGACAGTAAAATTTGATGAACACTACTGAGGGGAAAGTTCTAAACTACATTCACTACATGGCTGTTGTATTGAATTGCATCACATTAACAGGTGTTCATACTGTTGTGTCAACTTGGTGTTCATCAATAGCGTTCCCCCGTTTATCATAATGGCAGCCCATGTCTTGTAGACTAATAGTCTCTGTAGGGATTTTTGATTTCAGCACCTCTGTGAGAATAGGATCATTAAGAACTCTTTGCATCAGATGAGTGGGCAGTAAAGGTCGGGAGAAATCAATTCAGCCAATAAGTCAGAGCTGCACACAGAAATAAAGTGGATTTCTAAACTGGAAGTGATGAGGTGGGAACGGCCTCTCAACATTGCCAGTAATGCCCAGATGCTGACTTTCTGTCATCTCTGACTCACTGGGTCATTTTGAATGTCATTGCAGCCCATGATTTACAGTAGTTCATCTTCATAATGAAAAAATAAAAGAATTGGGGATAAAATAGATCGAAATATTTACACTGTTTACAATACAGAAGTTATGATTCAGAAGCTTTTTTTAAAAAATAAACAAACTATTGTTTCAGTGTTATATGAAAGGGAAATCCAGATAAATTGTCCAGCTTCAGCCTCTCCCTGCTCACATCCATCTCCCCCTCTCATATGTAGGACTATCACTATTAGACTTGCCACATGTGCTGTGGTCTGTGATGAGTTTCAGTATGGATCTGACACCTGCCTTTGCTTTTTGTTTCTCCCACAGCTACTATATCATTATAATTACATTGCATGACAACTGTATAGAACAACAGTGGCCCTGAAAGCTCGGTGTGTTGTGACTTAAGAAATAGAAAACACCTTTCCAGAAAATTTCAGAGGAATCCTTCATCCATTCGACAACACATGCCCTGGAAATACTCATAAAACAACAACACTGGAAACAGGTTGTGATTAGAACAGACGACAATAGAGGAGTTTCTGGGGGACACAAACCTCATTTGCAGCTGCATGCATGTATTACCATAAATGTATCATTTCACATTCATGTGCTTTTAACTTCAAAAGCCACAGAGCATTAAACAAGTCTCCCCATCACTTCAACTGAATGTAATAAATCTAACTTCTCTATTTGAGTGTTTTATTAATGCATTATATTTCTTTGCTGTTGCAAGTATTCTTGATTTTATAGTACTACTGCTTATGCTGGACTACTACCTGTTGTGCTCCTAGCATATTTTCAACATCCATGCAAGGGCCGTTGGCAGGATTATTGACATTTTTAGATTACAGGTCCTATCCGCTATCATCAGCCTCCTGTTGCCACCAGAAAGACAGTCTGGTGCCAATAATTATTGTAAAATGTGTCTCAAATCCTTCTCATCTCAGCAATATAATAAAATAATTTTTTTTTGGATGAATCACTGAATCTGAATCTGTTTATTCAAACTAAATGTGGTTAAATTTAAACTGTGGGGTGGTCAACCATGGGCAAAAGACCTCTAACCAAAACAAGAGGGGGGATATACTCTCAACTGGATAAGTGGTTCCAATATGCAGGCCTCATGAATGGGGAAAGTTTACAATAGGTCTAGAGGCAACAAAGTCATAGAATAGATAGTTGAGAATCCGAGTTGTATACCTGGCTTATCCCCATTGGATTCATCCTTCATCAAATGGCACCGGAGAGGAAAGACTAAGACCTCTCTGTTACACCAGGATGGGAAATGAACAGATTGTCTTGAATCCAAATAACCTGATTTAGGGTATCATAATTGCACTGAATGGATTACACAATGGCTTGACTGAGCAATAAATGTAACGAGATACCTATGTGAGGTGCTCCATGTTACAGTGAGTGCTCTTATCAAATACAATTAGATTTGGTGGGACATCTGCTTCCTTTCTTCCACAGGAACCGTCTCATCTATGTGTGGTAAATGTGATGAAGTATCTGCTGCTGACCTGCTAGAGGCCCAGGTTAAAAGGCAGAACTTTATGTAAACTGATTTTTTTGTTCTTTTACAGATTGAACATCATGCTAAAATGATTTCACAAGGGGTAATCAGGTATTAGCTACAGGTTCTACATTAACGTATAATTTATTTTGTCTATGCGCACAAGTTTAAAGTGGATGTGCTCTGCTGAATCTTGAATCCGATTCCTGATGTCTTTGCAGGTTTGAGAGGTTAAAACTCCGAAAACTAAGCTAATATGTCTACTAACGTCCAAGTGGCCTGGTTAGATTAAATAAAAAAAATAAAAAAAAACTTAAAGGTGCCATGATGTATTTTTGTTGTAAACAAGCTACTTGGTCTGACCAATGGATACAGGCACAAAAAATGTAATGCACTGAATACACATCTATTGATAAAACTAATGTTTCCCTTAAACGTTTGAAATTGTCATGGTTAATATTCCTGTTTACTCGCTAGCTCTGTTTTACAGCATGGGCTTGCTACATTTAGTAGGGGCGTTGCCACATCCTATAGATCAGTGGAATACTTAAACCATTGGCAGGAAAGTGTTTTGCACGCAAGTGTGCACACGCTTGTCCTTGTGCATTGGCAGCAGAATTTACAACGCAGGGAGCCGCACATAAAAACTCTGCTGGACAGTGCTACAGGTTGTCCATACTCCAGAGGGTAAAACTTAGATTTTTAATGATATTTTTGTGGAAATGGAATAATGTGGAAGCCTACTAAGATTATATGTTTTATGGGTATTATTTAGTAACTTTAGTAAATCCTATTTAGTGATCGTTTCTATATTGCTGGTGCAAAAAAAAAAAAAAAAAAAGAAGAAGAAGAGTGGCACATACATATACATACACGCACACACACAGAAATACATATGTAGTAAAATTATCTATATTATGTCTGGCAATCGTTATGCTTACATAATGATGCCAATGCCTTTTGTAATACAGGAAGTTCTTCTGACTGGTATTTTCTACTTTGTAATAATATATGTTCAAAATACATTGTTATTCAGGTGACATGCCGTTGGCCATATACACCATAGTTACAGCAGGGAAGAAAACCTAAGATATGAAATCATGGCATCTCCCCAGCTAGACAGGGCAGGGCCTCATTACGTGACAGTGAATGTGAAATTTCCAACAGAGACTGAGCGAGGGAAAAAGAATGAGGTGGTGCCGTCAACGTGGGGTCTGAAAACAGAGGGTACCTCTGTCAAAGGTGTCAAAGTTCACGGGCAGAGCATGAATGAATGTAGCCCGCCCCCCCATCGGCTTGCTTCCGCCTTGTTTTTTCCCGATGTGCTCCCCCCAGCTCTCTCTATCTCTCCTTCTGTATCATGGAATATCACTGTGGGGCAGAAATCCCCTCATTGACGTCTGCAGTGCTGCATAATGAGAATAAATGAGCTGGAAGTAAATATGCAGGCTGTGTGCTGTTTGCCACCCTATACCAGTCAGCTCATAGGCTTTCATCAAAAATTAAGATGGATTATGTTGCCAAAATCCCATAAAAACGCAGCAAAGTGTTTTATTTATCTAAGGCAGAATTCAAAGGCCATTTTAAAGGATTTAACATTTGCATTCATTCCATTTGGAACGTGTTGTTTATATGCTTTTAGCTTTGCTGCTGATATTTATTTTAGGTGAATGGTATGGGATTGATCCAGTATGTTGAAATTAATTTGTAGTGACATTTTGCACTTACACAAACAAAGAGTTAACATATGTTTTTTATCACAATGGGCACGGTATTGAACCTTGCATAACAGCAGTGCTCTACTGGTCTGAAACACCAACTCCTTTAAGATGCTCTCAGCCTCTTGTAGCTGAGTTGGTGGTTTCATTATATGTATTACTGGCCACACAGGCACTCTTAAGCAGTTTATCCATGTGAAGAGGAAAATGCATTGTAAATGTTACCCAAGACCCCTCATATAAAATATTCATGAAAATCATCAAGCGAAGAGTTATGACATTAGAGGAGCTGCTCTGTTTGTTGGACTACCTCTATACTCAAAATAAATTTCTCAGCTTTCCTTCATGAAAATGGAAAAAGAACAACAGGGCTAAGGCTGAATCTCACTCACCACAGATGTCAACAAACACTAAGTTGTCAGAGTGGTTTGAAGTGTCGCTTGTGAGCTCTGGAACCACTGGCAGGAAAATCACCTACTGAAAGACTGTTATCAATGTGTGTGCTCCCTCAAGCTGCAAGTTGCTCACTCATGGCTGCTGGCCCGCAAATATTGTGTAGTCTACACTGATAAGAACATGCAGCAAATATTATTTGAATAATCACATCAGAGAAGTAGCATTTAACAAAGGTTTTCCAAAGTTTGGCTATTGGTGATGTGATTTTGCTGTGTGTAAAACGTAGCGGGTGTGAAAAGCAAAAATTAGCAATTAATTCCTTTTAGCTGCTTCATTTTCAAGGTCATGCTATTGTTGCACGTCGGCTCACTCTCACAATATCATGACTTACCGGGACGCTTGAATAGAGCACAGCCATTGTTAATGCTCTTAATGAAGCCTTGGCTTCTCTGTCTTTGACAGCTCTAAATTTCTAAAGGTGAAAAGAGACCTCTTGTTCTAATACACGCACAAGCAGCAAGAGGAAAATCTCAGCATGTTCTGGGAATGTGATGTCTGTAATAATAGCTTAGTATGGAGACTGGAGGCAGCATCCGCATCACCTGCCAAGTTTTTAGGCGAACAGCAACTGGGCATAATGACTTGTCCCTCTTGCCATCAAACAGTATGTTTCCCCAACAGTTTTTGTTCTGGGTTGAGGTAGAAGGGGTGGTATATGAAAAAAAAAAGAAATGCAGTGGAAATAGACCTGGCAAACATGAAGTTCATAAGTTAACGTATAAAGGAGCTCCTTTTTCATTGAAGAAATATCAAATCTATAAGAGCAATCAAGAGTTTATGCCACCAGTTGTTTGTCTCGATGCAACTTCCAGTTCTCACATAGGGAAATTAATTTGTATAATTTTCTTACATTGATTTATTGGACTTCTGATGAGGAATTAGCATTTAATTCGGTTGGATATCTTGCAGACAACTTTGGGTAAATACTCGATACATCCTTCCTCCTAACTGATATACAGAAAGAAGGCAAAAAATTTCTTCATGAAATTCTGTGGCGAGTAGAAATAAATTTAATTGCTTTTATCGCTCCAGTTATTGATAGATACTAATTCCAATCATCTGATCATCCTGCAGATCTTCCACATTACCAAGGATATAGTTTGGATCTGTTCTTGCGAATACAGTTTATTTATGAATTATATGTTTATTACCTTTTCAGGCATTGAACTATTGATTCATCCTTGATGAAATAACTATTACTGCAGGAATGCATCAGAGAGTCTATGAATCTGTGGCTGTGCACATGCTGTATGATCACGGAGGTCATTATTAAGGCTATTTATTAAGGCTTTCTGCTCAGGCTTGGCTTGGCTTTTACTGGCACACCTGCAGCAAAGAGGAGAATAAAGCAAAAGCCTCTCCCATTTTCTACTAAAAGAATATGCAAGCAACATCTGTACCTTCCCGTGGCTCCTCGTAGCTCCTCCCAGTATCACACAGGAAGAGCTGGAGGCACAGCTAGCTTTCGATTCACAATTAATATGAGCAGCAGGTTGGGAGAGAGCGTTTTCCTATGGCAGATTGCTCTGTGCGTAGGCGCCTTCCCCTGAGAACACATCGCTTTGCCGGTGGAGCTTCATCATATGCCTTTGTGGAATCATTTACTCTTTATGAGAGCGACAAGGAGCATCCTCTCACGCAATAAAGGCTGGGAGATACTGTGGTGTCTGGATGAAAGAAGGAGGGGTGGGTGTGGGGGTAGCTCACATTATGAAAGCTGTTTCCATAGCAATCCAAATATTGCAGCTATGAAATTTGAGCTGAGGTGGGAGACTGGTGCCAAACGACCATCAATCATTTAACAATAGAGGAAACAGGGAATTAGCTTTCCATCTCTTCCTACTCTAATACAACTACTAAACCACAAGATAAAGATGGAGTGTTATCGTTAGACATGAGCTTGCGGGTTTTTTTCTGAGAGTGCATGAGATTGTTTGCCTGTTGCAACATAACATTTTGCAGCGGTGGAGCATGTATACTCTTAATCTGCCATCAGTTGTATGATCCTTTCTGGCTGGAATCAAATATTAATCAGGAGTGGAGAAGCTGTGCATATCACAGCTATAGGCTAAATGTTAAAAACATTAACTACCCATCAAAGTGTCAACAGAATGGACTTAACACATAGAGCACCTTGTTGTCATCCTCAAAATTTATAAATGCAGCTGACCATGCTGTGCACGAAAGATGCAAGCCACTAATTCAAGAGTCACCACTCTTGTACTGTGGACGAATTTTCCATTAGATAATTAAATTTCTCTGGGGTTGGATGCAACACAATGACTGTGTGACCATGCAAATAATTGCCTTTCCACTTGTACTCTGGCACATAGGTTGACAGGCGCGGTCGAATCAGATCTCCAGGAACACATGTGGGAGCGCAGAGCCTTGTTGATATATGAAATCATTATTGAGTGAATAAATCCTGTGGATAAACAACATTGTTGGCTTTCTGATAATGAAGGTGTCATACAACAAGAAGAAAACATCTCTGCTGCACATACCGGCCCTGCAGGCTGAGGCTGTGTGATGAGTCCAAGAACAGGTCTGAAGGTATGAATGATACGCTTGTGTTACACTTGCTTTGCGGCTGCACACAGTTCTCAGGGGAGGTGCATACGCTGGTAATAGAATTGGGCCCGCAGGATAACAGGGGTGTTACTTTGTCTGTTTCAATTAAACGTTTGCAGGACCCCTTTGAGGGGGCGACTACATCTGTGCCGATGGGGCAAACACTCGCCACAGGGGAGCAGAAGGGATTGGTAATAACCAGCACAGTGGCTTTAAAGGAGTTACCAACTAATCAATAACTTTAGATCCAGGACTCTATCTAATCAAGATTTAAGCCCTTGAGCTAATTAAAAAGAAACAATTGAAATCAATAAAGAAAAATCCTTCACATTTGCTTCACTATCTTCACACTTTGCCTTTAATTACTTGAGCATTAGTCAGAGTGAGAAGTCACACTAACTCTCATTATTTGCTAAGGTAACAAAGAAAAAAGAAATCCAAGTATTAAATGTATCAGCATTATTACATTGTACTTTTTGCTCAAGGACAAGCTCCTCCTCTGTCTGTAAACATGAGCAGCTGCTTGAGATTCAAACATTTGCATCAGATATTGCACAGCATAATATAATGATCAGTGTGTTGTCTTGACATTTTAGAGTGTGACAAGTGACATTTTCAAGCAGTAACAAAATTACTTTTACAATTAGAGGACATCATATCAGTGTCTCTCCATCCTTCCCAAACCCTGACAGAGATAGAACATACGGGGCAGGATTAAATATGAAATTTAAAGATATTATTATTATTATTAACAGAATGGAAACAGCTCACAGAAGCTAACCTAACCCTAACCCTATTTAATGATCACATTACATTTTAATGCAGTACCAAACATCCAGCAAAAAGAGATTTAATTTTGACGCCTGATTTCCATACTTTTTCCATACAATTTTTATTTCATTTTAATCCCTCAGGCTTATTTTCAATGTGAAACAAAAGAGATTTTGTTCCCCACAGTCTTCAGTGACAAAGATGATTACTGGGTGAAACAATAGAAATGCTGATAATGATGACCAGGCTTTGAGAAATGAATCTGCATGAAATCTAATATCTATTTGCAAAATACAATTTAACAGTGATGTTATCGTCCAACATAAGCAAAGGAAATGGGGAGAACATTATTAACAGACCTGCTCAGCAAAACCAAAACCAAATCAAGAGTTTGTTTGGAGCTGCCAGTTGCTGCAGCCTGTTCTTGTACAATTTACGACATGTTCCTTCCTGCGTTGCTTAAGCAGGACAAGACATCCTGGATCTTTTTACCCGTCCTATGTGGACATGATCTGATGTGTGAGTGGTCAGTGTGTCAGCGAGGGAGAGGGATTCACTGAGCCATCGCCCAGAGGCCGGCAGCAGTGATTCAGGACTGGTTGATGTCACTTTGACAGAGAACAGAGAGGGCCATGTTGGTGTCAGCGGGGAGCCAGACACTCAGACGAACCCTGCTCCTCCTCCCTCTCCTTCCACTACACTCTCTCTTTTAATAGCCTAACCTCACTGTCTCCTTTCACAGCCCTCCCTTGTTCATCTCAGTCATTAATACTCATGCCCCAAACTGATATAATCTCTGTAATCGTGTGTTGCATTGATTAAACCTCATTATCCCTCTAATAACAT
Organism: Remorina albescens; assembly: GCA_034769265.1. Lineage (NCBI taxonomy): Eukaryota > Metazoa > Chordata > Actinopteri > Carangiformes > Echeneidae > Remorina > Remorina albescens. Next base: position 7,081,002 of record CM068494.1, read on the forward strand.
TAGCAGTTAATAGTTTGGAGTGAGTGCAGGGTTGAAATGTAATCATCAATGCATTTGAGAAGAAAAGAAAGCAGCGAGAATGCTCATTCATTCATTTATTCATGCATCTTCTCCGGGTTGCGGGGGATGCTGGAGCCAATCCCAGCTCACATTGGGCGAGGGCGGGGTACACCCTGGACAGGTCGTCAGTCCATCACAGGGCCAACACACAAAGACAAACAGAGACCAACAACCACTCACACTCACGCTCAGACCTATGGACAATTAACCAGTTAACCTAAACATGATATCTTTGGATGGTGGGAGGAAACCAGAGTACCTGGAGGAAACCCACGCAGGCACGGGGAGAACATGCAAACTCCCCACAGAAAGGCCCCAGGCTCAGGATCCAAAGCCTCAACCTTCTTGTTGTGGGGCAACAAGATGAATCAGGGACCCTGTCTAACCACTATGCCACCAGGCTGCCTGATTCATCTTGGGTTTTTTTTTTTTTAATTAAATTTAAAAGAAAGTCCCATACGACACCACAAACTCCTACAGCCCATAAACTGTCCCCTATTACACTAAATGTGACAAAATGTGTAAAGTGCTTTCCAAGATCTCCTATTAAAACTTTTAGACTAAGTCACACTTATGGAAAAGTTTAGAGTCACCAGTTAACCCAAACATGATGTTTGGACGGTGGGAGGAAACTGGATCACCTGGAGCAAACCAATGCAGGCACGGGGAGAACATGCAAACTCTGCACAGAAAGGCCCCAGGCCGGAAACCGAACCCACGACCTCCTTATTGTGTGGCAACAACGCTACCCACTATGCTGCCATTCTGCCCACAAGTGAGAATGGTCTCTAAAAAAAAAAACAAAAAAAAAAAACTACTTTTATCCTTTTCTTACAAGTTTGAAAAGAAATTGCTGGTTTAGTTGCCATGGAGATGTAGGCTACATGGAATTCAGGAAGTCAATAAGCAATCTGGCTGCATCTCATTAAAATGTTGTCTGGCAGCAGTGAGTAGTTGAGGCTGGGATTTATTTTTATCAGGGAGAATTACTCCTGTAAGCATTCATGTCTTATCCCGCGGTCTGCATCAATGAGCAGCGGTCAGCTAACTGTCCTGCATCTGTGAGCTGTTAGCAGTGTGAAGGTTTATGACTCAGGGGGTCCATTTAAATGCTCTAATGCAGCTATTGTAGATCTCAAATGAGGTATAATCTGGATAGACCACATGTGTTTGTCTTCACTGCCTGTGCTGGAACCAAAGGTGCTGGAGGCTTGGGGATGGTCACAAAAGGCCCTACTGATAAATCTGTCTTTGCAGCAAAGTCCTCAAAAGACACACACACACACGCACACACACTTAGCTTGGCGTGATTTGCATGAGCCTCCAAAAAGGCTCCAAAGAAGTTGCTTGCTTTTCTGTCTTACAGCTCTATTGTGTCTCTGAGGATCAAGGGTGGAGCATGAGCAGTGAGCAACACACTGCTGGACCAACCCCCAGATACACAGAAGAGCAGCTCTGTGCAATGTGAATTCCAAACACCATCCAAGCAGCACTAATGAAAAGCAATATGCATTCACCAAAGGTGGTGCAGAGCTTATCATCAGTACAGTATAAATCAAAGCGCATATCAAGTCTCCTGTATTTAGGAAAAAATCAAATCCATTCTCCGTCCATTAACAGTGCCTTGACCAGTTTCATCGAAGGACCTGATGAATCCACCAGCTGGTACCACTCAGTCATTCATTAACCGCTGGCCGGAGGCTTCCCGTCATTGTGTCTGACAGGCAGATGACATCAGCATGCCCTCCGGCAGCTCTGGGGAAGCGCCGTCTCTTCCTCATCTCGCAAAATAAAGGAGGACTTTGATGGTATCATCTCAGAGTCACAGCCCCCACAGATACAGTCAGTGTGACATGGCAGGAGACTTCCATTTCCCAGTAATCGAGTTTCTGTCCTGCCTCTTTGTGTTCATATGAAGCTCTGATGAAGTCCCCTCTTCACAAAAGCTCTTCTGCCCTCCTCTATATAGAACACCAGCCCCTACTTGTTTGTGTTACTGATTTTCTAACTCAGCTAACATCATGAGTATTTATTGCAAAAGTTAGCAGTGTTTGAACGCTTTTCAATCATGTGAATTTTGATTAATTAATTTATTACATTTGCAAAATTTGATTTGTCTGTCACTCATTTCTATCAGTCGAAAAAGTCCGATTTTCAAAAGAAGTCGATTTAGTGAGGAGTGTTTAAAGAAATAATGAAAAAAATGGTCAAATGAATGAATGGTGTCAAAAAAAGTTTACAAAACTATTTGTGACCTAGAGACTACATCAAGTTGTTATATTAAAACGTAGCAAGCGAACAACTGTTAGCTATGGCAACAACATTGTTAAAGTTATACGAAAACATCAACTAACACACAACCTAAAGCATTTATTGTAGTTTAACAGCTTAACAATCGCCAAACATACTACCTACTGAATTGGCTAAAATAAAGGTTTAGGATTAGTAGTACAGCTTCTCGGATGTAATTGCGAGTTAACCCCCTATTAATCATATTCTGGGGGGTTTATTTTTCTATCTATAATATAAAACTTACTGATGTGGTTAAAAGTGTAGTTTGATTTTGTGGAAGTGTATATTTGTGTTATCAAATAGATCCAGTAGAAGAAACACATTGGAATCATTTGCCAAAAATGATGTAGCATAATGGTAATTTCTTCCCATTTTGCGAAAATGTTTGCAAACATCTTTTCTTTTTTTTTTTGCTGCACACAGGCCTAAAATTTTTTTTTTTTTTTTAACATATTTTTAAGTACCACTCACAGCACAGATGGTGACTTTCATACATTGGGAAGAATGAACTCCTGAACTTTTGATTCAATTGTACCATGTATGTATGAGAATTTGACAATGGTAGTTGAAGGTGGCACGGACACACCTGAACTTTTAATGTGCTACGACATCTTTAGCACTCTAAATACATCCATGCTGTGTACTTACAGCTAATGTTAGCTGTTTGAGAAGCGAACAGGCTTTATTATAAGTAATTGGTTAAAGGTGAGGGGGCAGTGACACCAAAGTCATAACATGAAATACATGAAATTATTATTAGGATAAATGTCACGATGAAATAAAGACAGATGGTTTTAAGGGGGTATTTAAAATGTCTGCAATCAATTGAAAATGACATCAAATAAAACACGCATTTTTTCATTCCCTAATGTCTGCCATTATTCATAGACTATTGAACCCTTTGAGGTTCTCATTTCACCTGTTAAATCCTTTCCATGCGTCTCTCCTTCAACTTTTTCTCTGGTCTGTTAAATAGTTTATAAGCAGCCCTAACAAGTGGTAGGCTTTGATAAGTGGATTTACATTTGCCCCGTGCTAATAGTTTTTGTCACAGTGTGACCTTGCATCACAGCTGAGATCAGTGATGTCAAAAGGATTTATGTTTAGCGGGCTACTTTTGTCGAGCATCAACTTAATCCTTCAAACGTATTGTGATTTTGAAGGGGAACTGTAGACGAAAGATATCCTCAGATGTCTCATGGTGGTAAAGCAACTGCCATGAATTGATTCACAGGCTCATATCCATTGAACTATGAGAGTTTTCACCATGCTGTCCCTTTGCCACCCAAATGTGAGTCTGCTGGTAAAAGTTGTGCTCTGCTTCTCTCTGTTGGTAGAACTGAGAATTACATTTTCTTAACAAAGCAGCCCGTATTCACCTATCTTTTTTTTCTTTCTTTCTTTTTTTTTTTTTTTTTTTTGTTGTTGTCGCCCTCCTCTGGCCGCATTTCTTCCTACATGTGTGAAATCAATTCTGCATATCCAACTCGACTAATTTGATTTCATAGACGCTGTCTGTGTTGAAAAGGTGTTTTTGATTTTAATTTGATTTCACCAACCAGATGTCCTGACGTATCGCTTTGTGTCTTTCTGGTGAAATACCTGAAAATAACCAAGCATCATAATTTATTAACACCTGCCCACAGAGGGGGACAGGGGACTCTCAACATCAAAAAATTTGATGTTTTTTAATTCAATACTCTTTTCAAACCGCTCTTGACTTTGCGCTCCCCTTGCCACTGGGGTATCCCATTATTTCCCCCACCATTTTTGCTTGAATATATAATTAAAGTCCTTTTTCTACTGTGTCAGCAGGAGGTATTACAGAGGGTCAATAGCCTAGTGATTTAACACCAGGGAGATGAATCCAAAGAGCCACTTGTATTCATGCCCTTGAGCAAGGTTCTTGTCCTTAATTGCCCCAGTAAAAATACAGTTGTTCCAATGTGTATGCATAAAGCCCATCATATTTCTTAAAGAGTTATGTGCTGGCGTTGTTATTAGTGAACTCAAGCAGCAGTATCTACTTCTCTACTTTATGGTAGCAATAACATAAAGAAGTCTATTTTTCCCAGCGCAGCCATATGCAAAGTAAGGCTGGTCAGTGATTACTTAGTAATTCATCCTGTTATATATAAACTTCTGGCACACAGTTCAGTCCAGAGGGAGAAATGAAGTATAAAACACATACAGTAAAGTGTGCTGACTGTTTGGATTCTTTTAAGAAAGAAAAAAAAAATGTTGCATTTAACATTCTTCCCCCGAGGTGCTGGAGAAACATTGTCTGAAGCCGAGCTTGTGAAACAGACAGATATGTAAATCTACTCCTCCTCAGTTCTAGTGCTAATTCCCATGGAAGCGATCTCTGAACTCCACTCTCACCCACAGCAACTTCACACCAGCACAGCCTCCTGCCACGTGTCAATGCCAGTCTAATCTCACACCCCACACCATCTGCCGCCAGCCCCCTAAATTGGCACCCGACGCTCTGTGGGGAGAGACCAAACATGCAATTCACGCCTCTGCACATATTGACCACTTTGATTGATGCTGACTGGAGCATGCAGGTTATCAACCAAGACACAGACAGCTCATTTTACCATAAATGTACCAAAATATAGCATCAAAGCTCTTAGGCGTGTTGCAAATTGATGAGTTAAGCAGTTTAATGTTATTTTGGTGTAACCTAGTGTGTGCTCAATTTAACTGTATGTGATAAAAACTGCCTATTTGTCATGATTTGCTTTCACCAGCAGCCTTTGCTCTCAATGTGTAGTTGTACCACCTCGAAAAATAATAAATAAAATACCAGAAAAACACTAGCCGCAGAATCACCCCCCGAGACTGTGCTGCTCTTTACACCCCTTGTTGCCAAAGTGGTTTGAACAGAGGAGCAGACAGTGCTGTCATTGCTCTCACACTGTGTTCGTGAACGATCCAGCACTTGCTTGAGGAGTTATTGATGCTGTTTTTCTCAGTGTTAGAATCTGAATCAGAAATACTTTATTAATCCCTGGAAGTAATTTCTGCTGTTTGGTAGCTTATCCTCTGATAGTGAAGCAGTTGCAAAGTCTGATAGCAGGGGGAATGAATGATTTTCTGTATTTTTCATGAAATGGATGTCCGAGGATTTTAAGGGGGTTTCTGCCCTCGTTTGTGTGCAACGCTCCTCCACGTGTTAATTGTTAGCGTCAACGCTTCTGCTTTATTTTTGGATTTTGCTTAAATTCTAACCACCCCAAAATAATAAAAAGAAATTTCACAAGTTTAGCTATTTGTATTTCATCAGTTGTGTATGTGTAAGCACTGCATTGTTTTTGACGGTAAATCAATACAAATAATCCAAGTCACAATCACAATCTAACCTGAATGGAAAAATACAGTGAAAGTAGCCTCCAGGCTTGATGGCTTGGAAAAAAATTTGTCAAAACAAATCCAAACTTGTGTGTAATAATTTTCCTTTTTTAAATTAGTTCTTTTTTGGGGGGGGGGGGCAATGCTAGGCCTTTATTTATGATAGAAACAGTGTAAAGAGAAGGAAATGGGGAGTCCAAAATGATTTAAGAATCAGCCTGTCTGTTTTTTAAACCCCTAATGGATAGTGAGAATGGAGTGTGAAAAAGAGAGGTGGGTCAGAATTGAAAGGTAACATGTATGTTTACTCCAAATTTCAATACATATCTGCTCCTTTTACTCCATTGCACTAATTTGATAACATTAGTTACTTTACACATTTTTATTTTGCACACAAGACACGGAGAACATCTGCAATATAATGCAGTCATTGTTATAACTAGAGCTGAGATGATTAGTCGATCAGCAGATCAACCAAATGATAAGTGATCAATCACTTATCATCTATTTCATTATTCTGGCTTCACCAAACCTTATAAGATGTGGAATAGCAGATCTACCCATAATGACAAAATAATGATAAATGTCATTGCTAGGAGGTTCAAAGTTTGCTGTCTCAATGCAGGAGTCAAAGCTATTATCTTGAGCACTTTTACTTTTGATACTTTATGTTTTCCTGATTATATATGTCTACTCTTACTCACACATCATTTTGAGTTCAGGATGTTTTCTTCAAATATATATTATTAAGTATTTTAAACATAATGGTTTTAGTACCACTAACATAGGGAGAGAGAAAACATGCAGCCAGATCTTTGACTGGAATAAAATGGGGGAGACTTTGTTATATGGTATGTCTTTTATTGTATTGTTATAATTACATAATATATCATATGTGGTATTTTTTATAGGTCTTACCCAGTAACCCATGTGCAAACACAATTTGATGGAAGAAAAACCTCAACTACAACTGTTTGGTAGAGCAATCCTGTATCGATCTCGAACATTTCATATCACATTATATCCATGGGTAAAATATTAAATCAAATTAAATCTACTTTACATTTTTAAAGGTAACGTAGAATACATTTAAATAAAGGCAATGGATCAGAAAGTGAAAATTTTGAAATGCCAATACCATAAGGACAGGATGTGAAAAATTATAAAAAATATAGTGGCATAATAAATTCGAGGATAAGCTTATTGGACGTGTTTTTAACAACGTTTTTATTTAAGCTTTTCAGCTCTTCCACACAGACCTATAACGAACAGAGAGTAATGAATACCTTGGTGTGCATTAAATAAACTCAAAGGGGAAGACTACAAGACTAACCATTTATTATATGGCACACTGTGTTCTTACAGTTTGTGGATACTTATTGAGCTGCACTTATGCTGCTGTTTTGCTTTGCGCTTAATGATCTATCGTTATTTCCGCTTGTGTCTTTTTCCTTAGCTTTTCTCTGTTGCTGCAGTTTGAGATACTGTTGGCAATGTTTGATACAGACTAAACACTGTTTCTTCTGCATCATACATAAAAAATATAATTTTATGGCTCCAGTAAAATCCTCCCTGGAAAGTCACCTGGTGTTGAAAAATGTAATATGAAACTTTTCATGAACTGAAAAGGTGCAGTATACTGGTTATTATAAAAATGTGTATTTATTTTCTTTACCATGAATTAAGAAGTCCTTTCTTCATCCTGACACAGATATAGTAGAACTGAATGAAAATGCAGTTGCCTGGCTCTGAGTGTTGCACATATACATAATTATGAGGATGCAGGGCCTGGCCTGTCATGAAACGCTGATCAGTCAGCATCTCAATGCAATTACGTCTGCTCATAATCTGCACATGGACAAACACTGCTTCTGCTGCTGTAAATATTTAATTACAGCATGGAAGCACATTTGCCACCCTACTTTGCTCTTGCTAACAAGCCCAACAAAGTTCCCAATTATTATAACCGTCTAGACCGCTTCTCAAGGGCTACAATCTTCAAGAAAAAAAAAAAAAGTAGAAGTGAGCAGTGGAAGGTCTTATTTGATTAATCGGCGCAGCCAGTGTAAAGTGTGTGGCAGGCCCAGAGGGAGCAGGGCAGTGAGTAGGGAGCAAGCACCCTGGCTGGCTGGAGAAACACTGAGGAAAGCTGTTGACAGTCCCCAACCTCATTAGAGGACTAGTCACAGGCGGCTTGTTGCAGTGCATTCTGTTGGAATGTGTCTGCACTGAAACACTGGAAGGGCTCTGAAGCCTGCTGGTGCGTTGTAGCCATGTCAGGCCGAGAGCAGAGCAAGAAGTCTGTTTGTACCACTGCACTGTTTTGACATTAATTATCCTCCCACAGCCTGCAGGCTGGAGCTCATAGCCTGCTATTGAGAATTTCCTCTATACTGGTGTTTTTTATTTCCAATTTCACTTTAAAAATGCTGCTTGGAACAATTTTTGAAGCTTGGAGGCTATGTTAGTGATATCTATCGAGTGAATTTTCACTTCCTATTTCCTTGTCAAGGCATCCCCAGGTTTTAGCTTACAAAATTTTCCTAAATAAATGTCTGAATGTGTTCACTGTGTGTAATGTGACAGTATCTGCACCAGTGATGCAGTGCAGGTTGAGACAGCCCTTTAAGAGAAGTGAACAAAGCAGACATTAGCAGATGTAGTGCACAGCACTGGTCTGACTCCATTTTCTGACAACTGGGTTAAGAATCTGCACCTCTGTTGACAGCCTGTAGCTCAGGTAATGCAAGATAAAACTGACAGAGCAATAACACTTCTCCCCTCCCTAAATGGCTGCAATGGGAGTGAGGTATATACAGAGGAGCAGACGGGATGGTGAAATCGGCTCTTGGGTACTTATTTATTGTAGACTTCAATAAAATGAGTTGGAATCAGCCGTGCCAACCTCATATTCTCAGTTTAATTGCAGCAAAACAAATTACTGCAGCTTTACTTGGGAGAAGACGTCACAATAAATAACCTGTTGCACGATAATTATTAGAGCAAGGCGATGTGCAAAGGCAGTGTGGCAGTTACCCCAAACACCAACAATATTGGGATTAACCATGAATACAAACACTTCATTTATTAAAGAATGATTTTACCAGGTTGCCCCAGCTTCCTTATGTGTGCACCTTATTCCTTTAAGGAGCTATTTGTCAGATTTGCTCTAGCTACACAGAGATAGTCCTAATGTCTACATGTTATGAGTTCAGCATCAAATGTCGTTCCTTTTCTCACCAACAACTCACTCCAGAGGTGGAAACGACTAGTCATGGTGAACTCTAGTTTCTATCACATCTTTTATCATTCTGAAGTTTGCTACCCATGCTGAAATAATGGCACAGTCCCATAGTGAGCCAACACACTCCCGTACTGAGTCATTGCAGTTCCTAATGTGCAATAACGACGTTAAGCTTTTCAAAGGGCACATTATAACCTCTTCTGACCACTGAAGGTCTTGCCAACCTGGTTTCTGAACCGGATTCCCTGCAACAAGAATGGCATGAGAAAAAACAGCCCCTTTAAACAATGAATGGAAAATATTAGCAGTGAGTATAAGCAAATTAATTTGGTATCAAATATATGACCAGAAAATGTAATTTCACTCTAAGTTTACATTGTGGTGAGTGAAGTGCTTCCATTAATGAATGCACTCAAAAACCGAAATACCTTGAATTTTGTTGTACAAGCTGGGGCACCGTCACTGTCACCCCATTTTTCACAAATTCTCTCTGCTCTCATACACATCCTCTCCCATTTTCTTTTGAATAATCAACCCCTGAACCCCTGTTGGATTTTCTCTGCATGGGTCACGTTATATAGCTGATGAAAATCACAAATTAAAAGGTTTGGAATCAGCTCCACAACTAAAGGAATTTTAGCAGCTTAAATAAAAAAACTGTCTCTGCAGCAGCCTCTTCTCCCAGTATGCTCCCATGATGACTGTTTTCAGCGTAATATGCAGTAAACCAATCAGAGTGCAACGCCCGGAGTGCCTGCACCTTTGCGCATTGCTGTTATGATGGTGCAGTGTTTCTTGCAGAATTAGATTGTATTTGTGGCAAGTTGATTGAGTGTTGTGACTGACCTGCGAGGCCAGTCCCAACACACGCACCCAGCAGGTCTGTGTGCTCTGAAAGGCAAAGAGGGGGTGAGTGAGTCAAAGCACTGTGGACAGGGTATTTTTCTTATATTCCAGTGCTCTTGGTTTCACCGCCTCTGTCCTGTTGGCTTCCTCCTCCACCTTGCCGTGCTTTCACAAGTTCAAAACAAAGAGAATAGACAAAGATGGGAACCTCTGGAGCACATAGGTGTTTGAGAGAGGCTTCCCGGCGATAGCTTTCAATGGCAAAATCTGGAGTGTGAAAGCACACCTACACCATTGCACTGCAGTGAACAAAGAGACTGAGGTATGAGATCTGGACATGCTACACTGAAGCAGAGATATTGCTTCAGTGTAGCAGGGAACAATGTCAGCTTTCTACGATGCCCTTGGCCTGTGTGTCGTGATTTATTATTGATGCTAATAAAATGAGTAGTATAATTACTATTATCTATTATTACTAAACCAGAGGCCAAAAGAGGCTCCATAATGTACATACTGTATAGTAGCGCAGGCAATGCAATGTAAAACTATGCACCTTTAGGGTCATAAAAGTGTATTATCTTAAGTGTGTATCCTTAGACAGCCAACCTCTTTCGCTGCAGCATTCAATGTCTTTTCAGACGCTGCTCACATAGCAACTGATCATGGTTGCATGCACATATCAATGTGTCAAGCCCTTTGTCCTTGACTTGCACCCTGGAACTAATTTGCAGCTGGTGAGGAGCATGCAATGGGAACTCAAACACACCAATTAAACTGACATTCAGCTTTCTGCTCACTTGTCTTTCAAAACACACAAGGGCTAGTGCTCCAGAGCCCAATGAGAGGAAGTTCATGAGTGAAATCCCCGGGTCCCTGAGAGAGAGCAGAGGCAATAATTACTGGCCAGCACATTTGATTTATTGTAGCGCTGCTTTCCCTGTCGTGGTTATAAAATACTCCCAAGACCCGCCTGAATGTGATGCAAGGTAGCAGCATCATCCCACATACACACACTGGTATTTGGGCTTCGCATTGCAACATGAATATTTAATCAAGCCTTGGGTTTACCAAAACTGGAAATGAATGAACTCGGGTAGGATTAAAAGAATATTTCAATAAATCCATGCAAATTTTTCTCTCATCTTTTGTGAGTGGAGTCTCAAATATAAACTGAGAAGTGGGGGGGATTTCGAGACAGACAGATTGACGACATTACTGGTGAATTGAGAAGGGAAAAGATTGACGACAAACCTGATATCCCCCTGAAATCTGTGATTGAGTCCCTTCTTGGCATACACCGATGGCTGTGCCACTCATAAGCTTTAAATATCAGCCGGTCAATATAATGTCAAAATGATAACGAAATAAAACGGCAGCAGAATATATGTTAAAGTGGAGAAATACAGCAATGTCAGCTTGAAAATATGATACAGACAGTAGCGAGGCTTGATGCAATCAAATTTGAGATGACTATAAAACATCCCTTTTACCACAGATCAATCCTAAGGCATGAGGTCAGATCACATCTCTTTAAGAGCTCCCAGCTCGAACACAAACCTCAGGGACGCTCGGCGCTTTCATAGCTGAGCTTAAGTACATAAACACACAATGGTTTCATTTACAGCTGTTATTAGCAGCATGGTTCACAAGGGTTAACAGGGTCTAATGCTGCAGTCATGGAAAGGTTATGACACTATCTACACTACATCTCCACCGTTCTAGTACGGTCATGATTTGAAATTAGAATTTATGTGTTTTGCGAAGAACACATTAGATTAGTTTACAAGTTTTATCGATGGAAGGAAACCTTTGAATTTCAATTCTTATAATGGCTAAAACCTGCGTGTTACATTAAAAACAGTCAGACGAGCTCAGACACATCGCTAATCTCATCTGCGCATGAGCTAAAGATTTTTTGAGTAGGGTTTGGGCTCTGTTTAATCTCGGGCTCTTCTAGGTCTTGTTGCTTTTCCCTCTCAAGGCCCCCTAAGGTGACACAAATTAACTCCCATTTGATAACATCTTGTGCTAAAGCTTTCAATCTGATAAGACTTTTGCTTTTAGATGTTTTATTAAAGAATGTGTTTGAAGTCCCTGACAAACGTAAACAGACATGTGGTCATTGTGTTACTTATAAATGGAATTACAGGGCGCACATTTTGAGAACCATGGGCTCTTCAACACATGCCACAGTTAATGATTCATTTCTTGCATATTAAGTTCATGAAATGAAAAACAAAAGTACATTGGTTTGGTACAATGTGTGGAATTAAAGAAGTTTGATTTTTTAGTGTTCAGTGAAGTTAGTATACTTTTTAAAATTTGATCTAAATGAGTCATGAATTAAGCACTGAAGATATCCACGCTACTGCATTCTCATAAGATGGTGTTAAATTTAAATTAAGAAGAAGAGCGAATGAGCTTCCTCCATCATGACACAAATAGAAATGCATGTCACATGACCCTTAACGTACACTGGGCACGAGCCGGAGTGAACAGGAAGCAGATTTTACACAGTGCAGTTGGTTCGTTGCAGAAAATACGATAAATGAGAAACAACTGACAGCTGTTGTGTTAAAATGCATAATTTATATCCACAACAGCTGCTAGCAAAGACAATAAAATCATTAACAATTGTGATTTGTTATTAATGCTGCTGTCATAACTGGTTGTTGAGTCCAATAAGACCAAATCAGGGAGCGACCTCGTGTCTCAGTTTCAAATTAAAGCTGGGCCAGCAGTCATTCCAGAGGTTCGAAACTCCGGAGTAATTTGGATAGCAGGTGGAAATGTTTTAAAACTAAAATGGAGGCTTACTTTGCAGAGATGCTCAAGCTTAGTCAGTAGTAGCAGTTTTTTTTTAAATATGTAAAAAAGAATGATCAGAATATCTCAGTAGTGGAAAGTCACGGATTACAAAAGGAAACACATTCAAATGAATAAAAAAGCGTGTCCAAACGTTTGTACTGCATGTTTGATTTACACATCCGAAAAGGGGTGACAAGGTCATTTCATAAAACTGTATTCATTTAGAAATAGACGTACATGTGCCTAAATATATATATATATGTTAACTGAATATACATTTCTACACTGTTTCCTGTTGAAATAAATGCATCATCTGCTTGTGGTGGCATTGCATCGCCATTCAATACAGAAAAAAACTGTTCCCTTGAATCCGCACAACACATTATCATCAACAGCAATAAATAATTAAAGACCCACTGACAATATTTCTACAAAGACCATAATTTGTCACAACTTTTTACTCTTGCTTCCCAAACTGAACCTCGGCACAGATATGATCGCAGTTTCCAGGAGACAACATTAGGCAAAGAAAGATGGACCACAAAAATATCCAGCTTTCAATTTTTTTTAATTTTTAATTTTTTTGCACAGCACTAGGGAAACATTCATTCCGTGCTCTGTCCAAATGCACCTCTACAATTGTATGCTGTGCACAACATTTTATAAAAGATAATAAGCATAGGAGTATATTTTGTTTGGCTGACTGTAAATAAAAAATCATAGCATTTTAAGTTATCCAGATGACTCCTAACTCTTTGAGCGCTGACATTGTACATATTCAATTCATTCAGTTCATGCCAATACTAGTTTTTATGTGACATCAACTTATCACAACATTGAGCTATTGTTAATTCATCTGTCTTCCCAAGGTAAATTCTGGTATTACTGTGGAAAAATAAGAGAAGGCCAACGCAAAAAATTAACAAGAACAAACAGGTTGTGTTCTCTTGTACTGATCCAAACTTCTGTGATGTGACATCTCAGCCAACTTCTGAAAATGCCAAACAATGAAAACATGTCCAACAAGGTGAATGTCCAACCTACTGGAAAAATACTATAAGGTTATCGAACAATCTGTTGTCACATATATTTTTTGTCTCTGTTTCCTCTAACATCTAGCAAACCAGAGTCAAACTGATCTGGGTTGAATTTGTAAAGGATCAAAATCCAGACTATTTAAGTTTCTCTCTTCAGTATGCCCTAACTTTGTCCCCTTTGAGCCACCTGCATCCCAACAAGTATTCCAACGCTTAACACTAAGCCATCCATCTCCCCCCAGCCTATTTAGCAAATGCATGTTGAAAAAGACAACATGTAAGTTAGGAAAAATTGTGTACTTATTCAAAGTGCTATGGTTAGCAGACATTACAGTCATGCAGCTGATCGATTGCATATTGATGGATTTTTAATCTTTTGTCAGGTGAGAACATTTTTCTCGCTGTTTATAATTTCAGTCAATTTTGACAATACCTGGTTGACTGTGTGCAGTAACTTTACCTGAACATCTTGATGCATTCTTTCATCCATCTTCTGCCGCTTATCCGTTTCTGGGTCGCAGGGGGTGCTGGAGCCAATCCCAGCTCACTCTGGGTGAGGGAGGGGTCACCCTGGACAGGTCACCAGTCCATCACAGGGCCAACACACAGAGACAGACAGAGACCAACAACCACTCACACTCAAACCTACAGACATTTAGAGTCACCAGTTAACCCAAACATGATGTCTTTGGATGGTGGGAGGAACCCGGAGGAAACCCAGGCAGGCACAGGGAGAACATGCAAACTCCACACAGAAAGGCCCCAGGCCCGGGAACTGAACCAGCAACCTTTTTGTTGTGGTAACAGCACTACCCACTATGCCGCCGTCCATTTACCAAGTCTCAAAATTATTGCTTTATTATTTATTCATCTATTATTCTTAGAAAAAGATCCTCTGGTGTCCAGCTTTTAATGGCTTAAGCCACATGTAAGACTTTATGCTGTGTTGACATACCAACTCAAGTAAAAGAAATTAAAAGTTTACATCATTTTAACAAGAAAAGTAACTTTTTGTTTGTCTTAATAATGAAAAAAAATATGTCATTATTTCAACATAAAATTGCTGTAACTCGTTATTATGGGAAAAAATGTTTTTGATTTAGTTTTCTTTTTTTTTTCTTCTTCTTCTTCAGGAAATGTCAAGGATTAAAAGGGAGATCGCTGTGCTTTTTCCTTCGTCAGTACTTTCTTGTGCAACAAACACTCTAAGGAAAAAAAAACAAAAAAACAAAACAAAACAGACTAATGCTAAATTCTGTGTATCTTCAAGAGCAACAAACAAATTTCAGCCAGAGGTTTTTATGGGTTTGTGCTCACCTCAAGGCTTTGGGTATGTCGGTGAAAAGAAGGTGGTAGCAACGGTGCTCCAATTGGAGATATTGTGTAGCATTGGCGCCTATTTGTATATATTCACTGCCATAGAATTCAGCTTTCCTAGCTATGTAATGGATTGAAGGATGGACATTTCAGATGGAACGCCTATGACATTATTATAATATGGGTTTCTTCGTTTGTTTGCTTTGTAGTTTCACAACAGATTGTTCTCTCTTGCCTCTCCATGTTGCAGATGACAAATTTTCAGGCACCTGGTTCCTTTTGTACCATCTCAAGTTTACAGAGAAGGATAACAGCTGCCATCCTTCTTAGCCGAAGCATTTCAGCAAAGCAACTTTACATCCCGAGACGGCAACTGTCCTTGATTGAGAGCAACGAGAACGGTGCATCGATGCAATAGTTCAGCGTGTTCAGTCACAGCAAAATTGATGGGCAACACAAACCTTTGTGTTATATAATCTGGATGGTGTGGAATGAATCAAAGGCCTCTCAAATGAATGGTTATTGTGATATAATCAAGCCTTCATAGTTTTAACATTTTTACTGCCAACAGTCAAAGGAATGGATCCTCACACACTGCAGCCTTGACCGTCGACACCCTTTTCACCGAATGTGTTTATCCTGCAATTATTCACCCAGATCCAACAAACAGCTCAGTCTTTTCAGTGTGCCTGCCTTCAGTGTTCTCCATCCTGATAAAGCCCAGATGACATCTTAATAAAGGCTTGATGACCTTTCCCTCGCATCGTAGAATCGACTGTATCATGGGAGTGCTGTGCAGCTGACCACGCAGAGCTTTGGTCTTATCTCTGTAGTATTATGGGAATTCTTAATTTGCCACTGATTGGGTGGGAAGACAAAGGACTGTTGCAGATGCACTGGCCTGGCAAGCCCAGCTCAGCCCTGGAGGCGTGCTGCACATGATGCAACAGTTGTAATCTAATTTAAGGCTTGTACATAGGAATAAGTGCAAGCTATAAAAATAACATAACAGTCTTTTATAAGCACTTATAGCAGTAAATGTGTTTCCTGCTGCTGTTGAGTAGAAACAATCTACTTAAACCTTTAATATGCAATATCCAGCATGGTGGACCACAGGTAGGGGCTCTAAATACTGATTTTCTGAAGTTCCTAATATCGTTTAAATTAATGAGTAGTAACAGTTTTATGCTTATTACATCTTTGAGGTGTTTAAAAGAGGACACTACACATTATTGAATTTGCACGACAATAATATTATGCCATAATCACACTATAAATATAGCCTGTTGAACATTACATATAACAATATGTTCACAATTTGTCAATATTCAAGATTAAATCAACAGATTCTGCTGCTTGGAGGAGGAAATTCTTAATAGATAATCACATCACATCACTTAACAGTTTAGCTATTATTGCATGTAAAAAATATAGGCACATTTAAGATGTACAGTTGTTTTGATTTTTTAGCTTTTCCCATCTAAGGCATCTTAAATATTCAGTTACCAAGTCTATTCAAGACACTCAGATCATGAAAATGTAACTTTTAACTCTGACAATTAAATCCTTAAAAGGAAAAATTTTGAAATTTAAGCATCCAAAACTCATTGCCAGTGGCACAAAATCCATCTGCTGACGAGGTTCCTGTTGTTTGATGAAAAACTAATAAATGGAACTTGACTTTGTGTTCCAAACAGGTGTTTTAAAGGCCAAGTGTGTCTGTGCATGAGTTAACCACTATTTTCTATGTGAAAACACAGTGTAGTAATAGTGTTCAGAGCAGGGAACAAATCACCCCAACATTATGTGTGTTGTATCCTGTTTTTGGTTTTGCTAATTGCTCTGAAAAAATTAGATGCTCCCCATGAATCTGCCCATTCAGACGTTGACCTTCCAAATGGTAAAACACAGAGGCATGGGCCACATGTGAGCTGACACAGTAATATGTACTATACAGGTGAAAGCCGCTTTCAAAAATTCCATCCACTGTAGGAAGTACTTTTTTTTATTTAAAAATGGACTTACACAAAGACAGATGAGCCCAGAGGACTGGTACCGGCTCAAAACGCGGTTGGCCAGCGGACCTTGTGCGACCGCACATAAATCCAACACTGAATTCTTTCTCCCAGTTGGACGGTGGTTGGATCCCATTTGGCTGGTAGATTGTCATAACATTCAGAAAGTTTTTTAGGTTTTCGTTATTTTGTCATAAAGCCAAGGCTGAATTTCCAATCCAATCTAATCCAATCCAACAATTGTTGCCAATACTAGTTTATCTTGAGATGAGAGCCTTACCAGCTGCTAAAGAGCTTTGGCTTAACTCAGAACTGGTTTTCTTCTCTTGCATGTTCTGATAATTTGATGCAATATAATGTTGATATTACCATTATTATTTTTGTGACGGTTACAGTAGTATGATAACATCAAATGACTTCATACCAGTATTATAGCATATCACGACAGGTTGTGGTTGTTTTGGTTTTTGGGTTTTTTTTGGCAGCTCTGGTGTGTACAGGGTGTTTTTAGTGACAGTTTTGATTCAGCTGGTAATAATTTGGTGGTCTGCTGCAACAACTAATGGCCATGATGATCATTTTCATGCCTGAGCTCTGACTATCTTCATTTCCAAATTAGCTGTCCTCTATTGTTTGGTTTGTGCTTTTGATCCTGAAATTTCTCAAATGTGATCATGAAAGGCTATACAATGTGCAAAATGACGACACAGCAGTTTGTCAAATGTAACATGTTTACAGTTCCTGAAGAAACATCAAGGCAGCGAAACCGGGAAAATCTTCTGGCTTTTATCTGACAAAAATCCATATGGAGTAGATAAAACTAGCGTGTAAAGAGAAACAGGTTGTAGATGTGGTAAGATATAGTGTTGCCAAGATACATCTTCATCTTCATAGCTGATGCATTTTTGAAGGGGGGATTTTAAAGCATCCAACAGCCTCAGGACAAATACAGTAATGTAACAGAAAATAACTAGAGAATGGGCACAGATGCGAAGTTAATATCTCCTTTTCAATAAAGAAATCTTCCGTGATTGAATCCATAATGGTGCTTTGGTTGTTGTTTACACATTAGCCACCTTAGTCAGAAGGACAAGATGTATCCTTGCTTTTATGATAGTAATTATTCTTGTCATGAAAATTGCCTGCACTCAGAGTCACATTGACAGATGAAGCACAATCATGCAAAATATTGCACAATATAGTTAAGTGTACTTCCTCAAGTGTAATCGGGGGGTTTGTGTATCTGTGTGTGTGTGTCCGTTGTGTCGAAGGCTGGCAAAAAGCCTTGTCTGCCAAAATGGTTTATTTTGAAATTCTCTCTGCTGTTTAGGAGCTGCATGTAAATTTTGCTATTGCTACATAGCCAACATTGGCATTGACAGCTGTTTATTTATCAGTGTGCATGGCCAGTTCAGTGTCAGACTTTATTCCTTTAAGAGACCTGGCTCCAGTAGTGGAAAGCAATGTTAGTTAGAACTCTTGTCTCTATTACTGTATGCAAGACTCTGGATTGATGTTGCATTTTACTTTACCTACAGTAACACTTATTTGTAGATACTGCACTTACTTTGTTTTTATTGCTATATGTCTAATTAATCTTACTTACTCATAGGCCAAGTCAATTTAACCATCGCTTACTTGTACTGTAGTACAAACTTGTGCTAGTATAATTATTTATTTTTATATTCTATCAATGGCCCTGTGATGGACTGGTGACCTGTCCAGGGTGTACCCCGTCCTCACCCAGAGTGAGCTGGGATTGGCTCCAGCACCCCCCGTGACCCGGAAATGGAAAAGTGGTAGAAGATGGATCGATGGATGGATATTCTATCAATGTCATTACTTACGTGTGGACATGTTCTAGAAATATTTCTATTTCTATTCTGGAGCACCTGTAACAAACTGAATTTTCCCTGGTTATTAATAAAGCATTTCTGATTCTGATGTTAGAGAAGTTAGCATGCTAACCAGCTATTACCAACCATTTTCATAGCCTTCTTAGTTACTTTAGTCTTTAATCTGCACTAAAGATGTAGTACTGCCCAGAGGGCGTATTTGTAACCTCCTGTCATTTAAGTAAGACCTTGGCTAAAGCTCGGGTTAAGCAACAATCCCCACCATCTATCCCCGACAAGACAGCATTTAAGTATGGTTAGGTGCGTCTTAACTGCTCTGACACTTTCAGTTTGACTCAAAAGGTGATAAACCATCATAGTTATAGTTGTGTCAGTGTGAACTATGTGTGCCCAACAGTAGAAACGACACACTTTACCCAAAAGTATTTTAAATTATTAACTTATTACAATTATTGTTGCAGTTGGGTGACAAATCAGCAACCCAACCTGAACACCATTATTCACCATGATGCATAAAGGGCCACATTGCTTCACTGGCAAAGATTACTGGCAATAGACACTAATTGTATAGGAATGAAATTTCTAAATATGACACTACTTCCTTGGGAGGCTTGGCAGCCATCACTACCGAGCCCTTTGTTCTTCTTGAAAGCACTGCATCGCAACATGTTCCCACCATTGTTTTCTGCCAGTTGCTGCCCAGCTTTCATATTTACTATATGTCTTCTCTTCTTTATATGCCATCACCAATCAGAAACAATAGGTAACAATAGTCCAGAATAGTAATAAAAGTCTAATTAAAGACTTAATGGTTGCTCAAAACTGTATTTGCTCTCAAACACACACATACTTTGTCTTACTATGCAAATGGACATATACAGCAGCATTCCAAAGTTTGGACACACTTTCCTTCATTCTAATGGGAAAGTCTCCACAGTGATGGCCAGACTGAAAGGAGACACTCTGGACCACAGAGGAATTCTGCTTTGTGTCACCAGCTGCCCTGACTGAGGCACCACCCCCGTCGCCGGGGAACCTTTACAACATGCAATCCTCGAGCTCTCTGTCGGCGGTGCCTTATTATTTTCATTACCGTTGTGCAATAAATCTTAGTTAAGGTCAAGCTGAGAAGGATGTGACCATTGGAGCCTCCATTGTCCAGGAAAAGATGTCCACATTTGAAAGGGCCCTCAAAATGAATCCAACTCAACCCGAAGGATGTGGCTGGATCATTTGATTTGGGAAGCAAGCACAGTATAGCCTGAACCAGCTTTTTCACCTCAATTGGTTACTACAGGGATTTAAAACTGAATGTGAATGAATGGCAAAGAACAGATATTACCTGCATCTTTGAACCATCTGTGGCTCTGTTTTTCTTCTCCTTTTTCCTTCGTTGCTTTCTATTCATAGTAAAATGGCATGGAGTAAGGCTAGCGTTCTCTCTTTTGATCATCATTGTTGAGGATGCAGTCAGCTTGTTTGAATGAACTTTTCTGAGACTGCCACTGAATAGCCAGGCTGCAGCATGGGTGAGCAGCCATGCGGAGGCCAGTCAACAAGTGCTGTATTTATCAAACAGGAGCACTAGTGTGCGTGGTGTTTGTGTGAGTGTTTTGCATCTGTGCATATGTATTTCAGAAGAATTGCACAAATAATGGGAGACCTGTCAAAATCACCTGTCATACAAAATGTATGTCATTTTTTCTAGTAAAACTGTGAAAATCCAGTATAGGCACAAGGGAGCTTGCTGTGGGAAGCCAGTGTGTCTCTTATTCCACAGAAATCTACATGACAAAATTAAATAACCCAGTGAGCGGCACTGAATTAGTTCAGTGATAGTAAATACATGAATATAAATATAGACTATGATTTAATCCTTGGCAGAAGAAGATAAAAAAATTATAATCAAGCTTTGTGATAATTTCGCTCCAAACAGAAGGCAGGGAATCACACGTTGTATTGCAATTCCCTGCTGAATGGAACTGCATTGCTCATTTTGATAAATAAGACATTCACTTATAATCTATCTGACTGCATGTATCTCTGAAGTGAATTTATACAATGTTTTGTGATTTTGTAATTCTCTACAAACATTTTGGAAAATAAATTGATGGTGCTAGTAAAACAGTCCTTAACTTAATGCTGTCAGGGACCGGCAATGATGGCAGGACGCAGATGCAGAGTTCAACAACAGTCTTTATTTTTCTTCCAAGGAACTCCGAGGGAACAAAGAAAACCGGCTATAAAAACTAGCACCATCTATCGAGACCAAAAATGATCAAAATAATAATCACTCCACTAAGAGCAAGTAAAAAGGAACAAGAAATAAAAAGGTAACAAACAACAGAAAATCACTCCTGAAAACCGGAGGCTCTAATCTATAAAAGGTAAATGAACAAAAAATCACTCCACACGGAGGAAACAAAAAGGCTAAGAAATTGATAGCTATGAAACTAAACTAGAATATTAAACTTACAACAAAAACTCTCACTTGGAGGAAGAAGAACAAAATCCAAACAATGGCAGTGGCAAAGACTGTGGAAGGAGCTGTGGCATAAGGCTGGGGTGAACGCACAAAGACGAAACACACTGGCACGAGACAAAGGGAGACGCAGACAATATATACATCGGGTAAGGGGAACAGGTGAAAACACTTAGGACAATCAGACTGGGACACATGAGGAAGGGCAAGTGACCTGAAACGAGAGGACAGTTAATTTTCAAAATAAAACAGGAACTGACAAGACAACATTGAGACAAGAAAAAACCCCAAACATAACCTCACCACGGTGTGACAAATGCACAGGAAAGATGAAATTTGATCTGTACCAGCTTCAAATGAATGACGCCATTTGTGTCTGAGGTAACGTGACTGAGCCCTGGATCTTGATCATAAATGATTAATCTAATGCAATATATTCACTGCCACAGCCTAATTTACATCATGTTTGTCTTATGATGAAGAAGAAATGGGGAACTCTTTGTCTTTAATCACAAACTAATGTGTTCTCATCTAATGGAAATGTCTAAAATAAAACAAGGTCCAAGGTCCTACAACACAGGTTATTCAGTATTGACGTAAAGTACAGGGATTAAGGGAATGGAGTACATTAGTTGGTGGCTGTGGCTTTTACGATGGCCTTGACTCAGAGGTGTAAACACGTCAACGATATAGAACAGCAGTAAGGCCCAGGCAATGTACCATCAGATAATGTACGTAGACTAATGCTGTGAAACGATTAGAATTTAATGCATTCTTATGCTCAAACGCTTTTTGTTTATCTGACCTTAACCCTTCTCCAACATGGTCAGTTGGAGTCTCATTCCACTGTTACGCTCACTGGGCGAGTGATTTCCAGGCATCAACGTGTGTATTGCATTTTAAGTGATACTTCAGACTTGTACTTCGATGATAAGAAAATTCAGCCTTGCAGTGATTACAAAATAGCTTTGGTATTTTCAACTCAACTGTCTTGGAGAGATTTATAATCCAAATGTCCATTTAGCTGTTCTCCATTTTTCTGTCCCTACTGGTGCTTTCATGTTCTGGTCCAACCCAAATGGGCCGATGTGTATTTATGCCAATCCCAAGCCAGTAGTCCTCAACTGCCCAAATTGTTTGGCCTATGTTTTGTGTTTGTATGCTTATTCAGAGCCAATGAGCAACAGACCCTTCAGAAGAAAAGCAAAAGACAAGCTGTGTTAGATAAAATAACTGTCAGCATGAATTAATAAATGTGTCAATGCAACAATAATGCAACCCATTAACTTTCCCAGCCCCATACAGATAGATAAAGAAGACGTACACACAGTGCTTCTGATGCACTTTATCTAATATGGAATACTGCTGGTTTGCGCTGTAATGAGCTACATCACCAGAAAACATGACTACTAGGGCTGGGCAATATGGCCTAAAAATCGTGAATCGAATTTTTTTTTACAACAAATCCGATTCACGATTTAAATCGACCCCCCCCCCTCCACTTAAAATCAGTTTGCAGATGACAAATAATTTGTTCAAAACAAGTTTTCATTTTATTTTGTTCGGATTTTTCTGGTCTTCTGTGGTTAAAGGGAAATCATAAACAAGCCAAAAAAAGAGGTGGCAAGCCCCGCCTGCCATTGTAAACAGTGACAATGTAACTTTTCAGTAAGCTTTATCTGGTTTCAAACTGACACAATGCACCCTCAAACTAACTTAAAAAAATAAGTAAAACATAAAATTACAAGACCTTTTTTTAGGTTGATGAAATAAAGTGCAAACAAAACTTTTACCTGAACATGTTTTGCATAATGAAAAGGTGCCTGTGATATACAAAAAGTATTTGGTCATTATTTTGATTCATACATACAGGACGCTAGGTTGTGTTTTGGTGGCGGTGCTTGGGCTGCCGCGGTCTTGTTCTTTTTGGAGGGAGCAACACCTCTCCCACTCGGCAGCATGCCTCTGTTTGAGGTGCTGCAGTAAATTAGTAGTACTGCTACCTTTGGTAGCAACAGCCTTTAAAAATACTTTGCAGCGAGGTGTTGTTTGTTCTACGTCTGATGCCGAAAACCTGAACCAATACCAAATAACCGAAGATACGTTTCCTGTCTTCGGAACGTGGTCTTCACTGCTTGCCGCCATGTTGTTTGTATATCAGACACGCGGTGGGCGCGCACACTCTGAACTACAGGAGCCCAGCAGGGAGGGTTGGTGGCGGATATTGAAGACAAAATCGATTTTCATGAAAACAAATCGACGTAAAGTACAAATTCGAATTAATCGATAAAATCGATTTATCGCCCAGTCCTAATGACTACATTTTAAAAACTTTTTTTCTGTACCTCCTTGATATTCAGTACGTTCCTTTTTGAGCTGCTTGAAACTGGGGTATGTGAAGTCTGGGCAGGGCTTTAATCAGGATACCAAAAACCCTGATGAATTACTGATGATGTAAAGGACGCCAGGCAGCCGGCGTCTCTGGCTAAGTGGAGCAGGAGGAGCAACAGCTGCAGCCTGCAGACTGGGGTCAAGATGACGGAGTCTGACATGTCTGTAGAGTCAGGCTGTTGTGGTTCTGGCTGCACAGTCCTGAGTCCTGACCTTGAGCTGAAGATTTTACCCTATAGCAGGTGGCTGCAGATGTGTGAGAGTGTGTATATTTATGCAGAATAGAAATACTTTTTAGACCCCACCCCTGTTTATATAAACCAATAATCCAGTTCCTGCTTTTAATGCTCTGGCTGATAAGACAGCTATGGCGTGGTATAATGGTATTACTGAAGTTGTCAGCAGTCTCCCTGGGTCACTCTGAAACAGATCCCAAAAATTAAGAGAAGTGCCTATGCAGCACAAACACTACTGGCAAGCTGATGGATGAAGTGGGGGGCTATTTTCAGCTGCGATCCCAGCAGTGCAGCTGGCTCTGAGCCACAGAGGGGTCGGCCTGACAACTTAAGATGAGGCCCCGGGGTGGGAGGGACAAGCTGGGCAGGGCGCTGGGCTTTCACTGGGCCTCGGCCAGCTCTCTGAAGTGGTTCCTCCAGGGTGGCAGATGGAGGACTATGTGAGCTGGAGCTGTGTTCCCACAGCTCAGTCAGCCGCTCCAAAGGATTCAACCAGCTGGGCTTTGAATCATCCCGAATCATCTGGCTTCTGTCGCTGCAGGTCCCACCAGTGAATTCAAAACTTGCTCTTCCAGATAGAAAGACAGACAATACAAAATATGTCCTGTTGCACTCCATGTGACAGATTCGTGCCCATCACAAATGAAGATGCAGGGGTAGACGATAGATCCATAACAGCAGTGAATGTGGTGATCTTTTAACTTTCTTAGCACCTTATGCACTGTAATCGCTTTCCTATTATCAGCATGCACGGCATAATTCATGTTAAAGTGTTTCCTCAAATATCTCACTACAGCCACACTGGGATCAAACTGGCCTCTTAAAGAGTGTAGTTAGAGAACAGCAATAATTAATGTCCCATAAATGAAACCTCGGATTCAGTGTTTTAGTTGTGAGAGTGCAGAGACTTGATGTTATGAATTCCACCGAGTCCTCTCCCAGCCTCTCAGTCTGTACCTGTCACCAACAAGGCAAGGGCAGCACGCACCTCACACCATACACACTCTGCAGTGGATGTGTGTGTGTGTGTGTGTGTGTTTTCGTGATAGAGGGCCTGGATTTAATGAGGCACACCTGGCCCTCATTCATAATAGAAGGCAGATTTCATATTAATTTGGTGGCGGTCTCAGTGTCCAGGGTGATGTTGAACAGCTGTAGAGATCCAGTTACGGCTGCATAATGTATGATATCTCACATTTATTCAAAACATAAGGGGTTGAGTGATTGTTCGAGCAGTAAATAACACAAAGGCAGCTGATCTACTAAATGCAGACCTAAAGCCTTTATGAAACAAGAAAAGCGTTTTTGAAAAAAGGGGGACAGCCAGAGAGAAAATGTCGCTTCACCTTCCTAAAAAGTATTTTTTTTCCACTGTAACATCTTGTGGGAGGCTGGGTGAGAGTCAGTGGATGTGTAAGTGCACACTGCAAGTGTCATATCATGTGGCCTCTGTGCGTATTTGCTGTTTGCAATTCTATGCTGTTCAGAGCTAAGGAGTAATCCACAAAAACCGCAGTGTGTTGCTTTTTTTACAGCGTGTATGGCTTAAACAAGATATAATGTGTTAATTAGCCAGCTTTAGAAGTTTGGTGGGAGGAGCTTGTTACCATTGGACACAGCTAGGACAGATGTTTCCTCCTGTTTCCAGCCGCTGTGCTTAGCTAAGCTAAACAGCTGCTGGCTGCAGCTTCTTATTAATCATACACACACGGCAAAAATGTGAGTGTGTTTCCTAGAATATCAACTGATTGCTTGAATATACCTGATGAAGACAGCAAATAAAATTTTTGGTTATAATTTAAGTTGTTGGAAGTTTACATTTATTAAAAGAGACGCCATCATTGCTTCCTATTAGATATTTGAATATTTACATATGGTTAGTTCTTGTGTTATTGCCAAAAGGGTGTTTTTGACAAACTTTTCACTACCACAGTCTAATGAGGTCATCCTTGTGCCAGACATAATGAAATTGGCTCCAAGTCTTCCTGGTATAATGTATCCACAAGAGTGGAATGGCCATAAAGTCACCTGCACCATTGACCATTGACTACCAAATTCTAATGAGTCCAAATTAATGTTACTGAAAAGATACTCTTAACGAATTCCTGTGATATCGCAGCACTACCTGAAGTTGCCACAGCTGTCACCAGAGATTCATGATTTCTGTAAGTACCCATACAGGCTGTAATTACAGCATTACATTTTACACTGGATAGAAGATGAAACTGCCCCTGTTCAATACGAGAAATATATTTTTACACACACACACACAAGTACAATTACTGTTAAGTTTTACAGAAATTCAAGTGTAATATTTCCAGTATACCGCATTCCATACTAAATACAGCTGAGAGCTCCATTAAAATATAATGGAAGCTATTTTTGTGACAGTCCACACATGACAGGACTGCAATTCGACTCTGCAGGGAGCCAGCTGGGTGTGAACATGGCTAGTACCACTGTCACCCTTACACAAGTGTGTGAACTTCACAACTTGTGTAAGCTCGGAGAGGCTCCACTGCGATTTGAGAGGGTGTGATTGTTGAGGTTTTTTGTATAAACAATTCTATATGCTGGCAGCTCCGACAGCCATGTTCTCTGTAGCACCAAACTTAATTATCATCACTATAAATCACATTATAAATGCATGCCAATGCTTTCTTTGAACACATGCTCACATTGATTTATCATAGATTGATTGTTAGCCAGATAGATAGATAGATTGATTGATTCATATTATTCACCCCAGCTGGGAAGTTCCCACAAACTGTGATTATATTACTCAGGTACTCAGCCATCTTACTACAAATATCTGTTTCTTTATACCTTTCACTGTTCCATGTACTCTGAGTCCAGGTGACTCATCAGGAACAAACACTCTCACTGCACTGTAAAAGCAGTTATTCTTATGTTGAACAGTACCAGCAGCGTGCCAAGGTAGTTATCTGCAGAACCACCTGTGTTTAGAGGCTAAATCTGGATTTAGCAATGCTGTGATTCAGAGTGATGGAACAGATCACCACAACACAATGATGCATTTAACATGTCTCAAAATCCTGGGTCACGGGGGGTGCTGGAGCCAATCCCAGCTCACTCTGGGTGAGGGCAGGGTACACCCTGGACAGGATGCCAGTCCATCACAGGACCAACACACAGAGACAGACAGAGACCAACAACCACTCACACTCACACTCAGACTATAGGTCTTTAGAGTCACCAGTTAACCTAAACATGATGTCTTTGGACAGTGGGAGGAAACTGAAGCACCCGGAGCAAACCCATGCAGGCACAGGGAAAAGATGCAAACTCCACACAGAAAGTCCCCAGGCCTTGGAACCGAACCTGCAACCTTCTTGTTGTAGGGCAACAGCGCTGACCACTATGTGGCGCCCAGCAGTACTGATCAAAACCCAGCATTAGTATGCAGCACTGTCCCTTGGAGAGAGCACAAAACCCTGGAGTAGGTTACAATAAAAGATTTGGAAGTGACACATCCACTTTTTTTCCCACATTTAATAATTAGTATTAGTACTTTATTAGAGTAATCGACTCTCAAATGAGTTGCGTGTGAGTATTGATATATTGATACCATGGAATCGATACCTCCATCACTAGTGGACAGCTCATTCAGGGGCCAATGAAAAGCTGACACTGCAGGCTCGCAAATATCTCCCGGTAACATTGTAAATAAGAAGCAGTCAGCTCTCCTCTCCGATAAACAAGTAAACAAAAGAGTCTGTCTCAGAAGCTGGTTAAAAGATGAATAAGAGGGCCACATTAATGTGGATATATGTTTGTTTATAAATATGATGTGGTTGGTATTTTAATTTTTCTTTATTTTATTTATATATTGCAATCCGGACATCACATCTGCTCTTTAGTTTAAATAAACATGTTAAGTTGTAATATATTGCCATCTTTCATGAGTTTTTATGCCCCAACAAAATGAAACACAATTAATAATGAATGAATATTAATCATGATTAATATAAATTAATCCTCAGTGGCCATGGGATTAATCTGATTAAACATTTGAATAGTTCGACAGCCCTAAATAGAACAAGTAACATTGAAAAAGCAAGTCAATTGTCGTGCTTTTTTATGTAAGATCTGACTTTTTAGACATCAATTTAAAGCCACAAACATCCACACAGTTGTTTTTGGTTACAGTAGAGAATTAGACCTCTGCCTTGTTTCAAGCTTGGACGAGCTTTCCTGGGAATTGCAATATGTCTCTAAGATCCAAGTCCTAATAAAGAATGACAGGAAGATGTAAATGATCACTTATGACTGGCTGCACTGGCTGGAGGGGATGTGTGTTGAACATCAACTTCCTGACTCTCTTCACATGCTTTCTTTGTGCGTTTCTTTTTTGGTTTATTTTCCAAACCCCCAAAAATAAAGAGCTCAACTCAGCATAAATAAAGAGACACAAAAAGAGAAACCACAAACAAATACAGAAATACAGACAGGGGGAGATGTCATTGAAGTCAGGTGTGTTCATGTCCTTGCAGAGATCTGACCAGGATGCCTGTGGCTTTGGTGGTAAAGAGCACATTACTACTGGAGGCACCAGTAGTAAAATGACACATCTAATGCTGACTATAGACAGAAAACATGTCTACACATGGGCTGCATAGTGAACAGCACGCTACAAATACAGCAGCAGCTTTGGTGCTCTGTCTGTGTCTACAACGACTGCATTCAAGCTTAGTGTTGAGCTGTCGGTCACTCATCCTGTCAGAGGTAAGAGCTCAATACACCAACAGTGTGGTTTCATGCACATAACGGGAGAAAATAGACTCGGGGTTTAAAAATAAACTTCAGGCTGCGATCACAAGCAAAATCTGTGTAGACAGCTGGAATGATTAAAATAGACATGTATCAGTCCTGTAAAGCTGTGGCTGAAACAACTTCACAGAAAAAGAAAAAGAGCAACCTATTGTGCCAGAGAATCAAACACATAACCTTGCCAGTGAGACTGATGACTACCCCCCCCCCCCCAAAAAAAGGCCATAAAAGAATATTGGCTGGTCAGGTAATAATTGTTGTTTCATAATTTGTTATTCAGCAACAATTACGTGACCTTTTTCGAAAACAGACTGCCATCTCAGGTAAGCTAATTAAATGATTCCTAAACTTCCGCCCCAAGCAGCTGACCTATTGGCTTTCTCTGCATGTTAAAATGGCAATAATGGGGCTTCAGAAAGATTGATACTTGGCATTTATTTGAATGGCAGTGTATTTCTTAGCCTTGCTACTCATGAAGGTGTAAAGAATTTTATGATTTAAAGGACTGAGCTGTATTTATCTTATAGCTCTTATTTACACTGCAGTTGCTAAGAGGTCCGGCTCCCCAGTGTACTACCTACAGCCTATGGATCAGGGCCCTGTGTGTTATTTCAGTGTGATGGCATGCTTAAAGATTACATGTATGGCAAAAACTGGACACTGAAATGGAGAACTGCTTAGCAACAGGAATTAAAAAGAACAGGAGTTAAAAGAAGAGAGTCAAAACACAGGCAGTGAAAGAACAGGTGACCTGAATTTCCCCTGCTTTTCAGTTCAACCTTGAATGATCCATTGTTCCCTTTAAAATAAAAGGTGCTTTGAGAATATAATACTTACCTCATGTATTGCTTTGAAATCAGGGGTGCTAACACCACCGCTGCTTGTGATGGGCTGACAGATGAAAGAGCAAAGAGTACCAAAATGGTAAGAGGAGGAAACACAGAGAGAGACAGAGTGTGAGATCCTTTTTGAGGAATGAAGAGCTCATTGTGACCAAAATCAACGACTAGGAATGATCATAACGGTCAGTGCAGTTATTTGCAGGCACAGTAAGCTTCTATTTTTTTATTTATTTTTTTGTCTGCATTTGTCCTCATAGCTTAACACCACAAGGTGTCAACATTATATGAGACTGATGCAGTTATAGTCTCGCAGCTAAATATTTTATTATTTCAGTGTGTGTGTGTGACCATCACCAGCCCTCCCTGGAAGCTAGTCTGTGCTCTTCAGTGAGTGAAATGACCTTTGTGTGGCAGGGAGGGCAGTGCTACACCTCAGTGAATACAGGGGGGAATAAAGGACAGAGAAGATGCAGAAGGATGGACAGGGGAAGGGAAGCAGGTGGTGCTGGTAGGGACTGGTGGAGTGAAGGATGCTGTGCTTTTCCTGTTACCTCACTCAGGATTAAGAGAGTCCAAAGGGTTTCTGTGTCGATCTCTGGAGTGATGGGAGTCCAGCACCACACAGCGCCAGGAGGCAAAGCCCAGCCAGACCCTGGGTACCCGACCGAACCGTCTGCCGTTGGGCCCCCTGGCCGCCAGCTCCATGCACCACCCAACCGCGGAGGGCCAGGCCCCCCGAGCCATGCCATGACCAATGACAAGTGAAAGTGTCCCTTTCCCTCCACTTCTTCAACCCAATTCAAGCAGAGTAAGCATCTTATCTGTTGGTGTCATTAGCTGGTGGCTGACAGAGTGTTAGTGGTTGTGCAAATGCAAAGGTTGTATGTTTATCCTCCCTGTATCTCACCCCCATAAAGTGACTGATTATTCCCTTAAATGTGTGACACATGCATAGTGACTGTAAGGTGGAAATACGCAGTCCTGGTGCTGACTGGTTATTTCACTCAGGGTTAATATTATGCACTGTAAGATGAGTGTTATGGATATTTTAACAAGGTTTACATTTTTTGACAAACTGAAAGCAACACAATATTGCTTTTACTTAACATTTTCCATCATTTGAAAGTATTTCAGTCCCTTCCTCTGCAGACAGGGGTTTGTTTTTGACAATAAATGTATTCATCTGACAGATGTGACATATTCCAGCTAATAATATTGTGCACGTCTCACCATTGGCTGAACACAATTGAAAGGTTTCTGCTCATATGTGATACAGGCTGCTAATATCATCTTCCTAATATCTAATGCGTAATATTGGTTGATTGTCTTCTTTGATTTCACATTAAAGCAGATGATGAGTGGTAATGCTAATGTAGCTAATAGTTCTTCTCACCACAGCCAAAGGCTGACAGATATGTCTTGCTCGCATGTAAACAGCACATACATGTGGCTGTGAGGGGAGATTTGCAGGAGGGCATTTGTAATTTCAAATTACTATCATTTTTCTAAAACTGATTTCTTCCTTTATGTTGTTTTGAAAAACGTGCTGGGAGACTGACAATATCTTCTTCTACCTGGTGTTTGGACAGGTAATTTGGTGAGATACCTCTTGACCTTTTAATTTTTATTGCAATTGCAGTAACGAGCATTGTTGTTGTCAACTCGAGTAATCTTCACTTCACCTACTTCATTGTTTCCAGACACTGCAGTATTTGTGCTGTGTGTGTGTGTGTGTCTGTGGACCGTGCACTGCTTATATAGCTTCTGCCCTGGGTGGATTGAGGATTGGGGATAGGACAGAGAAGGAGCAGGACCATAAATGATATACTAGAAAATCAATATGATTCTGTCAATATTGATATTGAAGGGAGCTGCCACAAATAAATCCACATCCTTTTCCTCTTTGAGCTCAGACTAAGTGAATTCCAGACAGTCATTGATGTCAGAGTTTATGTGTAAAAAAATGATCTGGGTTAATAATTTAGTAAGCAAAGCTGGAGGAAGACTGGTGACATTTGAACTCAACATCCAAACAAAAACACTGCTTCTCAATTCAAAATTCATTCACAAATCTGTTGGCATGTGAAAATGCGGTCGATCAAACCCAGTTTCCTCCATCTTCTCTCTTTTTTACCGCAGCCTGTCAGAGCACAAACATCTCCTGTTGCTGACCGTCATTCCAAAGCACTTTATTTCTATTTTTATCTCAAGGATGTACAGAGCTACCTCGATTGTCATCTAAATTAAATAAAGTTTATTACACTAGGATTTGGGGGTTTTGTAGTCAGTGTACTCAGATTGGCACAGTCCTAGAGAACAGACGGGGCCAAGTGAAATGATGTTTCACCAATTGAGAAAAGTTAATGCCCACAGAAAGCTAACATTCCCTGCACCATATGCTATGTTTAAAATAAAATATTTTCACAGCTTATTTCTCTTTTTTTCCTTTGGTACTACCATTTTTTCAATTACTGCATTCCTACACACAAGCAAAGCCACATCGTTCACTGAATTATGTTTGCAAGTAGACTTGCAAAGTTTTCCTCAAGGTGGCTGAATAACCTTAATTTTCTCCAATAATGGAAATTTCTCTTTACCCCATCCCATTATGATAAAGCAAAAGAGCCAATCAATTTTTAATTGTAAATTTATTCAGAGAAAACCTTGTTTCAGTTCTTTTGAAATAACTTGGAGGAGATATGGTAATTAAACATCCTGGGGACTTGTAGTCATTCACAATTTCAATGAAAACTGTAATACACTGGGAGCACCTTATAAAAGTAAACTGGTAACTTCTGCAAATAACATAGAAAATAAGTTTTCTTAGTCTTCATTACTTTTTTTCAAAATGGTGGTGGTGGTGGGGGGGGGGTTCATAACCCTTGATTTCCTAGTTTTGCCTGTTTAGGGCTGAGATATTGCCAATCAACTTCTGGAAGAACATGATTTTGTAGTTGTTGTAGCCCACCGAGGGGAACCTGACCAGAGTGGTGAAAAGATTAGAGAAGGCAGACTCCAGAATCTATGTTAATTTTAAATTAACTCAATATTTCTCTGTATCTTACTTTAACCAGAAATACTGAGAGTATGTGAATTCTAACCCACAATAATGCAAACACAAACAAATCCAGGCATGCAGGCAGGAATATATTTTCACCAGGGAGGCTGCCTTGTCTGTATATGTGCACTCCTTCACTGGCGTATACACCTGCACATATTAACAGCAACTGACAGATGTTATGCAGACCCAATAGACACAAACAATGAACTGAAGCCTGCCTGGAAATAATCTTGCAGCAGTGTAACGTAGCAACTCACTGCAACAACTGACCACAGGTCTTGCAGTGATAGACAGGGAAAACTCTACTGTGAATTTCCAAATCAGTCTACCCTTTGTCAATTTCTTGTGATCATTTTCTTTTCCCTCTACAGTATCAATAATTCATATTGTGGATATTTTGGGGTGTGGCTACTTTGATTGACAGGTGGATACCTTCACAGCTAGCTAAGCTCTCTGCAAGCTGTCCCCTGAGCCAGTTAGAGTCATTTAATGTGACCTCATGGCTGTGTCTGTGATGTTGGAACCTGGTGGAGAATTGTTCATGCAAATTGACTGAGTGTGAGTCTGTTCCTGGATTTTGTGTTCTTTCTACATCTATGTAGTAAAAGGTATCTGTGTATGTGCGAGCTACGGCTTGTTAGTTTAGCTTGTTAACAAGGTATTTATCAAGTGAATGAATTACTGTAACTTGGGTGGAGCGAGATGCACCGGTTGTGTTGACGACGCTAACTTGAGCAGCTGCTTACCACAGTTATTACATCAGCATGCACTGAAGTCATGGCTTCCCTCCCAGCTCATTTTTGTATTAGTCAGGAGTCAAACACTGTCATCTGAAACATGAAATATATTTATAAGACAGGAAAACATGTAATGATAGACTACTGACATCATATACACACATACACACAGAAACTGGTTTCAATATCCCCATCACACACCAGCAATATAGGCCTAACTGTGTCTTTGTGTGAAGAAACAGTGGAACATGCAATTTGTAGACAAAGGTCTTCTGAGTGTTACTGTTAATTAAAAATTAAAGATAGAAATAGATAAAAGATACAAACTGTGACAAATTCTACAAACAAGAACGTGCTATAATCCCATAATTTTGCAGGCCGTGATATGTTTTCCAATATACCTTGGCTGCAAAGATGTCAGAGAACACGTGTTTGTCAAGTACCAACTCAAACTTGAGCTGAAAATAGATTGTTGCTGACATTTAGAATCCAATTTCGAATAACCTTAAACAGTATGAGCTTTGGTTTACTCCAAGTGAACTCGCAGCTGAAATTATTTTGAAAAAAAAAAAAAATTATAAATGAGAATAAAAAATCTTAATTACACCTTAAATTGTACTCTGGGAGGGACCGCCTCAACAGACTTTTTTTTTGTAAGAGATTCAATTATTGTGATTAGCTAAGGTATTTTATTGATTTAATGAGGAAATGTTCTTAATTAACCTTTCTGACTAGTCACAAATGTCCGATAAAGAGGCAGAGGGTGTGCAACAGCGCACGTATGTCTTTTTGCTAGTGAAAAAGATTGATCAAAATATTTAAAATCAACCAGTTCACCTGAAAAATGTGTCTTAAAAAATGTCCTTAACCTAAAACAAGCTGTATGCACAAATAAAGAGCAACCAAATATAATGTGTCAAAATCCTCGTTTTACTGACCATCAAACACCAGCAGTGAGACACACAACTCTGAATTTCAACATGAAAGCACTGTAAACATGCATCGCTGTAATGCCCACATAATGGAAATGATGAAACAAAAATCACAAAGGCTGTCCTTGTGGGTTATGTGGGACTTTTCTGCCTCTGATTGATGCTGTTCTTAAGTGCCTGTTGCTACAGTACAACTGGTTAATTGTCACTGTAGTCTTTAATAGCTGAGAGTTGTCTTCAAGGGAAAGATATTACATTCAGCCAGCTCTTGAAATTCACATCATCTTTACTTAAACAGAGATGAAAGATGTTGTACAGAGCAATGGTTTTCCTGTAACATTATAGATAGACATAGATCGAATAGAAAATGTTTGGCACGGTCCAGCTTCTCTTCTCTCTCATCTGAATCTGACTGTACTGACGAGTCGAACTGTCAGACGCATGAAATAGTTGGCCTTCGGGGAGTACGTCTCAAAAGATAACTGGGCTGGTGCATATGAGGAATTGGCTTAATTCTGTGGCTTTCCAACTATCCAATTCAGTCAAAAACCTGGGCTGCCGGGCAAATTCTGATGTCACTGCACTTTTTAGTGACTGTAGATGCTTTAAAAGTTCCTGTCTCAAAGCCAGCACCACTATTCACTGTCAAGTCCATAAATGCAAAATATGAGTAGTATCTTTTTGTCACACGGAAACACTACATGAATTAAGCCACATAGACGCACAAATAATACCACAACTGTCATCAGTGGTGATTCTATCTTCGTTACACTATGTGGTATTTCTGTTTGGATTCCTCAACCTCTCTCATAACAACCAGGATCTGGATATAATACCACCATCCTTTGTTTGAGACTCACAATTGCGGTTTCTTGTCAGGAACAGGTTGTGGTGATTGTTGTGTGATTGCGTCTCCTTCTGACACAGCAGTGGGTTTCTGCTGATATTGCTGGAGCCACAGTAGATAAGAAAAGACCTTGGATGGTCTGGAACAAGTGGCTCATGTGTCACTCAATTTCATCTAGGTCAGTACAAATCATGTTCACTTGTTTATGTTTAATGGACCAATTTGATGCAGAAACATCTCTCTTTTCAAATTGTAAAGATTAAAGACAAGGACATCAGGACACAGAACTCAGGAGTCGTCCTTTATCTTTGATGAATTGAGCTTCAATAAACAAATTCAGCAAAAGACATGCAGGGTTCCAGCATTTGCTCTCCAATAGAGAAACCTCGACATCAGTACTAAAGATTTTGATTTCAATTATGTCTTTAAATTCAAAGTCACAAACTTAAAATAAAATTTGTTTAAACACTCGACCTTTGGCATATATTAAAAATTAATTAAATGCAATATTGCATTGTAGAATTTGATAGACAGAATCTATGAAAGAAAATAAACAGTCTAGCTATACAGCCAGAGGGTGGGCAGTGCTTATGTAAAACACTGGCAGATTTTTGGGTAATTTGAAGCACTAATGTTTTCAATACATGGTATAAACCCAAGCTGTAAGTGGCCAAAAGAAAATCCTGGTAAGTATCCCAGCAAAAGCATGGAGGTGATTGAAATTACGTATCGTGCTTATTGGGGTGCTTTTCCCATGACAAGCTTAAATGTGCGCTGTGGGAAACCTCTTTTATCCTCATCAATTAGGTTTTACACATTTAGAGAGTGCCCCAACTCATGTGGCCACTGACTGAGATGCCAGATGAGAAATACCATTTACCCAGCAGTCCTATGTCCCTCCTATTTCTCCCAACTCATGGCCACTCACTAATAATTCTTCCCAGTATTATTATCCTTTGGGCACACAGGAGAATTTGATGCATCACACGCTGTCACATTGCAAGTAAAATATTTATTTTGTTGGTCTTTCTCTCAGTTTCTGTTGCCAGGAAAAGTTGATGTATTATACAAAGGGCTCCACAGAGGCAATGCATGACAGTGTACAACAAAATGCCTTATGTCTCAAAGTGAAATATGATATTGATTGATGCTGTGGTGCGTTCACCTGACAGTGTGCCATGGGCTGAATAGGAGCCAGAGCTTCTTCTGTCAAAAGAATGGTAACTCTGAGAGACTCACAGTAAAAAAAAAAAAAAAACAACAACAACAACAAAACCACTCAAAAATAGGCAGTAAGTTTAGTAAAATTATCCAATAAATCTCTTAAAAGGAATCTGACCAGCAACATGAATGCATCAAGTGCAGCTATTGATGTGTCATCTGATGCCTCCAGTGTGATACAGCTAGCAGCAGGGTGTTTCTTCTTTCATCAACATGAGTCCTATTACTGTGTCATATTTTCTTGTCAACTGGCTCTTCAGCGGCTTGATTCCCAGGTTGGGAGAAAAGCTGGCAGAGCGGGTTGCTGAAGTGTGAGGTGTTACTTTTCACGATCCGTGCATCACCATCTTTATTCCCAATATACACAGATATCATCCTCCATTCTTTTCTTTTTTTTTTAACACTAATATTTTTCTTAAGGGTCATATGAGGTTGCAGTCTACACTGGGTGAAATCAGAAGGAAACTTGAATAAAACACACAGAAAGGGCCACTGGGCTGGGAGTTGAGCTATGCTGGGAGGTGACAGTACACTCCACTGAGCCCCACTGTGCCACCTCTGGACATTTTCTGATTTTCCCAAATAGCTTTTTTTCATCCATGTCTTGGCATGTTTTGGCCTACTTACCATAATTATAAAGATGCACAGTGCCATGAAATACATAAGGTTACGACCCAGTCCACCCCAAAAAAAGCTGTTTTGGTGCTATATTAAAGCACTAAAATTAAACTCATTGGAAGCCACAGTCATTTAGTCAGTTTTCATTTAAAACAATTGCATTTGTAATGCTTTTGCCCTGAAGCTGTGATAAAATATTTCTGCTGCTCCGCTGAACAAAATGACCAGAATAAGCAGCATTTGTTTCAAAGATGACTCTGCAGGACTGATGATCAATCCCACTGACTAAATGATTAGTTTGTCAGGTGCTGAGACGTTCCCTTACTTTCTGCTCTATCTCTTCTCTATTGAGTTTCAAATATTCCTATCCACTTTTGCCAAACATCCTGGCATATGCTCAGTGATCAGGCAATAACCAGCCTCAAAGCGAACAGCAATTTTTATTTTTTATTTTTTATTTTTTAGTTAAGACTTAGCTCTGTGTTCCTCAGATGTAGTACATAGCTTTTTAGCTGATATATTCTGCACATTACTCACCAACTAGTCTCTAAATTTCTCTGTCTGCTGTGTAGTGCTGAGCAGGTGGTGTACAGTAGGATTTAGAGCCGTTTCATGGAAAACAGCTGCTAAGTGTAGCTGGAAAACAACGCTGCTGAGAGCACTGAGAATGAAGCGAAACATTAAAGATGCAGGCCATTAAATCAAAACAGTTATTTAAGATGGACGCTGAAATTTTCAAGGGAACAGCAAAGTTGAATGATAATTATCAGGGGTCTCTCTACTACCACCAGTCCTTTCATATGTGCATTAGATATTTCTTATATTATAAATGTGAAAGAAGTGAACACAGAAGCTTGAACCATCCTGTAGCTGCAATGTGCAGATATTGTAGAAATTCTTTTAAAATGCTGGATATGGACAAATTCAGTATGATTCAAAGAAATTTGTGTTACATATCATCTTTTACGGGTGTACAGTCTGATGGTAGGATAGATCTCTGTGAACTCTCAGACTTGGATCCAGGCAGAAACACTCACAGGCTCCACTGCAGGAGGGAATGGCTGCAATATGTGTCCACTAAATCGCCAGAGCTCTAACTTTTAGCAAGAGTCTAAATTGTCGAAAAGACTGTCCCTCTGTGATGGGCGACTCAGAGCTGGAGCCAGGACATCCTGGTGCTATCTGTTGATAGTGCTTATTCAGCACCGAGGGACCCGTGAATCGATGGTCCTTTAACTGTTAATCAATCACAACTCACTGTTTTTCTCATAAGACCACTGTAGCTTCATTACTGTTCAGCAATTAACACTGCCAGGAGAGTGATTGGTACACTGACTGCCATGATTAATGGGATTATAAAATGGGAAGGGGTCCAATATATTCAAATTCAGATGTTAATTAATTACAGGATCATAATTAATTAATTATGGGATATGGAGATCGTGTTTAGTTGCTTCTTCACTGCACATATCAACATTGATATGTTGAGCAGCAGGTCAAAAAAAAGACATTGATTTAGGATAATGCAGGGTTGTTTTTTTTTTTGAGAATACTAATCTAGCTGTGTACTGACAGGAGAGATGGTCTGTCTTTTTTCTTTTTGTTACAGCCTGGCCTTTCAATGACTTGAAAATCACAATAGTGCTGCACCTGTCCTTCTCCATCCTAAATCTTGTTAAAGTCTGTCACAAATCAGTGAGCTTGGTAATTACTATTTGTACTCTCCTGTGCCCAGTATCAAACTGTTTTCTAGCCATACACTTTTGGAGGCCTTGGACTGTTGTGATTGATTTTTTAGTAATCACTTATTTATAATCCACAAAATGCATGGCTCCCAAATTGGGTCCGAATTGAATGTCTAAATTTAAATGATTTCGAGAATTCTAGGCAAAAGGCAAATGGTGAGTTGCGTGCTGAAGACAAGATGATTCGAGATCAGCCCCTTCTTTGTGCTCTCGTTACTGCTGGCATATGTATAGTAGGCAGTTACAAATACATTGAAATACCAAGCATGATCCCAAAGCCCTTGTGCCAAGTGTTAACATTCTGCTGTGGTCTGTGTGTCTTTCGATTATTATATCCAGATGCAAATGTGCTGCAGGTATTGATTTCAAGGCAGGAACTACCACAGAGGTGGT
This sequence comes from Remorina albescens, assembly GCA_034769265.1. Classification (NCBI taxonomy): domain Eukaryota; kingdom Metazoa; phylum Chordata; class Actinopteri; order Carangiformes; family Echeneidae; genus Remorina; species Remorina albescens. The sequence goes on from CM068494.1 coordinate 7,120,127, forward strand.
TTTAAGGGCTTTGGCAGGTATTTATTTGTCTGATTTGATTAAAATGAAGACTGAGTTTGAGCCTTTTGTCTGGTCTAAGCCTTGACTATGGAGTGTTTGTGTAATTATACAGAAGTGAGTAGTCAAGAGTGTGGAAGTCAATATGGTGCCAGTCATTGTAGCTGATTCCATAAATAAATACATGAATTTCATTTATGTATTTATTTATTTTTCGCAGGCTGTCTCTTGTCACTGATGTTAGCGTTATCGTACCTCCAGACTTGAAAGTGATCTGATAAAACAACCAATAAGTATCTTATCAGCTGCCATGTCTTACTGTAATGAGCTGGACTTTATCAGATTTTTTTTTGGAGAGAGGGCTGTGGAACACATCGCTGTGAGGTCAGTAAACCTGGGCCTGTTTTCATATCCTTTTGCATCCAGCCTCACTTCAGTGGCACAATGAGAATTCATTTCTCATCAATTCTCGTAACCACACGGGAACCTGCAGCCAAATTTCCCAAAGAGAAAGTGAAAATTCATTAAATTTCAACAAAAGCTGCAACAACACTGAAAATTCAAGTCAAGCGGGGACCTTCTATAATCTGGAGTTGGGTTAAGCTTTTCTATCCACTCACTTGGTGAAATCAAAAACACAAAGTTGTGGTGAAGAGAAAGTGGTCGTACCACAAATAAACACAATTTCAAATTAAACCTTGGAGCCAAATTGGATGGGTGCTTTGATGGCTCACCAAACACCCCTAAGGCAGGTAGTCCCAGAGTTTGGTCTGACTGTGGTGCAGTCCTCTAAGGAACTGACATGCATAAATACGGATGCACAGGTTTCTTCTATCACACATAACACGAGACTTGCTGTGAATAAAATAACTAATATATGAGCAGTTGATTTATTGATGTTTCTTTTGATTCCAAAGTCAGACAGAAAGAGGGTTCGACTCAGACATTGATGTTTCTGGTGGCATGTCACTACTTGCCTGTGGATTTTCATCTACAGTATGATATGTTAGAGCGATGTGGTGATGTGATGGGGCAGGAGACAGCAGCAGGAAGAGGAAATATTTAGCCAGAAGTTTCTTGTGTGATTAAGATAGACTCTTCAAGGAAAGATAAGATCCTTGTGGACATGGCAAACCCTAATCATCATGTTTACAATCAGCGGGGTGTCACTTTTATGTCCTTTGGTGGAACAATCATTTCAAAATCACCTACAATACAGCCATTAAGGGGGATTCATTTTCAAAGGAGGACATCTTTAAGAGGGTCATTATGGGGATATTAAGCTTGTTTGCATATTCATAGTGTTATTTCAGGGGCTAGTAAAACATGTTTACATGTTTGATGTTCATAAAACTCAACATCCTATACATCTCATACTGCCTTATTCAGCAGCCCATTTTCACCCCCTCTCTGAAACAGTCTCTGGTAGCTCCTGTTTGTTTGTGCCCTCCCCCACCTTCAAAAAAAGCCCAGTCGGTTCTGATTGGGCTGCTTGGTATATTTGGGTCTCTTCTACCTCCTGCCAGGGCATCTCTGTTACAAGGAACACCACAACACCACAATAACCGGTTCTAAACCAAAAAATTGAAAAAAGCGCACACAATTGAGTAATGAAGAATCAGATGTAGAACACCAAGATCAGAAGACTCCCCGATGTTCTCTCAGATAAATACTGTTACTCATATCTCAACTCAAATTTTACTACTATTACTTCGTTCACATTACCAGTGGGTCAGTATATAAATCCTGATTGAAAGAAAATAACTGACACTTACTTGCAAATACATTTAAAAGAACAAATCTTAAAAATAATGCCATTTATTTAAAGGATTTAAAATATTAATATAAACTGGGGATAAACAGTACATACAGTACTAAATCCAGTTCTATATCAAGATAAAGAATTTTGTGGTACACTCAAGTTGTATCAGTTTGGTTCTGGAGATTTCAGAGAAAGTCAGAAAGTGTCACTCCAAAATGTTTATGTTAGTTTCAGATAGATGCAGCTTTTTCTTCCTATTCAACACACACAGCTGTTACGGCTATAGAGCCATACAGTATGAATGCATTTGATTGAGGTGATCCTCCCCAGTGTCTCTCTATTCCCTCCAGGTAGGTGTATGTGTGTGTCCCTCCTTCCTCTACTGCATTGTTGCACACCTGTAAGAAATCACAATCCAGCCTGGTATAAAGGCTGAGAAGGATACTCACCAGACAACACCTGGGTTTTCTTGGTACTCTCGTAATGGAGATGGTGGCCATGTGACCTGATTTTAGTTTTGTTAGCATCTTTAGTTTTCAGCCAACCTTTTTCAGAGGCTTGCTTCTCTCCAGTTTGATTGATTTTGCTGTAATTGATTTCGCTAATAAACCTTGTTCTGTACTTTGGCCTTACTTTTTTGGTCCCCTTCTCCCTGGACTGCTTTGGGGATATAACAATAGTAAATATACTGAACACCCATGGGCATGTTGGGCTAAAGTCAGGTGTAGTCACGGTGTTGTTGTTGGTACATTGTTTCCTTGAATTGCAACCATGCAATTCACCAACAGAAGCCTGTTCTGAAGTCAGTAATTCAATGTTAATTTAAGGGCATATTGTCAAGAGAGTAATTTGAGCCTAATAAGAGGACGTACATTCAGTCTTTTACACACAAGTAAGGTGCCACGTGTTTCATCCCCAGCACTAAATTTCTTAACCTCAATATCATAATGCACCACAATTTATTTGCATTTATTAAACTTGCATTAGATGTGTAATGTTGACATTTGTGCAGTTTCTTTTTCACAGAGTTGAGAGCAATGATTGAGCCCTCTCTTGCCCGACGGGGTGCACGTGCCGCTGGCATAGGTTTTTTTTTTCTGCTGTTAAGGTTGAAAAAGGACATGGAGATGCATTTGCACCACACTGAAAAAAAAAAAAAAAAAAGTGAAATTACAGGAAGTGTTCTGTAATTTTTTACAGATTTTTCATGTTTTCCAATAAAACAATGAAATGCCAGTAGATTTACAGATATTTTCAGTAATTTTAGGTTTTATGTTTAAAATTACAGTTAATTAACCATAATTTAAGAGTACATTAAAATTAGTTTTTTTAATGACAATTTATTGTATTTATACATCTTCAACTGTAATTTTACATAAAAGTTTCTGTATTTTTTTACAGGTTTATTACCATTTTCAACAAGACAATGTAATAACTGTAAATTAATAGATAGTAGCAGTAATTTACAGATTTACCTTTAGAATTAAAAGTAATTAACCATAATAAAATCTTACATTATCATTCGTTTTTTTAAAGGTAATTTAACATATTTTTTTCATATTCAAAGGTAATTTTACATTAAATGTGAGGTATTAATTTAGAGATTGCTATCCATGATAACAAAGACATACAAAATTACAGAAAACCAAAAGGTCATTCAAAGTGTTTTCCTTAAAACTGTGGCTAATTAAGATTCAAATTTCAAAGTTGGCGCCTGTTTCCAGTTTGTTTGGTCCCGCCCATAACGACCAACAGGCTGAGTCTGAAGGATGACAGTTAGTTGGTATTAGCTATACTGTCCGTCCAGTCAGTCATTCAGGGGAAAGACGTGCCCTCATGGACTCATGATCTTCAAGGAGGATGAGACAGCCACAACGGACATGTCAACCAAACACCGTTTGAGGTGAGTGTCCCAGATAACGCCTGTGAACGATATTTTAATTCATTTCCATACCTCCAGTGGACAGCCTTGAAGCTAACGTTAGCAACCCTCTGATAAATTGCCACCCTCACATAAGCTATTGTTGGCAGATAGCTATCGTTTTTTATGGTTTTGTGACTAAGTGACTGAAGGCAGCTAGGTTATTTTATTTTACAGCTTAAACTTTCATTGTTAACGTACTCTTTCGGTCAAAGCCTTTTCTAACATGGCTAGAGGTTAGTCTAAATTTGTTGCTCTCTGCTGATGTATGTGATTTGAATGCAGTCAAACTGCTTAAGTTTTTAAATTTGTTTCGTCCTAGCATTAGCATGCTAAGTTAGCCTGCTCACTGCTGTCATCCCTCGCTAGTCTGCTCCTTTTTTCCACCAGGAGAGTTTATCTCTGTCTGTCGCCTCAGGTGTGGAGATGTTTGTTCGTTTGTGCGTAAATGTTTTGGGTGTTAATCTGTGGGTCTATTTGCTCTGTACATATTGTTGCTGCTAAATGATACAGATGGCTGCTGAATGTGATATTAGTCCATTTGTATTTAAATGTTAAACTGAGGTAGTGAAATGCGTTTTCTGGTTACCATATTAAGGCCCAGTCCCAATACACCCCCTACCCCTAAATTTTGCGCGTTCCCGCGAGGGTAGTTGTGTCCCAATTCCTTCTTTCACATAGGGGTAGGGGGTATGAATCTAGCCCTTCAGAGCAAGGATTTTCCGATGCCGATTTCCCGAGGAAGGGCCAGTTTCGCGATCCCCAGAGAGCGAGAGGATGTGGAGAAGTCGGAGAAAAAAAACCACAAAAAATTCACGAGACAACAGACGTCGATGGTGTATTCTTCTCCATGTACCTCTTGGTTTATTTATCAACCGAAGCATGATGAATGGTAAAAAAAACGATCACAACCGATCGCGACCGTAGACTCCGTGTTTTGTTTTTTTTGTTTTTTTATATATATATTGACAAAATTTACATTGACAGACAGAGTACGAACAGGGTGAGGGCGTTACATGCGAAAATAAAATCATGCTGATTGAAATTTTCATGAACCGTCGCCTCCATGTTGCTGCTGGGACTACGCAGTCGCTTGCGTGCCCAAACGTAAACTATGCGGTGACGTAGCAAGTGGTGTCCCAATTCCTAGGGAAGATTACAAAGCCCTACCCCTTGTGGCTTCCTTTCGAGGGTTAAGGGGTAATGGGTGAGGGCTAGGGGTAGTGAGTAAGGGCTAGTGGTAGTGAGTAGGTTTCTGGTTTCTCACACTATGAGGAACAGCTCATCAAACACCAGCATTATCAGCTCACTCAGATAATCTGTAACACAACATATGCCATATAATTTGGAGATTATACTTTTATGTACCAATGATGGGGTTTCATCTCAAGGCAGTCCTGCCATAGTCACTAATCTGTATGACTCTGTCAGTATGTTTATTTCTTTTTTTGTTGTTGTTGTTGTTGAGTTGTTCTCATTACTCTAACTTTGTCTTGATAGTTAAGAAACTTAATGATGAGAGTACGCAGGGGTCTGCTCAGGTCTTGTCTGCCGGGCAGCTGGACGGCACGTTCAATAACAACGGGGCTCGGAAACGTGTCTGGAATGCGACCGCGTCTTCTCCTTCAATTTTCTCGGACAAACCAATCAGCCGTAAGTTCAATTTTCGGTGTCTGTTTTCGAGGTCATCAAGTTTTAGTGTAAGCTCTTGAACTTTCTTATGAAGTGACTTTTCCTTGCCAGTTTGCGCTGAGATGTCATCTTCAGCTTGGCTAATGCGGGTCTCTGCTGCCGTTAGCCTCTCAGAAAAAGCACCAATCTCTTTATCTCTTGGTTAGAGGTAACTTCACGCAGTTGTTCAGAAAAGTCAGCTCACATTAAATGAATGGCAGCTATAATTTTAGCATCATCGGCTTGATGACCTGCATTAGCATCCTCCGAATCCACCTCGCCATCCACCGAGGTGTGATCCATTCTCACGTCATCGTTGTCATCGCCACCTGTTGCATTTTAATCTGGTTGTTTTCTTTCTTGGCATTTTTGTTGAATGAATTGGTTGGGGGTCGGTTTGACAAAATAGAATACTGGATTGGAGCTCAGTAACCTGCCGCTGCTCAGGTAGATGCCATAGGTAGACGAAGTCTGCCATGTTTATTTCATTTTAATATCTACATTCTCTTCTGTGTGGATCACTTTGAACATAGAGAATAAAGTGGTTACGTGAGCAACAGCCCGCTTTTCGCTCATGTACAACCAGTTGGGTAATGTTTGAATTCAGTGATGTCTGCTGCTTAAATCACTGAGAGCATGTCTGCTCTCTTTCAAAACGTTTTGAAAGAGAGCAGTAAGCTTTAAAGAAGCGAGGAAAAAAATGGAAATGGAAAAAACAACAAAAATAAAACAAATGCCCAGATGATACAACTGATGGAGCGCTATCTGAGTCATTCCAGCAGTGGCTTTGTGTTATGTGTCAGTGCTGACATTAGAAGCCGAAACCTACAGTTAAACAGGCAGCACAGCAGGAGAGATGTGCCAAAGGATTTAAATAGAATGAGCAATCGGACTTCTATCAACTGCGAATTGACAATGCCCATGTTTGCTTTAAAGACATGTCTCTAGGGTTACGTTAGTAGCTGTGCACCCAATGCATACCTACAGGGTGCACAGAGTCCCCATTTGCCCAATTACAGACAGTTGCAAAGCGTTTTTTCATCTGGCGCGACAAACCAGTCACTAACACGCTCTTTAACAGCAGGATGGCGAGGGATACTTGCTGGACAGGGGTGAGTGAAAATCCCTCTGTAATTCATGACAAACAAACAAATATTACAACCCCGCTCGCTTTGAGGAAAAGGGGAGCATTACCGAACCAGATGTAATTGGTGAGGCAAAGCTGTTTGCTGGTAAGGATTCACACAAACAATAAATGAGCTTAACTAAAAGAGGAAGTAAACAAATGCTGCTACCAAACTAACTTTTTAATACAAAAAATTGTACAAACTCCTTGACTACTTTGTCCTATAATCAAAAAATGTAAAAACTAAAAACAGATAAACAGAACCCCTGTAGTACGAAGTGGGATTTGGAGTTAGTGAGGTAAGTTCAGGATAAAACCTGGGTCTTAATGGGATATATCACCCTGGAAACTTATCCTGAATGGCTAAACTGGAGTCAAAGAAGGTTTTGTTGGGGATTGACATCACTGGGTATAAAAGCCCCGCCTTCTAACCAATCTATTCTCTCAGAAAATTACATCAGGTACGAAAATAACCCCAAGGAGTTTGGAGGGAATTTTAAGAGGATCCCTCAGAAAAGCAAGAGTTTTCTGAGATGGCAAAATCTGTTCAGGCATATCGATCCAGCAGAAGGACTAAGATCCATTTGTCAGTTTTTAGAGCTGTTTGGTCCAGAGATACTCAAAGGAGCCGTGAACTGACAGTCCCAAGGACTGTTTGTCGCTATTTTAGCTCGGGAGAGGACATGTGTTTTTGCGGGTGATGCAGAGACCTAAACAAGAACAGACAAGTGCCATTGACACAGTGACAAAGATAATCGAGGAGTTTGTTGCAGAAACTTGCCATCACAGGCCATAACAGAGGGCTTTTATCATATAGCAGGTAAATTAAACATTAACCTATGTGATTACTTTATCTAAACATAATGTGGACCCCAAATTAAGGGAATACATATATTTGAGTATTGTCAGATACGTGCCTACATGACGGGGCACTCATATATTAGAAGCTTTGTCTTATTAGATAATATAAATTATGCATTTACAGAGTTTGCTTTGATTATGTCCTTGATGTCTACAAAATTGCTCATGATAATATCTTGCGCTTCATTAATGAAGTAAGCCGCTCTGCCAGAAGGCCCACCTTGTCCATGTTTGTTATTGGTCAGGTGCTGATAACTTCTCCCCCTTTCATATTACACGCTGACAACTAGATAAGACAAACCCTGGTTGACTTACCGAGTTGATAACCAGTGTCGTAGATTTAGTATGAAAGATTTAGTGAAATCAGTTAACTGGGACATTTCCTGGGTATGTTAATCCCACTTTGTAGCACAGGCTACAAAGTGGGATTAGCATAAAAAGAGATCTCTGTGTTTGTGCCTTCAGGAACAATCAAACATGTTTAAACCTGCAGTTCCTCAAAAAAAAAAAACTTCTGGGTGGCTCCAAATCACAGTAAATGTTGAATTGAAACAATATAGAATGCCAGTCGGAATTGAATTGGGAATCACCTGCTCTGAATAGGCTGGTTAGGCTTTTGTCCTGAATGGCTTTCACTTGATCAACAGTGGGAATGTTGTTGAGATGGGTCTGACATCACCCAATCACACGCAGATGAAAAGGATCCTAAAATTCTAACGTAGTGAGGGGAACCAGAAGGAAATCGATTGATTCATGTTTGGTTTTTTTTGTTGGTTTTTTTGTTCCGAGCCCTCATAGGTTGTGTTGCCTCATTTCACAGTTTGTTACTCTGTAGAAACAAAGATTCAGAAGGGGTTTCCATGAAAAAAATTTAACTTCTAATAAAGGAAGAATCATTGTCAGTAGAAAAGGGATTTGGAGCCTCTCCCACTGATGTCCCCATGGTCAATCTCTTTTTTCGATCCAGCATGGAGCAGCCATTAGCCTTTTGTACCAAATTACTGGTCATACTGACAGTGTTTATCCATTATATTCTGCAGCAATATTACTGGTTTGCGGTGTCCGTTGACTGTGTGGTGGGGAGCTTGGTCCTGATATTGCTTTACAACAGGCCCCTGTGGAGATTGAACACCTTTTTATCCCTTAGCCTCAAGTCGCAATCAGATAATTGTTTCTCAGAGCAACCATCTGAAACTGCAAAACCATGTAATCCCCAGTGCTGCTCTGATGGCGCCACAATAGCTAAAGACGGCTAGAAACTCTAAGGGGCTCATTGTGAGCTTGTTGCTGAAAAGAAATGCTTTTCAAAATTGCTTCGGTTAGTATAGGAACCACTAATACTTGAAGTCATAGTGACCTATCACAAAGATGAGATGCGCTTGTGTGATCCCAAAGGATGTTTCTCTGCGAAAAAGTTGCACCTGTCAGCTTTTGTTGCTTGAAATTGATACAAGTCCCAGTTTTTCCTCAATTAGGACCTGGGCTGTCCAGGACTCAGCCCCGGTGCATAATTGCAACCTAGCTCTCCTTTTCCCTGATTTCCTTGAAAGCAACATAGCACGCAAGCTGCTGCTGCCATAAAGAAGTCCCCATACTCTGTGCAGCTCAATGCTGCCAAGAAAAAAAAAAAAAGCTGAAATAATGTTGCAGTTTTAATGGCAGTTAGTTTGCGGCAGGTTGTCTCCAGTTTTCGGTCACTATCGGTTACATTAAGCTAGCTGTCAAGCGCTAGTCAGAGTTAAGCTAAAATTTGTTAGAGAACGACTCAAATTACACCATGATTAGCACTTTATGGATCGATTGTCTGAACTTGTTATATTTTGTTATTTTATCAATCATATCTGGTGATCTATACACCCTTGCACCTGTGGCAAACCTGAGACCACACACACAACAAATTCCAATGTAACCACTGATTAGGACCCCAAATACTAATATTAAATCCTGTTTATGCATCGTGCATGTTTGCAACCTTACGCTGCAACCCCAGCCGTTTATCACTGCTGTATTACCTGTCAGATGCTGGACTCTGTCACGTCCCTTTTCTGTGCCATATGTGTCAAGATCCTGTGTTGTCCTCCCTTTGTTTCCCCTTGTTCCCTTCCCTTATGTTGGTGTGTCTGTCTTCTGTCCTGTCTGTCTGGAGCTGGGGGGCAGAGTCTTAGAGATCCACTCTGATCATACTGTATGGACACCTGCTGTAATCACACACCTGCTCCTGATCTCCCATTTGAGCCACTTACACCACTACAGGATAAAACATGGGTTCACTCCTCCACTCGTCACCAGATCGTCCGTAATTCTCCTGTGTGTTACTGAGAACTCCTGCTTCAACTCCACTCCTGAGCTGCGTCTGCCCGCTCCATCTTCCTGCCCAGTACCTGCTGTCCCTCTAGAGACCTGTCAGCTCTCTGGCTCCCCGCTGGCCCTTTGCTTCCCACCTGACTTAACCCCCAAAAGACTGAACTGGTTAAGTGCTTTACAATAAACACTGATTTCATCTAAAGCTGCCTGTTCTGTGTCTGCATCCTGTGGTCCAGCCTTTAGAGTTCTTAACAATGTGGGAATTTCTGCATGCATGCATGCAGGCAAGACAATTTGTTTGTAGTGTGAGTTGTTTCATGAAACCTTAAGTCTGCATAAGATCCAAATACCTGAATGCCCCAGCAATACAGTGGTGTGTTATATTATGAAAGACTGGGAGAAGAGAAAAACCTTTAGATTGACCTTTGGAGACAAACACTATGAAATCACAGCCATGGCATTTCAACTAAGCCAAATTATATTTAGAAATGAAATGACTAATTGCAATGGAGAGCTCCAATTCCCACCTCTCATTATTTATTTCAGCTAAATCATTACTCAGAGTAAAGAATTGATTGAAATATATTAAGGATTTTCCCCCCTTCTCCAAGAAACAACCAACACATACTATATTTAATGGTGGTTTATCACGTTTTTTTTAAATGACCAAAGAACAGTTTGCATTCTTTACTTATTTTCCGGTGTGGTGAATGGTGTATTTATAAATCCAGCAAACATATGGGTACTTTTCAGCCTTTTTTGCTGTATAAAATGTTGTTGTTCCCCATGGGCAATCAATTTTTCATGAGAGCTTTTGGTTGTAGGCCTTAATGCTTTTAAAAGCATACAGGGACAAAAAGCTTTCCTGCTGATTGCTTTTGTTTTTCTAATTCAAAATATAATTTAAACAAGGAAAACTTGCTGACTACTTGCAGGATAAATATATGTTTAAAATGGAAAAAAGTGTTAATAGTGGAAATTATAAAATGAAGTATTTAATTCCATCTAAGAATCTATTTCATTTAAATTTACAAAGCTCTGTTGTGTGTTCAAAACAATGCAGTGCCCCAGAATGTGATGCCAGTTAGTCATTTTTGTTTCTTTTTTTCTTTTTTTTTAATAATCCTTCTACAGAGCCTCAAGTCGAACTGAAGTAGAGGGATTTAAGTCGCTGCTTTCTGTAGAAATCAGCCAAGGCCACCGCCTGCAGCCTGCAGGTGTTGGTCTGTCTAACAGCGCTGATGAGACGTGTAGTGCTGTGTGCTTGTCTCCGAGGTGTCAGTATTGTTATAAAAAAGCACTGTTTGGGTGAGTCCCATTCCCATCCTAGAAGCCTTGAGCCCTATGCCTGCAAGGTTGACAGAAATGTGCTCAGCAGTTGAAGCCAACTTGGAAAAATCTTTCAAGATCTTTCAATCTTTCAATTCTGCCAAGGAAGGTAAAATGGCCTCTCAACATCCTGTACCCTAAAAGTCCTTCTGGGCCAATGGAATCCGGGTAAAATGAAATATTCATTATTTGGAATAAAGCTCTAAACTAAGGTAGAAAAAGGGTCAGGTTCATAAATAGGAATCACAGCCATATAACTCCAGTCTGAGGCCAGAGTAAGTCTACTCCATCCAGTTTAGGTACATAAAAAGTGTACTCTGAAACGTATAGACGCCACCAGATTGGATCTCACATGCCATCTACATTCAGCACTGTGACAGTCTGATCAGTACAGCATTGCTTGTCTTCTCTAATTTTGAATGAGTGAGTGAGTTACCATATTTCCTCCACTTGACATTGGACAATCGCCAGACTTTTCCCAAAAGCTCTTGCACTTTTAAAATGAATTGTTACAAGCGTTTTCTTTTCGGGCGACATTTACAGCTGGCTGTGATGCCACCTTTGTTTATTTGTCACTACATTTGGAGTGGCTCTCCCTCTCCCCTCTGTTCGGAGAGAGGCCAAGCAGTAGTTTGTTACCCAGATGGAGGCCGTGCGCTGTGTGAGACCAAATAATAAAAATTCTCAAACTTTCTCAGCGAGGGATTGTTTTACAAGAGAGTTTGGCTTATGTTTAACAAATGAATTTTGTGATTTTGCAGGATTTCAGGAGCAGCATTAAAAGCCTGGAAGTTAACTTGTAGCCTTAATAAGCCAGACTTCAATTACTGGTAAAATAAACGTTAGTGCATTAGTTTATATTGCAATATGATGTTTTAAAGGAAAATATATACTTAAATATTCTATAAACATTATGCATTACATTATGTTGATTCATTCATTATATTCATTATATTTCCAGAAATGCAGCCTGGGTAGCTTCACATTTTTCCCTGGTTTACTGGGGCAGATCAATTGCTTATAAATAGAAATATAAGTGAGATGGTATTGAACTTGGCGGGGGGGGGGGGGGGGGGGGGGGAATAAAACTTATTCACAACAGGAGCTAATATGAGAGAATCTTCTTGCTAGGGCAGTTCCATCTTGAACTGCTAGTCAAAGCTCTATGATTACAATGTTAGACTACAGGGGCAAGAGTGGCAGAGACAGAGAGCAGAGGCACAAAGGAGAGAAACTAACTGAGAGCGTGAGAAAAATTAGACGGAGGGAGTTTCTTTCTCCTCCCTTTTGACTCCATGTTCTCACAGGCTGCAATTCATGGTGGGCTTGAAGCAAGACGCAGACTGACAACAACATCCCTCCCGCTGCGGTGGAACTGATTCCCTGATGGGATCCGTTATGAGTGTATTTTATTTTTTCTTCCAACTGCAGCTCAACCTGATCTTCAATTTTTCAAAAGCACAATTTGGATGTAAAATGTACAAAGTAGCTTTATGATTTGCTCTTTAACAAGCTGTTTCTCTAACTTGTTACTTGATACAAGAACTCCCTAATTTATACTTTGGTTCTGAATGCCATTTTGAGTGGACTTCAATTTGTATAACATCAATATGGCAGCAGCCTGTGATTTATATCACAGAAATGGTGCGATGAAAGAGGCCAAAGAACCGACAGCACTGCATTGTTGAAATACCAACATTTGATCAGAAGTGTGGAGGCTCTGAAATGTTTGTTTGGAGTTTTGTGTGGGTGTGTTATTTGAAAATCCGGAAGCAAAAATGAGTTTTGTGTTGTGCTTGTGAATCATTCCAGGCAGGCATTTTTATTCAAATGCCTTTTGAGGCAGTCATCTTCAAATGCTAAAATAAATCTTCTCCGATAACATAACACGGCATGCAACCATCATGAACATGTCAGTGAGAGGTTTAGTGCCGAGAAAAAAAAAAAAAAAAAGGTTCACAGGTGTTTCATTTTTCAGGTCTGGAGTATGTATGTTGAATGGGCGGTGCGTGATGATGATATTTACACTCAAAGAACAATGGCCAAGGATTAACACAAGACTTGGTGGTGATTTGTATGTATTGTGAAAGGCAGCACAGAATGGTGCCACTGTACTGTAACCTTTCAAAAAGGACATTATTTTGCCAATGAGGTGTAAGTAAGCATGATACCGTGTATGGTTTCACTTAGAAGTGCTTATGTAAACCAAAAATTCTTTCTCTACTTTGTCTTTGCCCTCCATCTGCTCCATCTTTTACAGTTAAACCAGCAGCATGTGAAGGAAGGTGGTGCCTGCTGCTCCTTTGCTGTTGTTGTTGTTTTTCACTCCAGTCGAAATTGCACAGCTTTCTCTGTGTTCACTGCTTTCACTTTAAATGAATGTGCATAGATCACAGGAACTCAGTTCTGTGGGCTAAAATTGTTGTCCAGGCCGCATGATCTAATCCGGGCCACGTTACTTGTTGTATGGGAAGAATAATGAGCAGATTCTTGGCTGATGCTGTGAGCACGCCGGGGGCAAAGCTACCCTCCATGTGTCTCTCCAAGAATGACCACTTTGAACAGAGAGATCCCAGAAGTTTCCTAAGTGCAACACGGGATTGTGGACATAAGGGAATATGGTTAAATACGGCCTGAGACATGTTTGAGTAAGAGGCTACAACTGGCATGTGGCAGCACTACTGTATGAGATTTTCATGGGTGGCGAAGAAAATACATTTAAGTATCAATATGCCTTTGAGTGCTGGAGCAAATTCAGGTGCATTTTTTAGTGTGAAGGACATTTTATGGTATAGTGTAAAATATGAATATAAAAATATTTGAATAGCAACAGTCATAGTCCATTGATTATTCCAACATTTCATTGGAATCTAAATCTGAATTTATGTGAGTGCCATACTGATTGAGGTGCTTCAGCTGCTCTTTTAAACATATCCCAAGGTGTCTGTATGACCTAGTGTTGAAAAAACAATGCTGTTTTTCATTTATGCCTTCTTCACACTAACCAGGATCAATTTGGCTTTTATTCTGATGAGCAGCTTTTATGTTTTTGGATACATGCATGTACTAATTTCATATGGAAGATCGGAGCTAAAGTTTTTGCAAACATGGAATTTCTTCTTTTTTTTGTGATTAATATATTCTGTACATGTTTTGTGATATAAATAAATGGACATGTAGAAAACTCACAGTTTTCTCTGGATAATTTCAAGCTGACGGATTGCAGAAGACCGCTGAAAGGAAAGCCAGCGATGCAACTTCAGCAACTTTACAATGGCATCAGATCATGAGGAAAACAAATCAGCTTTTTGAATCTAAAGGGAAAAAAAGAGGTGTTTTCTGATCAATAGTAAAAAATTGTACTTGGGTGCATTTAGCAAGTCTTCTCTCATCAAGACAGGTGGAACGTTGGTATTCATTTTGAGTTGTGTTTCGTGTCAAGGGTTTTTTGCTGTGTTCTGGTCTTTTACGACTGGAAAGGAAATATTCAGCTCTTAAGCTACTAAATCTTCAACTATTTTCACCAGCTAGCTGCTAAGTCTCTCATTTCGTGCTGGGCTGGAAGTGGGAAATGGCTCGGAACTTTGTCACTGAGAAGAGCTGATATTATGTTAAGAAGAGCCACAAGTGTGATTCAAAAATCACCAAAACAAGAAGCTAAAAGGTGTAAAAAGGCTCTATGGGTGTGAGGGGAAGCTCTGTTGTGCTCACGCAGGCAGGAATCCTCTCTCATGATGATTTTTAATCTGTACTTGCTCACAAAGAGGTTTTCTACAGTAGTAAACTACATAGGCCACTCAGACTTTAACCATGTCGCCAGACCGTTGCCATTGAAGCACATTTCCAGTTTCTGAGTGTTATGGTGGCCATTTGCAAAGTCTCTCTGCTGCTGAACATAGTTTTTTGCTGGAAGTGGATGATGGTGATTGTTGGCATTTTTGCAGCACCATTACTGGAAAAAGTGAGGAGACGGACCAGGGCTTGCTAGAGACGGAAGTCAACACAAAAGTGGCTTTCCAGCACTGTAGACGGCTCTGAGAAAGTAATTGAATGCCGAACTTGCAATGTTGCATTTAGACTGGTTGGTAAACAGCTGTTAATGCTAATGTTGGCTATGTAGCAATTGCAAAACCTGCACATATTTCCTTTGAACATTTAGAGACATCGTTGGCAGGGATCAGTGACCCGCTGCTCCCTCTGCAGCAGCTCTTTCTGGCTTTGACATAAATTACATTTAAATAAAGAAATTTTCTTTTTTTTTTTCTTTTTTTATGTATGTTTATTTTGTTGCACAGTTATCTTGGAATTCAAGGTGGTACTTGGAATTGGAATTTGAAAAAGTTGTAATATGCGTCACATACAGTACTGTGGCTGAAGCCTTTACCTGCAGGCTGCTAGAGTTGAATTTGCCAGCCACCCTTGGTAATCTGTAATCTGTAGCAATGTTCAAAAAACAGAAGTCACATTAAACAGTGAGTAACATTAACATTTAATAGGCTATTATTTAGCAAGAAATTGTTTGTATTATATTTGTATTTTCGACTCAAAGCTCACTCACTCAGACCTACGGACAATTCAGTCAGCAGTTAACCCAAACATGATGTCTTTGGATGGTGGGAGGAAACTGGAGTACCTGGAGGAAACCCACGCAGGCACAGGGAGAACATACAAACTCCGCACAGAAAGGCCGCAGGCCGGGAACCGAACCCGCAACCACTACGCCGCCGTGCCTAAAATGTTTCAATGAACAGATAATATGGAGAAGTTGTGATGTCCATTCTGTAAGGTTTAGACATTGTTGAACATAGCTCGGAAGTGAAGTGAACCCATGACCTTCTTATTGTGGGGCAACAGTGCTAACCACTACGCCGCTGTGCTGCATCTTATTAGATTAATTTTCCACAAATATGGAGAGAACTCCAATCAGCCTGTATTGTTGTATTTTTCATTTAGTCTACACATGCACACCATAGATTTTTTTTTCTCCTCTTCATAAGTGTTTGGTGTTTTCCTTTGTTATGATAGATAATCACAGGAAGGAATGACAGGAAGGGAAATATCAGCTTTCTTTATTACGGTTCTGTATTTTTATAAATGCAACAAACTAGTTTTTGTATATGCAGTACCTTTACATATAAAACTTTACAAGCTGTGTTATGTCCTCCAGATCCATAAAAAAAATGATTTGGTGGAAAAGAGAGCAAAATGGCTCTTTTGATAGTAAAAGTTGCAGACCCCTGATCTACTGTATGACTTTATCTGTCCAAACCTTCATTTTAATTGTCGCATTTTTGATGATTCAATAATACCCAAATACATTTGATCTAGCACACATTTGAAACTAAGCTTTTAAGGGCTTTAAGGCGCAGTAGGGGCTCTCACCAAACACCAAAATTATCATAAGTGATTAAAATGAGACCCTCCGTTGAACATTCGACTAAATAGAAAATGCTAAGTAAACAGTATTGACGGGGTTTCATACTAAATGTAATTACACAAAGGGAGCAGCCTGTTTTGAATAACCCAAAGATACAAAGATTAGCATGATTGGAGGATGCTACATGGCATGCGTGTAATAAAAAGAAGCACTTCCACAGTAAGGTATGATGACAGACCTGCGATCATGTGAATGTGGGAATATGTTTTGAATGCAGTGCTGGGGAGCCTGGGGTTGGATGTGACGTTTGCTGGTTGTGATTGATTGTGTTGTTATTGCTAAGGACCCTCTTCCGGCTGCCTCCGGGACCCTTTTCGATCCATCCACTGTCTGTTTGTACTGCTGCTCATAAATTTTACAGCCCGTGCTGGAACCCAGTGGGAGCTTAAACAATTGCTTTATTGATGAATTTCTTTCATACAAGGAAGACCACCTCACCAGGCTGGCATGGGACTTTTCACCACTCCAACATGAATACTGCAGTGTTTTGGGTTGGTTTTTTTTTTTTGGGGGTTTTTTTTTTCCAGCTTTTCTTTTAGTTCAAATTTGTTAAGTGAGGTTGTGCTGCAGAGGATTGCCCTTGGAAATGAATGCTGTCCTTCCTCGACTGTGCCTCTCTTGGTCTCTTAAAGTGTAATAAATTTGTAGATGGAGATGTGAAATCGTGGTTTATTGTTGTTTGCGAGATGTGGGTTGTTTCATCACGATACCCTGTGGAGATATAAATGTGACACTATCATTAAACAAAGACAACCTTTGGAATTAGCATTAGAGAACTGAGGTTGCGCTTTCATTAAAAGCAACTTCAGACTTTTACATCGCTGTGTAGGAAACAAAAATTTATTACAGGGAGCAGAGCTTCAGTGATGCAGGTGTTCTAAGTGAGAGAATGCGGGAAGTGTAGTTTACAGTTTGTGTGATACTATTTATACGTGCAGAGAGGCAGTGGAGGGATAATATGTTAGTGGGAGAATTAGTGGAGTTAATATTCTTGTGCTGCAAACCTACATGAGAGAGAGAGAGTGAGTGTGGGGACGATATTGTCATTGTAAAGAGCATCTTTAAATGGACAACAGACTGAGCTCAGTCACAAGCAATCTCTTGAAATCAGCAAATCAGAAAGCACTGGCTGTTTTTTAGAAAATAAATATTACAAGGAAAACATGTTTAATTCTCAACAGGATCAGCTCCAGGTTCCTGGTGAGTCAACCAGGGGTTGGGGAAATGGAGTACTGAAATATTTATCAGAGCACTGCATATTCAGCTGAGGGTCCTTTGTGCGTGCTCGTGTGATCTTTCACAACACGTTCACAAATTAAATATTTATCGCATTTAAATAAAAAGGCGAGTGCCGGGTCTCACCGAGTGGTCTGTGTTTGTGTGTGTGTGTCTGAGTGCATGAGGGGAGAATCGAGTTGTGTGCTATAAGGGATGATTGGTGTGGAGTCCCAGGAGGTGGGGGTGTGTTGAGCCTGTCAGGATGGAGATATGCGACTCACCTCCCTATCTACTCATTCACAGAGACTGGAATCAGCCTCAGCTTAACCGGTGCACTGTGGCAACTGAGGGGGCTGCAAAAGACAAAAAGATGACTGTGCCTCACCTGATGCTGCAGTAAGCCACCATTCACACAGCTGTATAAGAAAAAAAAAAGCTTCCAAAAAGCAAAACACATTTTGTCTATATATATAAAGAAAGAAGACAGCATCTCGAATAATTTGTACATTTGTGCAATGTGTCTTTCTTCTGACCCCAATTCAACAAAAGATGCTTTTAGTGCAGTTAAAGGTGAAGTGTACATTGCTGTCAAATACAGTACTCACCATTTTGTATGCATAAAAAGCACGGATGTACCACGAATACCTCATAGATACATTTGAGGATTAACTGTGCCCTTTATCTCCATTAATACAGCTTTTCTACATTGCCCTGTGTTATAAAGGCAGGCTGTTCACAACATCATAGGACAAGATGGAGGCTGTAAGTGTTAATACTGGCTAATACACTTTGCATGTCACAGATAAACATAGAGAAAAAACAAGAACACACTGGCAGACACACTGTGACTCCAATTCCCTCGAGGAGAATTCCAGAGGACGATTATGATGTGCAGGAGAAGAGCCAAGATAGCACTGGGTGGAGGAAGGTTATTCAGGATTTATCTTGTCACAATAACATTCGACAGGCTTTCCAAAAAAAAACCCCAAAAAACAAAATTGCTCCAGCTGCTACCAACTGCAGCTGGGTCAAGAAAATCTTGAGAAACTAAAGGAAATTCATAATGCCATGATGCAATTATTGCCACTATATTTAGGAAGAAGTGATAAAAATAACGCACAAAACAAATATTGCTTCCCAAAAGTCCTGTTCATTCGAGCCAAAGAGAATCCACAGCACTGCAGGTAAATAAGATTAACGTGAAGCAGTTTCTCCCCAGCTTGCTGCTCATTTCTAAAGGCCAAATGTCAGTATGCTGCTTGCTCACTAATGACACGACAAGGAGTCAGTTTTAAAAATTACCGTCTGCAGCAGGGACATTTTAATTACAGTCTTCACATCACACCCTTTCTTTTTTTGTTTTAAGATTTGCGAGTACGCCCAATTCAAGCCAGGTTGTATCGGCACCTTCAAAGGATAATAAAACATATCTCCGGCTTTTCACCACTCCTGAGGGGAACTTGCAGTTCAGGTCGGCTCATGCTGTGAGAAGGAAGGATGGATGGAATAGACACAGGTACAGCTTTTCATGGTGGCACCGTGAGCAGTGCCGACCCACTGTGACAGAGACATCAAAAATGAACCAGACGTAATTAGCATTGAAATAGTCAGCGTGTGGGGATGTTTTATGTGCGAAATAATACCTCATCAACATCAACAACAGCTATTATAACATGACGGAATGCCTCCATTGATAAGTGCAGCCCAGCACGCAGCACACCATAAATCACTGTATGATCCCTCTGAAGTTTAATTCAGCCTTTGGAATATTGCTTGGTTGTGAACACAACTTAACAAACGATTGTGAAGGCAGGTACACTTGATTTCCATATTCAAAAGCAGCTCTTTAACTCTATTACTGATGCAGTGTCAGACAAAATTCTTGTTGACAAGGACAGCTTGGTGAGAGGAAATTGACCTCCTGGGAGGGGGAGTTTCAGAAAAGCTTTGTCTTGAAAATGTAGCACCGGTTCATTAAAGGTTAATGGTGCATTGATGATAAGTTTTATCCACCTCCTCTCTTCTGGACTAATGATGCAATGCCTGCAAGTTGACATCTTACAGATAGGATGGATGTCTGAGTCTCTGGAGGTGCAGAGTCCTTGCTAGTGGCCAATGCAGCAATACAGTTCTGTGCAGGAAAATGCTGAAGAAGTTTGCAGAGGCAGGATTTAAAACTCACAGCATCTGTATTTTCATCTCATCAGATATGTCACTAAATCTTCTTGTAATGAAAGGATAAATTGCCCAATGATATGTTTGTAACCCTGTGTCTCAGCGTTGCTCTAGACGTTACCACTGGATGTCAGATAATGTTGCAACACGGGGACACAGACAGTCTTGAGCTGGGAAATATATCTAAATATGCAAAAGTGAGATTATAAATGTAAAAGTTGGCTTCCCCACTGGGCATTAGGCATGTGGTGGGAGGATGTACCTTTCACATTTCGATAACAGCGTTGGCAATAATTAGAAAGAAAAACTGAACTGTGGATGGATTCGGAGTGATTAACTCTATTAAGTTATCTGTAAGTGGTTTGAGCCACTGCACCATTTATTTTCATGTGTTTTAAAATAAAAAGTGTTGAGGGACAGGGTTTATAGAGGTTATATATTACCTCTGGAGGCAAGTGACTGCAGTTAACATTATTGGCTACCAGCCAGTTTATTCTAACTGCCTCATAATAAAAAGAGATCTTGGAGTTTCCTGTGAATAGTATCTTTGCTATTTAAATAGCCGTTCATGACCTCAACAATAGATACTCTGTTCCTTGCAACCAATGAAAGTGAGCTTCACATGTTGAAGCGACTCATCCTCTAGCTGAGCGATGAAGTAAAATCTCTATCAATTCCTGCCAGGACCTTTGTGTAAAACATCCCACTTTGTCACTATCAATCTATCAAATAAAGTCAAAAAAATGGCTCAACTGGGTAACCATGGTTACCCAGTCACATTTCCAGGGGAATTGAGAATGTAATGAACAAAACAAATGGAACCATAAAATAAAATACAAGGCTACAACAAAGGCATTGTGGGATGCTTCACAACATCAGCATTTAATGCTGTCTTGAACAACTACAGCCTGCCCCATGTGCTGATGCCTACTATCTCTGTGGCACCATTAAAAAAGAAGATGTGTCAGGCACCAATTCCTCAGGTTTGCAGATGACTTTGGACTGATTGCTGTCACCAGAGGTGGGATAGGTGAGGAGATCTCCAGCACAAAAAGGCGCTGAAACAACACCAGGGACAACAAAAATTCCAAACAGTGTAACAGTTGTCACCACATCCTTAAGAAATGGTGGCTCAAAATAGCGTGACTGGTACCTGCTCATGGCCTCATTCAACGTTTGAAAAGTTGTTAATTTCACTGATTGTGCGTGTGTTTGTTACAGTTTGTAAAACATAAATCACGAGGATATTTAGAATATCATTTTAAAACTGAAGAATCGTTGTGTATATTTGCACAGCTGTCACCTTAGCCTAGCCTCCTACGTCAGCTGTCATTACTGCAAAACTCAATCTAAATAAGCAATCCGTTATTTTGATTGCTCTGGCCTGTCCATAAATTCTGCACATTTGACTACAAATAGAAGTCGCCTGGGTGATTTAACAGTGTAATAGAGCCTGCTATCACACCCCCTTGAATGGAGGCAAACAGATATATTGCAGAAGAAATTCAACTTGTAGCAGATACGATGGTCCAATTCTCCATGCCTCTGTCCTCACCTTGTCTGTTTAAGGTGGTTCGGCGCAGTCACTGACCTGAATAGAAACCTGTCAGCTGAAAACTCTTTTTTTATCTTTATCTTCAAAATCTATTTCTCTGGCCAGGGGGGCAAAAATCATCTTTGACCTGGCCACATACTGTTCCCCGCCTTCCAAAGGCAAGAACATCCAGGCAGAAGTAGTTTCATACATGCTAGAATAGCGTATTCAAAAACCAACAATCACTTTACTATGTAGCATGGTGAAATGTAGGCAACCATGGCATCAACATGTCTCATGTTGATGCCAGATCACAAGGCACATCTTCTGAATCAGACTAATAGTATGCCGAATCAATGCCGTAAATTTGAGTAGTTTAACTGCAGCAGTTGTCATGCCTGAATATTGTAGTATTAGAGTATTAGAAGCTGTTGCTCGCGCTGTAATCTTTAAAATTTGTGGCTTATTTTAATTTTTCCACACATTTGTGCTTCCTTTTACACACATTGCCAGAGTCGGATTATTTGGCAAGTGTGTGTATCTCTGGCAAGCAGCACATCCTTTGCTGTGGCAAAATTTCAGACGTTGCAAACTTACATTCACCCCCTTAGGCTCACGTCTGTGAGAGTGAAGCCAATGACTGAAGGCTGCTTTTGCCGTCAATAATGTGCTGCTGTTTTTTAATGGTAGAGGAACTGGTAGCCTGAAATTCTGAATTTACAAATCTCTGAATTGCTAAATTTGCATAACAATGGCAGTCAAAATAACTGCTTGCATCAGCCAAAAAGTCTCTTTGGGAGAATGTGAGGGTAACATGCATTTGTAAAATAACAATGAGATGTAATCAAGTGTAATTATATCTTATATTTGCAATTACCTTCCTAAAAAGGCACATAACTCAGACATGTGCACAGGTACTTACACACACACACACACACACATATACATACACACACGTACACACACACACATATATATATACACTATATGTATATATACAGTCAAAAGTATATTTGACTGGTAGTGTATGTGTGTGTGTGCGTTTATGCGCTTGCTTGGGTTTTTTTATGCAAGAAAGAGGCAGAAATGAACTCTTGAAATGCTTTAATGATGTCAACCACAATGAACTCTGACCCTCATTCATTAACAGAGTAGAGAGACCACAAATGTCAAGAATGGCCTCACTCATGGTGCCAAATGTTTACCTCAAAAGTGATAACCTATTAGGAACACATATAAAGGAACATTACAACTAATTTCTGTCAACCAATCAATAACAAACAATTAGGTGATTCTGAACACCTTTAGGTAGTTTACTCTAACTTTTAGTCCCCACAATACAATGTCTATAAGCATGATGGGAAAGGTCTGCCCACAAAACCCAAAACACGCTACCATATATATATATATATATATATATGCCTACATCATTGTATCTACATTTATCTGCAGGCACTCTGGACAAAAATTCTGGTTAAGGGCATATATGGGATGCACATGAAGTATTATAAAATCATATACATTCATTCATCTTCTACCGCTTATCCGTTTCCGGGTCGCGGGGGTGCTAGAGCCAATCCCAGCTCACTCTGGGCGAGGGGCAGGGTACACCCTGGACGGGTCACCAGTCCATCACAGGACCAACACACAGAGACACACAGAGACCAACAACCACTCACACTCACACTCAGACCTACAGACAATTTAGAGTCACCAGTTAACCCAAACATGATGTCTTTGGACGGTGGGAGGAAACCGGAGTACCCAGAGGAAACCCACACAGGCACGGGGAGAACATGCAAACTCCGCACAGAAAGGCCCCAGGCAAGGGAATTGAAACCCGCAACTTTCTTGTTGTGGGGCAACAGTGCTAACCACTATGCTGCCTCGCTGCCAAATGATATACAATATTCTCCAAAATATAGGTTAATAAATCATAAATATTTTAAGCTTAATGTTGCACAAATTAAATTCTATGTTTCCACTGCTGAACTCATTGAGATTCATTATTTATTTTAACATTTGCAATTTTAATTAGACCATGTGTTCAAACCATTATGGAAACACCTGCTGCGATTTTTTGAAATATGTATGATTTTTACTTTAAATTAAACTTTGTTTGGCTTTAAATCAGCCTATTTCAGTATAATAAGTAATCACATATTAAATCCCACTGAGAAATCACAGTAATGTGTCATTGTACACAGGTTCCTAAATAACCAGGTCTGTTTGGGTGGTTGGCATGTGGATGATTTATGCCGACCCAGATGACACATGACATCAGAGCTATCTGTGCATCACAGGTACATACTGTAGGTTTGCAGGTAGAGAAACTGTAGTTCAGATGTCGCACCATTAAAAGGCATTTTGTGGTGTTTGTCTAGTTCATGTCTTTGAGCATTAAATATCTTAACAGTGTAGGAAACAATTTTATTCCTTCAAGACAGAATGAGGTATGGCCAAAAAATAAAATAAATAATCAACCACAAATGTGATAATCTCCCCACTGCTAATAAACCCACTGTAATTAGTGCAGCGTTGTCACTGAAATAGTGGCACAAGGGGAGGCGTTGACAAGGACAAATGAGTGAAGAAACACGCTGAGAAAAAGCATGTTGACACAGTTTCCTTTGGAGGACCACATGTCTCCTGATTCACTTAATTTCTCTTGCATGGTGTAAACTGTGAAAACATTTGGAAGATGAAATTTCTACGCCGGCGAACTGATCAGGACCACAGTTGTGCCTGAGAGTGTGGAGATGGTGGTTCTCGTTTTAATTAACACCAGAGGAAATCATGGTAGACAGGTGCTGGTTTAACCACGGATTTATCAAAGTTTGCTCAGACCTGCCAAGTGCTTTGATAACTGCAATAGAACACACTATTAAGCCCACTGTGCCGTTTTAATCACGAATAAGAACAAGATTTTTGTTGTTGTTGTTGGTCTTCTAGCATCATTACATTACCTTTGACAAACACTCACTGGTTACCTTTTGATGAATTGCATAATTGAACACTCGTGCTTCATTAATTACTGCTGAGCCCGAACTATTTAGCAGTTGAGCTCTGCCTTTGGTCCTTGCTGGTCCTGTGTTCTTTCTTTTCTGCTGACGAATTTGCTGTTCCCAGCCATCCCATTAGCCTACTGTTATTGAGATTAATGTTGTTGTGATTGTTTTTACCTGTACCATTGTTATGGGCTGAGAGTGGACCAGGGCGGAGGGGCAGTCTGGAGAAAAGTGCTGGAATTAACTGCAAAGACTGGGACGGTTCACTTGTTAACCCCTGATGGCCAACCCTGACTCCCGCCCTTCGTCTCTGAATAAGCCAGGAAGGTTTTTACATCTCTACATCACTGACAGACACAGCAGCAGAAGGAATAATTGTGTGGATTGGTCCTGTGTCCAGCTGTGCCATGTAGCTGTGGCTGAATATAGCCCAGATCAGTGATCAGTTTTCCTTTTATCTTCTACAGTTGGACGCCCAAATTGTACTTTTTATTAGAATTTTTTTCAGCTACTGATTAAAATCAGAATAATTGAATTGCTGTTGCGTTAGATGGCTGCCTTTACCTTTTCTGTAAAGGAGAACAAATCATTGGATTCTTTAAAGCTTGAAATCTTTTAAACTTTCTTGCTGAAGCTACACGTAACGAGCCAAGCAGAGATTGTGGATAAATAGTTCTTCTCATCTTACAAAGAACAGTAACGCCTGGGGGGGGTGAACATGTGCCTTAATAGATGGGTAGTGATATACATAACATTTCAGTTTTGACAGGGAATCTGTTCTTAAGTTGCTCTGACAGCCACTCAAATTTGTGCCAGGAAGCTATCAAATGGAATGGATTATTCCCCATCTACAAACCACAACATGTGGGGCATGACGCAGTTCCTTTGGCTGTGGTTTGTTCCGTGGCATGCTGCCAAGGAACAAAGACCCCCCCAGCTTGGCAGGGCCATGTGACAGAACAACGAGAACGTCTTCATAGTCCCGGCTCAACCTTCAAACTTCATGCAGGTAAAAAAAAAGCTGTGCACAGCCAAAGCTTCACTCAGCTCAGAACGCAGCTGTTTATTGTGCTCTGTGCTGGAGTGAGTCACACCAATTAATGTCCTCATGATCCTTCCTTCCTGGTAAAGTCTGATGAATGCAACCATTGGTTCCCTCTCAGAATCACTTACATTACATCTCTGAATGTCAGCGTATCAACATCTGCAAAAAAGTCCATGTGAGATCACTGAGAAGCTCTCAGCTTCATACACTATTGATGTCTCTCCCTAAGAGTTCTCTGCTCTTCCTTACCATTCATAGAAATAAACAAATCTATTTGACAGTTAATCTTCTATGATGTAGTCCCAATTCAATATGTTCAATCATCACTTTTTACAAGACAGTTTGATTGACATATGATAAGGTCGCTCACATCTGTTAAAACTCTTGTTTCAGTCAAATGTAAATGACCATTAATTTCCTGCAAAACAAAGGATGCCGCAGGCAAAAAGTATTGTATCAGTAATAAAAACAAGGAGCAAATATGAGGCAACAACATTAAAAAGACAGAAAAAAGAAAGAAACAAACTTGTTTAGCATTTATTTGTGTGAGATGCTACATACCACAGGAATTCACATCCATGCATATGAAAATAAAGCAGCCTACAAGGTTCTTTTAGTCCTCTATTAACACTTAAATTGGCATGAGGGGGTTGTCAGTGCAGGAGCGAGCAGCATTAGCTTTCCTCACCACCAGCACTGCGCTCCTTGAAGACTTACTCACACCAGTAAACATATGCACCATTTTCCAAGTTTCCCCAATCTGTTTATTAGTGCTTCTAAGAAAAAAGCGACCAAAACCAAACACGCTATCAAATTCTGCTCAAACTAATTTATCAACGTCAGAATGAAAGCAGCCATAAATGTGATAAAGTGTCCATGTAAGTATTAATATGCATGCATGTGGTGAGAGGTTGTTCCAGGGGAAAGACAGTAAATGAAACGTGCTGTTATCAGAGGACCCCACTGACCCAGATAGTGTTCACTGTGCTGCCCATAATGATGACAACTCATTTGACAAGTCAAATTTCTTATTTTCTACTAAATGTGACAACCATCTGATTTCTTACATGCTACAACTTAAAATACTTAGTATTTCCCCGATGGAAATTTTTTTAGCTGTGAATAAAATTGTACATGTAAATCTCTAACTTTCAGAGTTAAAAGCTCTTTTCCAAACTTTAATGAAATTTATTTTCTCTCTGCATTCCATCTTTACAATCTCCCTGCTCTTATTCCAATGCCTGCCTGCAGTGAATTAGTTTGTCAAAGACTGCTTGGGGGTGTATAATGGCTAATGTTTTCCAGCCAGTCTAATTTGTTCACTTTTTATCTCCATCTTTATGCCTCCCTAACCTCCATATATAACCTCCTCTCCCCCCCCACCTTTCTTTTGGCATGCTGCTGTTTTGCATTTAATGGGGATTGAACATTTGATCGGCATGACTCTACAGCACTTCTATCGTCATAAAATGTTACTGAGGTTCATGTGCAGGTCACTAACAGTAGAAATATTAGCTGAGAGTATTGAAGACTGTCTTTCAGTCTGAGTCTTGAGATGGAAAATACACTCAAACTAGAAGACTAGATAGAAATACATTTGCATTTTTGGTCAAATTAAGAATGGAATTTTAGCTTTTTTGGTATCTGTTTTTTATTCTAAAAGTTGGATGATTTTAAATTTAAAATCTGTAAAAAAAAAATAAGTGGTTAGTATTTTGTCTAACATGCTTTTCTGATTTAAAAAGTGAAAAAAGGGAACCTGGCAATGGATGTACATCTACACACAGGCTCTCTGTACAGACAAGGTTTCAGTTTTGTTTTGCCCCCCGCCCCCACTTGCTGTAGCAAATTGATTCAGTTGGTTATTTACATGATATGGGTAGCTGTCTTATTTTGTTTTAACGAAAGTGTCATTATTTCACTGAAGTCCCAAGTAGGGATGGTACTCTTAACCAATTTTACTATAAACCATGATTTAAAACATCACAACAATTCTGCCGTAGAGGCTGAGTAATACTAAGATTAAAAAAAAAAAAACAAAGTGATTATGTTCCCAGAAAAAGAGGGACATTAATTGCAAATTACTCTTGAGCAACTTGCACAGCCTTTGTAGCTGGCAAAAATGGCTCTCAGCAAAACTCCCCAGAATACACAGGTTATTTTCTTGGTTGTTAAATTGAGGGGCCAGAATTGAAAGTTGGTGAAGCTATGAAGCCATGAAGCTAACGCTGCTACAGGAAGAATGGGAGAATGAGAAGACAATCTTTAGCCACCCAAAAAAGTTTATGAATTTGGTTGTAAAAAGCATGGCCGGGTGCTTGTTCAGGATGATGGCCACCCAATCTGCAAAACCTGCTAAAAGAAAGTTGCACCCAAAGGGTCCAAACCATCAAATTTGGCACATCTATGGGATCACCATTCAGAAATATGCTAACAATTAAAAGTACACAACAGTTTAATTACTCCACAACACTGTGTAAGTTTACGACTGATATGCATACTATCAAAATCCAAAACCGTCCCATCCCTAGTCCCACGATGTAACTACACAACTTTGGTGCTGGCTGCTTATTTTCCTCATGACATGCTATGTATGGTATAACACACGTTAAAATGTCGGAAGGTGTCTCCACACAAGGTCTTTTAGACACAGAAAAACAAGATTGTGGTTTCCAGTTTTGATCTACAGCGTATAGAGCAGTAAAAAATGAATCACCTTTTCACCAGCTAAAACATTACAGTGATGTACACATTTATGCATAAGTAATGAGTAGACTAGCTTTTGCTTTTCACACTTAAACTATACATGTTCTTGCATATGTTCTTTGATACTGCAATGCTTTGCATGCTCTGTAAGAACCTGTAATAAAAAAAGATTAATGACTTTAATGTATACATGCATTTATTCTGTGCCGCCTCAAAAATGCTAATCAGAGTGCAATCAAAATAGCCAAAAAGTATTGGTGCTCCACTGACAGAAACAATGCAGTTACAAAAATTTTGCTTCAACTTCATTTATCTTCGGTGTGTAGATACAGATTTTCTAAAGCTCTGCATCATGCATCGTGCATCGTGCATGTTAGCTTATTAAATTTACATGACCAGGACATGTTCCAGCATCTATTGTGGGCAATTGTTGGCTTAGTAGCGATGAATTATTAATGACAATTTAGCTGTTTGTACAGTGTAGTGTAATTTTAAAAGTATGGCTGAGACCGTTTTTCAACATAATGAGAGTGAAGTTTTATCTCACACCTCGTGTTGTTTTGACTAGTCAAATTTGCAACTGAGGTCACAATGAGCTGTAAAAGCTCTGGAGACTATGGTTTCCCAGATACTCCAGCTTTTTCGGAAGCCCGGTAGGTCGTATGCTAAATGTGTACCCTGTGACACCAAGTGGATTCAAGGAAATAAAATGCCCACGGGGGAGGGTGGATTCTGAAAGGTTGTGTCCAAAATCACTCCCTCATTCACTACTTCCTACTCACTATCCATAAATGTCTATGCATATGACTACATAGTGAACTCGTGTGTAAAAGGGAAAAAACATTTTTGGAGACTGTGGGAGTTCTCAAGCCAATGCTGAAAAACCTTAAACCTGTATTCTATGTAATGACCACGAGGGGGTGTTGCCACTGGTTGTAAGAAGAAGTCATATTGTATTGAAACCTATGTGAAAATGCACTAACCACTCACTTGATTTATTAGCTCAGTAGATATTTTTCTAAAAGCATAGGTCAGAGTCTTTGGTGTCTGGTTGAGTCGTCTTCAGTACAACATGATTTTAGGTTTTTAAATGAACGTTCTACTTAAAAGAAAACAGACCATGAAGCAGAGCATGCACTAGGGGGCATAGCTTCTATGAGATTGACAAACTGTATCTCACAAGCAGGTCAGATCCAGCCCTCACTCCTCCTCAACTCCACCTTCTCCTATGATAAAGTAAATCTTGCTATACATCTGGATATACATGGGGAGTTGAGTGTGATTTCAAATGGACAAATCTCTTCTGGTTGCCTAGCAATGTCATCGAGATGCTGCTTGAGGCTTGTATTTTATTGTAAATATATATAGTGTGTGTGTGTATGTACATATATATATATATATATACTTGAGTGCAGGTAAACAATGTGCTTTTGAGAGTCTTTTATATTCACCTTATAATTCATATGCTAAGATAATTTAATTATCTGCAGGTGGTTGTTTCATATTTTCACATGCAAATATTCATATTTCTCAATAAACGCACCGGTTGGTTTTTAAAAACGATATACATCATCCCACAAATAGACCCCTGGTCCATCGGTGAAAGCAGTGGAGGTGATTCAGAACATCAGCTGTGCAAAAATGAAAAACATTAAGCTGTGCCTTAAGAAAAAGAAGAAGAAGATGATACTTCACTTATCCCCGTAGAGAAATTCAGGTGTCCAGCAACACACACACAAAACACATAACACCGGTTAAAGACTATGAATAAATAAATAAATAAATAGATGATAAGCCGAGTAAAAAACTGTTATATGTTGAAAACTGGCATTCATCATAATAAAAAGCAGCATGATTATTATTATCCTGGTGGGGGGGGGTTTAAGAGGCATTAAAAAGCCTAATGGCTGACCTTCTCAGGACCTTCTCAGCCTGTCTGCCCTGCAGCACAGTGAGATGAGCCATACACTGTGCCCGCTCCTCTGTCCAGTCAATATGATGTGGAGAGGCTGGCTCACATTGCCCAATATGGCTTTCGATTTTTTCAAAGTACGCCCCTCAACCACAGTTGTCAGTCCTTCTAGCCTCCTGCTGAGCACTGAGCTGGCCTTTTTAACCAGCCTGTCCAGGAGCCTCCTGTTTCTGTCCACCACTGTGCCTCCCCAACAGACAGCAGTGTAAAACAAGGTGCTCATCACCACTGTCTGATAAAACATGTGCACCAACTCACCGCAGACATCAAAGGACCTGAGCCTCCTTAGAAAGTAGAGCCGACTCTACCCGTTCTTATAAAGAACGTCCGTGTAAGCAGACCTCTCAAGCTTGCTGTCGAGGAGAAGTAATAGCATTCAACAAGTTTTCGCAAGTTGCATAATATACAGAGTCCTAAATGCAACTCTTTATATGACAACTGAAATAATCTGAAACAAACAATCACACATTCTCAAATCCACATGTTTGCAGCTGGCAGAACTGGTTAGTGTAAAGTGTGAGTGGAAACATTATGTGAGCACTTGGGCTGCTGCAACACCAAACAAGAGCTGGAGTTTCATTGAAGACGTGTCCCAATGAGAGGCATTGCAGAATGTGATGAAACAACTGACAAACTCTTGTCTCAGACTGAAACAAGACGCACCACATCATTCACACCAACTATTTCATCCTAAGTAAATCCCAACAATCTTTGCTACACCTTAACCCAGAGTGTACTTTTGCAGCAGCAACCACAACAGAAGGCACAGACAATGCTGTTTCACTATAAAACACAGTTTCAATTGCTGTACAAAAATCTCAGTGTGGCAGCACGGCAGCATAGTGGTTAACGCTGTTGTCTCACAACAAGAAGGTAGCAGATTCAGTTTCTGGAGCTGGGGCCTTTCTGTGCGGAGTTTGCATGTTCTCCTCGTGCTTGCGTGGGTTCCCAGGTAGTCTGGTTTCTTCCCACCATCCAAAGACATCATGTTTGGGTTAACCGTTGACTCTAAATTGTCTGTAGGTCCGAGTGTGAGTGTGAGTGGTTGTGTGTCTTTGTCTGTCTCTGTGTGTTGGCCCTGTGATGGACCGGTGACCTGTCCAGGTTGTACCCCGCCCTCGCCCAGTGTGAGCTGGGATGGGCTCCAGCACTCCCTGCGACCCAGAAACAGATAAGCAGTAGAAGATGAATGTATATCATTGCATAATATTTCATGCGCATCCCATATATGCCTTTAACCAGAATTTTTGTCCAGAGTGCCTGCAGATAAATGTAGATATAATCATGTAGGCATATATATATGGGACTGGCTCCACCCCCCCCCCGCGACCCGGAAATGGATAAGAGGTACTGTAGAAGAACATGAATGAAATCTACAAGTTTACTATACTTACAATATGAATTCTTGGTGCAGAATGAGCTGATGTGCTCTTGGCACAGTCCTCTAAATGTTTTCCTAATTAATTTATAGTTGCAGTGTCAAGTTTCACGTCTTCAGTAAAACGTGCTGTTAAATTTTTAAACGATGGCCCCATTTAGAGGAAAATTGACCATAAAGCAGGGTATGCATTAGGGCGTGGCTACGGTGTGATTGACTCACTGTAAGAGAAATGGTGACCTGATTTTGTGATTAATGATGTCATGATTTGATGACAGATTTACGAGTGTATTTTATAATGATTATGTAGTTATCTTTTCTTCTTTATTATTTGGTATTGATGTATTTATTATGCATTGCGTTAAAGCAGTGGTCTAACTTATTTCAGTCTGTGTATATATAATGACTCTGTATTGTGCTATTGGGCCAGGACTAGTTTCTTTTAGTTGCTGATCTACACTCACCATACAGTAGTACTCAATTGTTAGACTCACTTCTGCGCCACAGCTGGATTTTTGTTCAGTGCCGATAGATGAAGTCTGGTGACGAGGTAGAATTTCTCTTATTTCATTTTTTTATGTCGGTTTTAGTTTAGGAATCCTCTTTTTTTTAGCTCTGTTTGTAGTTTTTCAGCAGCATCCACCAGCCCTCTTTCTCTCTTTTGTTCTAGTTATTTTTTTTGTTGTATTTGTTTACACTCTGGGCTATTAGGGTTAGGGTTAGGGCAATTTCTTTTTTCAACCAACCAATACCTGTCTTTATATTACCTTCCTATCCCTAGGGAGCTGGATCATAACAATTAGAATTTTTCATTTTATTTATTTATTTTTTTGTTTGAACACCTTGTCGTAAATCTAAGAGTACATCTAATATTTAAGGCATTCTAAATATTTAATCATTTTATTTACCTGTCATTTGCACCGGCACTCATTAGACAATGTCATTAAATAATGATCAAAGTCTTAGAAACTCAAACATATTGCAATCGTATTAAAAATTCACGAGTATCCTTTGCATTGCATTGGAGATGGTATACAGTAGGTAGTGATGTTAGTTCCTTCTTCTTAGTTTTTTCCAATTCCTCTACTTTCACTATTTGGAATTCTGACAAGTTCATGTTGAGGTGATACTTGCTTCCTTTGGTTTGTCTTTGCAGCACAGTGCACCAATAAAACATAAAGTGTTATTCTAGCCAGTGGATGTTGTTAAACTTCCAAATAGAGGACTGGCAGTAACAAGAATGAGAGCAGAGCTAAATGTTGCCAAGCATGGAGTTTAAAAAAACTTTTTCAGTTTTTCAGTCAAAGCTGCATACCTCACTGGAAAGCACTGTACACCCTCAGGTGAATTTTCTCTTTCTGCTCACTGACCCCTTTTTTCTTTTTCTCTCTAACACCTCTCAACACATAGTGTCATTTAAAACAGAACAAAAAAAAAAAAAAAAAAAAAAAAACTGGTGCAAAAAGTGTGAAAAGAGTGAGAAAGTACAAGGTCTTTAGTAATCACATACATAAATTATCCTCTCTATCAGCAGGCCTGCTCACAGTGTGTGAGACATTCAGAGCATGCTTTGAGCCTCTCAGCCTCCTGACCTTTTATAAAAGTTTGTTTTCCTTTTTACCCATTAGCATATTCCTGTTCCTACATATAGCTTCTAAAAATAAAAATCCCAATTTGATGTAGCAACAACTATCCGCACAAGAGCAGTTAAAAACACATTGTGAAAGTCACAGCGCTGCAAGATTGAAGCAACACAACCCCTCCCTGTGACAGTCGCCACTCAATTATTCTACAGTCATAGCATTGGAATCAGTGACTTACAGTGACGACTGCTTATTAATATCCAAAGAGGGGTTAACATCTTTTACTTTCCTAGAAATCACCAACAAAGACTCCTGATTCCTATAAATTCCAGTCTTGCCTTGTAATCGTCACAACGTTGTTGTAGTTTCATACAATATGATTAGTGTAAAAAATGCAGGGCCTGATTTTGTCTACATTGCCCACGCAGTGTATTTGCAAGTAATGAAGTGTGACTTGTGTGAATTATGCCCAGTTATCGCTAACAGTACCCAAGAGGTTTATTGAGGCACACTGGGTAATGAGGACATCCCGTCACTCACCCGAATGTAAATATATGGCTCACTCAAGCTGAGATGCTGTGCTGGCTTTATGTCTTGCCTCACAGGGGGAAAAATGAGTTGAATGAACCACACTGAATTAGAATTGATGAAAAACAAAAATCCATGCAGGAGCTGGGGGAAGTAAAACATGATTTAAACAATTAGATTAAGTCATAGAATTACATGGGTTGACTGTACATAAAAGACACATTACATCAGAGGTCAAACAAAATCTTTCATTATCACTGACCAAAAGGTTTTATACTAAATATTAATGTATGTCAATGAATATATCTTTTTGTTCCTATCAGTCAAAAATGGCAAATGATAGTTTTCAATACTAGCTGAAAACCATCTGCGGAGGTACATAAGCAACAACATTCATGCTGAAGGAGCTGTTTGTTAGTTTAGCTTTTGCTACAGTGTAAGCATTAACAGCTGTGTACTTACCAGCCTGGAACAAATGAGTTCAGCATCAGACTTCATTCTTTCACAAACTGTCTCCAGATGTGAAATGCAAACACTAATGTTGACCCGTGTCTCTACCTTTTTTTTAAAATTATTATTCTCAGAAGAAGTTAAAGTATGAAACAGCCAACTCTGGCCTCAAAGGTTGCATTTTAAGCTGTAGTCTTGAAAATGCAATGATGTTTTTGCTCTTCTCATCATGTCCACGTCCACGGCCTGAATGTTGTCCATATACTGCATGATTCCAAGATGCTATGAGCACATCTGTATCAATTACAGCGCAAATACAGAAAATTGTCCATGTGACAGTAAATAATGAAAGCTAACAGCCAGATTCTGCCGAGATGTGTGGAAGTATGAGGGCCAGATTCAGGCCAAAGACCAAGCATATGTTGGGCCAGAAATTTTTATTTTGTTACCTTGCCAAGCGACAATCACCAGCACTTGCTTCCGGCAAAAAGCTACACTCTCGCTTACAAATAGCCCCTTTAAAATCATCTTTTTTTTTTCAGCCATACAACCGACTCATAATTACATTATTGCCAACAGCTGGGCTGGTGATGAATTGTGGGATACGGGAAGCTCTGATTACTTCTCCAAAACATTAGGATAAGTGTGCATCGAGTGTGAGCTAAAGTGTGCTCTCTCTTGCCATTTTTCAGATGTGGGACACATTTGCCCTCTACTTGAGGGGAACACAAACGCCCACTCATGCGCTCAAGACTGCAAGTGTGAATACTGGGATAGACCCTCACTTCAATATCGCATACCCTTTGCACATATCCCAAAGCATGATGGGAACCTCCATAGGAAAAAGTGGGATATAGAAATATTGACAAAACATTAGGAAGTAAAAACTATCAAAGCATTTCAGCATGTTTTGTTTTGCAGTCTCAATACAGTTCTCTACCAGTAGTCATGTAATGTCCTATCAACACATTATAACACTAAAAGCCCATCCACAGAGAAAGCAATTTTTGACATCCCTCATTTGACCCACAAATCCGTTTCCATTTTAACAAATGTTTCAGTCCATGTTAACTCTACAAACCTTTGCTTTTTTATTTGAGCCTTATGAACACACTATTGGTTTGCCCTTCCCCACATCCTTACTGAGTATTAATGAAAGTAATTTTTGTCTGTTAAATTTGTGACATTAGTCAGTCAGTGAAGGCATTTTGTCGTCTCAGCTTCTCAGGAGCTGCACTGCTGACAGAGAAGCTGGTTGAGAGGACAGTGACTGCTGAACAACAGTCAGATTCGGTGTAGATTGAATGCACTGGATGCCTCAGTATTCACAGTGAACTATTCACTGTCCCAGATTTTGGACACTGTGGTATCAGCTGACGGCATTTTAGACCACCCTGAAGTATTCTGAAAATAACACATGGCATGTGCAAATGCCATAAGGCTGTAAATAAAGCAAACAAAAACAGCCTTCGGTTGAAACACTTAATATCAAGTCACACTCTTCTCTGTCATACTCAGAATGCAAACTCTGATGCAAAGACTAGATATACACTACCAGTCAAAAGTTTGGACACACTGTCTCATTCAAATGAATAGGAAAGTGTGTCCAAACCTATGACTGATAGTGTATCTATAACCTAAAATGTTTCATCCATCCATTCATCTTCTACCGCTTTTCTGTTTCTGGGTTGCGGGGGGTGCTTGAGCCAATCCCAGCCAACTTCTGGAGAGGGCAGGGTACACCCCGGACAGGTCACCAGCCCATCACAGGGCAAACACACAAAGACAAACAGAGACAAACAACCACGGACAGACCTACAGACAATTTAGAGTCACCAGTTAACCCAAGCATGATGTCTTTGGATGGTGGGAGGAAACCAGAGTACCTGGAGGAAACCCACACAGGCACAGGGAGAACATGTAAACTCCGCACAGAAAGGCCGCAGGCCGGGAACTGAACCCACAACCACTATGCCGGCATGCTTAAAATGTTTCAATGAACAGATAATATGGAGAAGTTGTGCTGTCCATTCTGTAAGGTTTAGACATTGTTGAACATAGCTCAGAGCTTTACAGCTGAAATGCGAACGTATATTGCTTTAGAATGTACAATGGTGAATTGTTCACAACCATTTGTTTTCTTTAAGCTTCCTCTACAGGAAGGTCAAAGTTCATATTCAGATAGAAAGGACCTCTGACCTGACTGACTAGCAGTGTCTTGTTCAGGGGCACTGGAGCAGGACACGTGTCGCCTGTAGATTTAAAATAGCGACCACCAGCTACCTCCATTTACCACATTAGTTTCCTCGTGCATGAAGACAGATTATCTGTAGTGGCTTTGTATCCGGTGGCTTCAGATCTCTGCTGACCTTGAACTGTCATTTTTACGAACACAAACCTCCCCTCCTGCACATCTCCCCTAAACCAATAGGTACCAAATGAGTTTAATTCATTGCATTTTATCTCCTCCGTATTTTCTACCAGCCACTTACTGAAAACCCCCTGGAGTTATCCTGTGCCCGGAAACATTAAATATTCATATCTCCATCATTTTAATATTTAAGTCAATCAAATGGATTGCACCAGATAAAACTAACAGCAATTATCTATGCAGTGATAGGGAGATTTATTTAGTGTGATGAGTGACAAATGGTGAAACATGAAGCTGAATGTCTGTCGCTTTATATCTTTAACTTTTTTTTTTTCCTTCTTTTTTTGACGACAATGCATCTTTCAAGGCTTCCTTTAACTTGAAAGAGAATCGCTGGCACAACTTATGAAATGAGAAAACCCCTTTTAATAAGAAGTAATACAGACCATAACACGCTGGCAGAGAACATGAAAATTACAAACTGTGGAGCCATCCAGCAGATCATTTTGGATAAAATGGCTAAAAGGAGCTAAAGTGGCAGTTGGCTTTTATTGAGATTTGGTGATAATGAGCCTCACATGTTTGATTCCACTGTTCAGGCTACTTGAAAACAGCGCTGTGCTACACTAAAGGCTAGAAACTAAATCAAAGCTGGAATATACTACT
The DNA here is from genome assembly GCA_034769265.1 of Remorina albescens. Lineage (NCBI taxonomy): Eukaryota > Metazoa > Chordata > Actinopteri > Carangiformes > Echeneidae > Remorina > Remorina albescens. The sequence continues at coordinate 7,157,169 of CM068494.1, forward strand.
GTCACTGAATTTATTCATAGAAACAGTGCAGACAATTTTAATTGTGAGTACTTTTTCTCCTCTGAGAGGTTGGAAAGTAAATTCCACTGCCCTTGAAAATAATAGCCTCAATCAATTCGTCATTATAATGATTAATTTCGTATTTCAGTGTCTTTATGACCTTTTGGTTTTGTAACAATATACAGAGCATATCCTCCTGGATTTTATAAGTAACCTATGTGATTTTTTTTTTTCCCCCGATATACTTAAGGCGGCTGTAAATACTTTTGGCCATATAAGGGCAGTAGAGAAAGGTGTAAACACAACATTGAAAGGTTTCTTATCAGATGAAGTTAATATGCTGAAAATGTTAGGCATGTGGTTGTTTAAGTATCCAGCTGTCACAGAGCAACATTAGCTTTTGATCGGAGCTGTGAAGAAATCAAAATCTCATATTAGTGCTCCTTTTATCTCTTTTTTGGTCTCCACCGGCTTTTTACTTAACTTTTTATTGGAACAGAAAATGTTTACACGTTATTTTTATATATGACGTCCTGTGTCCCATAGTGGATCAGTACAAAAAAAAACAAAAAATACGAGAACATGAGCCACTTGTTTATATAGACCTGATAACCTCAACTAGTAACCAGGGGCAAGGCTTGTAAATATCTGAATCACCTCTTCATTTTGAGTTGTTTTTTTTTTTTTTTTCTGTGGTGAACTGGTCATCAGCTAGCATTAAGGTGCAGCCAAGCCACAGATGGAGTCAAGGTTGAAAAGGGACTTGCAGTTCTTTGAATGGCAACTTGACTTTCACATTAAAATGCCCAAATTTACAGAAGAAATAAAATGTTTTGGTCTCTACAGTTAATTTCTTCCTTCATGCTAACTGAATATTCACCTTGAGGTTCAAGCTTAAAGTTCTACATAAATGTGTGTGCCGCTTTGAGCAACAGGTGGGCGAGCTAAGGCTTCTTACATATGGTATGTCTGCACGGTATGCCTCATCTCTTTGCCTATTTTTGAAGTAGCTGGAAGTCAAGGAGGGAGACGCCGCCGTGATGGCGACCGCAGAGCAGCCTGCTCTGAACTTCAAAGCCAGTCTTTGGAAACCTGGCTGGCATTACAGAAGCTAAGTCCTTTTTTTGGGGGGGGGGGCAGTTTAAGTTTGCCCCACCCCCTGGTGGTGAGTGAATCAAATAGAAAGTTCTGGAAGAAATTCAAGTTAGGTATTCCAATACAATTGACACTTTACACATAGCAATATAATCCCCTGTTAATATGAAAATCCAACAATTTGAACAAAGAGGACTTGATAACAGCTTTATGATCAGTGGACAATATATCCATGTACTCAATAAGACGATGGAGTGTCTCAGGTGTTATATTAAGGAGCATCCCATTTCATACGCCTCTGTGTTTGTAATATGCATGTGATCACATCCCCCTTGCAGAGCTGAGACTTTGAAAAGAGCTGTGGGGAGAAAACCAAACACACTGTATGATTTCGGGCGGTTGCATCACGAAAACAATGAAATTTAAAATAGCTGACATCGTATTAATAGACCAAAAAGCTCTAAAGCACCTGCCTGTGTGCTCCTGTACCGCACATCTAGTTTGAGCTGTACTTGGATGAAATCCTCTCACTCTCTAGGAAGGCTCTGCATTAAAAAAAATAAATAAATAAATAAAAACTGCTGCATGTGGGCTCATTCCACGCCTCATGAAGATGATTCTGACATTATTGGGATCAATATAAAAGCCTGAAAAAATAAATCTGATGGGTCAGTTTCACTTCTGAAAATAAACAAAAAAATCCTCCCCTCTGCTTGTATCGATGACCTCCTGCATTTTCCCCACACAGTCACCACCAACACGACATTTAGTGAGATCAGATATGAAGCTGTTGGGTTCTTATGAGACATGATGGAATTTAGTTCATTTCTTTCTATAAAGTGCTTCTGCCCCTCTCTCTTTCTTTCGCTTTTCTTTCTTTTTTTTTTAAGGAAAAAAACAAAAACAGAAACAAAAACAACAAAAAAAAAAAACAAAAAACAAATGGCGATTGGTCCTCCAAAAAATATTTCGGCTTGATCTCTCTGCTCGTCCTAACGACAGGTATCCTTGCGGGATCAGATGTGCACTCAGTTAGGCTGACGAACGGCAGGTGCTCTACGGGCTGGTGGCGCATGACTTGTGCTGTGATGGGTGTTTTCACGCGTCACCAGTGGGCGCTTCTTCCTGCGCACAAAGAGAGCAGAGCCCGGGGATGCGCACGATGTGAGTGTCCGCTCAGAGGCACCGCCGTCCTCTCTGCTCCTTGGCAGCATCTTGCGGAGTGTAATCTGAGGAGGTCGAGCAGCGTCCCGCCGTGCAGCAGCAGCAGCAGCAGCAGCAGCATCACCAACCACCACCATCATCATCATCATCATCATCACCACCACCACCACCACCACCACCACCATCACCCCTCCGACAGTGAATTCACTCACTGATTGTGGAATTTACCGACGGGCGGCAAGCTGTTTAGTGCCGTTCTCAAAGACCGAGAGACGCACCAGGAGCGGAGCAGAATTAAGTGCAGAGCGCAAAACAGCGGAGCTGGAGCAGAGAGCAGCGTCTGAAAAAGACCAAGAGTTGGCCGTAGATAATGTTATCCTCCGACTAGATCCCGAGACGAACGGCGCCTGACGGACAGTGGGATTACAATCAAAGCAGTTTAATGAAGAGGAAAAAAATTGCGTCCTAGACCAAGTGAGTACCCGCCGAGGAGTCATCACACTTGCATGCGCCTTATTTTATAGCCCATTTCATTTGAATATACGAGGTACAACTGTGTTGTGCCAAGTTTGCTGCCTTCGCGTTGCGGGCAAACTGTCAAAAAGAAAAAGAAAAAAAAAAACAAACAAGCTACTTACCGAATAAAATAAACCCAAAAGCTCCATCATCCATGTGTTTCATAGATGTCTTCATCTTATCTCAGTGTGTGAATGCTGATGGGCGCACATGCTTGATGCTGATGGTTGTGTTTCTAGATGAGCCTTAAATGGTTTCGTTGGTCCTACTGGGATTTCTACGGTTGGGGCTCATTTCCTTCATCTAGGACAAAGTCCATATGGTGCTGCTGTGCTCAGTAACACACAGCCACGGCATCAGGACCGCCTGCCTGGAGAAAAGCTCTCTGTCTAACTTGTTTAAGGCAATTATTTGAGTCTCTGCAGAGGGAAAAGAGCCCGGGCTCATGCGGATTTTCTACATGCCCATTTAATTGTATCTGAATGTCCTCTGACATCTAATTGTCACTATATATTTGTGGGGCATTTTTTTCCCCTAAAACAAGTATTTCCCCCAGCATTATGATAGTTGCAGCTGAACAGGGAGTGTTATGAAAGAAATTGCCCAAAGAGCTGAGCCTTACTCACATTTTTTTTGGCAGAGCAAATATTTGGCCACGAGTGGTCTTCCGTTTATTTTATTATTTTTAATCTTTTTATTTTTTTGTCCACTCAGACTACAAAAGACTCAACAGTGAGAAGAAAATGCTCTGCCCGCTTCATCCTCAAAGTATCCCATTATTCAGCAGGGATTATAATCACCCCCCCCCCTTCATGTTTATTTATAGATCCTTTGCACACATTTTGAAATTAACAGGCAGTAACCAAATGAGAGGTGAAACACATCTTTGAAGCCAAGCAGTCAATTATTCCATAACACAGGAATATTCACCATGGCAGTGCAGGGATGAGTTTGTACTATAGCACCATTTGCTTTGAACCCCCCCCCCCCCCCACACACACACACACACACACACACACACACTTCTCTCTCTCTCTTTTTGATTGAACCACAGAGGCATTTACATTGTGCTGTCAGTTTCTCTTCCAGAAAAGAGATCTGAAATGGACTGAATGTCATGAGTGTGTGGGGTGGGGTGGGGGGTATGTAAAGAGCTTGCCTGAGTGTCTCCTGCTCCTCATCCTTGACCTCCAGTCATGTGTTTGTGGTTGTATCTAGGATGAGGGTCTGTGGATGTGCCTGGCTGATGATGGGGTTGAGAAATGGATCGCTGCTCCCCTCTCTTTTAAGTGCACTTACTCTCCTGCCCCTACATTTGGCAGCAGCTGAGGGATGCAGCCGCGTTTAACATTGCAGGGGGAGTCACTGGGGGCATCCTGCTGCTGCCTTCCAGGGATTCAATGATTTTTCGCATGAAAATGCACAGCTGTAAAATGTCCTGCACAGGTGTTTAGTTCTAGTCTGGTAAACATAAATTTTACTATGCACATTTTTTTTTTTTTTTTTTTATGTGTGTTTGTCTATTTTTTGTAAAAGTGTAATTGGCTGAACTTAACTTTTGACTCACATCTAACACGTTGCTTACCATCGTATTCATCAGCTGAAGTTGTCCTCCGGCATTCAAGCCTGACCTCTACCACATTTCAAATCATACGTCTTAGTCATACATGCATAGTGTGAGCAGACATCCACACACAGGAAACGGCTACTTTATTTTATTTAGTCTTCGCTGCTCTGCAGGGCTGAAATCTCAAGAGAGAACATTAGTTCAACAATTTATTTGATGAATGTTAATACAACAGCTGTTATTAGTTTTGGAGAGTTCAATTACATGAAATACCTTTTACTTTTCTTTTTTTTACTTGAAATCTCTGTGCATAATTTGCTGTGGGAAGCATTACTCACTCATCTTCGATTGGCCTGTTGTGGTGTTTTTTTGCCATCAGTGCCGACCAATTAATCTTCCTTTGCTTCTTCTCCTTTTCATTTCACAAGTATTTCGCTGCAACCTAAGCCGTGAAAAAAACAGACAATAAAGCCCTACATTTATTTGTTAATCACCTCAGTAATTTACTTATTTATTTATTACCCTCCATGGCTCAAGTGAAATAGACTTGTGCAGGACTTCAGTCAGTCAGAGTAAATTAGGAGGTATCAGCGCACAGTTGATTGCGAATTCTTCATTCATTGGCAAAAGCACAGAGCAGCTGTGCATTCAGATTGAGTCCGTCCCCGGTGGCGGATTCTGGTCTCCCAGGTTCTCCCGCTGAATGATTTAATGAAGATGGCATCAGATAGTCATAAAGACGTTAACTAAATGGAAATGAATGCATCGCAGTCTGTAGTGAAGTCGAACACAATGTGCCACGGGTGTTTAATTTTGACATAGTGTGGTTGTTTTTTTCTTTTGTTGTTGCTTATTTTTTTCCCCCAGTGATCCACAACATGTGGATCTCTCAGCTCTGTGCTGCTTATATACCGCATGTGAACTGACTAACGATCTTTGGCGTTCTCACCTTTGTGATACAATTTCTCACCTTTTGTCCCCCTCCACACCTCAACGCTACAAAGGACAGAATTTTATTTCCGCTTATCTTTTTTTGGGGGGGAGGGGGGGTTGTCCAAAGAAAACTTTTATTATTTTCTTTTTTGCTAAGCCTTCAGCTGATATTCACCTGTCTAAGTTATCCAGCTAGTGCCTTTTTCAATGATACAGTTCATTCAATCTGTTGTTATGCTCTAAGTGCCGTAACAGCTATGAATGAAGATATTATGTTTGCAGGTTGTCCTTCCCATTCTCATGAACATGATAGTTCATGGACAATGAACTGATTCCAATTTGGTGGGAAAAGTATCAAAGTTTTGATTCATGAATAAATACCTCTTTTATATACCTTAATTGTCCTCCTCACTCCTATTGACAAGGTCAGTATTGGTAATCCTTAGAAATCTATGCTTTTTTCGGGGGGGGGCATTCTCTGGCTTTATCGGATAATGTGATAACAGAGTCAGATGGAAATAAAGGTAGAGGAGGGGAATGACTTGCAGCAAATTATCCCTCCAGCTGGGAGTCAAACCGGGGACTCACTGCTCAGGGCGTTAGAGCCCATGTGGTATGCACTCTAATCAGCTATCAGGTTTCCTCAATGCTTAGATATTTTTTAATGAAGTGCATATCTTTGTGAGGGATTTCGGCTCAGGAAACACAAACAGGGGAACTATTTATGACTTTCTATTGAATATTCCTAAAAGTTACTTGGAATTATTTAATTTACATAGAGATTGTTCTTTGCATAAATCAACTTTGGGATGTAAATGTTTGTCCTACAGTGATTTATCTTTTTTCACTGTCATCTGTACTGAAGCCAAATTATGCCAAAAACTTACATACCATCCATTTTACTTATGAGCTTCTGCTTGAGGCATAATGTTTCCGTCTGTGTCATCCATATTGCCAGCTTTGTTTTGAGTGAACACAGACTTAGTTGGATGGAGCAGAGGAACACAACCACTGCTGGTTGTAAAAACAAGTCAGATTGTATTGAAGTCTATGTGAAAAGGGCCCTACTTCTCACTTGATTTTATATTACCTCAGTTAACATTTTACTATATCATTCATTTTTTTAAGATTTTGCATTTAGAAGAAAATTAATCATAATTAAGGTTATGCGTTAGGGCGTTGCTACAGTGTGATTGACAGACTCCACCGCACATGGTGACCTGCCAGCCACCCTGGATAGAACAAGTTGAGCCAGAGCTCACTCTTTCTCAGCTACACCTTGTCCTCCAAATAGGTTTTTTTTTTTTCTGCTTCCAAAACGACATAGTGACGGCCAAATAAAAAGCTGAAAGGACCCATTTGTGAAAAAAAAAAATCATTAACTAATGGGTGACATCTTGGTGGGTTGCGGAGATGACCTAGATTAAATCGATCAGAGGTCCAGTCAGTTTTGATACTTTGCCCAAACCTTAGGTTAAAGGTCAGGGTTTCTGTGACTGACAAAAAAAGGTGTTTTTGTCTAAACTCGTGAATAAGAATACAATGAAAGTATTTTCTTACCTTCTAGTTCTTTCATAAATATATTACTTGGATCTGGACAGACATTCATGCAAACTAGAACTTGAATGGTAGCAGAGGCTCTTCAGTAAAAGAAGACAAGTGCTCGGTGTATTCCCTAACTGTATAAAATGCTCTGAAATGGCACCGTGAGACATTTCAGCTCTCCACACGCTGCCACAGAAAAGCTGTCCACTGAAAATGAAATCCTTCAAGTCAGTGTGACACACCCACCTAGCACAAAGGCTGGAAGGTCTGTCATATACTGTGCATTTTAATGAACCATTAACTCCAAGTAAATACAAAGAAAACACTCAAAAATGAAAACATCACCGCAGGTTTGACAGGCTGCAGAGTTGAAACACAACCAACAAGAATTTTTCAAGCTGATTTTTTTTTCTTTTTCTTTTTCCTTTTTTTTTCTTTTTTTTTTGCAGAGGCTTTTTGGACTGAGGGGTTAGGGTGATGATGCTGGATCCTCCAGAAAGCGGATGGTGCTTAATACTGCTCTCAAAGAGAAAAATGCAGCACAGTTTATTTATTTATTTTTTTGCTCCAGTAGAATCTCATACCATGTAATCCATTGTGATGGTTTTTTAGAGTGCCAAAGCACCCCCTAAATTTTGAAAGACAAAAGAAAATCCAGCCTGTACCTCACTATCGCTGCAATTACACCAGAGGAACAATTACTGGAAATAGGGCCATTAAACTAAGCTGACACTGACCATTAAGTTATGATCGGGCAAATGGGATGATTCGCCCCCTGCAGATTTTACCATGCTTCATATACTCCTCCATAAGATCGTGCGGCCATGATTGCCTTTCGCATGAAACCACCAGCACATTTCTACGATTAGAAGTTGGTGAAAGAAGTGAGTGGCTATGAGTCAGGTCTGTTTCAAGAATTCCAAAGATAGCCCTGGGTTAATCCGCACAACAGGGTTGTGTTGTAAGGATGAGAGGCTGAGTTGAATTCTTAATCCTGAGAGGCGTATCAGTTTCCACTTACTGTGATTTAGGTCAGAGCTTGAGCAAAGCCCTCCCCCCTCGTGGCATGGATACTACAATTACAGACTTAAAGCTCTTGGTACCATTTCCACATGAGAAAAGTTTTAATGTCCATCCAGGTCATTGATCACCAGCTGGAAGGGATATCTGATAAAGCATATCAATGCTTGTGATTATAATAGCCAAAAGATGGAGCAAGTGGTACAGTATGGATAGGAAGTACGGATTTTGTGATAAAAAAAAAAACAAACTATTGTTGTCTCTTCCAGTGATTTAAATATATATCTCATAAAAAGTCTACTTTACCATAAAGCTTCCCTTCTCATTTGACAACAACAGTCTATGATAAACCAGAGAATGCGTTTAAAGGGGACCCACAAGAAACAGGTTTAAGACAAAAGAACAATCCAAATGGATGCAGCAAAAGCTGACATTTCCAGACGTAATTCCTTGAGTGGCTCGCACTATAAAACAACTAAATCGTACACTTCCCACAATGCTGTCTGATTCCACATTTGCAGTTAAACAATGTTGTAAAGCTGCTTGAAATTTCCAATGAATATAATTACTAGTTTTACTTTATTCTTTCTTAAATTTTTACATTTTCATCAGCAAAAGTAATTAGAAACTTAATTATGTCAAAGGACTGTAGCTCTGTCAACATCCCTCCACTTTTTGCATTGAACAAATAAATTACCAGAACACATAAAAGGCCTGTGTTTTATGTGTTCTGGTAATTTAAAACACTTTTCATTTGAATGAATGGGAACTCAACCAGCATAGCTCAATGATGTTTTTCTTCTATCTGTATGTACCTCCCTCATCATTGACCACCCAGAATGACCACTGTATCAAACAGTTGCATTTTACACAGTAATCTAACGTCCTCAGTATTTTCCCCGTTCAGGTGTCTGATCCAAAATGCTGCCTCTCAGGAAAGGTTAGAGTGATGATTCAGGACAGCTCACTAGTTTTCTCTATATCATGTCACCAAAGAGCAGCAGTTACTGATTTACTGTGGGTCAGAGTGAAACTGTGTTTTACTGCTGCCGCAGCACACAGCTCAGCCATTTGTGCCCATGCTGTGTAGAATTTGAACAAATCACATAGATTTTTTTTCTTGTAAAATGGCATTTTTAATAAACAATTCAGCCCTCTATACTCTGTTTGTACACCAAATTGGCTCAAAGCCAACTATTTCCTGAACATTTTGCAGAAATTTGCTTATTATCTAAGACTACTCAAAATGTAGAGACAGCTCAGGAGCCATTTATACCCCTCCCGTCTTTTGCTGGGGCTAGCTACTCCCCACTGTCCTCAGTCCCTTCACCCAGCTAATGTGCTGTGGACCAGTGTCAAAAATGACATTAGCTGTCCGTCTCTTGCTTCAACAAGTTTGACCCAAAGATGTCAAAGTACCAGCATCCCCGAGAAGCTGTGATGTGATAAGTACGTTTTAAAACGCCATGATAGTAAGTGACACTAACCACTTTGTCAGAGTCATTGTCTCAGGTTTGACAAAGCTTTCCTGAGCCACAAAAAAACATACAGCTGCTTTCACCGTTGTGTTATGCTTCCCAAAGCAAATAAATTGAGCCGTTTATGGATGGATGACTACTGTGATAGAAATATAATTTATGTGTTGTTACCGTGCATGTCATTGTCAGCCAACGCTAATAGCTGACAGTGAAACGTACCACTGTTATTGTCTTTGTTTGGCTCTCCTGTATTTCCTGTTGATCTAAGGGAATCTGATGAATGTCAATGAAAATAAAAACAGTCAGTTTGTTTACGTTCAGTCATCCACCAAACCCTTTGTTAAAGTATGAAGTGGCATTAGGCCGAGGGCTGATACACAGTCTGCCAGCCCCTAGTAATACTCAAATAGACAGAGAGAAGTATCTTTTGAGGTCAATCATTTCCATCCTCACTTAAAGCTGCAGAATTGTGCTTGTTAGGCCGAATGAGCAACACATGCAGTAAAAGAAAACACGCCCGTTTAGCAGCTGTTTCTACTTCTTCTGTGCCACCTGAAAATCATACTGATGGGTTGCTTCCCCAAGTTTTTTTGTCCATCGCCACATCCACCACAATCCCGGGACGCCTTTCACTTCCTCAACATTCACTTTTTCCGCACTTGCAATAACTCCAAAAATACTAAGAGCCAATTATGTAACTTAGCAGTGCTATAATCATTTTTTTTTCTGTTGAATGCTTGTCGTATTTGGATCAAAATGTCACATTTTAATCACACCCATAATTACTTTCCCTTCAGATTAAAATTCTCGCATTCAACGGAGAAGCATTCCATTCACAAGCAATCGGATGAGAGTCTTATTAGCCCTTGGCAACTAAAGATGATGTTACCATGGAAACAAATTGTTCTGCTATCAATCACTGGATGCCTTGCAGGTAAGATATTTTAACACATAATATATATGATTTTCGTTGCAGTTGTTGTCATGTTTTATGTCGACAACTTCTGTCTTGAAAAATTCGTGTTATCAAATACATATTCTTGGATATTAATAACAAGATAAACCCAGTTTGAAGCAAAATACGTGTCTCAAAGGTCTGAGGTTGGAAATAGCCTCTTCTTTTCTTCAAGGTCCTATTCAATATTGAGTTTTTATTCAGAGAGACTCAGAACAGGTGTAAATAACCTCAGAAAATCTCCACCAAACTCACTCACTGATTAAGTAGCAGTCATCGCCTGTATAGGGTTCAAGTGTGATGTCCTTCATCGTTCCCTGGAGCTGTGTCCTGCAGCGCATTTACAGACTGTCAGGGACAACTGGGGGTCCAATCTTATTCCTGTTTATGGCCTGTCCAGATCATTATCAGGATCCATGCAATGACTGCAGCCCCACATTTTAGCACAATCTACTTGCTACCGCGCCACACTCTGCCCTTGTGGAGCCACCTGGGATTCCAGCAAGAGAAGCAGCAGACACTCCACCAGAATGTCAGCCCTTGTTCAAATGACATTGTAAATCCCAGTGAATGTTATTCAAATGGGCTCATGGGTAATTCACGTCCTGTTCTCATGGGAACGAGATCCAAGCTATCTCACCTTCGTGGCGGACAAGTGTTTTTAACGGGGCCCTGGTTTCAGCCTATAGGTGCTTGTTCTTATGCAGTGTTGTGATTGTGCAATTGGAAACCCTCCAAAATCACTACAACTGCTTAAAATCATCATGACACGTGAAGTGCCATGTTTCCTTGCTCTCTATTCTGACACCTTAGGTGTTGGCTGGCATTGAAATTTGATTCAAATTCACATCAGGGAGAGGCTCTTAAACTTAAGAGTTAGGTGAACAAATTCGATAAATCAAAGTTTTTTAATTAGTTTTTAAAATATCATTCTATTATCCATCATAATTATTTTCAAGATGCAGTTAATTTAAGCTTTAAGCTGATTAAAATTTCTCCCCAAACATACACTAAGATTGGATCCATTGTCCTTTCCATTGTCCTCTCAGTTGTCGACCCTTCAACACAGTGAAATATGTGTTGATTCCCTGACATAGAATTACCACTTAAAGCCACATGTAGAACTGCTAGCCACATGCTGCAATCTGTTAGCAGTAGGATATTAATTATACCTACTCTGACCGTCTGTTGACTCCGCTTTCATTTAGTACCAGATTGTGCTCCACATCCTTTCCTTTTAAGCTGCTGCTCCTTATGGCCTCAATTAACCAATGCACTCATAGAGTGACATAGATGATGTGAAAATAGATCACCCTGCTTTATTTATCAAACATGTCACTTTGTAGGAATCATTAATTACTGACGACAATATGCAGAAACTCAGCTTGAGTGCTCAACTTTGTCCTTTGCAATTAATGTTATGATATTGTTCCTGGCAAGTTATTAATACTGAACACCATCCATCCAGAACATGTGAGCTCTGGCCAAGTGCATCAAAGTATCTCACAACAGCTCACCTAATTGAATTCCGACATAACAATAAAAATGCTATCTGACTTATTTTAGCATTGAAGCATTTGTTTGGTTTTTTTTTCTTTGTATTTCCACATTGGATTTGTGGAAGAGGGAAATTAATCATACGGACAATATAAAGATTTATCATGATGATACAGTGACGGAGTGGAAAAACAGAGCCTGCATGCAAAATCAGTGAAAATACACACAATTGCCATCATCAGCGGGTTTTTCTCGACTATTTTAAGTGTTAGGGTCACCAGAAAGACACACAAAAGATGCCAAAAAATGTAAAAACGTATTAGCAATTAACTGCCTTACATGGCGAATAGAATTTTCCTTTCTCGTAGAAAGCTGAGCAAATAATGTATAACAAATTATGAGGCTTGTCCCAATGCATTGCTTTGATTTTCTTTTGGAGAAAGCAACACTGCTCAGGGAACGGGAGACAATATAGTGTGCACTGAAAAAGTAATATACAATAAGTGTCAGAAAGTTGCTGTATTTCAGCGAGATTAAATATTTGTGATCCCAGCAACTGTCCTATTCTTTAGAAAGAAGCAATTTTTCTGGCTTGTACTACTGCAGACTTTTTCCCCTTTCCCTCAGCCTGTACAGAGGATGTCATATTTCAAGGGCCAAGATGGAGGACGGAGCCAAGTGACCTCATTTTACCAATCAACTCCCCAGACCAGCAAGCTACCATCACGTGCGCAGCAGAAGGGAGCCCTCCCCCACAGTACAGGTAAATTACCACACAGTGTTACATCCCCGTGCAAGCATAAGAAGCTCAGCTGTCTACCTCCACATCAGCATCACATGGTGAAATCCATTGCTGCCTAATTGCTTGTGAATCTTCTGTGCTGCTTCCACGGAAATCAAAGACAGTACTGATAACGTTCATTGCTATTGATTTGTTAAAGAGCAGCCTTTTGCCAAAAAATGTAAAAATGTATTAGCAATTAACTGGACATCAATGCTCGAGAGAAATTATGCACCATCTGACAAAAAGACATCCTTCAAAGAGAAACTTCTTAATTGACCATCCATGTCTAATTGAAAAAAGCCTATCCATACTCAGCCCGAGCTATGATGTGGCATTAGAGTCCAGAAGGCGCCTTTGTGGTTGATGAATGTGCCACCACCTCAGATATGAGCGAGGTTAACTTTATTAATGATAAGATTTAAGCCACTGTACGCGCAAAGATGGTGATTTATAATATGGTACATGGCTTAAAAAATCATTAGGAGAGTAAAGGAGATTCCAACATCTCATTTGCACTGCAGATCCTTTGATATCTCCCTGGCAATTCCCTGGCGGTGCAGGGAGCCAGCCTGGAAATGGCAGCTGGCTGTGTTTTTTATGGTAGATTGTGTTTCGGAGCTTGGTCAGCACCATGCAGATACACAGCAAGCAGAGGAGAGAAGCAATAACCTTGTGAGTGACATTCCACTAAATGCTTACATTTCCTATAATGCGTCTGCAGTGAAAACATGGCCCAGGCACAGCGGGGGGGGGGGTATCATTATACTTGTTGTGCAACCTGAGCCAACACAAGGCGATGCCGAAAGCATCGCTCATATTATTTCACTCGCAACTTAGAGCATTGTGATGCTTGATGGGTGGATGTTGAAGAGGCTTTGTCTTTCTGGGCTTCATTGTGGATAATGTAAGAAATGATGTTTTTTGTCAATAAGAAGTGAACCTTTTTTTTTTTTTTTTTTGAATGGTCAGATGCTATTCTAGTAGTTATGCAGAGACTATCAATTTTACAGTGTTATCCTCACAGTAAAGGTGCACTAATCAATATGTAAACAACGCATCAAATGACTTTGCTCTCAACCCGCAAACCCACAGGCAATTGTGAGCGGCTCTGCAGCTCCTATTGGCTTTACAGTGGGTTTTCAAGTCTTCCAGCTCGCCGTTACAGTGTTACAGCAAACAACATCACTGTTTTGGTTTATAGTTTCACTGCTTTCCACTGCCCCTCCTGCGGCAGGAAAAAAAAAATGGCATAAATTGATTTTCCAGCTAAATAACACAGTGAGACATTTAGCAACTAACATGCCGGATATGTTTATCCAGGACTAGCTGGAGACAAAAACAGAGCAAAAATTTTGTCAGGTTGTTGCAGTCATGGTTTCAGTTAAAAGTTCTAGCTGATCCATGTCTGTTGGATGAGTAAATAATGAATAGCTTTATAATACCTTCGCCAAGATTGACTTAATAGAGCAATAAAAAATAATAAACCATGTAGCTTTAGGTTCCTCAATTAATTTCAAATTCAAAGTATTGCAATGTCTGTTTATTATCTCCTCAATTTATGTTTTATAAGATTTTTACGAAAAAACACTACAACCTCTGCCCTTCGTTCACTCTGATGTCAAAGAGACACATATTTCTGAAAGTGAACCTTGTGCAGCTGCTTTCAGTTGTTTTTTGGTTTTTTTTTGTTCTCAGAGCTGAACTGTACGTACTTTGGCTTCTGGAGCACTTAATATCAAAACAGAACACATATCTCATGCTGGTGATATCCATCTAGGTCAGTAGTTTCACTGTTTGGGAGTCAGTGGCCTCAGTTATGAATGGATGAAAATCTGAAACCAGATATAAAAGGAAGAAATGATGTTTGAGTGAGCAATCTTTCACCACTGTGGATTGACATTTTTGGTAATGCTTTTAAAGGCAGTACATTTTCGCCCTACTTTTATTGGAGGAAAGATTTTTTTTTATCATTATTATTATTTATTTATTTATTTATTTATTTTACTTTATTTGGGTTGCATCAGTTTTTCTGACACTGATTGTCCTTGACTTGTTTCCCTTTGGGCAAGGAGAGGATTTCTTTGTCCTGGTGATAAAGTAGAAGCCACAAATTCCTGACAATTTATTTTCTTAAAACTGAAATTAGGACCTAAAAAAGCCTTGAGCGGACTGAAAAAAAAAAAGGATTTCAGGAAGTGATCATGCTGACATTCACCAAGCCTTCAAACAGTGCACGTGCCTACACCCTGCAAATGAACAGTATTTGTATAATTAGATGTGCCAAGCGAGGGGGTATTACATTCAGAGCTGCGCACTTAATTTCCTCAGTTACTGCAACTATTAAGAAAAATTCATTCATTTGGTTTAATATCTGTACAGAAAATTGGGCCACCCAATATTGAATTTGGCAGAAAAGATTATGTTAACCCTGCTTGAGGGGGTTGGGGGCACAAATGGGCTTTTAACACTAAGCATGTGATTGTAGAAATTTTTTTTTTTTTCATTAGCTATACTGCCAATACTTTTAGGGTCAAAGAGGTGCTGGAGCCAATCCCAGCTGACATTGGAAGAGGTCGATGCGCAGCCTGGACGCCAGTTGCCAGTCTATTATATAGCCAACATATAAACAAACAGCTTTTCAGGCTTATATCTAAGGACTCCAGTTACCCCAACATGAGTGGTGGGGCATCATTGTGTTGTGTTGTTACCACTTTTAAAAATTTTTTAAATAATTGTATAATAATGATAAGAAAATATTACATGGTACCTGGGTCCATTATATTCTCTGGTCAAACACAGCACAGCTGCTATGAAATATAGCAATGTGTTGTAATACCGAATACAATAAAATATTATTTAATACCTTTCTATATGTCTGCCCAGTACTTACGGATTTCCAGTGTATCGTAAAGTTTTCATCGCGTTATTTTATATATATATATATATATATATATAAATAGCAAATACAAGTAGAGATCATTTAGTAATGACATCACTGTTGTGATGAATCAGACTACATTTATCTTAAACTTTGTCGTAATTTTGAGTTTTGCTCAGTTGTAACACAAACTGCAGAGAGACATATAAAGACCTGTTAAAGTTCCTGCTGCGTTAGGCGTCACCAGGAGAACCTTGTTATAATGACACTCAAACGCACACACACATGCACAAGGTTTAAATAATACCAGCCACATGCCATTGTGACTGTTCAAAAAACAAGCTTAAACGTTGTTTTCAGTTTGTCAGCAAATGTGCCCAAAGACAACTCGCTATTTTGTTGTTGTCTCTAGGCCAAGCCCCTTGGTTTGAAGAGATAAAATGTATTCCCAAATACATAAATTCATATGGGAAGAAAAAATAAGGGCTGCAGTTTTTATCAAATGTTATTAAAACAAGTCGGAATTGTGTATTTGATGGTGAGCTGGTGGGTATTTACAGCAGCAGGGTTGTTGATGTGGGATTGATTCAAAGTAAATGACGGCAACCAGACTCATGGAAACAAAAGAAGATGTCACCTGGTGAAACAGTGTGGCTCACTGGTGTGTTTTTGGACAACAATGGAGCTGAATCACTCAGAGAAATTAGATGCTATGTGTCACACTCTGGCTGCACAGAGAATGCTTGTTAGTTCCTGTTGGTGTTTGTGTTTTAAGGGAATTGATTGACAGTTAGAAAAATAGAAAGTATATAATATATCACCAGCCTTATCCTTAATAATAATAATAATAATAATAAAATTTAAATTTTATTTGCAGGCGCCTTTCTGGACACCCAAGGACACCTTCCAAAACATGACAACATGGCAAAATAAACAAACAGAGAAGTAAAATGGTGAAAAGTAGAAGTGAAAGTGAAGTCATTCCAGTCCCATATACACACATAAACTGATTAAAGGGAGGTGGGATTTGCAGGTGGTGAGAGAGGTGGAGTGTTATATGTCCTGAGGCAGCGAGTTCCAGAGGTGGGGGGCCAAGCGGCTTAAGGCTCTTGACCCTATGGTGGCTAAGCGAGCAGGTTGGAGGGTGAGTTAGGAGGACCTAAGAGTGCGGTTGGATATTTTGGAATGAAGGAGCTCAGTAAGGTACTGAGGAGCGGGGTTGTTGATGGCCTTGAAGGTGAGAGGCAGACTCTCATAAACAATGCGGTATTTGATTGGACTAGTAGAGGAAGTTCTGATGATTATGTGGGCGGCGGCACTTTGAACCAGTGGAACTTTATGGATAGATATTTTTTGGTAAACCAAAGAGAAGGGAGTTACGGTAATCTAGACGGGATGTGTCCAGGTTGTGGACAAGAAAGGCAGTACGGGGGTACGTTGGGGGAGAGAGATGGACACAGGCAAGAGATGTTGACATTATTGATATGGGACTGAAATGACAGAGTACTGTTGAGGATGAAACCCAGACTCTTAACGTGGGGGGTAGGGGGAAACTGGGGAGTTGTCAATCAATATTGTGAAGTTGTTTGTCTTGGAAAGGGTGGATGTGAGGCCAATGAGAAGAACCCGTTTTATCAATGTTCAGTTTAAGGAAGTTGTTGGAGAACCACGATCTGATATCCTGAAGGCATTAGGAGAGGAAGGTGGGAGGGAGGACGTGGGTTTGGTGGACAGGCAGAGCTGAGTGTCACAGCAGTAAAATTGGATGTTGTGTTTATGGAAAATATGACCAAGAGGGAGGAGGTAGATGATGAATACTTTCAATCTTTGTATCAAAGAATGACGTAATAGAGTTGCAGTAATCAGGGGGAGTTGGGTGGACACAGTGTTTTGTTAACCAGAGACAACAGTGTTCATGAATTACCATTACCTAACCTAATTAAGTCAGCATAGTAACTGGATTTAGCGGGGGATAGAGTCCTTATAAGAGAAAATGGGATTCTTAAATGTCCTCATGAATGAGTCCAGTTTTTCTGTAAAGACGTTCCAGTTGGTGAGCTTTACCTTTCAGCTGGCGAAATTCAGATGTAAACCAGGGTGCAGATTGGGTGAAGGAGAAAAGTCCGAGTGTTTAAGGGAGCCAGGGTGCCGAGGAGATTGTAGAGGCCATTAGTGGGAAAGCAGTTGATGCTGGGGAGATTTGCAATAACAGTGTCCAGTGCAGTTAAATTAATGACCTTGATATTGCGCAATGAGATAACATGGGACAATTTAGGATCTATCATGACCGGTAGCTGCATCGGTGTTACTGTCAATCAAAGGGTGAGTGCTTTATCAGGCGTCACAGACTCAGCAGTTTGTGCTGATGCTCAAAAATGGAAACATATGGAAAAATCTATCAGAGAAGAACACCAAGTTGACGAGAATACAATTCAATCTGGAGTTCTGGGAACGGCAGGAAACCTACATGGCTGATAGAGACTGGAAACAGATTGCACTATATTACAGTGCACCTGTACCATAGTGATGTTAGCACTTTTCAACGGATGGAATAGTTCATAATTGTCTGTTTAACAAGTTTAAAAATATCGAGTTGATTTCAATGTGACAGATGGGATGAAATCAAAATTCAGGAGGTCATTTGAGTTTCTACTCATTAAACCTTTCGCAAGTTTCTGTTGCTAGTTATCTCCGCTCTGTCAGATTCTGCTTTCAACGCTGCGATGCACCGTTCCACCTTCACCTCACCCACTCAGTGGCAGCGGCGAATAACACGAACGGGAGCCCTGACAGTTTTCAGGGTGACAAATAGTCCAGCATAGTACCAGAGCACACTCCAGGGCTCAGAGCCTTGCTTTATGAATACACCTGTCACTGTGTTTACTATGAATCTGCTGTAACACAGGATCAAGGGCACAGCAGTGATTGGAAAGGGGGGATAAAAAAGTACTGTGGCTGGTTCCTGCTATCATGTAATGTGACTTCGGGCAGATGTATGACTCTACCTTTGTTCATGGGTTTGTGGAAGGTAACGGGGACATACGTAGACCTGGGAGGGTGTGATTATAAGGCGATATTCTTTTTGTTATAAATTTGGTTGAAGCATGGAGCCAGATAGTGGTTCTGGATCTGGAGACTGTTTCTCAACAAATCGATTTTTATCTTTTGAAGGGTTACTTGTCCTTTGAAAGGGTGAGAAAATTTTGTGACCCTTGGGTTTATGCAATTGTTTCAAAACCCCTGGGATAAACTTGAAGCAGGTAGGACCGTGGCCTGAAATACAGCTCAAGAAGACAAATCCAGACAGACCCCATTTTTCTGCCCTATTTTGAAATCTCTCCCATCGCATAAATTTATTTACCTGATCCAATTTTAACTGGGATAAAAACATCATATCACAGATTGTCTGTGTAATTATATCTGATTGTAAATGTGTGTATATATTCATATATATATATATTATTTTTATTTTTTTTTTGCATACTGTATCTCTTAGTGTTTGACTAATTCCACTAGTACTGTCTTTCAGGCTGATACAGACACACAGTTACACACACAGATACCCTCACACTGAGACAGTGTAATTTTAAGAATATTTATTGTGTTACATTTGGCTTTCAAACCAAATTAACAGCAATTTATTAAAAAGCAGCAATAACCGACTGAACATAATTGTAGAGTGTACCCAGGTCAGCAGTTGAATTTCCTTTGTCAGCTCTGAGCCTCTGAGAAAGTGTGTGCATGTGTGCAAGCATTATGTGGTCTGTGTGGTCACTGCCGTCTCTGTGGGTGTCTGGCCTCAAGGAAAGGCAGGTGAGCCGGGGCTGCAGTACAATCCCCAGTCTATTTGATGAGGAGACCTCATGCAAAATTGATGTGAACCTCAAGGTCATGGGGAGTTCATTCAGAGCATGCTCAGATCAGTCCGTGCCTGCAGCACACCACGGCAAACAGGACTATTCTCTTGGACTCTGTCGAAGTCGCTGTGATCTGCTCTCAGCCCGACGTGGTGTGTTTCAGTTATGTTGAGACCTGAGGTTGCGGTCATGGAAAAAAAAGATAGTTCTTTGTTTTGTTGACCCAAAAAAGATAAATTTAGAAACTCGCAATATATTCTCGCATGTAGAAATCCCTATGTAATGAGTGGTGGGGTTTGGCACAGAGAGGAGGTATTGCAGAAGAGACAGGAACTGATCCGTCTGTCCTCTTTTTCTGAATAAAGTCATGGAACAAGTTTTTTCTTTTTTTATACCAGTGGTGCGAAATTGTCCATTTCAAGGTGGCAAATTTCAAAATTGAACATGCTGTGTGGAGTGTGCTGTGTGCTGAGGTTTCCTCTTGTTCTCAAAATGAGAATATTCACATTATTTTCTTACCTGTCACCGTCACATTGTGAGAAATTGCACATGCAGGTTTGTTTCTCTGTGCGCAGCTGTTTAGCCATAGCTGCAATTCCCTTCCAAAACTATCTTCGGAAAAAGTTTTCACCCTTTTCAAAGTGACCTGTTGACCTCTCTGAACCTTTGAATCACATCCAACATTCGTCCATTCACGTGGAAAAAGAAAAAGTAAGAGGTCTGTGATAAATGCTTCCCCACGTTCTGTCATATCAAAGCCTGTCTCAGGTCTTCCTGCAGTAAGACTGGGAGGGCAGCAGTTATTGTGTTGACACTGCAGAGACATCATTACACTCAGCCAACCTTCTGCTCTAGGGGTGTGTGATCTACCCAGGCTGCCCACCTTCCTCTGCCATTAAGTTCAGTCAAGCTAGGGCAGCTCTAAACTCAGATTCTTCAGGCTTTTGATTTAACCTCCTTCCCTTTTGTACATGCAATGGTTTTGCTTTGGCACAAACAGAGGAAGATGGAGGAACAATGTAAAAACATGATGTGTGCTTTCATATATACTTTCAAACATGACAAAGCTTGTCATGAGCTTTATTAAAATAATGCTATTGTCACAGCAATGACAAAATCAGTCAGATTACGTGACACAAGCACAGATTGTTGGATGAATAATGCAGGCTATGAAATGAAAGACAGGTTTGTCTTTTGCAATCTGTCAGGCAGGAAACCAGGGCGAGCCCTGACTGGCTTTAGGACTGCATCATTCTAGCTGCCTATTAGTTTCCCTGTGAGGGAGCGAAAAGATGAAATTGATCCCCCCCCACCCCTTATCATTTGGATTGTCGATTCATGGTCTTGTCGCTTAGGTAGCCTTTCACACGGCATTACAATAAGTAAGCTTTTGTTTTTCAGGTTCTTTTCGGAAAAGTGAGCGTTAATCTGTTAATATTCGCAGATAGAGTCCTGCTCACATAGATATACCTCATTTTACATCCCATTTGAATGTGTCTGCGGCAGACTGACTGACAGACTGTAGATTTCAGAGAGCGAGATATGAAGTGTTTTCATCGTTCAGTGGGAACATTATTCAGTGCTTTGTCTCTGTTGGTAGCTGTGATTAATAGCTGTCACTTCCTGAACTCAGCTTGCATGGCAGACAATCTTGTGACCTTTCCTTGAGGCAAATGATCTGTAGACAATGCAATATGAAAGTGTCAAAGCAATAATTCAGAAACATAAATGCATAAACACAAACTAATTAGAAATCACTCAGCAAGAGCATTACTCTGCCAAGGCTACGCAATCCTTTGGATTTGTAATGTTATTAACACAAAATGTTAAGACATTTTCAATCTGTTCTGGAATTTAAATTCACATCACACTGCACATACAGTAGAGCTACAGTGATGGTGATTCATTTTTTCCATTCAAGGCCCTACAGTGATTGATGAACAAATAGAAACCAGAGTCTACACCTGAGATCACTAATATGCGGAGTGTGGCGGTGGATCCATCCCCAGGACTATAGCCTGTAAATAATTGTGGATTATTACATTTTGACAAAGTGGTTCTATTACATCTGGTAAAACTTTTCTACTCCCTCTGCTACTTCGCAAATGATTGCAGCCGTGTTAATGAATTAGATCTACAAACACACTGAAAACATCTATGTGGAGAAAATGGGATTGAAAGAGGACAGAAAAAGAACTTGTTGGAGTGGTTCATTTGCTATGACATGCTTAGACTGTTTATCATAAAACTGGATCGTTGGTTAATTGATGAAGTAATGAAGCCTCTTTCTTTTATTGAGCATGAGCACCAAACGGCTTGAGGACTCTATGGAAACCAGTTGTGGACCAGTTGTGATTGTTCTTATCATTCTGCACCACAAGACAGATGGCTTTTATGAGGCTGAAAAATTTATGAAACTTCATGCGTCTGGTGTTGAAATAAAAAATAACATATCTAATTGATCTTGCACATGGGTGTGCTCTGATTGTATGATGTTGTGTACACCCACAACTGATGAAAGTGAAATTGAACACCTTTGGTGTGCACCGTCACAGTGGTGCTGAGATGCTAACGTGCTCTTAGGGACAATACTAACTATGTTGTAGTTTAATGTTGACTGTGTTCAGCTGCTCTGTCTATCTGACAGACACATAATTACAATTACTTACCAGATTAAGATTTTGTCCACCTTTAATGATAATATCAATTACATCACTAAAGTGTCATTCATCGATGATAATAATCCAGTGGTATGATAAAAAGGAAAGTAACACTGACAGTCCCTGTCTTGAATGCAAAATGACTTTTGCCACTTTTTTGCTTTGCATACATTTTTATATTAGTGCTTCATATTTTTCTTTTTATTTGTAACTGTGGTATTACTATTTTACTTGGAAAAAAGATTGCATTATGTTTTCCAACGCTAATTTTCTTTGTTTTGATATATTTAATTAACGTTTTAAGAAACACTTGCTCCTTCGTCCATGGCCTGAATTTCTACCATGCTTAATTGAAATCTGTCAACATGTTTTTTTTTTTAGATATCCTGCGAACATTTCCACTAAATGCTAATGACGTTTCTTATTATGCTTTTTTGTTTTTTGTTGTTGTTGTTGTTGCCAGCTGTCATATTAAGACTGAGATGAAATAAAAATCCTTTTGCAAGTAGAAGAAAATCAATTTTCACAACTGTACATGTCCAAGTCTTGGAATTTTTCCGAAACAAAATAATTCAGTGAAGGAAAATTGATGGAAAATAGGAGTAGTGGCTGTTCACAATGTCAAGAAATGCTTTATTTCCTCCTAAGTTGCTCAGAGGGCCTCGCCAAACACTCAGATTTCTGTGTTAATAATACTGAACCCTACTCTTATTACTCGTACTTTATCTTCTCAGCATGATGCTAGTGGACTGATCAGATTGATCTCTGTGAAAGGCACTGCGAGTGTCTATCTCCAGGGGGACTCAGCTACTGATTGTGTTTGCGTTTTTCCAGATGGTCACTAAACGGAACATTCATTGATCTGGGGAATGACTACCGGCGTCACATGTCTGGGGGCAGCCTGATCATTAGCAACCTGGACAAGGACCAAGACACCGGCGTGTACCAGTGCACAGCCTTCAGCACATGGGGCTCTATCCTCAGCCGCAGAGCCAGCCTCCAATTTGCATGTAAGTGATCCTACAATTGCTAACAAGATTGGGGCACGACTCAGAAACAGCTATGTGATTCTGCCATTCCTTTGTATCCGCTGTGTCTCAGCCTGACATGCATGTAATAGATGGCTATGCTCTGGCCCTGAGTTTTTTTTTGTTTTTTTTTCATTTATTATTCCAATTCCTCATTTAAATTGCCAGGGAATAGATTTTCAAGAGGGGAAATGGTAATCGAATGAAATGTCAGATTCAACAAACACAGTGGGTGAGGCAGCCCTGACTGCCTCACAACTCCATTGATTCTCATTAGTGGTTCAAACTCTGACAGAAGCTATGCTCAGTCCGAATTACCTCAGTTTTCCTGAGTGATGTGCCAGCCCCTGTGATCCAGACTTTAAAGCAGATGAACACAAATAATGCTTAAGAAGTGTTTGTATCTTTGTTATCACCAGCCACTTCTTAATGTATAATATGTACAGGAGCATTGGAAGGAGATCAGACAGTGACAGGCTGTCTACTGCTCTGCCAGCCTATTGCTTGAAAGACAAAAGGCGGATTGGAAAGTGATACTATAGAGTGGGCTGCTACCTACCAAACAGGCAATGTCGAGGCACCTCTCCTCCTCCTCCTCTTGATCAGGATGGCTGACTATTGATCATGTCCTAAGGACAGAGAGCCTCTCACTTCCTTTCAGGAGATGGTTTGCCATTATCCCTATAGCTCGGTAATGAATCTCACTTTTGGGGACCGAATGAAGAGCAGAGCTGCTTGACATTTATTGCCTGGCCTAAAGCGCAGTGAGTGAGGTCTAGAAGATCAGCAAGGCTGATACTCAGTTTTTGCCTGTGCAATGGGGCTACTGTCCTAAGATAGAAATGTTGTGCACTTATTTGGAGATTTGCTTTCCTGCAGAATTCAGCTGCACCCACCATAAGCTAACATGTCCTCTGAACCAGCTTATTTATACTGTTATCCAATTAGTCAATAATGTAGCAGCAACACAGTGCATAAATTCGTGTGGATATGGGTCAAGGGTTTTGGTTAATGTTCACATGAAACGTCAGTCTGTGGAAAGAATGTAATTTGAGAGATATTGCTCGTGTCATGTCTTGTTTCAGTGATTTACTGGGATTTTCACACAGAACAGCAGAGTTCCCTCACAATGATGTGAAAAGTGGACTGACAAGTGTTAATTGATGAGAAAGACCTGACACAAAGGCTAAGGTTACCAGATAACCACTGTAAAGCTGGACCGAACAAAAAAACATCCCAGAATTCATAAAACATCCAAGTATGAGGCAGATACAACAGCTGAAGACCAAATTTCAAGACCAGAAATCTGAGGCTGCAGTGGACACAGGCTGAACTTACTTAGGCAGATGAGGAATGGATGGACGTAGGCTCTTTTGATGGTTCTCACTTTCTGCTCAGCCAGCATATTTTGTGTTCAGAGTTTTGCGTCCACAGCCTGAACCTGTCTTGCCTTGCACCAACACTACAGGCTGGCGGTGTGACGGCGAGAGTCTTTTCTTGGGCCGCTTGTGGTTTGAATGATAGAGTCTGTCTGAGTACTGTTACATCATGATAAAGAAGTATGTCTCACAGCAAAACTCAAACTAGTCTCATGAACATGGCAGTTAATTGGTCAGTGGCCTCCCCAGTCTCCACATCTGAATCCAACAGAACACCTTCAGGGTGGTGTAAAAGGAGATGGCACAAATAATGGAATTGGCAAAATATCCCAATGACCCAAGGTGTCATAAACACAACAGACAACAGTGTTGTAATCATCTCCATAGTTGCCATGAAAAGGATTCATCCAGTGCGTAACCAAGACGTGCGAATCACTTAACATATGCATTAAAATTTCTTTCTGTGACCCAGTCCACAATTCACATTTTGTCAAGGTTTACTTGCTCAAATACAACTGTCATTGATTTAAAAGTCATAATAGAAAGTGTGAAAGTGCCGCATTTTTATAGTTTGAGGGCATCAGTAATATTTCCCTTTATAATGGTGCCCTATGAGTACATTGCTTTATCTGTTGAGTGGCGACAAGAGCTTAATGCAGCTTTCATCAACATTTTCAGATCAACTGCTTGGTTCTCCACAGTACTTCCTCTGTGCACTGGGGTGTTTTTAACACTCACAATTTTTCCTCCAAATGAAGTAATTTACAACTTCAGTCATTGCTATTTTAACACTAGGTCAAAAGGCTATGTAGCTATGGTAAATGTTGGCAACCTGCTATGTAGCTGTCTTTGGCCCAAAGAGCATTTCACATTTTTCAACTTTTTTTTTTAAACTGCTGTTCAAAACTTTTGAGTTCTGTTCAGTTCTATTTCAGCCCAATTTTCTGCTTCTGCATGCCACGGCTTTCAGTGTTAAAGGTCAGATGAACCCGTTGTGCACTACCTGTCCAGCGTGAGACAATTGGCTGAAGTACCGATAAAGTCAGCTTTTAGCTGGTGAATATATTTGAGCGTTTCGAAAGAGTATGTGGCTGTAGACACCGAAGGAGAGATTAAATACTGGTCTTGAAAGCACAACTAAATGATATAACGGCTAGAGACGTAAAGTGTATGCTGCATATCCGCGGGAGACATCAATAAGTTACTATTTGCACTTGTTTAAGACAGCAAACTGTGCGTTGATCCCTCGGGAGCAGGCAAAAGAAGCTCTAATCTAGGAATCTGTTGGACATGATATATAACAGGAAATGGCTATGGCGGCACCACTGCCGAGACCAATCATCTGCAAGTTCTAATATTCACTCTGTGCAATCACTGGGCCAGCCATTCTTATATGACAGAGACTGATTCTGCTTACAAAGGAATCACTGCAGCCACAGTGAGTTTGGCCTCTAGCTCTCAGGATTGCAGTGTGTGGTCAGTTCACTCCAGCGAAGCCCATTATTCTTCTGCAGAGAGGCACAGAGTAGTCTCTCCCCTCCAGCACTGAGCCCCGCGTCATCCCTAACCTTCCCTATGCTGTTTTACATGATCTGTGCAAAGGAGTCATCCTTTTCCTTTTCCTAATTAATAGTAGCTCTCTGATTCACTTCCCACTGTTTCCCTAAGTATTACCTTTATAATTATCAAATGCTGTTATATGGGGCTTTTTCAATCAGCCGTGTATGTGGATCACACTCCTCAGAATCGTAAATGTCTTCGGGAGTTGGCCTCTGTATTTGCTAAGGCAGCCCGGCGAGATCAGAAGGACATCGCCTCTGTCTGTATTTTAAGTCAGCCATCTCCTCCTGTGGCCTCCTCGGTGTCCTGCCGTGACTTGGCTCTGTTTGATTCCACTGCGGTCATCAGAGAGCTGCTCATTAATCTTACCAACACTCTGCCCCACTTCTCTCCATAATCTTCCTCCTCCTAATTTCCCTTATCGGTCACACTGACTTTCTTTTGTTTGTGTTTAGAAGGCTTACTCTAGGCTGTTAGCCAGAGGGTGCAGACAGAGTGCAGAGCGGACTGCGGCAGCTTCCCTCCATCAGTCATGAAGCCAAGGATGGTTTATCATCCCAGGTTTAGGTTTTTGTTTTTTGTTTTTTTTTTTCCTGCCAGCAACTGTCCATTCATTTGCAGGGGATAGATTGTGCTGAGAGTATTGATGGGGAAGCTAATGCTTTTAAGTGCAAGATTACACCACATTTAATAATGATGTTACTTATTGCTGCTGGCATTGCAAACTGTCATTTGTCATGCACACTCCCCCGTGTTTGTTCAGTCTTCACACAGCCCCCCCTCTGCTCGTTGCATCCTATTTTCAGCCTAATCTTTTCCTTGTCTTAAATGCAGCGCTGTGGGTTAAACGTCACCAGGTCAGATCCATGTATTTTATCAACGCCCAGCATGCCTTTGAATGTGTCAGAGGCTATCAGGAGGTGTCCCTGGGCAATCAATGATGCCCTATTAAAGTCCCAGTGCTCAAAATGTAACATCAAAAAACATGTCTCAGTGAATCCATGAAGGGAGTTTGGGAAAATGTGTGCCTCATGCTTTGAAAAGATATCCCTTTTAAAGGAGTTGACACTTTGACTCTTTTTAGCTGTCTGATATTCAGTTCAGTGCTGCTGGTGATTTAACTTTTTTTGAGCTCAAGTTTAATTCTACTTTGAATTTTATTTGACTCATCAGATCTTGATAACTTCAAAAGCCAAACAGTGAGGAGTGCTGTCAACGTACGTGAGGGCCAAGGTGTAGTACTGCTGTGTGGACCACCTGCATATTCTGGAGGTAAGTTTACTAAACGCCACTTTTCTGCTTCTGCCTGTCGTCTCCTATTTATACACGACTCATAGGAATTACTTGTTCCACATGGCAACCTTTGATAAAGGATTACTTCCTAAACCCAAATTTAATCCATTTCTATAACCATTTATTAGCACATATGCTCCTAATAATCCTCACCTAATGTGTTCTGTACAGAATACTACTAAGTCATACTTATTGTATTTTCTACCTATTTTGAAAATTGTACTAATCAATACCAAGTGTATACTATAACATTTCATCAAATATGCAATTTTTTTCGTGGTGGGTGTTCGATGAGAAGATTGGAGTAATGAGCTTACTCTATAACTCTGTTTTATCAGCAGGAAAATTGAGGTTAGCTCACATTATTACCCTTTATGCGAAAAGGACCAATGACTGACTTTTAGTCAATTATCACACACTGAAACAAAGCAACGATAATTACATTTTGCGATGTAGACAAAAAAAGGAAAAACTTTTAATTTCACGATTTTCATGTTAAAAAATAAAACATTACAGCAAAATCAATCATTAATTAAAAATGTGAAATAAGTTGAATATTTATCATCCTATAATGAGAACAAATGTATAAGGTGAAATAGCACAGTGAGTCTCGCAAATTAAATATGGAGTGAAATATAATATTTTAACAGTACTTTATATCTACAATACATAATGTAACATTAATGAAATTACCTTATGTTGTTATGTGAACCTTGAAGTTAATGAAATATTAATATTGGTCAAATATGTATTACACTTCCAGTTGTTAATTAAACGTTAAAGTATTGGGGTACAAAGACATAGCATATCATTAATATAAAGCTGGATATAGTTGCACAGTAACACTGACTTGTGCTTTTTGTGCATGGAGCTGGATGATGATTGTCATATATGAAACATCTCCCTGGAACGTGATATGGGTTTGGGTTTTTTTTTCTGAAGTCACACTTTGTTGCACCCATTCTGCAGCCACTCCATGTTTTGGTTTTAACATTATTTAATGTGCATACCTTCGTCTCCCATATGTGGACATTGTACTCAAGATAAATATATTGTTTTGTTACATATTCAGCTTTAACACTGCCTTAGCACTGAAGTGTTGACTCTTGTGACATCCCTGCTTTCAAGTGGACAACATGCAGAGAAATTTGAAAGCATACCCTTGATGATTCCTGAGATGTGGCGATCGCAGAGCAAAAATTGCTTTTTGTGAGGTCAAACAATCTTGACCTTTGACCACCGAAATCTTTCGAAGTGAAAATTTTTGCCAAATATGAAAAAATTCCCTTGAGGTGTTACTGAGATATCCCGTTCGCTTGAGTGGAAAAGGACATTAGATGGACAGATGGATGGACGGAGAACCTGAAAAGATAAGGCCTCTGGTCTTGGTTGGCTCCTGCACAGAGGCATAAGAAATATTTAAGAAATTACAGAATCCAAATAGCAGATAAAAATTCTGATGGCTCAGCTGAACCACCCAGCTGAAAACTGAGAACATGGACAATGGTTGCTGCCTAGCTTGTCTCCCTCTTGACACAGTAGCCTTCACATTGGAGCAACCAATTTCCTTCATAAGAGAACAGTTTGCAGCACAGCGTATTGTACAGCTGGTCCATGGGATAATGGGTCAGAGTACTGTGTGTGAAATACAGTTTGACAGCTTTCCTCTCTAACATAGGCTTATACACAGTTGGCTGTTGTAACTGTAGCACTGTTGTGTTTTCTCACATTTTCTGAAGTGAATGAAAATAAAGCAGTGTGAGCCTGCTGTCCTTTACTTCCTTTCTCATCCTGTCGTTCTTTCAATGAATTTCCTTCTTTGTGTCTTTTCTGTCTTTTCCTCCCCCTTTTTCATTTTCACTCCTGGGTTCTGAAAATTTTGCTGTGCTACATGACCTTGAATTGAAATCAACTTTATCTACGACTTAGGCAAGCATTCCTTCTGGTTTTCATTGAGCTTCCTTGACCCTGAATGCTGCAAATGTTTCCCCTCACTTATGACAAATTAAATATAATATTGCAGCAATAAATTGTTACTTTGTTACTTTTAACCAATATTTACTTAAAGGCCCTTTTTTGTGCCATATAGGCCCCTTTTTCAGATGTATGAAAGCCCCAGAAGTTTCCTTGACAAATTCTACGTCTTGCTTTTACAGCCAAATAGTACGGCTGAAGATTATGCTGACTCTGAACCATGTGGCTCCTGCTTGCCTAATCGGAAGGAGCTTTGAATCTGCATCACTACACTGAACCATGCAGCTCAGTTCTATCCTAAGCAGAGAGGCTCACTCCCTCGAGGGATGGAGGATTTGCTTGATAGTCATGGCATACACCTTTTAACTAGGAGCCCTTCACTTCCGAAGTGGTAGATTACACAGCACATGTCCTCAGTCTTGCAAATCTGGGCAGTGTGCACTTTTCAGAATGACACAGTGCTTCATCATGGCAGGACTCTTCTTTCTTATGGTAGACCTGCCATGATGAAGGGGCAAGACAATAGTATTCTTATTTCTCTTACGGTAGTCAGTCCATTCCTTCCTCCATTTGTGCCTCCCATGAACTTAGTCACTCAGGGACCCTGGAAAGGAGGCCATGTGTTCAGGGGAGGCCACTGACGTATTGTAATCCATTTTGTTTTGCTCCCTTTCCTTAGGTCTTCCATTTCTTCTGCACTGATAGCTATTGCATTTGCCATGTTTTGGTATCTCTTCCCAAGGAAACTGAGATAAGGGAGAGGAAAATGATACGCTAGCAATTTTAGGTCACAGTGGCGTAGGCTTACGTTTCAGTTCAGCTGTCCCAGCCACAGTCATGGCATAGCAGTGACATTACAGCTTTGTTGCAATAATTGTTTTGTATTCCTTTCCAGAGCTGTCATTTGCATGGATCTTCAATGAATACCCGTACTTCGTCCAACAAGACAGTCGTCGATTCATCTCTCAAGGGACTGGGAGTCTGTACATTGCTAAGGTGGAGCCGTCAGATGTGGGAAACTACACCTGTGTGGTGAATAACACCATAACAAAAGAGAAGGTGCTCAGCTCTCCAACACCACTGGTCCTCAGAAGTGACGGTAAATGCCAAATACTGCAGGGAATCTTTACTTTGGACCCGTTCATTCAAACTATCTGGTATTTTTGGTTTATTTCATGATTCCTATGGATTCAACTTGAATTGTTTAAATAAATGTTATAATTGTACTGCACATATTGTGGCTTTTGTGGCTGTGAGTAAGCATCATCAGTATTTCATCTAGATTAAAACTGGGCTGCATTCATTTGAAATGAGAAACTTAATTCACCCCTCTAGATAATATATCATTGTGACAACATCATGTGTAACTCTCTCCTTTATTGAAAAACTGATGTTTTTTTGCCAGCTTGCCAGTGATAGCAATAATAGTAACGATAAAAAAAAATCACATCTTACATTTTTTTTTATGACACTTAATGCCACTGTTGACGGTTCTGTATTTATTAAGCCAACACTGATGTTTGCTCCACAGACTGACAGGACATACTGCCTCACAATGGGCGCAGCCTCAGTGCAGTAGATGTAAAGCTTGAATGACAGACAGCTGTTGAACAGAGTCGGACTAGTTAGACCCTTTAGGACATCACATCATCTAACTGCAAACTACATGTATGCCAGCAACTTGAGGCATGATCTAAATTATTTATGCAGTAAAGAAAATGTAATAATGCCAAGTGTTTGCTCACAGAGGGATTTGTTGGGTCTCTTTAAATAATTCTGTAAAGAGTTTGGCCTAGACCTGTTTATTTGTAAATTTCCTTGAAGTAACTTGATTATACAAATAATTTTGATTTTGATTTGATACTGTCCTTTTAAAAATCACAGAGTGACACTTCTTCTTACACCAAACCCTTTTTAGCTGAGCATAATAGATATACTTGCATTCATGTTAATAGGACATTCAAAATTTAGTTCAGGGCCCAAAGAAATAATGTTAATGCAACTGAAAACTTTTTTTTGCTCTGCAAATATTTAGCAGATCAGTATCATATAGTTAATCTCACAGAGTATATTTCACCTCACCAGTAAACAACAAAAACTATATTTATATCAATTCAAATCTTCAGTCAGCACATGCTAACATCAAAAGCGGTTGCATCCGGTTCTTCTGCGCACACTAGGGATTAACCAGGTTATGAATCATCCCTTTTGGCTGTCTTCCCACATAGAAAAGTGAAAATGTCATACATCATTACTAACTAAGCATTTAGATGACTGAGATATGGTTGTTTTGAAGGAGAACTCTATCCTCTGCATGTTTTCCACACTGAGACAGCCTTGAAAGTCTTCTGGGATGTTGAGTCTGAAAACATGCACAGGATCCCAGGTCAGCTCTTGCTGCCAGACTGTGGGGTTGTAATTGGTAATAGTAAAGGGCATGCAACTATCTCTGCAAAGAAGTCTTTGACCCCTTCCAGTGATGTGAATATAAATAAAGTCATAAATGAGGTGGAATTACCACAGGTGATAAATCTCTGCTAAGAAAGACTTTTCCCTGTTGTGTTCTCTGAATCTTTTATAAGACACCTGTGAAATTTTTTGCCTCTTTACACGCCCTTCAGTGGTCACTTTAGTTCCATACGCTTAAAGACTTTTGTGGTAGTTATCCCAAAGTGTTTCTGCTCTCTATTTGATCCAGTGCATGCGTAATGTCCACTGTTAATCATCGATGTAAAAAGCTTGTCATCTATTGTCTCCTGTTCGTAGGAGTAATGGGTGAATATGAACCCAAAATAGAAGTTCATTTCCCTGATTCGGTTCCAGCTGCGAAGGAATCAGTGGTGAAACTGGAATGCTTCGCTCTGGGAAAGTAAGTCAGCCCTATTGTCTGTGTGTGTGTGTTTGACATAAACTGTAGGCTCATTCATGGATGAATTATTACTACTCAAAATGATTTAAGGATGCACAAGCGTAACATTATTCATTCTTAGATTCATCAATTCAGTCGAGCGAGGGGCTGCAGAATGAAAAGACAAGAGAGTAGAAATCAAAGTTCTTTTAAGAGCTTCTGAAATCTGAGGGATCGTAGTTTGATTTGAAGGGAAGCATAATTCCCAAGGCTTTTGCTTCAACTACTTTTCTTCTGTACTTAATCACACTTTGATCACAGTGAGTGACAGTTGCCATCACTGGAACTTTTTGTTCTTTTGTAGCCCCGTCCCAGAAATCAGCTGGAGGAGAACAAGCGGCGTCCCTTTCCCCAGCAAAGTCAAAATGAAGAATTCAAATGGCATCCTTGAAATCCCTAATTTTCAGCAGGAAGACGCGGGGACGTACGAATGTACGGCAGAGAATCGGCGAGGCAAAAATGCTGCGCGGGGTCGTATCTCATTCCATGGTTAGTGAACCGTTTGAAATTGAATGACAGTGAATGCATGAAGATGCAGAAATGAAAGTGTGTCTGTAACAGATGGACACATTTGAACAGGATGCATGAGACAAGCAGTTTGAATCTCATTTGCTGGACTGAAAACCTAATTGTCTATAGCATGAGGGGCATAACGTCACCATGAAATATTTTATAGGTTTTCCCAGTCAGGATTCAAATATGTTTACAAACCTGTGTTTTGTCATTATGATTATAATCCACTTTTTAATTTTAAACTTTGACAACTGAATGCAAGGCTGCTTTTACGGCTATGATTTCTGACACCGCTCTTTACTAATCCATGGCTTCTATAATTAAAACATGTGTTTGAAAAGGTAATCCTCTCTCTTTTTTTTTTTTTTTTAGCTAAACCGCACTGGCTCCAGACAATGACAGACACAGCTTTGTCCATCGAGGAGAAACTCTTCTGGGAGTGTAAGGCGTATGGAAAGCCTAAACCATCCTACGGCTGGCTTAAAAATGGGGAGCAAGTGGTGACTGAGGTATGAAGATCTGTTCAGTCACGCAGGCAGTGATTCACTTAGAACTTGAATAAACATGGAGAGAAACATAATGAATACAGATGAATATGGTTCAATGAGTATGAAAATTATGTTCCTATAAGTGTTCCCATTATCTTGACTCACCAACATTGCAATTGGCTTTTATTTTTAAACCATTTTACGAAACTGAACAACCACTGCAGCTAGTCCAAATGTGAGCAAGTGAGAAGGGTGCTGAGACTTACCATACGTTCAGCCCCCTGTCACTCAAAACGGCCCGCCCTCAAGTGGTTAATTGCAGACTGGCAGTTTTTGGTTCTTTCATTTTGGTTTCATTTAGGAAAAATGCCAAAAAGCTCTTAGAGTTTTAGAGTTTTAGAGTTACCAAGATTGTAGTGATGGGCATATTGATTCTGTGGCATCGATATATCGATACTCACATGCTGCTCATTTGAGTATCGATTACTCAAATGAAGTATCTAATAAATAAAGTATAAAGTATACTAATTAATAAATACGAACTGAAAGCACATGTCTCGCTTGCGAATCTTTTAGGCTAACTTACTCCAGGTTTTTGTGCCGAAACACCCCCGGAAGCATAAACTTGATCTAGTCCATGCATGTCTCGTGACCAGAAGAGAGCTGCGACTCCAGTTAGCTTTTACTGTTTGTGGCCTGCTAGAAAAAAAAATTGCATGTTGTCCTGGTAGCAAATACGAATGGAGAAAGTTGAGCAATGGCTGAGAGAAAAAGGAGTGTGGTATGGGCGTACTTTTCCCCTGTGGAAAAAAAAACAAAAAAAAACCGGAATAGACAATGATAGAAAGTATTGATATCAATATTTGTATCAATTAAATTAACCAAAAAAGTAATCAGTATCATATTGAATCATAAAAGTGTGGTATCGCCCATCACTACAAGATGATTTACAAAGTGAGCAGAAAGAAACAAATTTGAGCTGGAAGAGAGAGAGCTAGAACAAATATTTTCCTTAATCCCAAAATAATCTGAATCCAAGGGATTTACGAATCTACCTGCTAAATGCAGAGACAGAAACACACAGACACTGTTAGTGTGTAATATTCGTAGCTAGTTTATGTCTTAAATATGCTGTCTGAAACCCTAATGGTCTTCAACGTGTAGGTGGTGACATTACCAGTATATTCATTTTACAAAGTATAGTATATGCATCTGTTATTAAGATTGCACTGCAAGCACTGAGGATCGCTCACCAGCTCATTTGGCTAAAAGTCAACATCTGAGTTATAAATGTAGTTTTTCCAGTTGAACAGCCACACAAAACAAATTACCTTTTTTCCTGTGTGTCTGAGACGCAGGTTAGCGATTTTAGCCACTCACGCTCACTCCTCATCTCCCCTATTCCAAGCGGAACATACGCAAAATGCCACTAGGCTCTATAGGCTTCCCTTTTTTTCTCCTCTTCTGCTGTCCTCCTCATGGTGCCCCGGTAATTGCTGTTGTGCCTTCCGACATAATAGACTGGCCTTACAATAGATATGCATAACTGTTCTCTCTCTTCCTTAGGGCCGGATACAAATCGAAAACGGGGCCCTTTCTATAGCTGCGTTAAACCTGTCAGATTCTGGGATGTATCAGTGTGTGGCTGAAAACAAACATGGCATTATTTATTCCAGTGCCCAACTAATGGTGTTAGGTAAGCTTGCTTCCCTCCCTCTGCTTTTATCCTGCTTATCTGTCTGTGCGTTTGATCATCTCCTAAGATAAAAACCAGCAGCTTGCTACAGCTCTCCTTAGCAATCAGTCTGCAGACTCATTTGATGTCACTGTGAGCTCTGTGAGCGAAAATATGAATCTGATGGAGTGTCTCATTTTACTTTCAGCCATTTCATCATATTGATTTGGATACTACAAACACACTGCTTTGTGGCATTGTGCATGCTTCCTCATGTAGATGGAGTATTGATTTATTTGCAAAGCTTTGATGACTTCCATCTGACTGAGGAATTCAATGTATGATGACACTTGAGCCCAAATGGCAGCTGACAAAGTGTGATGATGAGTGTGGATAATGGCTGTAACCTAGGTTGAGGATAAGTGTGTGTATGTGTGTAAATATGTAGTTGAAAGGTGGGGTGGCAGGTGGGTGCATATAGGCGTGAGCCAAAAGCTGAGTTCATGCTGAGAGTGCACCGAGTCCTGAAGGAGATCCAACCGAAATACAGCATGGCTGTTGTGCTTAGGTTGAACATAGTCTCACCTCTTTTCTCTGCTTCCCCACAAACAGCTTCACCTCCCAGTTTCTCCAAAAGTCCTTTAAGGGCCTTGCTAAAAGCTCGCTCAGGCAGCGAAGTCACTCTTGAATGCAAGCCTCAGGCCTCGCCCCCAGCAATTAGCCTATGGAAGAAAGGGAATGAGATCCTGCAGAGAACTGAAAGGTAGGATAAAAGTCCTAGTGCATATTCCAAGCAGTTTTCATTCACAGTCACTAAGGCCAAATAGTTTTTATAGTGTATTTGGCATTTGTGCAGACGCATAGAAGGAAAGGCTAATGAGGAGAAGAAGAGCAGGGCACCCACCATGAAGGCTGCACATGGCTAATGTACTGTGTGCACTGTCATGCGCAAATAGCTTGGTGTGAGGGATGGAGATGGTAGCAACGGTGTGCACATAAAATATTAAAGAGGATAAAAGATTTTCAAATGGAGTCACTGCTGAAGATAAAAGTATATCTGCTTATAGATAAAAGAAGTAAAACCAAAGCTGTTCCATTTGTAATTACCTGAGGTAAAATGTTCACCTTTATCATGACGCATAAATACAACCTTGATTCATGCACAAATCAAAGTTGCAAAGAGAAAAGCCTTTTTGCAGATTTGGGACCTCTCACTAGACGAGAAATTCCACACAAGGACATGATGCCGACAATGAGCAAACTTAAAGTGCCACTCGAAGCGACATAAATGTGGTGCTTCATTTAGTGTGTTGTCCATCTCAGTCTGATTTCTTATTGAATACACCAGGAGATGAATTTAAGCTCCTGAAGAGATTTCACACAATTCTAAACAACTAATTTAAGGTGGAGAAGTCCAAAAGCAAATCAGAGGGAAGAAACAGCACATTTGAACAATTTGCACACTTTTCATCATCCTGATTGGGTGTAGAAGAAAAGCTTTGATGGTGACTGAACCTTGCTGCAATTTAGCACACACACACACACACACACACAGCCAAGACAGACTGGATAAACAAAAAATAAACACACACATCCTAGCACACTGAAGAAGTGCTTTACTTTGTGCTTTCTGAATCGTTTCTCCGCTGCTTATTCAAAAAGAGGTCTGAAAGAGAACAATATGAGCAAAGCATCTTGTCAAAACAGCACAGAGGCTCTTTAGTTGGCTCCAGATGGAGATTTGCAGCTATAGCTGCAGAAAATTGGTAAAATTCCCAAGCTGAATGACATTTAGCACACTGTATGCGAATCCCACATACCCTTTCAAGGTGCACAACACAGGATGTATGAGGACACTGGATGGGAGATGTTTTCTTCCATATGCAGTCATGCCGTAAATTGGAGCAGCGTGTAGACGTTGAACGGAGCGCACATTTTGTCACTAAAGACCACATCAGTTAAAGATAGTTTCAGCCAAATTATAAAGGACATACTTTCACAGCTCCTTCTGGTGGTGTCTATCCACGCAGAGAGCTTTAGCTTAATTTAGAGATATCAATCTCTGAAATATCTGCCTCAGACCCTACAGTCCCTTGCCACCCCGGATAATCTACAGAACACACTGTCAGCAGTTTTTATCTAGCCTATTTCTTTGGTAGAAAGTGGGTCCAGTGAAAACAGTGTTTACCATCAGGTCTATGATTTACCCAGACATTGCTTCTGCTAAGACACATTGCTGTTGACATATTTCTATGTAGTTTTTCAATTCATTGAGCACCACAAACAAAATTCTATTCAGCTTCATTCCCGTGGGGTTGGAAGCCAAACGCTCAGAGATACTTTTGTCCAAAACCCCCGACAAATAAAATCCAACATACCTGTGTGACACAACCTTTCTGGTTTGTTTTCAGGAGAGATGTCAAAGCGAAGTATTATAAAATTACATGAAAAGTAACAACACTGTGAACAGTGTTGTTATTATCATTTTCATTTAATCACCTATGGAAATAAAAGGACATATTTATCCATCACTTATATCATCTGCTTATTCTAATTTCCCACAATACTTTGAAGGGTTGTCTTGAACACAATTTGCTGGTTATTAATAAGTCAGTAAAATTAAATTTTTCACAGACACGAGTCATACAGTGCTTAACACAGTCAAAAATTCCAGAAATTACAGTGCACAGTCCTCTGGGGCACCACTTGTGCTTATGCAGCACTGTGTTATGTATTGCAGCATGTTCGGGGTTTATCCAGCCAGTCAGTGACCCCCAGCATGAGAGAAGTTCCTCTCTGACCTTAGCAGCATAAAGCCTGCAGAGCAGATTTTATTTATTGATTGAATTATTCAGGGATGCTGTTTGTAAAATATGTCTTTATTCAGTAATGCATCCGTGAGTTTAACTCACAACTGAGTCAGGGTGTCGGGTCACCCTACCTGCTGATAACTCACCTCAAAGAATTCGATTTTTATGGGCATTTGGAGAGAGAGCTTTAAAGTGCTGGGGTCAAAGTTTTTCTTCAAGGTCTTTGTCATTTTAACAAGAGTGGGATTCTGATAC